>OX387365.1:5694741-6328316 GCA_947563465.1 Archips xylosteana
CACTCGCTAACTTTAGCACTGACATAGCACACCACTAACTATTAGATCAGCAGGGCAATTGTGTAACTTTTTTAACACGCTTTTTGACCCTCGGCATCGGATTGAAATGACAGTTTTTGTATGGCTGTGACAGCTGGCTGTTTCCGATACCAATTTTATTGTCAGTCCTACAAGAACTTTCAAAATAAACTCGATGGCGATTGCGAGGTGTTAGACAATTAGCCTGCCGTGTTTCCTAACCTTTTTAACTGGCGACCCAAATTATAAATATATCTGAAGCCTGCGACCCTGTTTCATAAAATATTAAAAAAACACAAACTTTTTTCTTCATTAAAATGTAAGTTAAAAATTTTCTTTTAAATATTATTTAATTCGCGACCCATCTCAATATCGCCCGCGACCCAAATTAAGGTCGAGATCTAAGGTTAAGAAATGCTGTATTAGATTTTTACTTGTCTTATGAAAACTAAGTATGTACCTAGTAAGTTTTCTTTGTGTTAAATGCATTTGTGGTTGTGCATTGTAAGAAAAATTGTAATCTGTTTAAAAAAATTACTTCTTGCGGCGTATTCCTTTTCACAATCATGGCCTTTCTAAAATCGCTGGTAGACTCAAAGGAAGAGATAAGTAGCTATGTAAAAGAGCCCTTTACATTATTATTAGCTGTTGCCCGCGACTCCGTCTGGGAAGAATAGGGGTATAAAAAGTAGCCTACGACCTATTCTCAGACCTACCGAATATAGAGAAAAAGGTTTCATAAAAATCGGTCAATCCGTTTCGGAAGAGTTCGATAACAAACACCGTGACACGAGATTTTTATATATTAGAAGATTTATTTCGACTAACGGAGACTCAATATGGCAAAATTTATACAGTTGAAAATAAAATAACACAAAGTGCAAAGTTACAGCGCAGCGCTTTCAAAATTTAATTTTCCGGTGGACGTATAAAAGTTGGATAGGTTATAAACTGTGCAAATGGACTGTTCATTGTAGTTTGTGTCTGTGGTTAGTGCGAGGCAGCGCTGTTATGGATGCTATGATTTATTTGCATCTGTAAATTGTTTTAGTGCTTCATCTCTAAACGATGACCGTTTAAACGATTTGATTACTATAAACGTTCTGTGCATTCAATTAGTTACATTTGTTATGCTATGAAGTCAACTTTGACTAAGACAAATTTGCTTTGTACTTCAATTACGAATTACGAAATTCGAACTTCATATTACAAGGCCTGTGCTTCTTACAATGATGGAGAAATTTGACCCATAATGCGGCAATTTCATTTTAGTCTATCGCTGTATGCAACATGCGATGACCGCCACAGTGTGAAGAGCACGGTAGTCGGCCGCCAAAGAGAATATAACCACTACGTTTTGTCGGCCGCATTCGGCGAGTGACAGCTACCAGCGCCTAACTATGGCCACCGCATTAGGCGGACAGACTAATGTGAAGACAACGTTCGGTCGCCGAAGTAGTTTGAAACAAGTTCGGCGACCGCATTAGGTGAACGAAGTAGTGTAATTGCCGCATATCAGTATCACACTGGCGATTTGCGAACGTATTGGAAGCGGAGCGAACGCGTAGTGTGTTCGCCGCAAGCGTGCAATGGATTCGTGGCGTATACAGGGTTATTTGTAATTCACTGACATCCTCTTAACCCTGAATTCCTATCACTTAAACAAATGTTTTTTGATTTACGACTTTTTAAAATGGAGCACTTTTTTTTCTATACAAATAAATAATAATAAATAAATACTTCTAACACAACTTCGTACTCTATGAAATTCGAGGGCGGGGCCACGCGCCGCGGTCGCGGCGGGCAATGAATGCGGCACAGAGTATCGTAAAAGTAAGAGTTAGTCTCAAATTTTCAAAACGTTATTTCACCAAAAATATTAAGTTATGACAAAAGCCATAAAAAAAAAACATTTGTTTAAGTGGTAGGAGTTTAGGGTTAAAAGGATGCTAGTGAATTACAAATAACCCTGTATAAGAGTGGGACGCCATGATGTACAAAAACTGAAGTGGGTAAAGTAGATGTTAGCTGAGGTACATGAGTGTACATCATGGCGTCTCAGCCCTATAGATGCGACGAACTTGCTGCGTGGTCGCGGCGAAAACGTTGCGCGTTCGCGACGAATTCGTTGCGCGCTCGCGGCGAACACGCCGTGCGTTCGCTCCGCTTCATATTATGTTCGCAAATCGCCAGTATTCGAAGTGACCACATGAACCTGAACGCGCTCCTCAATATACCAGGAGGTCATAAGCTTCAGACAGTAATATTCCCTCTTTGTTTCAGAGGAGATACTGAAGACGCGGACAGCGCTGTGGATGTCTGCCGACGGCCACATGGTGCTATACGCCACATTTAATGATACCCTGGTGCTTGAGCAGCGGTATCCTTGGTACGGCGCAGCGCTGGACACGGATGACCCCGCCAAGGTACAATTTGTGAGTTCTAACCTAACCTAACCCGGGGGGGGGGGGGGCTATTCCGAAATTCAGTGAACGTACCATACCGTCCCTCTTACTCTCCTATTTTATACTGTCTTATACTGTCAACGTGAGCGGGATCTTGAATTTTGGAGTATAAGGCCAGCTTGAGCACAGTCGAACCGTTTCAAGACGCCTCATGCATGACCCAACGTGGAACGTTTCACAATAAATTTTAAATTACTTTAACTAGAGAGATATGTAGAGAAATAATTTAGACCACTTACATTAAAATAATAATCGAGGCAGCCGATAGTTTGATCTATGGCCTCTTAAATAGAGGGTCGTGGGTTCGACCCCGGGCTCGCACCTTTGAAATTTCCTAAATTTATATGCGAAATTATATTTGAAATTTACTTACCTTGAGCTTTACGGTGAATACGAATATCATGAGGAAACCTCCACACAAATCTGTTATGAAATTCAATGGTAGATATGTGTTTAGTTCCCAATCCGCACTGGGCTCGTATGGAAACTACGGCCGAGCCCTCTTATTCCGAGAAGCCTTGTAGCTTGTGTGTGGCTTGTTGGGCCCTGCATTGGGACTATAATATGCTAGGATGATGATGATGACATTTAATTTACTGTACGAGCCCTCGAAACACAAGTTTGACCCAGTATTCCTGTTTCAGACGTACCCGGAGATCAGAAGCGTCAGGTACCCCAAGCCGGGCACCAATAACCCGACGGTGCGGCTCACGGTAGCCGATATAGCGGATCCCAAGCACATACGTACCAGGCACCTAACACCGCCGAAGAGTATACTCGAAGAGGGGTGAGTGCGTAAACGTATGGTACAGTCGAACCATTTGATTTCTGACCTAGCATAGAAGTTTTCACAGTAAGCGTCATAGTGATTTTCCTTGACAATGCGATGTCACTGTGACATTTTCTGTGAAAAGGTTCCACAGTAAGTGATGATTCAGTTGGTCCGAATGTACATTAATATAAATCTAAGGGTGAGCCACACGAGCGTAATTTTGTGAGTCGTGAGCGGCAGAATTTCGGTTCGCGCCATACAATATGCGGGCCATCACGTGACACAATGTATGGCGCAACCGAAATTCTGCTGCTCACAACTCACAAAATTACGCTCGTGTGGCCTCATCCTAAGTCAAAACGGTGAAGGAAAACATCGTGAGGAAACCTGCATACACTTGCGAAGAAATTAAATGGTGTGTGTGAAGTTCCCAATCCGCATTGGGCTCGCGCGGGAACTACGGCCCAAGCCCTACCCTGCAGTGGGACGTATATAGGCTAAGATGATGATGATGAAGTCAAAACATCTTTATCAAGTTTAAAGTCGACAAAAGTCGCAAGTGTTTTTCCGTTGTGGTAATTAAATCGTCGGATGGTAATGATCAGCGTTGCCTGATTTTTTCGTCGAACTAATTCAATGGTTTTTCAATAAAATTTTCGTCCGTATTTTTTACCGTACGTTGTCGCACAATCGCGCAATCCCCCAAAAGCGGGTCTGCACTCTGTAACGCGTGAGACATAAATTTAACTTTGGGCCAAAAATCGGGACATCTGGCAACGCTTGTAATGATGTACATAACCAAGCGTTCAAAAGGCTTGTATATTCACTCTGAAACTCGCGTAGAACTGCCCATAACATACATACACACATTAAAAAAAATAATATCCTCTAACGTCTCGTCCGCGTGTGCGCTGGCCTCAAAACCTCGAGTTATTTGTTCAATTTGCTTTTACTCAACGTCGCTACAAGGACAACATAGCTTCCGATTCGTTCAGACAGACGGAAGCAACGTAAACAATAAACGTGAAACAGAACGTATCCTTTTATTTCGATTGCGCAGGGGCATAAAACTGTGGCAATAAACCGACAGCAAAATATTTTACAGCTAGTTAGTAACGAATCGGAAAATTCACGTCGAAATTTCTGGAGCTCATTTTTATTTGCATCGAATTTTTATGTTGGTAAGTCTTGGTAGAATCTTTATTGTATTACAAACAGATAAGCGAGAATTATAGTACGACAAGCTCGTGCGCGACCCTCCGCGGAACCCTGTCGCAGTGAGTATTTGCCGCTTTTATTAAAAACAATCTTGTTAAGAGGCTGACAACACCTAATATGTTGAAATTGATGTCATTTAAACAGTTTTTTAAGAAAAACTGTTTGTTCTAGCACATCAAAAAAATTAAATGTTAATATTCATCATATTTCAAAGACCATGGACGGACTCGATACATAATTGGACGAAATCGGCTCGATAGAAAATAATTGCAAAGATAGGTCTTAAAATCATCATTAAACGGTTCTATGTCTTTATTTTTTTGGCGTATGCGTCTGCAATTAAAAACATGAAGTCAACATATTCATACCTAAACCGCTAACGAGTCATATTTTACAAATAATCCACAGTTTTTTTTTAATTCAATATTTGCCCGATAAATTTCAATATACCCGGCTGCCCAGTAATAGCGGCATCTCGTTTACTCCGATACAAATAGACAGTGTGCGCTGACGTTGGTGTTGACAGCGTCTTAAGGACAGCAGAGGCTCCCAGCGACAGGGTTCCGCCGAGTGCCGCGCACGAGCTTATCAAGGTATAAATCGTGGTATATAGCCACTAAGTTTGACATGGCCAAAAATATGATTATTTTGTTTAAGAAGATGTTCCAAATTTAAATGTACCTAATTAAATTAAAGGCTAGATAAAATCCGGAACACCACGCTGCGCTCAAAAACACGCATAACCGACGTTGGGAAAAAGACTGCTAAGCTAAAGTGGGACTGAGCCGGACATGTTTGTCGCATGCACCCACAAAGATGGGCTCACACAGTCACTCGGTAGGTGCCGGAGGACGGCCAGCGACGACGAGGCAGACCAAGAAGATGGCGGGACGATTTGGACGTGTACGCAAAGGACTGGCCTGACATTGCACCGGACCGGGAGTTGTGGAGGTCAAGAGGGGAGGCCTTTGCCCAGCAGTGGGACACCATAACAGGCTAAAAAAAAAAAAAGTATCGTTTCCGATACTTTAATGTAAACATTATGATTGTTATGTATGACGCATCCACAGATAAAAGTATCTTAATACAGGTCATTTGATTATCGCTTCTGAACATATTATAGGGAAGTTATGATATGGATGTAAATAAAATACATTACCAAACAGCCAATTGTTTTATTTATTTTTAAAACTATTTTCATCAAGCATTTTTATATCATGTAGTGCAAAGTGTAGTGCGTTAAAAACGCGTGTTACGGTAATGAACTTTTTCATGAACTTCTTAATTGTGCAGTGTGTCAAACCAGCCATTGACAATAAACAATCTGAGAACCTTTAACAAAATACTAGTAAAAAAACTTATAACACTCCTCCCAAGTCTGTGGTAAGAAATCAATACCAAAACCACTAATACCTTCTAATACTTTAAGCTTGTACGTTTACGGATATTGATTTTAGAGCTACTGTGGATTTCCGTAATGGTGTCAAATACCTAGATACTCAATTTTATAAGTAAACTAGCTGTGCCCTCGGCTCCGTCTGCAAAGAATTCGTTTATATATAACTATCCCGCGAAAACTATGCAATTTTCCGGGATTAAAAGTATCCTGGAAAAGCCCAGTCTCTAACTACAGGGTTATTTGTAATTCACTAGCATCCTTTTAACCCTAAACTCCTACCACTTAAACAAATGTTTTTTGTTTTACGACTTTTGTCATAACTTAATATTTTTGGTGTAATAACGTTTTGAAAATTTGAGATTTCCTCTTATTTTTACGATACTCTGTGTATTTGTATGGGAAAAAAAGTGCTTCATTTTAAAAAGTCGTAAAACAAAAAACATTTGTTTGAGTGATAGGAATTCAGGGTTAAGAGGATGTCAGTGAATTAAAAATAACCCTGTATATCCTTTCCAAATTTCATCAACGTAAACCTAGCGATTGAAATTTCGTAATTTTATCCTAATCCCATGAGAATATCGGAATAAAAAGTAGCCTATGTTTTATTCCAGACGATCAATTATCTGCACTAAATTTCATCCAAATCCGCCCAGCCACTTTAGCGTTGAAAAATAACAAAGACTCATTCTCACAGACGTAGGGTCAACGTCATAAATAAGTGATCACTTTTGTACTTTGTCACTTTAACGTCCTGTTTGAAAAGGCACACGAAATTGTGTAACGACTGACAGCGACAAGGTACAAAAGTGATCACTTATTTATGACGTTAACTGTACATACTCACATACATTCGCATTAATATTAGTGGTTAATATATAACCAACTGTCCAGGTATTTCGGGGCAAAAAAGACACCGCGAGAGAATTTACTTCTTTAACTTTAAATAGCCTGTTAAAGTGTCCCACTGCTGGGCAAAGGCCTCCCCTTTTTTCCGCCATTCGTCCCTATCGAGAGCATGCTCCTGCCAACCTACTTGATATGCGTCCAAGTCGTCCCGCCATCTTCTTTAAAAGGCTAAAAAAAAAACTTTAAATAATCTAATATGTAAAAAAAATCTCGTGTCACGGTGTTTGTTATCGAACTTCTCCGAAACGGCGTGACCGATTTTTATGAAACTTTTTTCTCCATATTCGGTAGGTCTGAGAATAGCACGTAGGCTATACCTATTTGTACCCATATTCTTCGCAGACAAAGTTGCGGGCGACAGCTAGTATGACATATAAACTCGTACGTTTAGTCGACCTAGAAATTCCTTTACCACCCTAAAGTTCAATGTCAGTTGTATGGCTATGGGTAATGTGACAATCAGCCTTATTTTTTTTATTCTGATGGGAACTATCATCAAAAATAATTTAGTTTACAACGCTTTCAATGTCGTATTTATAAGAATTGTGTCTTCAAAATGGGCTAGTGAAATATAAAAATAGATCGCAAATCCACTGTAAGCCTGACAAATAGAGGCTAGCCAAGACGGCCGAGGTTTGCGCGGTAACCAAAGACAAATGCGGTGAATCTGGTGATTTATATTGGGGACAGATTTAGTTTCTCACTTGTTTTGCATACTCTGAGGGGTAATGACCGCGTGGTCTTGGACAGTTAAGCTCCTTGAGACTCCTGTTTTCTTGGTAGGTTGAGGAGAGTGTGGTTGTTTTTTCCCTCGATAACAGGTAATTATTCGGTGCTTTAAAAGGTAAAAAAATGTAGTTATTTCATTTTAAACTAAAGTTTTTTTGCTGATTGTTCTTTTCGTTGACTATATAGGTATTTGCATTTTCATCTAAATTTTCTAATGTATAAAAATCTCGTGTCACGGTGTTTGTTATTCTCTATATTCGGTAGGTCCTGAGAATTTTGGTCGTAAGCTATTTTTTATACACCTATTCTTCGCAGACAAAGTCGCGGGCAACAGCTAGCATACTTATAAAACGACATATACCTCTCTGTACCAAATTTCAAGTCAATGCCAATAATGCTAGGTATACACGGCCTTAGTATTTGTCATTATAAATAGTGTGTAAACAAAACACCACTGAGTAATCAAATTTCACTTGACATGAATGTTCACACCACTTGAAAAGTGACAAGTATTAATAGATTTGTAGTTGAGGGTAGATACTTGTCGCTTAGTAAACAGGACCGGCATAATTACTTACACTTGCAGTTGCACTAATACCTACTAAGCACTTGTACAATAATGTTTACACACAACCGCCAAGTGTACTCACAAGTACTAAGCATTAGAAAGCTCGTGTAAACCCACCCAGCATAACCGTTGAAGAGGTAGAGGAAGCGGAGATCGTCGTATTTGCTATATTTCAATAGGATCAGAAAGTGGTCGAAAAATCGTTTGCAAAACATGAAATCACAACTTACATACGAACGGTGCAAGTTAAACAAAAGCTTGTACAAAGGGCATAAGTTACATATTAGCTATGAACACTTCTACATGCAAAAAGTTTCTTAGGTTACACAAAGGTTAGACGAAACATAAGGGTGAGTTTCCATAGTACTGGATCGGACCGACAACGTACAGATATGTAGGTAATTAGTCCAAACATTACTTAAAATCAAAACCTCGCCCCTCTTCCTCCGTAATCATATACTAGTAATATAGATTAATAATAATAATAATGCTTTATTGATAAAACTACTGACGTTTTACAATGATAAAGGTTGGAATCTCATAGTAGGTAGATAGGTAGTACTGGTAGGTAGGTAGCTAGTAGGTGGTAGGTAGTAGGTAGGAAGGTAGGTAGGGATTTCAACTAATTCTACACCTCTAGACTTAAGATTAGTTTTTAATTACTGTACAATTAATTTCTATTATAGACTTTTATTTTTCAGGGACTACTACTTCACGAGCGCGCAATGGGTGTCACTGACAGAGGTGTGCGTCGTCTGGCTCACTCGCACACAGAACCTCTCTGTCGTATCCGTCTGCAAGAGCCCAATGTGGTATTGCCAAGAGGTAAGTTTCTGTTCACAAATCACCATACTGTACTTTACGATTTGAAGTTACGTCAAGTTACGCCATTCAATGCATTTCATGTGTGTGTATCTCGTGTTGCACACACGAACGCATTCACGATACAATAGGACGCTTGATCTCGATACACTAAAATGAAATAAATGTTGACCCACTCTTATGTGCACTATGAATTTGCATGATTTTTTTTTATTATTCAACGACGTGAGACGCCATGCTACTTTATTTTACTCATATTTTACTGTGCTGACTCATGTTTCCCTGGTAGGTGTACAGGATAATATCTGGCGTCGATAGCTGGGTGGAGTCAGCACCAGCGCCTTTATGGTCAGCAGGGGGCGGGGCTTTGGTGACCCTGGCTCCAATCAGAGACGGTCCCGCTGGTCTCTTCAGACACATCGTGAGGGCGGAACACAACGCCCATGGCCCGAGGGCGCTGCCGTTGACCCACGGCAGCTTCGACGTGGTCAAACTACTCGCGTGGGACCATGCGAATCAACACATGTGAGTTTATAGTTGCCTGGTACCGCTAGTCCAGTGAAAAGCAAAGGAAAGAAGGAGTGGTAGCGTGGTAGCACCCAATCGCGATTGCATTCCCCATCTCTTTCTACCCTCATACTATACCTCCTATATAAAAAAATAAAAATTGTTTATTTTCAGGCAACATAGCCCATAGTATACATAATTTTTTAGTAGGTACATTTGCTTAGCCTATATTAGTAAGTATATAAAACATGTCATATTATTAATATATACCGGGTGGATTTCCACGACGGACCTTCCCGAAAACAGGTGATAGTGTTGCTTAAACTGAACAACTTTCTTCAAGGAACATAGTTCGAAAAGACACTAGGAAACTACAGTCCAAGCCGTCTCGTTCCGAGCAGTGGGGTATACAGAGACATGTGATGATAATAACGACAAATGACGATTAGATGCTTAATCCTAAATGTCACTAACATTCACTAACCGCGGTAAAACATTTAATTAAATCAGTAAATCAACTAATGGCATTAGTTCCGAGTCAGTTTGGTTTGCTGTCGTAAAACTTGCTAAATTCAGAATCAGCTTTATTTGGAACGTAAATCAAGTTGGGACCTTTCCCTTTCTGTCAACGCGACTAGTTATTAGGTAATTGTACCTACAATCAATAACTTGGTACATTAGTTTGCCCTTTTGACCGGTGGCGTTGCTAGGTGTGGGCGAAGCTGCCCCACGCCCATGATGATTACCCGTGCAAAATTTCAAGTCTTTAGACAATTAACATTTTGGGATTTGGCACGGATCATGTAGAATATCGGGATAATAAATAGCCATGAGTCCATCTACATACCAAATTTTCGACTCGCAAACTCACTTTCGCATTTACAATATAATACGAGTCATCAATCATGACATATGTAATTGCTTAACTTTGGCTGGCTAATGGCCGGCCAAAACAATGTATAAAACGTGTAATGTAAATGGGCGGCAAACCTTTATTTTTTTCCTTAAATAACGTACATTTTCTTCTCCATAGATACTACTTGGGTATACCGGAAGGCAAACCAGGACAGCAGCACTTGTACATGGTGTCGTCAGAAGCGCCGCGGCCCGGCTCGCCGCAAAAACTGCCTTACTGTGTAACATGTAACACACAGGTAAGCATTCTACGTGGTTATGATGCCCTGGTAATTTTGTAAGTACTTTTGCTATAGGTACTCAAAGACACCAATTATTATTTAAGTGTTTCATTAACTTGCACAATAACTTTAATAACTCGAAAGCGAGACGGCACCAAAAATTCTGAATTATGGGATTTTGTAAATTTAAAGCACTCTTTTCATTTAAAAAAATTGTACTCCATAAAGTACATTAGGCATACATTATTATAATTGATTTGTACTTTTTAAAATACTTTTGAACTTACGAAGTTACCTATAAAACTGGCTCAATAAATTGAACTAATTACTAATTAAATCGACTTTGACAATAGTATCAAAAGGACAATGCAGTCCAATCAATAATGTCCTCTTTAACGTCAGTTGATAATATAAAATAGAATAGAATAGGTTTTAAGAGTATGCAGTAATTAATTGTATTCTTTTTTTTTTAAGTACCTACTTGATACTAGTACTACTTTAGATAAATAACAAACTTTAAAAAAATAAGCTTCAACAGAAAAATAAGCTTCAGAATAATAGAAAATAAGTTTCTATTATTCTGTGCTAATTGAAAGAAATGTAACTTGAAAAAGGTCTCTAAAATAACCTAACATTTTAATGTTAAATCTTTTTTATTAGCACATTCGCGTCGCCATTTCAGTACCTAACTCTTTTAATGGAAGTTAATTTGATTTAGGTACTCTATAGGTATTTATAGAAAGGTTACGCCCTCGTCAACTAGGTATTTACCTTTGCGGCATTTTACGAAAAAATAAAACGAGCATTTAAACCTCTGAGGACGAATACTGGGTATTTGAAAAAACTTCTATATTATTCGAAAAGTTAAAGTTGGTATTGCAATATGTTTACACAGGGAAAAACAAACTGTAAAATTCTTAGTCCGTCAGGTAGATACGTAGGTATAGTATGCAATCACACAGAGACATGTGACTCGATCAACTCAGTGGTAGCTGGAAAAACTCTCGACAAATAATGGAAATAAAATAATATTCATTCGCAAAACTAGAGTAATTATAATCGGGGCTACTATCCTGGTTTTACCCTACCTTCGTTATACCAAGGCGTCAAAAATATCTATACAACTCTCTGTCACTAACCATAAGATCCGTCAGTCGCTTCTTGAAATTATTGTTTTATAGTGTCATCATCCTTACTGCCAAAACTGGTAAAAAAAAGCATTTTCTTAGCTTCCTTAACACATTAATACGTTGCTCAGTTTCATACTCTAAATTCAAGATCCGAGTTAAACAGGCCAGTCAACATACCTCAACAAACAATGTCTGTTTGTGCTTATTGCGTTAATTCATGTTTGTTGCTTATGCTGGCTTTGCATCCTACAATCAAAATTCATGAGCCGGGGCGGAAGTCACTCGTATTGTGTTGACGTAGAATCAGGGCGGTAAACAATGGATAGGCGCTCGATTTGGTTTGAGAACGCTTAAGTGTGAGTTGCACTAAGTTACTATAAACCACAAACATCAGTTAGGTACTATAACAAAGAACATCCACAACTGTGAAACATAGCTAAGGAAGAGAGCTGTCCATGGACTTCTCGTTTCAAATGCTATACATACAACAGATTGGCTCATGGTTTACAGACCGATTGCAGATGCATTAAAAAAAACGATAGTGAATGTGAAACCAGTTTGTATTGCCAGTAATGTGATGTCTTATGGCACTGAGATGTGGCCGCTAACAAAGGGACTCATAAGAAAGCTTAAGGTCTCTCAGAGGGCGATGGAGAGGGCTATGCTCGGAGTATCTCTGCGGGATCACATTAGAAATGATGAAATCCGCGCAGTAACTAAAGTCACTAACATAGCTCGAAGAATCGCCAGACTCATGTGAAAAACAATGATGAACGAACAATTGTTGTATATTATTTATTTCGGGAATATCGGAAACTGCTACGGTTTTACAATCATAAGAATTTCTCGTTTAAAGATTTTAGATTTATTGGTAACTTTTGCTCTATGCCTACAATGATGAGATATATAATCTGTTTACGGAGGCTGATGATGTTCTAGTTAAAAAACACAAATTATTTGTTACACAGCCTTCCCCATCGATCAACTTGGAGTACTACGGCAACCTGGCGTCGTCTGGAGACAGCTGGGATGGAGAATGGGACGAGGAGCTGCCGGCCACCTCACCCTCGCCCAACGCAAGGAAGAAGAAGAAGAAAAGACCAGGTATGACAGCTGAGATGATGATGTACTCGTTTATTATGCTTAAAGTATTCAATATATCAATATTCAAAACTCAATTAAGTTCATTAGAACTTAATTATGGAAATAGTTTGACACCCTGGGTATTGCATATTTCCCACGGGATAACAAAAAAAAATCTTCGCAGATAAAGTCGCGAACAACTGAAAATGAAAGATACTAGTGTACATCAAAGATAGAGTAAAATCTTCGCTTGCATAACTCTACTTAGCGTCCAAATTCCGAGGTCGGCTCAATGAAGCGCCATTTGGCATGCTAAGAAAACTTTCCCCTTGCTGAGCTGAGCTGCCCGTCACGTTCCCAATCCGCACTGGGCCCGCGTGGGAACTACGGCCCAAGCCCTCTCATTCTAATAGGAGGCCTGTGCCCTGCAGTGGGACGTAAGGATGGTGGTGGATGGTGGAGCTGCCCGACCGGTAAGCTGTAAAAGCCGTCGAGGCTAACCCACCGAAAAAAAAAGGTAGAGTTTAAAAAATACTAGTTACCTCTCGTAAGAGTTATTCTCTGGTGTCGACGGCGATCCAAAATGTTAATTTGCTGAGCGCTTCGTTATTTTAGGGGCAGGATTAAACGCCGGTGCTTTTGTTTCTGTGCCCGTGGTTTTCATTAGCTATATTTTTAAGCCTTCAATGCAAAGAGGAATGTTATGTGTCCTAGAATTAAGCGTGAATTAATTAGCGTGCGGCCATGCAGACTTGCAGAGTGCCTCCTAAGCTGTAGTTATGTATCTTTATCTCACCTACTCAAAGAATAAAGCACGTACGAAATCATACGAAAGCAGTAGGAACGCGGTTCGTAATTTTTTTGGCTTGTATTAAGGGGTCGTCTCTAGCCTGAATATAAATATGAATATGCAGTTATAAAATACTTTACTTAAATTAAGGGTTAGCACATATGTTGAGGATTGTGGTTGACGTTTGAAGAGGCTAGAAAAACTAGCGCTCTTTGTTAAGAGCTCCAATTACTTATGGAAACGTAAAAATATAATTGTGTAGGGCTATATTTAGATGTTACCTACTCCGAATGATAAATTATATTTTAGTTTGACTTAATTTATTGCGTTTCACACTTATTAAATAGTGGCGAACGAGAGACTACTGACGCTCCAGACTGCCTAGTAGGCGCGTGACAACCATATCGCAAGCTAAGCAAGCCTGTATCACTACATATGCATTCCTTACGACAAAACTGCACAGTATGATTTGACAGATGTCAGAGACGCCATCACGAAATACATTTCAACTGTCGACCGAATAATTATGTCGTCTCTAATTTGTATTTGCTCGGTGGAGCGATGATCTTCGCAAGGCGGCTGGCAAGAGCTGGATGAGAGTGGTCGAGGATCGTGCTCAGTGGCGTGCCATGGGAGAGGCCTATGTCCAGCAGTGGACGAACATGGGCTGATGATGATGATGATGAATTTGTATACCAACCATAGCAGAGCTGAGCACAGATCTTTCACAAAGCTTGAATTTTACTGAATTGTCTGTCGACCAAGAAATTCCTTTATCACCCTACCCTGTCAGTTGTATGGTTTAAAATAAAAATAAATACGTTTTTCGCTTACGTCAATGTGACAATCAATCAGCCTTATTGTTTTTATCACAAAAAAATGGTAAAGCATTTATCTGGTCGACTATGCATAGTTTCTAAAAACAAATAATTATACAGATGTCTCTTAAAACAACGCCAAAACTAAAAGGGATGATAGAGTAGCTTCTAAGCTATCAGATTAAACAAATTCTACTTTAATCAAGATTTGCTTAATGTCCAGCTTAAGAGTTAATCTATCTGCCTCTTAGTTTTGGCGATGCACGATGGGTTAAAGGATACCTCGTATAATCTGTTCTACAAACTCATCATCCAATGTTGATGTCCTACTGCTGGACAAAGGCTTCCTCTCAGAATGAGAGGGCTTGGACCGTAGTTCCCACACTGGCCCAATGTGGATCGGGGTTCGATAAAATCTAAGGTGCATGGGCTCGAACCCACGGCTCTCTGCTTGAGAGACCATAGATCAAATTACTAGGCTACCACGTCTTAAATACAAAACACGTACCGGTAATTTGGTAAGCACAATCACAATGAGAGACAGAGAGAGAGAGAGAGAGAGAGTGAGAAATTTATTTACACGAATATGATCAAGGATGATATAGACTGGATTGGCAGTCGCCATAGTACGGATCGGCCGCGGTTTTTGTAGTTCGATTATTAAATCTAGATGGCGCTGAAATATAGCCAGAGGTTTTGAAGGCAATAAGACTACAGATGTTTCATATTACTACAAATGTATTATTTTTCAAAAATATTGTTTATAATACATTGCAGTGATATGAAATATCTGTAGTCTTGTTGTTTTGCCTTCAAAGCCTCTGGCTATATTTCAGCGCCATCTAGATTTAATAATCGAACTACAAAAACCGCGGCCGATCCGTACTATGGCGACTGCTAATGCAGTCTATATCATCCTTGATATGATACACCGGAAAAAATAAATTTGAATTATTTCCTTCACCCAGAGCATATCCAGCAGAACCTTCCATGCTTGTACCACGAGGCACACTTCAGCCCGTCCTCGGCCTACTTCGTCCTGGAGTGCCTGGGGCCTGGAGTGCCCACCGCCAGCCTGTTCCGCACGCTGCTTCCAGAGCCCAGGCTGATGATGCATCTGGAGAACAATACTGATGTCAAGGTAAACCTGAAGCCCATGTTAGTGTGCCGGTGCTGGCGCGCACCGTGACTTGTTCCTACACCTAGTAGTGGTAGTTCCTATAGTTGGAATTTTATAAGCTGGGGGTTTAGGACTGCAGAACACATCTGGTAAAGATAACATTGTTCTCGTTTGTTGAAGCCTACCGCTAATAACAAATCAGAACAAGTAACAAAAAATGCAAACATTTAGTTACGTCTTCTCTAAGTTACAAGGTTGAAATTGCCATTAAATAATTTATCCTTGTGTCTCTTTCATTTGTTACTTACTGCAGCAAGTTAAAGTCCTTTGCTGAACTGAGGTATAGTTTCTCCTTGTCTCCAAAAACGAACGGTGTAGAATCTTTTAGACTATTTATTTTCTTTTTTACAGGAGCGGCTGTCGTCAATAGCCATCCCCACTGCTCGTACATTCTCCGTCCAGCTGTCGAGTGGGCACGCTGCGCGGGTGCGGCTTCTGCTGCCGCCGGGGTTGAGGGAAGACGAGGTCACCAAGTATCCACTTGTGATGAAAGTGTAAGTGGTCTTAGGCAATACGTCTATAAATAGCAGCAGAGGATCGCTGTAAATAATAAAAAATGTACAGAGATTTATTTTTCTGGTGCGATATTAAAGCAAGAAAATGAAGATTAGCTTAAGTATTTTAACACCTCGAATTTTAACACTGGTACTTTTAGATGCTCTGCTCTCATACCAGTTAGGCAACTATAGTAACTAGCTAGTGTAGTAACTGTTACTACTTGTATAAAGAAAACGAGTAACAGTTACTAGACGAGACGGTCAAATAGTTAAGGAGCTGGTTAATAATGTTTAAATAGATGTTGCTGCTTATAAGCACATTATCCATTCTAAGCTGGAGTTCTATCTACACAGATGCAACATCTACAATGATTACGAGTGAGTGTGCGTTAATATTGCAGCAGTCTTTTAACGTCAAGAGTATCTAAAACTACCATAGACCCTGAAAATACTAAGATCAGATGTGTATGTTCAGCCACGGGGCACCAGGAACGCAGCTAGTGACGGAGCGCTGGACGCTGGACTGGGGTTCGTTGGCGGCGGGCGCGGGCGCCGTTCTGGCGGCGGTGGACGCGCGGGGCGCGGGCGGCCGCGGCCTCGGCGCGCACCACACGCTGCACCGCCGTCTCGGGACCGTGGAGCTGGCCGACCAGCTCGAAGTCGCTGAGTGAGTATTGTACCAGGTTACCAGTAAAACAGCAAGGACAAATTTCGGGCAAGCTCGGAAGAGCCTGTTTTACACGTTATCACTGAAAAAAGCTCCATCTCTCTCTCAATGGCCATGGGGAACTCGTGTGGTTTTTAGTGGATATGCCCATCCTTGTAAGGAAGCCCCGTATACTATCTGTTTCCCCGAACGAGGCTGGATGCAAAAGATGCATTTTCCACACCATAAAAAGGGACAAAAGATTTCTACAGTTCGCTTGCTGACTCGTGCACCTTGGAACGTGCACTTCTGGAGTGTTCTAAATTTACTTTATGATGATGGCATAAACTTACGACACGATGGGTTTGGAGTTGAACTTTAAAACTTGGTGGGTTTGAAGGTGAACCAAAACTACCAGGATCTCATAAACACGCAGGTATCTCCGCGACTCGCTGCACTTCATCGACTCGCGGCGCGTAGCGGTGTGGGGCCGCGCTCACGGCGGTTTCTTGGCAGCGCTGGCGCTGGCCAGCCCCCTCGACGTGTTCCATTGCGGGATCGCCATTACCCCTATCGTCCGATGGCGGTACTATGGTGAGCGTGAACTACCAGGAGCTCATATTCTCGCTGCTTTTCTTGTGCTGGTGAATCCACTCGACGTTTTCCACAGCGAGATTGCTATCACCCCCGTTGGTATGACGAAATTTACTAGCTCACTCTCGAATTAAATAGTTATTTGTTATACAAGGGGGGAAAGTTGTATTTTACCAGCGAGTGTTCATTTGAAACAAGAGCTATCGAAAGGATTCTATGATTGACCACGAGCGAAGCGAGTGGTTCAAAAATAGAATCCTTTCGATAGTGAGTGTTTCAACACACGAGACGTAAAATAAATTTTCACCCGTGTATAACACAAAACTTTTCACCTCACTACAGCGAGGAAAATAATTAGAAAAACATGCGAATATTTAATTGAAAAGTTTTGACTTAAGTTTTTTTTTATTATTTCGGATGCGTTTTGTTCGCACATCGACTTACTTGGATTGTCATAACATTTCAACCGTTTCCGTTTTTACAACAAGAATGAAGGTTAATGTTGAATACTGATATTTATGAATTAAAATAAAGTTGTAAGACTGTATTTAGTGTTTAATACTCGATGCAATTCAATAATTGTGATTTTAAAAATTCAGCACTTTTAACGTTTTACGTTTTGTTAGCTGTCAAATATCACTTAAGCTGCCCTCAAATGTCAAAACTCTTTCTTCACATGTGGATAAAAAGCGATTTTCTCAATAGATGTCAAACAAACAAAAAGGGCTTTTCGAGCTAGTGAGGTGAAAAGTATTTTTTAGGTTTTTAAATACAATGTAGTATTTCTTCTATGGATGCAGGGCAACCGATAAACATACTTATGTATGTAAAGAAATATATATATTAAATTACATAGAATATCTATAACTCAGTGTTCAAAATTAACCATCTCAGGTGCCTTGCCCCCCCCCCGTCACCCGCTTACCCCTCTTCCTTTCTCTAGTAATGCACTGACTAAGACAGACAAATGATTTGTGCTCGAGTGTGGTAGTGTGTGCTGTGAATTTTTGTCCTGTGACCCTAAAAGTGGCTTAATCCCATGGGAACATCACTGCCGCAGCAGTAATGAAACCCAGGTACCGTGCACGTTGACTTTTACTGACTGTAACTTTCTCCCTTTCATAATTTCTCCCATAAACACTCAGATACCTACAAACCTTCATACTCATCATACAAGCGGTTATCTCTATTGGAATTCGAACTCGGGACCGTTCATAAACAGAGTCACTAACCACAAGTCTATCCGGTAGCTACGGTGATGCTTTACTTCAGTTGCATTTTAATCCACTATTTTACTACAGCATCAGCATACGCGGAGCGATACATGGGTTTCCCCAACGCGACGGGCAACTACCGCGGTTACGCCGACGCCGACGTGACCAAGCAAGCAGCAGCGTTGCACGACAAGATGCTGCTCCTGGTACATGGCACAGCGGACGACAGTGTGCATCTGCAACAGACGATGGCGCTGGCGCGGTCGTTGGCTGACCAGGGCAGCATGTTCCGACAGCAGGTAAATACAATAAGAGCAGCAGCGATGCGTTTGAATGATGAGTTTGCTTGTCTCATGCATAGCAGATGTTTCCACAACAAGTATTCTGCGTGAGTAGAGGGGCATTTAAGTCTGTCCGTTGGGCCAAGCTTGAATAGCACGCTATCGCTGAGGAATCCCATGATGATGATGATGATGATGGTCTCAGGATGAGGCCAGTGGCTATACCCACCCTTACGTAAGTGAGAATAATAGCCCTCCGTTTCCCTCAAACAGGCCTGGAAGCATAATAAAGTGCAGTTCCTACACTATAAAAAGGGAATGATAATTCGCTGGAAGTCTGACTTAAACTGACCTAATCAAGCAACCGCAGTTAAGCAGTTGAATTACGATTATTTTGCTGGTGTATATGGTGTCTAGTACTGATACAGGCCAAATCAAGAATCCCATTGGATATATTATTATTTCGTATTTGTTCAACCTTCACACTCACTCGCAACCCACAAGACCTAGTCCAAATATGTTTGACGAATTTGCCGGAGCTCTGCAGAAGTCTATTTCCCCCAGATTTACCCGGATGAAGGGCACAGCCTGTCCGGCGTCCGGCGGCACCTCTACCGGACGATGTCCGCGTTCCTGGACGACTGCTTCCGCAAGCAGGTACCGCCGGAGACCAAGGCGGGGCTCCGGAACGGGGGCAACCTCGACTGAGACACGTGGCGGGACGAAGAGTTGTACTCTTGGTATGAATTTTTTTTCTATCCTTTTACTAGACAGGGCTAGTATAGTCTGGCTTTTTAATTGTAAATTACAATAAATAAATATATTATTAAGATACTAGCTGTTCCCCGCGACTTCGTCTGCGAAGAATAGGGGTATAAAAAATAGCCTACAACCTACTCTCAGACCTACCGAGTATGGAGAAAAAAGTTTCATAAAAATCGCTCAAGCCGTCTCGGAGGAGTTCGATAACAAACACCGAGACACGAGATTTTTATATATTAGACTTTATCGTAGGGAACCCTCTCCACAAGAGTTTGTCACGCACTTGTTCTGTTTTTTTTTGTTGCATTAGGTAACTGCTAGCTAAAACAATCTTGCTAGACTAGAGTTTTATGAACGATAACGCTAATAAAATTAAATAATATTGTACTTATAAGATCGACAAAAGCTAACCAAATGTCAGTTATCGAACGAAACTAATTTGAATAAGTAGATTGATTTGTACAAATCCAAACGCTTGGAAGCTAGCCACTTGTCTTGGCCCCACACAGTTGCTATTTTACGTTTGTTTATATAGATAAAAGAATACGTTACGTTCAGTTTCAGCTATAAGAATAAAATGTTACACGCAGCCCTCTTTCCTATATGCCATGATTTGAAAGCTTTTTTATTAGATTGATTTCAGTAAGCACACCATTGTGTTCCGTACTAACGTCGCGATCTATATCACCAATTACTTTTATTGTAGCAACATGCCTTCTTTGTTCATAAATAATGAACTCTTAGATGATTGTTTACTTGTTTGTTTCAGGTAATAAGCGGAGTCGTCGACACATCGTAGGAAATTTAACCAATTAACCTGTAGTACAACAATTCCATATCCTGACCTCACTAGCAATGTCTACTGCCAAAGAGTGGACTGCACTCAACACATAATCATGTATGTGATACGCATTAGTATTAAAAGACGTTTTTATCGTATTTTAAAGAAACTGTCAATAAAGTGCGAAATTGCCTTAAAATTGGACAGCGTGAACGAATAACTATGTTTTCTTGGGATTAATTGTTGAAATTTGATCAGCCTGTGTGGCTGTCGCGTCGCTAAAGGCTACGCGTTAATACGGTTGTGTGTTCGGGTAATGCAAATGTGTGAGTGTACAGCGGGCATCGGATTGGTCGCAGCACAATGCTTCCCCACTAATAGAGGATGTTCACAAGTTATTTATTAAAATTCGAATTTTGATATTTTATGTTCAGAGTTATAACGTAGTTGAAATATTTTTCATGAAATAAAATTTCAAAATATTCTGTTGCATGTAAAATATTCGCAAATTTCGGATCTTTACTTGCGTCTTGAACATTTATGCTGAATACATGTTTCTAAATTTAACAGTTATTGACTTAGATGTCATTAGCAATATTTTGTTTCGTCAATATTGACAACGTTGATGTAATTGTCAACTTCGACAATAAGCAAACTTGTATTGCAAAATGTTCAGGACTAAATAAAGTCCCATTACATTAGGTACCTGTCCTAAAGAGAGATCCAATGCAATATATTTCAGCTAGTGACAAATAAAGGAATTGATAGTAGCTCTTTAGTCAATGAGTTTTGTGATCTAGTAGTTAACTCGTTATATATAGATCTAGTATCATCGTCATTACGTGGACTCGAAAACGCTTAGCTTCTATTGGTGACAATGGTTTTTAGTGGTGTAATATCCTATTTAAATTATGTACCTACTTTTTTTTATGTTAGAGAGGCCAGACAAACGAACTAGTATCACCTGATGTTAAATGAACACCACTGTCCATAGACACTCGCTGCGCCTTACGCGACACCAGTGCGTTGTCGGCCCTAACCTATTTGAATGAAATAGTATGGTGCAACAAGAACTTAAACTTACGTTTGTTTACTAATCAAACTCGAATACAGCGGTGGCCTGGTGGTCAGCTAATTATGGATTTTTAATAAATTAAAATAAGATTTAAAAAAAACTTTGTTGTTTGACCACGCTAAAGAAAGACCAAGAAATGCTCAAAATATCTCACCATTGAGAACACATTTGAGAGTAATAAATAAATAAATATCACGGGACAATTCACACCAATTGACCTAGTCCCAAAGTACCTAAGCTTAGCAAAGCTTGTGTTATGGGTACTAGGCAACGGATAAACATACTTATATAGATAGATACATACTTAAATACATATTAAACGCCCAAGACCCGAGAACAAACATTCGTATTTTTCATACAAATATCTGCCCCGACACGGGAATCGAACCCGGGACCTCAAAAGCTTCATAGTCAGGGTCTCTAACCACTAGGCCATCTGGTCGTCTAATCGTAGTAGAACTAAAGACTCTCATAGGCGATCGATCGTGTGGGATATTTATTGACGTTACGTAGGGTCAAACATGCAAAGTGCTTAAAATTAATCTGGAATATTTCAGCAGGTGACTGAAAATCCCTGTAAAAAATTCTTGATATCAAAATGAAAGTTGGTTAATCTTCCTGTATAGTCGACCAAGAAATTGGTTTACCACTCTAAGGTAGAATATCGTTTACACATAATAAAACAACAAGGTACATTTTCGCTTGTCTGTTAACATGCTGACCATTGGTCAATATTCAGTCAAGTATACAGCGTCAAAGACATGACTAAATTTTAAATCAAAAATTCCGATTAAAAACCGTAAAGTGTGTTAAACTTGCCCAATATCGATTGAAGTATTCCAAAATAATTTTTATGACACAGTGAAAATTATTCAGAATTAGAAAATGACTCGAACTGCTGACGTGGCCGTAAAGACGGCCAAGATGAAGTGGGACTGGGCTGGACATGTCTGTCAAATGAAACCTGAACGTTGGGCCAACCTTGTCACGTAATGAATGCCTAGCGATGGATATCGTAATAGAGACAGACCGAAGCGGAGATGGAGGGACGACCTAGATATTTATCACGTGGGATGGTAGGTGCTCTCGTTTGATAGGCGAGAGTGGAGCAAGAGAGTAGAGGCCTTTGCCCAGCAGTGGGACATCAAAGCAGGCTAATTAAAAAAAAAGTAGGAAATGTAGTATATACTGGCAACACAAAGCTAAAATTAGCTACAAAACCCTTGTCACCAAAGCGAAGCTTCCAAAATGCAAGCTGTCATCAAAATGCATTACACAAACCGTCATTACGGAGATTAGCGTTAACGGAAAATGGTAAAGTGTAATTTCTAAACGACAAATAATTGTACAGTATTAGATAATAATAATCATTCGCTTTGTGGTGTGTCTCACAGAACAATACTTTACAACTTCATATATTAAGATGTTGCCCGTAACTTCGCCTGCTTCCCGTGGGAAGAGGCGAAATTAAAAATGCACTTTACCGTGATAAAAAGTCACCTATGTTAATCTGAAATAGTCCAGCTTTCTACTAGTGAAAGTATTTTTAAATTCGGTACTGGAGTTTCAGAGATTACCCCGTACACAACATTCTTATTAGGCATATTACGAGTATCTACCTAAGTACTATAGATTTGGAATTTCTTTTATACAGAACTCGTGAGTGAGGTTGCTATAGGTGGATCTATATTTTCTCGAGTGACCTTGCTTCGTGATTATTCTGTGAAAAGAACGCAAAATATTACGAAGAAGTACTGAGTTACTTGCTTCTCATTTGCTTCGTTAAGTCATGCGGCCGTCGACACGGCGTTGTTGTTATTGTACTAAAAAGCCTTTTCATCAGCTACAAATGGACTACTTAAACCGTGGTAGGTTTCTTACGCACTGCGGCATTTTTAAACGAGCATTTACTGTATAAATGCTGTATTGTAGGCATAGCAGCACTTTCATTCGTTCAAAGCCGTTAATTTTAAAAAGGCGTCAAAGTTTTAAATACCGATGAGGGTGACAAAAGAATGAAGAAGAAAGAAGAAGTGAGCGTGTCCAAAAGTGGAACTAAAGTCACCATCTTTGTGAAATGTCACTTTTGTTAGTAACTCAGTGGAGTCTTTGTAAAATTAAATGCTATCTTATGCAGTCGCACTGTTGTACAGTACAGGAGGAGAACAGATAAAGAGCTTAATATAAGTAATCTAGTTATTTCTGCTGCCGATTATACCCACTAAATGTAATGAGTTTTGTGGGTGTAAGTATGTGTACAGTGCAGTAGTTTTTGTAAAGTATTATTTTGCGAGACACACTTTTTTCATATATTTGATCTTAGACAAGAAAATTGCTCATTCTCATCTCTCAAAATTTGCATGTTTCTAGTCACTTCAATAAAGATTAGTATTTTAAAGAAATTTTATTAAAGACCAATAGTTAAAATACAATTTTAAATATCTATAATCTAGTGGGAAAAAAATATTAAAATTAGTAACTTTGTGCATTAATACTTTTAGAATGGTTTAAAATCGTAATGTGAAATTAATAATAGCAATAAAAATATAGTGAAAGTACCTCTTAAAATAAGTGAGCACTTTTCCAGTTTAGCACTCTCATACATACATACATTGTCATTCACTTTGTAACGGCGGATTGTTTAAGTTTTTGTAACTTTTGTAAAAATGAATGAGTTGCATGAGCGATCGGCTTAAGCGGACACAAATCACAGACTACTCCCAAGGTCTAAAATTCGAAGTTCATGTCACTCTCTCCCTTATTCTATTATTAAATACTATTACCGTAAGCAGAACGGCAAGATACAAATTTCGAATTTCTAATTTCGGAGTGTAAGACTAGTTTTGGGAAGTAACTCAAGCAACACCTTTTAAAAAGTGATATACCTACTTAGATATTCAATAAAAATTGGCCAACTTCCACATGTGCGTAAATATGTTGACTTTTTTATTTGTAAAATTCACACTAAGTATATGCGTTACAATCTCGGGACACATTTTCATTTAGTAATTAAACCTAAAGAAATATTTAGACGACCGGATAGCTCAGTGGTTAACCTGACTACAAAACTTGAGGTGCCAGGTCGAAGCTCCGGTATTGGGTCGTTTCTTTATCTTGCAATGATTGTATCTTTGTTAAGGTCAAATCTTGCAAGTCTAATTCCACCCTTATTATTTTCTACGTACTTTACGAAAACTCGTATTCTGTAATTTGTGTCCAGCAACGCTACTGCCTGTTCATAAATCATGGAAAAGGTCGGAAAGTTAAAAATTCATCCCGAATATAAAACGTGAATTTTTGTTCCGAACTCGCAAAAAATACAAACTCATGCACACACGTCGAACAAACTTTCATTCCGCAATCCACAGCTTCGATATAGTCGAATCCATATCTAACAGAGTCAAAGCTTCATATTATCGATGTACCTACAGTCAAGTGTAAAGATATGGATCCATACAACTTGCTCATAAATATGGCCCATAGCTCTTTTGTCGTCGAATTAACGTATCGGTACATAATTATGAGAGGATTAAATCATAAATATTTTTGCACTTGACCATACCCACAATACATGCAGAAAAATCATTCCATCGGGCGTAGCCTATAGTGTCGTTTGGTAACCAACATTTCGTAACCAATTACCTATGCTAACTGGCTGTGGCCAGTTACGAAATTTTGGTTACCAAACGGTACCAAACTGTCCCCTGGGATTGCAGGCGTCCATAAACGACGATACCTAATTGTTTGCAAAATTGCAATTCATGGATAACGAATAATCCTTATAATTTTTGTAACACACGGGATTTTACCGTTGGTTTAAACGCTTCAAAGGTTTTAGGCTTATCGCACCTAATTTTCATAATACCTTATTCATTAATTTCGCTAAATTTCAAATTACCAAGGGCTCATAATACCTAAAAATACCTAAAATTTCAAATTGTGTCATGTTAAAATTTGAAATTTTAGGTATTTTTAGGTATATTGAGCCCATGGTAATTTGAAAATTAGGGGTATTAGTGAATAAGGTATTATGAAATTTAGTGGTTTTAAGCCCAAAGCCTTCAAAGCCCCAACCACTTGGCGCTATTTATCCGATCGGTAGGACAAAGGCAGAGTAGGACCACGTGGCCCCGCTTTTCTAACTCCTTGATACTAGTAGCTAGCATAAACGTTCACGCCACGGCACGGGTACCTATCCTGTATCGCGGTCGTGTGAAGCTTTTCCTCTGTGGGGTTTATTTTCGACTTAGGTCCGGATTCATTTCCAGTAACAAATATTTGAAATGACAACTGTAACTAATGAAATCTGTCCGGGACTATGAATACAGGCGACATGTCATTGCAACTATAGATATAGGTAACGCCACCAGAGTTGAGGCCACGCACACAACCACATTTCATGTAATGACAGCGGGATTTTGACGTTGTGTTGACGTTTAACGACAACACAACGTCAAAATCCCGCTGTTATTACAGAGATGTGGTTGTGTGCGTGGCCTCAACTCAGGTGGCGTTACCTTTATAGTGAGTGAACAAAAATAGAATTCCTATTTATACTTATACATACCCAACTATGTTCTTAAAAAGTTTGGTGATATTTCAATTTAAAATAATAGAAACTATCTGCTCATTTCATTAATAAAGGTAATACAAATTCAGCTGCCCTAAAACATGATCCTAATTTTCCAGAAAGAGGTAATGTACATGCTTTATTTTAAACACGCTACTACGAGTCTAAAATACAAATCGTCACTACTTTGAAAAAGCTCGTATCCCAAATCAATATGTAAAGAAAATTCAACCTTGATGCACGCTTAGTAAAGTTCACTTGGCCAGATTATCGATCTTAAGATACGAGGTTTTTTAAATAGTGGCGATATGTATAAATGGGTCATAACATGTATGTATCGAAATAAAATATTTGAATTGGTCAGACTGTACCTGAACATGAGCAGTCGGTATTGTTGGAGTCGCTTAAGATGATAGAAACCAAAGACCTAAGTGCCAAATGCGTCGTTATTTCTTGTTAAATGTAAGTATCATTAAGACAGATATTGATCAAATTATTAATTCAAACACTTTCTTAGAAACTATCATTACAATAATAAAACTACACATAAAGAAAATTCTCTGTAGGTAACAAAATAAGCTTAATTTTATAGTTGAATAACTAATTGTATAATTTTCAAACTATGACGTAAACATTCGCAAATAAAATAAATGACAATAGGGATGACGACTGGGTTAAAAATATGTCATTCTATTTAGTCCGTCAGTTAGATTATGGGAAAATATGGGACACGTATTTTTTGGTTTATCAAATTATTAAAAATCGACAAAGATATAGATCGTCAAACTTCCGGAGTGGGGGCTTGTGACGTCACCCTTAGGTAAAAATTGTACCATATAGTGACGTCACTCGAAAATTCTAAGCAGTGTATTCTCGTCATTTTTTGTTAGTCAAACAAAAGAATAAATACGTGTACAATATTTTTTAATAATCAAACTGACGGACTAAACAGTTTTTTTTAGTCGTCTAGCCTATTGTTAATTTGACATAACTTTTAAAGTAACTACTTCTCCTGTCAAAGTTGACAAATAAAATTGTATTGTCACTATTGACTTTTAAATTGACTGCATTGACATCACGTAGACATCGCTTCGATGTGGCTACATGTGCTACGCCGTAGCAGCCACGCGTAGCATGTAACCCTACATGAGTATTTTCATGATTTTAAATTACTTTAGATTCGTGATATGGTGCTCCCAATTATCTCATTACTGACAATATTGCCACGGGTCCTATTCCAAATATATTATATTAACAATATTGCTACTGGCCCTTTCCGAGTATATTCACAATATTGCCACTGGGTCTATTCCAAGTATATTGACAATATTGCCACTGGGACTATTCCGAGTATATTCGCAATATTGCCACTGGACCTATTCCGAGTATATTCACAATATTGCCACTGGGACTATTCCAAGTGTATTTGCAATATTGCCACTGGACCTATTCCGTGTATATTCACAGTTTTACCACTGGGACTATTCCGAGTATATTCGCAATATTGCCACTGGGCCTATTCCGAGTATATTCACAATATTGCCACTGGGACTATTTCAAGTATATTCGCAATATTGCCAGCTACATTAGAAAATAATTAAGAACTTTTTGGGAGTTTCACATCACATCATACAGGTACATTGTTCTACAGTTTGTTAAATACGTTCTAATATTAAGTCCTACTTTTTCGCACTAAAATAAGTTTGCAATATTTAAACATGGGACTCAAGCGTTCGCTTCTTGATAGTGTTATGATCAAGATACGCACATAATGTGAAATAATGCCTTATCGGTGTTTGTTGTTACCTTCTGTTTGTCAACACTAATCCATCGCAACTTTTATATGTACTTATTTATGTGCATTATTGCTCTATATCTTTTCAACGCCAACGACGGATATATGCGTCACAAAGTACAATGTCAAAGTGATCTTCACGCATTGACATAAGGTTAAAGTAGCTTCATGTTTTGCTAGGCTTGGCGTTTAGAAGGTTCAAAAATAGCTTAGCCATATATATGTCTATTGAGAACACTTTCATTTGTTTTTATTGAGTACGATTGTTAGCAATTTTAAATTTGCTTAAAACCTGCCACAATTTGAACTGTGTAAGTTTGCGTCAGTGATTTTAGCCTCAAGCCTTGTTCTAGTGTTAAGTAGGACGTACTCGTTCAAGAGGCGCTATAGATAAATTACCGAGAGCGTGGAATTGCATATATGTAGTGGTATTGTGCGTTTATAAGCATTGGAGAGAGAGATATATAGTTGTCTTTCTCTCACTAAAGTGAATGCCTATAAACACACAATACCACTACATATGGAATTTCACGCTCTCGGTAATTTATCTATACATAATTTGTCCGGTGACTGACGTCAAAATGTAAGAGGGGCTCAACATTTTAAAGTGTACTACTTCAAATTTTATGTCGCAGCGGCGCAGTCGCGTTATTCAAACATCAAATCGATACCTTAGTTCACACTCATACTAATTACAATGTACCGCGCATACAAATTAACACTATGTCCTAATTGTAATTAACACGATTGTCCGCTAAGGTATCGATATGTCATACTTGCACTTTTCACTTGAAATGTATCGCCGAGCTTCAGAAAGCGTGGTCTCGTTTTAAGTAGGACATTGTATTGGTCGAGTGTAAAAAAAACGCTACTCTTACGAACTCTTTTTCAAGTTGTGTCCTACCCAACACTACCTTGTTCGGTGCGATCGCCCCCCGTGGATATCTAAAGCCTGACCAGAAATATATGACTATTGTCAAGAGGGCGCTATTGTTCTTATTTATATGGCAACAATGACATCTTGACTTGTCTACAACGTTTAAACTGTCAGTCAAATTGAAATTTCAAACAATGTAAACAAACATTGTATTTAAAATGTCTTTAATTTCCATTTTCCCTCATCAAATACTGCTAAATCCGTGTGTTATTTAATCAATACTTACCACAACAATATCCTAAAACATTAAAACAATAAACAAGTGCTAGAATATGGTAAAAATGGTGGAAATGGTTTATTTAAATTGTTCGCAATTTCAATAAAATTGACATTGATTTTACCTGTTAGCTCTGATGTTAATTTAGAAAGGTTTTGTAGCGAAATAGTTTCATTCCGCAAGCGTTTTTTTCTTCGGTAGTTTATTATAAACATTATTACAATGATCCGTTGTTGAATAGGTACCAATCGTTTTGGGCATTTTTTGTTATTGTTCAAAGAAACCGCCACAGTGACAATGACAATCATTAAAATTATTGCCAGTGTAAGAAATTAGTTCCAATGAAATTCCGGAACATGGCGAATAGTAATATATTTCTAGTCAGGCTTTAAATACATTTACTGCGACGCTCCTTAGTAGCTAGCTTCACAGATGCAAAGTTACGTGGCGCGAATCGTACATTATATTTACTTAGATGTAATTATAAGTTATTTACTTAGTTTATTGCGTTACGAGAACTCATTCGATGTACATTATAAGTTTGTAACGACTTGTAACCCCATTTTTTTCATCTCTGTTATTTTAAACGATGCCTGTACGTAATGGTTTGTGCCTAGTTTAAAATATTAATGGCATTAGATTAAGATGAATTTCATTTTTAAAGTGTTTGGTGTCACTATTTGTAGCGATGGTTTTGATGTGTTTCTGTTTTATCGTTTTAGGGCCAATTTTTCAATCCCTAGATGAAAGTATCCGTTAGTTAAAAGTGTTAAAACTATCGCTTTCCTTTTCTCAAGTCATAGGAAAAAAAGGATAGAGCGTACATTTATCTGACGGATACTTTTATCTAGGGATTGAAAAATCAGCCCTTAAAAATGTAAAATAAAAGAATGGTAGGATAGTCATTAACACAGATTTTTCTTTTGTAAAATCGTATGACGGCTAGGAAGTGTGTGAACTTATGTCATCTTCATCTTTTTTAAGTTTAATCCTAATAATTGTTTGTGTAATATTGTGTTGTTTTGTGCAAGTGTATTTATTACTTTTCAGGCTAAAACAGCTGGACGGATTGGTATGAAACGTGGATGGGCAAAGTTGTATGTACTCTTGCCTAGGGTCCAATAAAGACAAGCCATATATCATTGGAAAGTTTTTTCATATTCTAAGTACAACTTTTTGTACGGCGGGAAATCTCGAATCAGTTTGTAAAAAAAGGTATGGCAAGATATGAAAACGCATAAAAAACAAAACATCGGCAGTTACACAACCTTCATAATCTGTAAAGCGATACAGGAACGTATGTAGTATCGAAAAACCTACATAATAGTTTCAACTCAAACTACTTTTATGCAGCGATAACTTTTTTCACACAAAGATTTGGGACTGCCTGCCATAGTAAAAGTTTTAGAACTTAGAATAAGCTATCCAGTGATATATCGCTTGTCCTTATTGGTCAATAGGCTAATTTGCCTACCTTCCTTTGATACGCAGAAGTAGGTAGAATATAAATTGCTAATAAATTAAGTACCAATATTTCCAGGGCGTAACTTACTCGTCAAAACAAGTCACTTTCACGCAGACAACTTCCAAAATTTAAAAAAAAAACAAAAACTTTTCATACATATCCATCCAAACGGATTACTGTTTTAGTAATGGAATCACGAGATTTATTTTTCAAATTTTAATAAGTTGTTAGAATAAAAGTGACTTGTTTTGATGAGTAGATTAAGCCATAGAAATATTGATACCTACTTAATTTGTTAGCACCCTGTATAAAGAATAACACATAACTACTTTCTATCCCGATATTTCCCCGGGGTATAATCACATAATAAATCTAATAAATTAGGCGTGCGAAGCCGCGGGTAGAGGCTAGTTAGATATGTAATAAACTTGAACATTTCTTGCCAAATTAAATTTTGAAGCATTCGTTCTTAGCCCACACTTACAATTAGTTAGAAAAAACCGGCCAAGCGCGAGTCGGATTCGCGTACCGAGGATTACGTACAGATTTTTAGATATTTCAAAATATAAGCCGTAAACACCCGTAGAGCCCTGCTTCAAGGTGAAATGTGTGCAGTGTGGGATCATTTTATATTGGTTAGCTGGGACCCCTTTAATGTTCAATTTAATTATTATTTTTATTATTTGTTGTTATACAAGAATAATATAAAAGTGGTCCCTGACCAAGAAAAGGTTGGGAACCCCTGGTCTAACGGATAGTTAAGCCTGTTTTTGACAGTATCCCTATCCTATAAGTGGTTCTTAGAATTCCTTTTACTTCGACGTTCATTGACCTTCAAAGCCGAAAAATATTTACCGAAAATCACGAAAATACCAAAAGTCTACGCTAAGTGCTTAAGAGCGGAGCAAGTCGAACTTTGTATGAGCAAAGAAACAAATAAGTACCGAAGGGAAAAGGTATTTTATTCGTTTATTTTTATGACTTCGCATTACGAAATGAGTGAAACGGTATGAGGAGAAAAGGTCTCGTTTGTTTTATTTTGTTTGTCGAGTCGTGGGCTGATTTAGTAGCAAATCGCGATTATTATCTTTCGTGTATACGTGGTAATCATATTTCTTGCAATATTCGAGCGGATGCTTCTAGTTACCGTTACTGGTTCAAATGTTGGCGTTCTCATGCCTTATGCCGCCTTGGCACCTACCATCAAATATTTAATTACTGCACTCAAAGATAACTTATAAGCATTTAATATTTAATCATAGAGTAGAGTGGCTGAGCTAAAATGACGCGAGCCCCTCTACTTAAATCAGTTAATTTGAATGTGTTATTGCCTTGTTCGAGCAAATATTAATTACGGCTCTTCAACTGTTTTGGAGCGTAAACAATTCCGTGAACTGTGATCAGTGTGCAACATCACAATCGACAAATCGCATGAAAAATCCTGTGCGAAAATGCGATGGTAGGGCGACAGGAGGTGATGCGAGGGTAGACAAGCATGATTTCCCATACCTACTAATATTTCATAGATCAAACTAATTTCGAATATATTCATCATCCCATCCTATATAATTCCCACTGCCGGGCACAGGCCTCCTCTCAGAATGAGAGGGCTTGCTTCTGTTCCCACGCGGGCTCAGTGCGGATTGAGATCTTCACACACACGTTTGAATTTATTCGCAGGTGTGTGCAGGTTTCCTCATAATGTTTTCCTTCACCGTAAAACTCATGATCAATTTTAAATGTGATTTCGCACATACATTCCGAAAAACTCAGAGGTGCGAGCCCGGGCTCGAACCCACGGCTCCCTGCTTTCTTAAGCTAAGTTTCGACTACGACAGAAATCGCGATAAACGTCAGACATTAATTCACGGAATTGACAGTCTATAAAAATTAAACCAAAATATTATATTTATTAAAAATTAAAAAAATTGCCGTTACGGAATTTATTTTTTGTACTAATTATAGTGTCACAACGGTTGTTGTTCATTAAAAGATCGGATGAAATCTACTAATTGGTCGTGTTCCAATCTTTCAATTTATCCCCCCCTGATATTTAATATGTGTTCCTACCTCTTCATTATTAATTATTTATACCCAGCGCTCTGTTACAATTTGGCAATATACGTGTGCATAATTTAATAAAGAGTATTATACCGTAAAATTCGTCTCAAAGTTTCCACGGCACTTCAAAGACCTTTTGTTTTCGCTGTATTATTGTCGGGACGCCTGTTGTCGTATAATGAAAAGAGTGTTTGAAGTAATAACGCAAAGGAAAGTTTTATCTTTTAAATTGTGATTTAAAGATACAATCTTTAGCTAAGTCCGCGACTTTTGCTTTTACCACCTTATTTTGTAAGGATGTTTATAGAGATTCAAAGGTTGTCATTAACACGTTCAGTGCTAGTGACAGAACGTCTGTGATCTAAAATTCTTACTATGGCAGTGACACGCATGCGTGTCAACAGAATTCGTACTTCTGTGCCAGCGACATTCATTCGTGACTGCGATCATTCCGGCCGGCGCATAGCGTAATGCTAGGTTTTACACGGGCTTAGTACAAGTTTGTACTATTACATTATTAACCCAAGTTTTATTTATTTATATTACTTAATTAATTGTTGTATGTAACTTTTTAAATTCGAACAAAAGTATTTTATATCATTCAACCCTACAGTCAACAAACAAACATAAACAAACAAATGCGTCGATACGGCCAAATTTACAAAAATATATACCTACACGACCTTAATGAGAAGTTAATAAAGTCGTGTACACGTATTTTTGTAACTTTAGCCACATCAATATCTTTGTATTCAACCGTAACCAGTACTTAGTTCTGATTTCAAACGCTTCATTTACACTAAACTTTACTGCTAAACCTACTCACAATGGTGATTAAAATATTATTTTCTAAAGCTTAGGTAATTCCAATGAACCCAAAGTTCTACGCAAAGGCTAGATTAGGCTTGTTATTTCAGAGTTTATAATTAACCTACTGTTATTTGAGTAAATTATCGTTGGCTATGTCAACTTCTCGAGGTGCAGCCCTCTGGCTCTAATTCAGCGATGCCAATCGCTATGCCCGTTGACTTTGATCAATTATAACTGTAGCTCCACAGTCGCGCGCCCGAAAATGTCCGAGCCAAATGAGCGCCACTTTGATAAAAGTGGCCTTCTTTTTTCTCAGAACGTTGCGTGAAATTGTCAAGTTTAGCTGTCAAGTGGAGTTTTGCCGCTACCGAAATTCGACTGCAATGAAGTAAAGACTAGGTTCAAATTTCTGTGTAGGTGATGATTTTATTTGTTACGCAACCAAATAAAAAATTTCGGACATTCTTTGAAGGGGATTTTGTTCGGCAATGTGTATCTTCAGTTATAATTGATCAAAGCCCGTTGATTTAAAATTTATTGCACACTACACTCAAAATAAGGCCATCAAAATAAAAATAACAGGTTTTATTTCTGCTCGAATGTTAGTCGTATAGATGATGTTGGCGTTTGAGCCTTATCATTGGCAGTCAAGGGGTTAAAAGAGAAAATTCGCAATTTGTATGAACAAGTTGCCTTCGCCATTAACGCCTGAAGACCCATTGGCGATATCAATTAAATTAACTTAATGAGGCTGAGAAGTTAATTGTAGAGGCCAGTATTTGCTTAGGCCGGTGAAACAACAAGGCAATGGTATGAGTCACGCAAATGTAACGCTTAAGTAAACGAAACGCAATTAAACACAACTTTAAGACAACCGCTTTAAACTTATTGCAGTCAAATATGCTGATGACTAAGGTCATTAAGGTCATTAAGGTCATTAAGATTAAGATAGCAACGGATTGACTGGCAGTCTGTGAATACTTACGACATCGCAGAAGGAAAATGTTTAGGTACAAAAATACTTTGTGTACTTTTACGTTTTACTGTCATTACGAGCAAGTAATTTGACACATTATCACACATTGACTTGTAAGTGAAAGTAGTCTTTTATGTTTTACACCATGCGAATCACATTGAACTTTAGGGGTGTAAAGGAATTTCTATGTCGACTAGAGTCAGACCAAGATAAATCTGCAACGATTTAGGTAGATAGCACACGCAGTGCAGGTGTTAATATTAAATGTCAAACTTATATGAAATTATGACTTTTAAATAACACATGCACTGCGTGGGATATCAAAATCGTTGCAGACTTATCTTGGTCTAACTCTATATTTATCTTACACTAGCTTTTGCCCGCGACTCCGTCCGCATGGAATCAGTAATTTGGGCAGCTTATTTTTTTATTTAATTTGCTTTTTCATGAATTATGGCTCTCCTTAGTTCATCGATATAAAAAAAATTACCCCCCCCCTCACCGACCACCCACCGAACCCCCCCCCCCCCCCGCACACCCGCGTTCACATTCACCACCGTACCTACTCCCAAGTCACTACTTCTAAAAACTGTTCTATAAATTCTTAAAATAGACGTATCTTTCTTATTTGTGAACCGATTCAAATGAAACAAACACTAAATGTTAATCCAAGAAAATACCACCATATCAGTGAAAACCGCATCCTTCTAGGTTAAGCCGTTTCTGAGATTAGCGCGCACAAACGCACAGACAAACAGACAAACAGATAAACAGACAAACAGACAATAATTCTAAAAAACATTGTTTTGGGTTCTATTGCGCTAGTAAATAGCCCTAGTGACAGTTTTTCTCAAATATCTTCAATGTACAGACACCGACTTGTTACAGATTTATTATATGTATAGATGTAAAAACTTCGAGTGTTTGGGTTTCGCAACACAGTCAATCGTTACTTGCCATGCTTGCAAGCCATTTGGTATGCGTACGTTTTAACTGTGTTAAATATGGGAGGGCTGCACTTCTGATTTAAATACTTAAGTATTATTAATTATTATAATATAGTTACTTCTAAGTATCTACGCTGTTATTACTACAAATTTTATTTACTGTTAAATCATACTTCAATCACTTGGTCGAGACTATTATATCTATTGTATTATGAAATCAATAAATAGATATCATATAAATATGCGTTTAATTTAAAATCACGTAAATTTCCAGCTGAAATTTAGAATTCAAGATAAATACTTTGTCTAAAAAGTGGAAGAAGAATATTAACAAAGAAAGATTCCTGCGAAGAACTGGTGAAAATAGCCTTTGAAGTCGGTTATAATAATTTGGTGTCTATGATTGATTCAAAGCTGTATTTTTACGTAGGTCAATCTGTAAGGCTTAAAGTTTGAGAACATAATCGCTAAATATAACTCATTCGCTACCAGCTGTCAGACTCGAGACTTCTTCAGGTGCCACAAACGCGCATGTGCTTTCATTTCAAATGACTGCCACTAGATGAAAGTCTCGATGCATAATAATGCGTTCCCGGCAGTGAATGTGTACCTAACTATCTGAGCTGCAGTCTTAGGTGTTGAAAAATATCTACATATGCCTACCGAGGATGCGCGATCAAATCAGATAAGTCAAAATAAATGACTATTGATAGTAGATTGATAAACAAGGGTCGTAAGCACGTCGTAAGCACATCCTCTTATTATTATTTATTATTATTTCTGTTCTGTGGTCGTAAGTGATCAACGAGCGAGCAAAGCGAGCGAGGGTGCTTATAGTTCGCGGGTGTAATTGATCATTTACACTCGAGTTGAACACTCTACTTTTCATCACAAATGCGAGGAAATAAAGAAAAATCGCAATGTTAAAATGTATACGCAATTTGTAACAGAGCGAAGAAAATTTATCGCGCCAAACTGTCTTTTGTTTTTTTTTTAATGGCCTCGCTCTCTTTGGCTTTCGCACATTCAGCCAGCACTGGCCAGCAGCATTATGCCAGCATAGAGGTTTGGAGGTAAGTATTACGCATTACAATCTCCTTGTTTACTAGTTCGTGAATACAAAGAAGCACCATTCGATTTTTAAATTTACTTGCATCCCTAAAGATGTAAAATCGAATTTACAACATGGATTTAAAGTTAAATGCAACCTACTTTCTGAGCTTAAGTGATGAAAAAATAAATGTAGATTCAAAATTCCTACAAAACATTAAATCGACTAATCGGGTTTGACTTCGCAGTCCTCGATACACGCCCTTACACAACTGACAATTCGGTTTCGTTCAGATATTTTTGCTCACCCATGATGTTTAGGATGGCGACCGTACACTACAAACAACAAGGCTGCTCTACGAGCTCCTTATCCTCTATGCTGCCCTAGTATTATTTCGGGCTCACTGTCACCCAGCTAGGCCGTCTCGTCGGCAGCTGCCCTTGACACGACTCGGAATAGAGCAGACTACCGAGTGGTTATGTGCCGTCATCATCCCAGCCCATATACGTCCCACTGCAGGGCACAGGTCTCCTTTCAGAATGAGAGGGCTTGGGCCTAGTTCCCACACGGGTTGTGCGGATTGGGAACTTCACACACACCATTGAATTTCTTCGCAGGTTTTTGCAGGTTTCCGTCGCGATGGTTTCCTTCATCGTAAAACTCATAGAATGAAAATGTAATTTCGCACATAAATTCCGAAAAACTCAGAGGTGCGAACCAGTATTTGAACCCACGACCCTCTGCTCAGAGGCCATTGGTCAAACCGCTAGGCCACCACGGCTTACACGGCGCGGCACAGGTTCCTTATTTTTCAGTCAAGTCTATGTACGATGGGCTGCAAAAGTGCATGGACATCTCGGGGCGATAATCGCGTGAGCAGTGTTTGATCGTTTGATGTTATTAACATACCCGCGCGCGCGCGCGCTCACGCGATTTTCGCCCCGAGATGTCCATGCACTTTTGCAGCCCACCGTACATCGGCGCGTCGGACGCCTGGCCATCTTTCGGTCCATCTAAATAAGTCTAAATCTCTTAGGGCCTGTTGTTTGATGAATAGTTAAACAAACTAATAGTTAAAATGTATGGCAAAAATAATAATAGTTAACGCATTTCAAAGGAAATTTGACTATTAGTTTAACTATTGATCAAACAACGGGCCTTTAGTCCCGTGGGAATGAGATATTTTCTCGTGATAAAAAGTAGCCTACGTCACTCTCCAGCCCTGCAACTATGTCCACACAAAAAATACGGCAATGCGTCTCGCAATTTTGGCGTAAAAGAAGGACAAACAAACTCACTTTCACATTTATAATATTAGTATGGATTACAAACACATTTTTTTTTCTTGAGAGGGGAGGCACTTAAATTAAATTAAAACTATAATTAAAAATTAAAAAGTAACTAATAACTAAACTCTTACTAGAAAAAAATGTACCCGCGGCTTGGACCCAAAGATGCTGGCAACATTTCCCCGCTGTACCTATAGCACTGACACGTAGGGCGAGGAAGCTGCCAGCTCTTCGGTCCCCTGTGTTACCAGACAATCTTTTTGTAGTTCTACATAAAAAATTTCGGTGCTGGGGCCCCAAGAACTGGACCCTAATGGATTAAAAAATCAGTCCTTGTCGACATCGTACTGTGGAATGAGTCCCTTTCGTATGAGGACATAGAAAATCTTTTGCGCATAACCAAATAGGTAATCACAGATACTACACATGCTCTCACACACACACACACACACACCACACCACACACAAACACGCACACGCACACGCACTGAACTGATGTCAAAATATTTTATTTTTATTTCTTATTTTAACCTTTTCAACGCCAACGACACATATAGGTGTCACATAGTACAGTGTCAAAGTGATCTTGACACAATGACATAAGATTCAAAGCAGGTTTACGTTTTGTCGAGGCGTGGCGTTGAAAGGGTTAACATAGTTTTATAATTTTCCTGTTAGTTTTTTATTTTTGTAACCTTTTCTTTTAAACGCACACACATAGCTGTTCTTGTTATCTTTTCGCATCTGCTATTGAAATTTGTGTTAATATTGGCTACCTACGGGGCAGGCTGTGCCTAGTGTAGGGGCCAGTGCAATCTTACTTGAAGCACCGATGCATGTTTGTCACTTGGCCATTAGGTTATTGTAAACTGTTTTCTTATATTTTGTTAAACTTGATTCTCATGTATAATAAAGAATTTGTATTTGTATTTTGTATTTTGAATGTGGATAACTTACCTATATACAATAACTAATAAATACACAGCGCAAGAAACAAAATTTGTCTCTCCTGTGGACATAAAATTAGGGACTCTACTTGACTCGAGTCGCAAACTTAAGATTTAATTAAATGGCGAAAGTTGACCAGCAGGCTTATTGATTAACGTTGCTGATGCTTGCCTTCGCAATCACTATTTCTTTCTGTCAAACGGTATAAAATGATGACAGAAAGAGACGGTGAAAGCGAATGCAAGCGTCAGAAGCGTTAGACAATACGGCCTCAGGCGTCCGCATCCCACACGCCGATGTAGACTTGGCTAAGGGCCGATTTTGCAATCCCCAGATAAAAGTATCCGTCGGTTAAAACTACCACTTTCTTTTCTCAAGTCAGGAAAAAAAGGACGGAGCTTGCATTTTATCTGACAGATACTTTATTCTGGGGATTGAAAAATTGGCCCTGGCCAGACGCGAACAAAAAAATGTGTATGACAAAAAATACAAGATAAGAAAAAGAAGACCTTCTATAGCGACCTCTGCCAGGCAATCTTTAATATAACGTGTCAACATGTTCTACAAGCTCCCGTCGTCTTCTCATACCCTAGTATTATTTCGGACTGGCCTTGACTCGGCAGACCGCCTCGTCTGTAGCTCTTGCCCTTGACATAGCTTGAAATAACCGGAGGGACAAGCATATGCTGTCAGAACAGACTCAAACAGAGGTATGGTGAGCAACTTAGCTGATATATTATTTACCTACCAATTATTGTTTTACTGGATTCGGTGCCAGTTGACAACAAATCGGTACCTTAGTTCACACTCGTACTAATTACAATGAACTTTGTGAACTGCACAATTAAGTAGTTGTTTTGTAGTTTTGTATTTAAGTAAGTAGTAGTTGTTTGTGCTAATTTGTATGTGCAGTTCATTGTAATTAGTTGGAGTGTGAACTAAGGTATCGAAATAAAATAAATAAAAAATTATAAGTAATTTATTCATATATGTATGTTGTGTGTATGTTGTGTTTTTTTTCATATATGTAAATATTTTTCTGTTGCTATTTTAAACACGGCTACACTGTCTCTCGTCGGGTCTGCAACCGACCCTGCCCCAAAGAGTATTGTTATATATCCTGCCCAAGGCCCAGGCTGAAAACCAGCGCTGGACTGTCTGTCCAGCACATGCTGAGACTGGGACCTTTTGCCTCAAAAGTTTTCTAAATTATTGTATTTTTTTTTATTTGTAAATGTTTTGTTCATTGTTCTTGATATTGTTTTATTTATGTTTTGTTTTGTGGCAATAAAGCAAATTCTTATTCTTATTCTTATTCTTATTCTTATTGCTACAACAAAAAAAATAGAATGAACATAAAAAGAAACAGAAAATAAAAACATACAGAAACAAAAAACCGGCCAAGTACGAAGGGTTCCGTACCATCACTACATAGTATAAAACAAAGTCGGTTCCCGCTGTCTGTCTGTCCCTATGTATGCTTAGATCTTTAAAACTACGCAACGGATTTTGATGCGGTTTTTTTTATGAAATAGAGTGATTCAAGAGGATGGTTTATATGTATAATACATGCATAATTGCACCCATGCGAAGCCGGGGCGGGTCGTTATCTATAAAAACGGCAAAAATACACGTTTCCCCTTAAATATTTATTTTATTCTGTTTTTTAGTATTTGTTGTTATAGCGGCAACAGAAATACATCATCTGAAAATTTCAACTGTCTAACTATCACGGCTCATGAGATACAGACTGGTGACAGACGGACGAACAGCGGAGTCTTAGTAATAGGGTCCTGTCCCTTTGGGTACGGAACCCTAAAAAACAATAGTACATTACTGCAGCGGCCGCGAAATAGGGGATTGCCGGCCGAGTAGTTATAGATGGCCGAGTGTTAACGAGGCCATCTAGAGATACGAGGCCGGCAATCCCTGTTCGTGGCCAAGGCTTGTATAGAGTTTTTCTCAAACATGCATCATCATCATCATAATCATCATCATCATCACCATCATCATCGTCATCATCGTCGTCATCATCACCATCATCACCACCATCACCATCACCACCATCATTATCATCACCATCATCATCAACATCATCATCATCATTATCATCACCATAACCATCATCACCATACGATCATCATCACCATCATCATCATCACTATCATCATCATCATCACCATCATCATCATCCATCATCTCATCATCATTATCACCATCATCATCATCAACATCATCATCATCTCATCATCACCATCATCATCACCATCATCATCACCATCATCATCATCATGTCATCATCATCATCTAATCATCACCATCATCATCACCATCATCATCATCATCATCTTACCTTACCTTAAATAAGCGTAGTGGCAGAATGTCTTATTGCACCAAAACGCAAATATTGCTTATAGTTTTTTTCTCAAACATGCTTTGAAATGTATGCGTTAATGTCACGAAATGAAGCCACGAAGTTTGTTGTTTATGGCTCCCTACATTACTTCTTGGCCTAGGCCATAAAAGTAAGTATGAACAACCATTATTGTCCGCTGCTGTAACTTTTTAAATTTGCTTACTAACATTAAACTGACAATGGAAAAATTACATACAGCCAACTTACGACATTAAAAAAATCTATCTACTTATATTTCTATAAAACCGCCTAAACTACTGGTGATGGATGGATGGATGTATGGATGGATGTATGGATGTATGGATGGATGTATGGTTGTATGGATGTATGGATGTATGGATGGATGGATGGATGGATGGATGGATGTATGGATGGATGTATGGATGTATGGATGGATGTATAGATGTATGGATGGATGTATGGATGGATGGATGTATGGATGGATGTATGGATGTATGTATGGATGGATGGATGTATGGATGGATGTATAGATGGATGGGAGTATGGATGGATGTATGGATAGATGTATGGATGGATGGATGTATGGATGTATGTATGGATGGATGGATGTATGGATGGATGGATGTATGGATGGATGGATGGATGGATGGATGTATGGATGGATGTATGGATGGATGGATGAATGGATGGACGGATGGATGGATGGTTGGATGGATGGATGGATGGATGATGATGATGATGATGATGATGATGATGATGATGCATGTTTGAGAAAAGCTCTATACAATCCTCGGCCGGAAGAGGGATTGCTGGACTCGTTTTATCCGGCCTCGTCTACGACTCGGCCGTATACCCCAAATCTCGTCCATCAATCCCTTACTTCACGGCCTCTGCAGTAATGTACTATTTTTAATGGCTAAACGCTATGATGCCATAGACCTATAAACGTCATGGTATGAAACAATAGCCGATCACTTTGCTGGCCAAGGCCAGCAATGTTGTATGAAATTCCATTATTGACCTCTCGTCTAGCCGCACACCACGCCGCGTCTGCATCGTGACACTTCGTGGCGTACTATAAGGAACATAACGTCAATATTTCATAGCATGTTTGAGAATAGTACATTACTGCAGAGGCCGTGAAGTAAGGGATTGATGGACGAGATTTGGGGTATACGGCCGAGTCGTAGACGAGGCCGGATAAAACGAGTCCAGCAATCCCTCTTCCGGCCGAGGATTGTATAGAGCTTTTCTCAAACATGCATCATCATCATCATCATCATCATCCATCCATCCATCCATCCATCCATCCATCCATCCATCCATCCATCCATCAATACATCCATACATCCATCCATACATCCATCCATACATCCATCCATACATCCATCCATCCATCCATACATCCATCCATCCATACATCCATCCATCCATCCATCCATACATCCATCCATACATCCATCCATACATCCATCCATACATCCACCCATACATCCATCCATACATCCATCCCCATCCATACATCCAACCATCCATCCATCAATCCATCCATCCATACATCCATCCATACATCCATCCATACATCCATACATCCATCCATCCATCCATACATACATCCATCCATACATCCATCCATCCATCCTTACATCCATCCATCCATCCATCCATACATCCATCCATACATCTATACATCCATCCATACATCCATCCATACATCCATCCATACATCCATACATCCATCCATACATACATCCATACATCCATACATCCATCATACATCCATCCATATATCCATACATCCACACATCTATCCATACATCCATACATCCATCCATCCATCACCAGTAGTTTAGGCGGTTTTATGGAAATAAAAGAAGATAGATTTTTTTTAATATCGTAAGTTGGCTGTATGTAATTTTTCCTTTGTAAGTTTAATGTTAGTAAGCCAATTTAAAAAGTTACAGCAGCGGACAATAATGGTTTTTCATACTTACTTTTATGGCCTAGGCCAAGAAGTAATGTAGGGAGCCATAAACAACAAACTTCATGGCTTCATTTCGTGACATTAACGCATACATTTAAAAGCACGTTTGAGAAAAAATACCTTCGTGGCAATAGGATCAGGCTCAGCATAAATGCTGCCGGTTGAGGAAGCCAGCGGCGCTGCTCTCCAGCCTGCGCCCTCCCGCAGCGCGGCGCGGCGGAATACAGACTCTTCCTTTTCTACAGCTTCGGAAAAAAAAAACTAACGCATTCACATCCGGTATTATCCTTCTTCGAATTTGCTTAACGCTTCAAAGGCGTATAAGTGTTCACGTGACTTTCACCCAATGCATTCAATTCATATAAGCATTCATATTCTTTGGTTCACAAATACAGAAACTTTATATAAATTCACAATAGCGTTGAAGACACTGGATGACAGCAAAACGCTTAGGTATACTTGAATCATCATCACCATCATCATCATTCCCGCTTGTATACGTCGCACTGTAGGGCACAGGTATCCTCCCAGACTTGGGCTGTAATTGCCACGCGGGCCCGGTGCAGATTGGGAACTTCGCACACCATTGATTTTCTTCTTCCTTACCTTACAACCTTCTTTCTTACTTACCTTAAAACCTTAGAGGTGTGAGCCCGGGGCGAACCCACGACCCTCTGGTTCAAACCACTAAGCCATCACGACATCGCCTTAACCCAGGGTTTCTTAACCTTTTTGCAGTCACGGACCACTTTCACAATTTAAACTATTCCACGGACCCAAGCCAAAAATATTTTTGGAAATAAAAAAGTCTTATTTATATTAATCAAAAATTCTTTTATTGGCACTTTTATTACACTTACTACTATGTTAATGAGAAGGTTGCTGCTGTTTGGCCTCAATGAGAACGTTAAATTGTGGGACAGTCTTCGACAAGGCAAGGCAACCGTCGCCGGCGCCGTGACGACGTGTTGCGTCTGGTATGAGAGCATCGTCGATACGGCGCGGAAGGCGACATCTTTTGGAACCGATCCAAAAGATGTCGCCTTCCGCCGCAAAGGGAAAGCAAAGGGTCCGCAGACCCCTGATACACATGCTTCGGACCCCTAAGGGGTCCATGGACCCCACGTTAAGAAACCCTTAACCTTTTCGACGACACATATACATATAAGCACCGCAGGTTCTACGCCAACGACACTTATATCAGTCACGGCGGGCAGAGCGATATCTACCTACATGCTTTTCTGTAGGGTTCAACTTCGCGTTTGACATTCCAGTGTCTCGGCGTATGAGTGAGAGCTGTTGTATTTGACAGAGCGTTGAAAAGGTTAACTATATCTACTTGGGTAAATGTCTGTGAATATCAGAATAGGCGACCAAGGTAACCCTTTTAAAAAATTGCAATTTCAAATAGCCTTGCCTATTTTCTATGCTGTCCGTACTCAGACGAGAATCCGTGATCTGAATACATGCCTAAAGTTCAAGGGCTGTTTCTGGAGGCTCTATTTACACTTCACTATTTTCAATTCTCTCTGAATGAAAACAACCTTTTCTTGAACAATTTTGATGGAATAATAGTTTGATTTTGTTGTATTTTTAACCGACTTCAAAAAAAAAGAGGAGGTTCTCAATTCGTCTGTATGTTTTTTTTTTTTTTTTTTTTTTTTTTTTTTGTATGTTTGTTACGCGATTACTCCCTCAATAGTGAACCGATTTTCAAAATTCTTTTTTTGTTTGAAAAAGTATACTCCTGAGGTGGTCCCATTGGCAACAAGTCAAGATCTGATCATGGGATCCTAGAGAAATCGAGGGCAACCTTCAAATTTTACAGGCAAACCTATGGTGATTTTAGCATTTTTAGCATCAAGTGAAGTATTTGCATTCAGAAAGTATCATTTGGTAAACTGGACCTGCTGAAGAAGACTGTAGATGGCCAACGGAACTCCTCAACGGGTCAAATCTTGCAAGTTAAATTTGAACCGGTTTCCAATTGAGCTGAAATTTTGCAGGCATATGTAAATTGGATGACGATGCAATATTATTATGACATGGAGCTGATCTGATGATGGAGCTGAAAGATGGCCATAGAAACTCTGTAATAAAGCGATACGACCGCATTGAGTTTGGGCTCATTTGATTTGTCTTGACGAGTACTTTGATCCTAGATGGTAACTATAGGATCTGAAGATGGAGTTAGAAGGTGACCATAAGAACTCCGTAATAAAACGACATAACCCCATCGAGTTTGAGCTCATTTGATTCGTCTTGAAGAGTACTTTGGTAACCAGGGTCAAAAAGTACAGTCAGCAAAGAGTGCCTGTTGTATCGCATAATGTTGATTGTTCTAAAAAATTCTGGCCAAGAATGTTTGGCATACTGTTGAAAGTCCTAAAGCATATTTGTTCGTTCTTTATTGATAACAAGAACATCGGATTACCTACAATATTAATTGGCCAAAGCAGTCCTAAGAGTTGTGCAAGTCATTCACCTAAACTATAAGTAGGTATGGCACCTACAAAGAAAAGGGGGCAATAAAAAATACCTACAAACCACCTCCCGTTTAACTTGGTTAGGTTCGTTAGTTACCTTGAGCTCTTTAAAGCGGAATAGAGGGGGGGCTCGGGGGGCGGAGCCCCCCGCTAAAAAAAATACTGTCAAACCGCCTCCCGTTTAACCTTAACAGATTCGTTAGTTACCTTGCGTCTCTCAGAGTTAAAATTGAAGCCTTGGTACTGGAAGGGGGGCTCGGGGGGCGGAGCCCCCCGTAATATAAAACACCTTCAATCCCTTCCCTGTTTAACCTGGTTAGGTTCATTAGTTCTCTAGTATCTTACGTCACTCAGAGTGGAAATTGAAGCCCCGCCCTTCGAGGGGGGGGGGGGGGCTCGGGGGGCGGAGCCCCCCGCAATAAAAAATATTCTTACACCACCTCCCGTTTAACCTGGTTAGATTCGTCAGTTATCTTGCGTCCCTCAGAGTGGAAATAGAAGCATCGCTACTGGAGGCTCGAGGGGCCGAGCCCCCCGTATTAAAAAAAAAAACCTTTAAACCATCCTTCGTTTAACTTGGGTAGGTTCGTTAGTTACCTTGCGCTCTTTAAAGCGGAATAGAGGGGGGGCTCAGGGGGCGGAGCCCCCCGCTAAAAAAAATAGTGTCATACCGCCTCCCGTTTAACCTTACCAGATTCGTTAGTTACCTTGCGTCTCTCAGAGTTAAAATTGAAGCCGTGGTACTGGAAGGGGGGCTCGGGGGGCGGAGCCCCCCGCAATAAAAAATATTCTTACACCACCTCCCGTTTAACCTGGTTAGATTCGTCAGTTATCTTGCGTCCCTCAGAGTGGAAATAGAAGCATCGCTACTGGAGGCTCGGGGGGCCGAGCCCCCCGTATTAAAAAAAAAACCTTTAAACCATCCTTCGTTTAACCTGGTTAGGTTCGTTAGTTACCTTGCGCTCTTTAAAGCGGAATAGAGGAGGGGGCTCGGGGGGCGGAGCCCCCCGCTAAAAAAAATAGTGTCAAACCGCCTCCCGTTTAACCTTACCAGATTCGTTAGTTATCTTGCGTCTCTCAGAGTTAAAATTGAAGCCTTGGTACTGGAAGGGGGGCTCGGGGGGCGGAGCCCCCCGTAATATAAAACACCTTCAATCCACCCCCTATTTAACCTGGTTAAGTTCATTAGTTCTCTAGTATCTTACGTCACTCAGAGTGGAAATTGAAGTCCCGCCCTTCGAGGGGGGGGGGGGGCTCGGGGGGCGGAGCCCCCCGCAATAAAAAATATTCTTACACCACCTCCCGTTTAACCTGGTTAGATTCGTCAGTTATCTTGCGTCCCTCAGAGTGGAAATAGAAGCATCGCTAATGGAAAGGGGGCTCGGGGGGCGGAGCCCCCCGCAATAAGAAATACCCTCAAACCACCTCCCGTTTAACCTGGTAAGGTTTGTTAGTTATCTCGTATCCCTCAAAGTGGAAATAGAAACCTCGGTCCCGGTAGAGGGGCTTGGGGGCGGAGCTCCCGTAATAAAAAAAAACCTTTAAACCACTTCTCGTTTAACCTGGTTAGGTTAGTTAGCTACCTTGGATCCCTCAAAGCGGCCCCCGCTATAAAAATACTGATGATATGGTTCCAGCGAAAGACCAGCGTCAGCTGCATAGCCGACATCATGCTGAGTTGGGACCATTTCGTGATAATGTTGTATCTGTTACCGTGCTTTCACCTGTTAATTTAAGATTATGTCACGAATAAATATTTTTTCTTTCTTTCTTTCTTTTTTCTTTCTGATAAACCACCTCCGATTTAACCTGGTTATATTCGTCAGTTATCTTGCATTCCTCAGAGTGGAAATAGAACCCTCGGTACCGGTAGAGGAGCTTAGGGGGCGGAGCCCCTCGTAATAAAAAAATCCTTTGAAACCACCCCCCATTTAACCTGGTTAAGGTTAGTTAGCTACATTGCGTCCCTCAAAGTGGAATTAGCAGCCGCGTTCTTGGAGGGGGGCTCGGGGGGCGGAGCCCCCCGAAATAAAAAATACAGACAAACTACCTCCCGTTTAACGTGGTTAGGTTTGTTAGTTATCTCGTATCCCTCAAAGTGGAAATAGAAACCTCGGTCCCGGTAGAGGGGCTTGGGGGCGGAGCTCCCGTAATAAAAAAAAACCTTTAAACCACTTCTCGTTTAACCTGGTTAGGTTAGTTAGCTGCCTTGCGTCAATCAGGGTGAAAATAAAAGCCCCGCTCTTGGAGGGGGGGGGGGCTCGGGGGGCAGAGACAACCCGCAGTAAAAAATCTGTTAAACCATCTACCGTTTCATTTGGTTAGATTCGTCAGTTATCTTGCGTCCCTCAGAGTGGTAATAGAAGTTTTAATATCGGAACGGGGGGCTCGGGGGGCAGAGCCCCCCGCAAAAAAAACCTTCAAACCATTCCTTGCTTAACCTGCTTAGGTTCGTTAGTATCTCGTATCTCTCAGATTGGAAGTGGTAGGCTTGCTACCAGAGAGTTGGCTCGGGGAGCGGAGCAATAAAAAAATACCTTCAAACCATCCCACGTTTAACCTGCTTAGGTTCGTTAGTTACCTAGTTACCTTGCGATCCTCAGATCGGAAACAGAAGCCGGGCTTCGTCTACTGGCTACGCCTACGCATCTTTTTTATACCAAAGCAACTAAAAAGCCAAAAATAAAAAATTTTAAATAAAAAATAGAACCGCCTTCAAAAACACCCAAAAAATATTATTTAAAAATTTAACCGACTATAATGAGCATTATAATATCTTTCTACTAATCTGTTTGAAGTCGGGCCTCAGCTCGAGACAGCAGGAGTGGACCTAGTAATTAAATTAATAAATAAATATCCCGGGACAATTCACACCAATCGACTTAGTCTCAAAGTAAGCAAAGCTTGTGTTATGGGTACTAGGCAACGGATAAACATACTTATATAGATAGATACATACTTAAATACATATTAAACACCCAAGACAAACATTCGTGTTTTTCATACAAATATCTGCCCCAACGCGGGGACCGAACCTGGGACCTCAAGCTTTATAGTAGTAATTTAACTTACCTACATAGATAGATACCTACTATCTATTGGGCGTCTACTACTCCTGCTAGCTCGTGCTGAGGCCCGACTTCAAACAGATTAGTAGAAAGATATTATAATGCTCATTATAGTCGGTTAAATTTTTAAATAATATTTTTTGGGTGTTTTTGAAGGCGGTTCTATTTTTTATTTAAAATTTTTTTAGACTACTGGATATACGAATGATTTCAGAACCTGACTAGGTACAATGCTGAGTGAAAGGCTCGAGAGTTGGTTACGAACTAACTTTATCCATATGCTATAAAGATTGGCACGTACTTACAATACATGTTATAGGTATAAGTAGGTATAAGTACGTATCAACTTACACGCTACAGAGGTCCCAGGTTCGGTCTTCGCCCAATTAGCACAAACCTGCTTATACAGGCATTGTACAGCCTGGTAGTTGCCATAGGAGTCCTTAAAGTGTACAGTTGTACATTTAAAAACGCTAACAGCTATCTAGCTGGCTGGCTGGCTACCATCTGGTAGGTACAGTCACGAGCTTTAATTTGGGACCCACTTAAAGTTGACAGTCCTGTCATCCATCTATCTATCCATCCCAGCCTATATACGTCCCACTGCAGGGCACAGGCCTCCTCTCAGAATGAGAGGGCTTGGGCCGTAGTTGCCACGCGGGTCAGTCCTGTCATATTGTTTAGAAATATTAGGAATTCAAATGATATTTTTTCGAAATGGGTCCCAAATTAAAAGCACGTGTCAGTACAATAGCTGTTAATAGCAACAAAATTAGTTACTTATAGTGACAAGAGTATCCAATAGCGTCGCTAGTCAGCCATATGCAGTATAATTGAGTTAATGCAGTTAAATGAAATGAAAACGAGTTATAAGTTGCTTTTATAGCACGGAAGTGTACCTTAGGTACTTTAACAGTTTTGTTATATTACTAATCTGTAATAGAGTTGTGTTGTGTGCTCCTAGCTTCAGTTCAAAACTTGAGTCCTTTAGAAGGTAGGTATGAGTTGTTGCTCAGAGTTTGCGTTTGACTCGACTCGGGCCTTGAAGAATCTTTTGAGCTCACATAGCTCAGCATAATCAAGTCGAGTCTATAGACTCAAAGAACTCGGGTTTTTAACACCACTAAGTGGGAATCGAGTTGTTACGGCGCCACGCCACTGCTCAACACTAACCTGACTTCCCAAATAACTAACGTCGCCATGTGTATACCTTACTTATCTACTTAGTTTAGGTGCGTATAGGAAGAAAGCTACAAGTCCGGGTACAAAGGAAAATGTACCGTATTATTCAGACAATAGCTCCGTAAATACGGGCGTCAGGCGTAAACTAAGCACAGGGCTGCCAAAAAATTAACCGCACTATTTTTATGTCATACAAATGGTTATAGCATCCAAAAAAAGCAGTGATAGTCTAGTGATCTGACCTATGGCCTTTCAAGCAAAGTTAATAAGGCAGTTGAGAGACTAAGGTACCTACAAGACGACAAATAGTGGTTCATAAGTATGGACTTAAAAATAGGCCTCAAGTTTTAAAGAGCTCCACAACCGTATAGCCTGGACAGTGTATGGACCAACATAAAATTGGCATTAGAACTGGTTTTTAGGGTTCCGTACCATCATCATCAATTGAAGAGCCCAGCTGTTGTCGGTGGAGGACCTAATCGCCATTCTATTCGGTTCTCTGGCAACGTTTTCAGCTCCTGATACAACATGACATTCGTCCTCGTCTCGTCGTCGTCCGTACCTCTAAAGGAAAAACGGAGCCCTTATAGGATCACTTTGTTGTCCGACTGCCTGTCTATCAAGCCCTTTTTCTCAGAACGCGTGACGGTATCAAGTTGAAATTGACGTACCTAAAAAAAATTATATCTGCGGTCCCTTGAAGCTGTAAAAAAATCAAGCTTCTAAGTAACGCAATAAAAGATACCATTTGAGCCTTATTTTCTAACATTTCGCAGGGGAAGCAAAACCTATAGGGTACAGTCGGCCAAAAATATGGTCTACCACCATATGGTTGAAGTTCATTAGCACGTCATGATACAACGAGGTCGATTTTCCCTTGCAATAATATGATGACAGTGGCTAAAGACTTCACTCAGTTTGAAATGTCAACCTTAGCGATATTTAGATTTCACAGAAACTTTTGTCAAAACTGGTAGACCAAAAATAAAATATTTGGCATGATGGAAGGTCTTACTGCACGAGTAAAGAAAAAATCCGAAAGTCGTTAATTTGTTGTTCCATTACAAAAAAATATCTTCTTCTTCCTTGTCGGTATCACTCTTGACAGAGTGGTCGTGGTCATCACTTCAGGTGTTGGTGGCAAGCTTAACAACACGCCGCCACTCCTCTCTGATGGCTGCCTTCCTCGTGCATTCATGCAGTGATGATGAGCCATCAAAATAAAACACAAAACAATATACTTAAGCATTAATTTTTACTAACGAACTTACATAAAAGTTTGCACGGAACCCTCGGCGCGCGAGTCCGTCTCGCACTTGATGGGCTTTTTTATTACTTGGTGTCGAATGAACCCTAAACAGCCCTGAACCGATTTATTCGTACCGCGAGTGAATTGTGCGCCTTTGCTGCCGCTCGAGTGGAAATTTTCCCGCTAGTCAGGGTTACCGTCCGTCCGGGTTTCCCGGATTTGTTCTATACTCTGTCTATTTAACAGAGTTAGTACTAGAAAACAGAGAATGCACGTAATTGGTCAGCGATAAGGACGATGCACCGGCACATACGTCCCACTGCATGGCACATATTTAAATATTATTATCTACTAGTTTAAATTACATAATTATGATTAATAGATGAATAAACATGACATGTAATTATTTGAGGTGCCACGAGAAAAATCAAAAAATCACGAGAAATATTACGAATATTCCAACAAACGGCATGTAAGCCGTGCCCGCCATCGACGTGCGATTGTTGACGCCCACTGACAGTTTCTTGTCCCTTTCATTTGCATAAAAAAGTGCAACAGAGAGAACGCCTTGTTAACTCTGTTAAATAGACATAGTTTAGAAATAGTTTAGATAGATATAGTTTAGAAAGCGTCCGGAGAACGTCCGGGCGGGGTTTCATTATAACATTAAGAAAGTAAATAATTTATTACTATGTCAAAAGAGTTCTCAACCCGCACTGGGTCCGCGTGGGAACTACGGCCCAAGCCTTCTCATTCTGAGAGGAGGCCTGTGCCCTGCAGTGGGACGTATATAGGCTGGGATGATGATGATGAAATGAGAAAGAAACGTGATTGGAAATTGAAATGGTCTCTAATAAATTGTAACTAAAAGATTTTCTTTGTTAACAGAGATGTTTTTTGTTTCTAAAAGAATTATAAGTTCCTACCTACCTGAGCGGCCGAGCTCCGCTCGAGCTGAAACTCGGTACCAAGCGTTTTCCCAGAGATAATTTTTCATCCCCGAAAACCCCCACATACCAAATTTCATCGAAATCGGTGGACCCGTTTCCGAGATCCTGATATATATATATACAAAAATTGCTCGTTTAAAGGTATTAGATTAGATAGATAGATAATTTGGAATTGTCAAAAATATACAAGTATTTTGAAACAGTTTCTTGAAACTGTAAGATTGTCTTGTCACTGACTTCAGTGCAAGAGGACTAGTTAAAAGTTTGTTTGAAAACAAATGAATAAATTATTTATGCTATTAAATATTTTTTTATTATACTGACTAATTAAAAAAAGTAGTCTGGTTTCGTGCTCCAAAATCCGGAAATTTTACGGTTTTTGTCCCGGTTGCTAAATTTAGAGATGGCAACCCTACCGCTACTCGACTCAGGCTTGTTACCTTCTACAGCTTGTCAAATTGTTGCGTGAAAATTGAAGGAGTTGTACTGGGAGGTAATTGTAGGTTACAGTACTGTTATATTTTGTTGGGACGTAATAGGTTTCTGTGACGGTTTGGGAGTGTTCCGTGATCCTAATCCGCGTCTAAATAAAAGTAGCTGTTAGAGTAAGACCCTGTATTTTTATCGAACCGGAATGGCCTAAAATAACGGATGGGCTAATAAATCAAATCCTTATTACATGAGGGATGATTTAATGTTTAAAAAAGTCACACAGAACAAGGTATTTTAAAACAAAAACTTCAAGTACGTTCAGATACGAACAAATAGCGAAACCGTGAGCGAGAAAAACGAAACCAGGTGCTTGGAATAGAGGATTCTTCATCGGAAAATTTTGGAAACGAGATATTTTAGGCACAAGAGGTTCTGTCAAATTATTCAGGTCACCTGATGAAATTTATATATTGGAAATAATTCCAATCCGCATTGGTGACCCCTGGTTTCAAATAGCGTATCTACTGTGGTAAAAAAATCAGTTGTGTTATATACTTTAGATTCATATAAATTTAAATAACACTACAAAAATTTATGACCTTGTTAAGTTTCTTGCCGGATTCTTCTCAACAAAGTTTTTCCGAAGCGATGATTGATTTTTCGACTTTCATGCTTCTTTCTTACTCCGGCGCCACCCATAGCACAAATGTTTTAACACATATTTGATCACATGTGAACAAATATGTGTTCAAATATGTGTTGAAACATTTGTGCTATGTGTGGCGCCGGCTTTATAGCCGGAATTGAATAAAGATATTTTATTATAGTATTAGCGTGTTAGTGAATAAAAAGATTAAATGAAAGTCATTACATAATTTATTTTTCAGAATCATTAAAATAATCTATACAATAACCAATTAATGTCATTCACAATACAGCGCGTCATTATTCATACATTTATATCATAACATCATATACCCAATATGAAAAGATTTCTTGTAAAAATATAGAAAAAAAAAACTATCACGAATTTGGAGAAAATAGCAACGCATCTGTTTGTTATTTCAAATAGAAATAAATGTGGTATCAGCACGTCCTTAATAGCTTCGCGGGCTTACAGCTTCGTTGGTTCATACCTGAAACGAAATTTTTTTTGGATTGTTGAATTAAAACTACCGCAAAAATGACATAATAATGAAAATAAGATCACCCACCGGTTTTTTCCATCTAAGTATATAAATAAAAATGAATCACCGAAATGTATTTATGTACGCGCATAATTTAACTACATACATGACTATATACGAGGGGCGTTCAATATAAAGTGAGAATGAGATGCAAACTCTTTTAATATTACGAAATTAAATACTGGCCGGTAAAGCTAATCTAAGTCGACGAGTATATTTACTTGGGCCAGATAGCATCCTTCGAGAACAGGCAGTCAAGAGAAATCGATAGGCGTATCGATAATGCCTGGAAGAGCTTCTGGTCCATGAAGACGCTAATGAAGGGCAACCTTCCTCTGTCACTTAAGCGCAAACTCGTCGACATGTGTATTCTTCCCATCTTAACCTACGGCGCCCAGACTTGGTCATTAACTGAAGCTCAAAAGTCCAGGCTTAAGGTTTGCCAACGAGCAATGGAGCGCAGTATCCTGGGTGTTCGAAGAACTGATCGAATCAGAAACACGGCACTGCGCTCCAAAACTCGTATTACAGATGTGGGTGTCAAAACCGCCAAGCTGAAGTGGGACTGGGCCGGACATGTCTGCCGAATGCATCCGGACCGATGGGCGCGAATCGTTACCGAATGGGTTCCGAGGGATGGCCAAAGGAGCAGAGGCAGACCCAAGAGGAGATGGCGAGACGACCTGAGCGCTTTTCAGCTCGATTGGCAGGTTCATGCCCAGGATAGGGAAGAATGGCGGAAGAAAGGGGAGGCCTTTGCCCAGCAGTGGGACATATTATAGGCTATATAAAAAAAAAAAAAAAAAAAAAAGCTAATCTATCTAGCTGATTGCTATGAAAAAAAAAACTAACTGTCTTTTGTTTAAAAAAATATACGGTAATTTCTTTGCAATGCTATTGAGTACGTTATCGAAAATGGAGAAAATTGAACTGCGCGCCGTTATCAAATACTTGTTTGAAAAAATTTTCTACGGACCAAGTCACAGTTTGCGGGACACTTTAGGGTCTAATGCTCCTCCGTATTCGACAGTCGCACGTTGGTGCGCCGAATTTAGACGTGGAAGAACATCGACAATGGACGACCCCCGCTCCGGACGCCCTACTACAGCAGTAACTGAAGAAATTGTGAATAAAGTCGAAAACTCAGTTTTGGCGGATCGTCGTGTCACGGTTCGTTTTATTGCTGAAAATGTAAAGCTTTCAACGGGGAGCGTGCATAATATTTTACATGAATGCTTGGGTATGAAAAAGGTATCTGCTCGTTGGGTACCAAGAATGCTTACTGACACGCAAAAACAAACTAGACTAGAGATTTGTCAAGAAGCTTTGAACCTGATGCAGCAAGACCGGGAACTTTAACCGGAAACTGCAGTCTATGACATGGAAAAGGCCATCATCTCCAACTCCGAAGAAATTCAAGGTAAGCCCATCTGCCGGTAAGGTCATGGGCTCTGTTTTTTGGGATGGTAAAGGGGTATTAATGATTGAGTATCTCGAGCATGGAGCCACTATTACGGGCACATTATACGCCAAACAAATAGCAACATTGCGCAATGAGATCCGCGAAAAACGGCGAGGTAAACTCTCGAAAGTTGTGCTGTTCCACCAGGACAATGCCCCGGCACACAAGTCCGCCGTTGCAATGGCTGCAATTCGTGATGCTGGGTTCAATATCCTTAAGCATCCTCCGTATTCACCAGATCTCGCTCCCAGTGATTTCTACCTATTTCCGAGATTGAAACAATACCTGAGAGGCCAGAAATTTGAAGACGACGACGCGGTAGTCGCTGCAGTACAAGATTTTTTAAGTACTCAAGATGAGACCTTTTATAAAAATGGAATTTTTAGTTTAGAAAAAAGATATACTAAGGGGCTGTTTCACTACTTTTTTTAAAGTTCGGATTAGCTAAATCATAACCTTATTTGTCAGATGGAATAAAAATTTCTGTTTCACCAGTCTTGATTAGCGCTAAGTGACGGACAAACTATTTCTTAATTTGACTATCAGATCAGGTGGCATTTAGCATTATTATCCGTCACATAACTTTTTAATTAGTTAGTTTATTTTTTTGTGGCCATGGTTGGAGAGCCCTTCAGCCGGTTTCAGAAAAATAAATCAAAGTATATTTTTATTTTTTAAAGAAAGAAGTCATGCTAAATTGCAAACGAGAATTTAAATATCAAGATTTGATTAAAAAAATATAGGTACGCTTGTAGTATGTAAAAATAAATCCATAATTTCGTAATATTTCTTAATTACAGACTTTTTTCAGAGGCACAATCGTTTGTTCTATCTGAACTTGTACATCGCCAATAAAAAAAAAGTTAATCTGTCAAATGGTTTGGCGCCACTTTTCGATTCGTTTTACGTGATTTTATTTTTCTTTTGTTATTGTTAACAAATTATCGTAAATAAATACCGTTTTTGGATTAATTATAATGCTACACATTTGTTTATGCAAAAAAACAGATGTATTTTAAAATTACATTTCTTTTCATTTAATTTACACAGTTTACGATTTCTTTTGCTTTAAAAATTAGCGACTCTTTGAACGAAAGTGTGCGAACAGGAACGCGTGGTCGTGAAATGCGACGTTGCCATTCCGACTTTTTGTTAAACCGACGATTAGTTAAGTGGTACTTAGTTTGCACAGGACCGGAGTGGTGAAACTGAAAAAAAAACTGGCCGACAGATTTGTGCAGTACATAGTTTATTCATTGGTTCTTTTTTTGTTGCGTTTGTTATTGTCAGGAGAAGGTTCTTATGAAAGAAATTTTAGAAAAAATACAACGGGGCGAAGCCACCGGCATCAGCTAGTTTTACATAAAAACGATTAATAGAAGTAATACGTTGCATTCCCTACGTATAAATCTGTATATCAAAAATTATAGTATCAATAAAAATTTAGCATTAATATTTAGAGAATAAATTACTGCAGCTTTTTATTATCAGTCGCCATCATAAACATTGTAGCTCGCTAAGTGGTCAAAAATATCTGAACACGGACTTACGCGATTGACAATGCGGTCGTCGTTTTCAGATATTTTTGAGCGCATACGGCTCCGATGATGATGGCGACCCTACAAACATAGACGAGATAAGGACTGGTTGGACACCGCTCAAAATCGAGGCGTTCTAAGGGAAGCCTTTGTTACAGTGACACTCCAGCCTAATAAAAAAAAGTACAGTAAAATTACATAAAGTTTACCACTGACAGATGGTTTGCCTTCATTTCATATTCAACTTTAACGACCTACAAATAAAGCCAATTTCAGAATACTGTTACCCACGTTTGCAGATTTTGTAATAGCTACTTTATTTGTATGGTGTTAAAGTTGGAAATGAAATGAAGGCAAGCCATCTGTCAGTGGTAAACTAAAAGTAAACGTATTATACAGACCTTGCCCTCCCCTCCCCCTAGGTGCTGTTGTTGTTAGGCGACGCGCCGGCGCTCTTACTCATGAGCTTGGCCACCATTTCTTGCACCCGTTTCATCTCTTCTAGCTGCGTGCTGAGCTGATAAAGTCGGTTCTCTCGCTCCAGAATCGTCTTCTCTAGGTGTTTTATTGACTGCGATGAAAAATTAAAAAGCTTTAGATTCTGACTGTGACTACTTTAGTCAGCAATAGGCCAAATAGGCCTAAATTCCTAAAAAAAAAACTATAATTATTTTCCAATTAAATAAATGCATGACGTCACTCCTTGGTACACTTTTTATATCTATAGACATGATGTCACGAACGGCACTCCCAAACTTCGCACTTAGTTAGTTCGCAGTTTAGTTAGTAATTTTTTGTTTGATTGACAAAATAATAATAATGTGTTCAATATTTTTTGATGATTTAAATGGCGGACTATTATTACATTTTTTTCTTACCTAGGATACTACCTACGTTACGTGATATACCTCAAACAAACTTAAACTTTATGTATTTCGACATACAGCCCATGGGTTACTATATGGGAACCCCAGTACAATAACGTCCAAATTAACATTATGTAGAAATAATTTCCAGAAAAACTAAATAGTTTTGGGCATATAACTACTAAATTTCATAATAGGTACCTTATTCAAGTTATTCACCAATACCCCTAATTTTCAAATTACCATGAGCTCATAATTCCTAAAATTTCAAATTGTCTCGTTCTTAAATTTTGAAATTTTAGGTATTATGACCCCATGGTAATTTGAAAAATAGAGGTATTAGTGAATAAGGTATTATGAAATTTAGTGGTTTTAAGCCTAATGGTTTAGATGATGATTTTGATAGGGCATGTATAATGAATGGCAAAATATTTTTCCATGGATATAAATACCAAGTCTTTATGCTCTATCTCTTTCCGCAACGAGCGTTCGAGCGCGCTGGCGTCTTCCATCTCTCTCCGGTGCACCTGCACGCGCTCCTCAAACTTGATCAGCACCGTCGATAGTTCGTTGTTTTTGGTCGTCTGGTTTTTTTACAAAAGAACAATAAATTTATACTTCCTGTAGAGCTTGTCTAGTTTGAAATGACGCGCCCCACCACCGCGTTTGCGCACGGGATTTGGAGCTCAATTTGAGCTACAATAGAGTCTATTGTAGCTTGAATCGAGTTTCAAATCCTGTGCGTGAGTGCGGTGGTGGGGCGCGTCATTTAAAACTAGACAAGCTATACTATAAAGAGGTTGAACTTGTTTAATTTGTATGTAGTTGGTTATCTCACGAATAAATGAGCTGATTTAAAAAATATTTGAATAATATAAAGCTATTTTTCCAGATTAACATGGGTTTCTTAACACGTGTAGTGACACAAACGAAATTCCGGGTAACAACTACTACTAAATATATAAAGAGTAATCAAACTGTTGAAAGAATATTAGCTGCTAAACCTAGATTTTTAAAGGTGAAATATCATTTCAATAGTAAAATGCCAAGCAAATTCAATGAACTGATAGAGATATTAGTCAACTGAGCGACGTGCAAAACAGATTAAGGTACCGGTGTTTAGGTACAGTCACGAGCTTTAATTTGGGACCCACTTAAGGTTGACAGTCCTGTCATAGTGTATAGGAATTCAAAGGATATTTTGTCGAAATGGGTCCCAAATTAAAGCACGCGACTGTATCTGGATAACGTTTCTCAAAGAGTTTTCGCAGTAAATAACCGCTTAAATGAACATAATAATATTTTTATGTAAATTATTTTAATATATTACACATTACCTCCTGCTCCAACAACTTTTGTACAGCTTTGGTTTCTTGTCCAGCCTTTTTTAACTTATCTTCGAAGTCCTTTTGCATAGCTTTCATTTCATTTTCTATTGTCTGTAACAAAAATAATGAAAGAAAGAAAGAAAATACATTTATTTACAACAACACAAGACAAATAAATATTTTTACAAAAAGGACAATACAAAGGCTAATAAAAAAAAAGAGTGTGTCATTGCGGTTGCAAATCGGACACTGGCTCAGCATAATGCTGAGGCGTTTAAAGCACCCCAGCGCTAATTTTCAGCCAGCACTGTCGGTAATACCCGGAACGCCACACAGATAGATAAACTGTAGCCTTATAAATATAAGCGATAAACTACATGCGTAAATGGATAATTTGTAGATGCCTACAAATTGGAACATACCTACTATAAAATATTTTGCCCAGACCATAATCGCTAATAGTTGGGTATGTGTGCTGGGCATTTCTATTTTTTCTTATAACCAATTAAGAAATTGCTAAAAGGGGGTTAAAATTAGTCCGTTTAGTTACGCACTTTTTCAAGCCTTTACAATAAAAAAAAAACAAACGGGACAATTATTCACTTCTTGTTAAACATTGTTAAACTTGTCCGATTTGTTACTTTTTTTGTTGTAAGTCTTGAAAAAGTGCGTAACGAAACGGACTAATTTTAACTCCCTATTAACAATTTCTTAATTGGTTACAAGCAAAAATAGAAATGCCCCCTACTTTGAAAAAAGCTCCAGAACTGAAACAATTACTTTGCTCACCCGCCACCTTAATAATTTAACCGCACTTTTGTCGCGGGTGAACAAAGTAATTGTTTCAGTTCATTGATATGGACCTCCGCAAAGTAACGCCTGATTCAATAAATTATTTAAAATAGCACCTATCTGAAATCAATGTGCAAACTAATTTGTACCTTGAATCACACAGAGTAACGTTCACTTAGCAAGATTATATCCTCTTCCAGGCTGTTTGGAACTTATCTCGAAATACCCATTATGCGACAGTTACACTATTTCGTTCGCCTAATGCGGTCGCCGAACTTGTTTCGAACTACCTCGGCGAACGAACGTCGTCTTCACATTAGTCTGTCCGCCTAATGCGGTGGCCATATCTAGGCGGTGGCAGCTGTCGCTCGCCGAATGCGGCCGACTACCGTATTCTTTACACTGTTGCGGCCACCGCATATGGCATGCGGTCGTCGACTTAATGTAATTGCCGCATTACTCAATACATCCTAAGATCTAATAGACCTTTTCTCATAAGCATAAGGGATGAAACCCGAATGGACTTACTGCCAAAAAGAACGGTTCTCAATATACCTATTTCAATTTCAATTGAGTCTCATTTTAACTTATTCCCAAAACGACTCATTCCCAAAATACACTAAATTTTAGTATCAAAGTACCCCATCATCATAACAATTGTAGTATTTCGTGGTCATTGTATGGTATTTTTAATAATGTGTATTAATGTTAGGTTGGTTAGGCACATAGCTAAGGTTATAGCGTACAGCGGTGCTATATAGATGCCTACCTACCTGTATCACATGCGATGTAAAAACGAGCATTAAATCAGTTAGCAACGAACCATACTCGTGTTATCATTCAGCTCCTTCTAACCTTAAACCTAACAAGTGACGACGATGGCTAAAGTTTCGGTTGGCGTGTTGAGCACATTTAATCACGAAAACCAAGATTGGGTTATTTATAAAGATCGGTTGGAGCAATGGTTCTTGGCAAATGACATAGAAGTCGACCAAAAGCCGGTTTCTAAACGTCGTGCGATTCTATTAAGTTGCCTAGCGGAGTGTACGTATAGGTTGTTACGAGACCTAGCGTTGCCTGATGACCTAGGTACACGTAGTTATGAAGACGTCGTAAAACTTTTGGACGGCCACTTCAAACCAAAAGTCTGTGGGTTCGCCGAGCGGAATAAATTCTACAGTGCCATGCAACGAGACACCGAGACCTTCTCGGACTGGGCAGCCAGAGTTCGCGGATTGGCTCTGCACTGCGGGTTCCCCGCAGCCTCGCTCGATGAGACCCTTCGTGATCGATTCGTGATAGGCATGGTTCAGGGTCCAGAACGAGACAAGTTGTTTACGGAAGTTTTGTCCAGCCTGACTTTAACCAAAGCCTTGCAACTGGCGGAAGGAGTAGCCAGTGCTCGACGCGGCGCGCGGGCGTCGGTGTCCGGGGCCTCGGGCTCCGGTAGCGGCGTGTTCGACGTGTACAAGATGGCAGCCAGCAGGACACCGGCACCGCCCGGCACTCGTCGTACTGGGATTTCGGGCGTTTCGTGTACAGTGTGCGGTTATCACAACCATCAGGCCTCTGACTGTAAATTTGCTAACTCCCCATGTGATAAATGTGGGTTAAAAGGACATCTTAAACGAATGTGTCGTAATAAAAAACAATACAAAAAATTTAACTTCGTTGAATGCTGCGTGGACAGTGGTGACGAAGAAGGTAAGAACATGCTTTGTAATATTCGTACGTATAAAGGTGAACCTATGCAGGAATGTGTTTTGGTTAATAAAATACCTATGAAATTTGAACTAGACACCGGGTCAGCGGTCACAGCAATATCAGACCGCTTGTACCGTGAATATTTTGCATCAATACCTTTGAATACAGTATCGACATTATTAAAAGGTTATAACGGAGATGTCATAAGCATACTAGGAGCTATCAATTTGCGCTTTTGTTATAAAAATGACAGTAAACTATTAAATGTGTACGTAGTGAAGAATGGGGGCCCCCCAATTTTAGGTAGGGACTTCATTTCGACTTTCAAACTCGAAATATGTCCAGGAAAACGGGTACATTTTACAAAAGATTCTGTGATTAATACAAATGAGCTATCTGAAGAGCTAAGTAAACAATATCCACAATTATTTTCGGATAAATTAGGTTGTTGTAAGCATGTAATTGTAAAATTAAACTTGAAACCCGACGTCAAACCGGTTTATTTTAGAGCTCGCCCGATTCCTTTTGCAATGAAACAAAAAGTAGAAGATGAAATAGCTCGTCTAGTTCAAGTAGGTATTCTCAAGCCTGTTACGTACTCGGACTACGCGAGTCCCATTGTTCCCGTACTTAAGCAAAACGGTAAAATACGCATCTGCGGAGATTTCTCTGTGTCGATCAACAAACAACTTTTAGTAGAAAAATATCCTTTGCCTCGCATAGAGGAATTATTTAGTAAATTGCACGGGGGCCAACAGTTCTCTAAGTTGGATCTTTCTAATGCCTACAACCAGTTTTCTTTGAGCGAAGACTGTCAGCATTTAACGTGTATTAATACACACAAAGGTTTGTTTAAGTACACGCGGCTTGTGTTCGGGTTGTCAAGCGCCCCGGCTATATTCCAACGAGCACTAGAAACTATCCTGTCGGGTCTGGACATATGTATATTTCAGGACGATATTTTAGTCACTGGTCGAACCAGGACTGAACACTTAAAGCGCCTACAGGAGGTGTTTAAACGACTCCAGGAGGCAGGTCTCGTTTTGCAAAAAGAAAAGTGTTCCTTCTTTCAAGATTCTGTGTCCTATTTAGGGTTCATTATAGACAAAAATGGTTTGCACAAATCGCAAGACAATATTAAGGCTATTGTTGAGGCTAAGCGACCAGAAAATATAACTCAGCTAAAATCTTTTCTCGGGTTAGTCAATTATTATAGGCAGTTTGTAAAAAATGCCTCGTCCATTTTAAGTCCATTACACAAGCTACTTCAAAAAAATTCAAAATGGTGCTGGACTAAGGCGCATGATAACGCAGTGACAGAGATTAAACGTCAATTATCTTCAGAGACGACCCTTGCTCACTTTGACCCTAGTGTACGGCTCATCCTGACGGTCGATGCCGGACCCGAAGGTCTCGGGGCCATACTTTCCCAAGTAGGTAAAGATGGTATAGAACGGCCGGTCTCATATATGTCAAGGTCACTAAACTGTGCTGAAAAAAAATACAGCCAGATACAAAAAGAGGCTACAGCGATAGTTTTTGGTGTGCGTAAGTTCCACCAATATCTGTATGGGCGGGACGAACCATTTATTCTTCGAACCGACCACAAGCCCTTACTTTCTATATTCAGACCAGACAAAGGTGTTCCGGAAGTGTCCGCCAATCGACTCCAACGTTATGCCTTGTTTTTATCAGCATACAATTACAAAATTGAGTATGTGAGTAGCACACACAACTCAGCTGATTTTTTAAGCCGATCCGTTGGCGAAACTGAATTTAAAGGAACAGCGGCGAACGAGCGAGAGGTTGACACTGACCGCGCAGTTTACTTGAATTTTGTTTTGGATGGAGATGCACCTATTTCTATAGATAACGTCTACGAGGCAACACTTGCCGACAGCACGCTTGCACAGGTAGTTAACTACGTCATATGTGGATGGCCTAATAAAATTAAAATACCTAACTTAATGCCTTACTTTACTTGCCGTCACGAGTTATCTATAGAAAATGGTTGCTTGCTAAGAGGCACAAAGCTTGTGATTCCAACTTCGTTAAGGGCTAAAATACTTGATGAACTACACAGGGGTCATCTGGGTATAAATAAAGGGTCGGCTTCGGTTCTGGTGGCCAGGCCTGGCGGCGGACGTGGAGAGGCGCGCGGCCGGCTGCGCCGAGTGCAGCCGCGAACGCCCCTCCCCGGCCCGCGCACCCCTTGCGCCATGGCCGCTACCACCGGAACCCTGGCACCGCGTGCACATGGACATAGCGGGGCCACTAAATAGCAAATACTTTTTAATAATTGTCGATGCTTATTCTAAATGGGTTGAATGTTTTGACGTTTCGGCCACTTATAGTACACGTATCATTATAGATAAACTGTGCGAAGTTATGTCTAGGTTTGGTGTGATTCGCACCATCTGCACAGATAATGGTACGTCTTTCACTTCAAGTGAATTTAGTCGCTTTTGTGCTGTAAATGGCATCGAACACATAACCACGCCGACATACAGTCCTTCGTGTAATGGACAGGCAGAAATTTATTGCAAAATCGTGAAGAAATTTATTACTAAAATGTTATCATCAGGTGTATCAATTCGTAATTTAAATGCAAAAATTCAAGAATTTTTATTTTCATACCGCAACTCGAAGCACAGTTCGACAAACACATCTCCTGCAGAGGTTTTATTCGGTCACCATTTAAGAAGCAGACTTGACTTACTGCGACCTACAGAAACCTTAACTTCACCACTGGTCCATACAGCACTGGCTGATAACGTTGCTGCTAAACAGGACTTGCAGATTAAATATTATGGCGGTAAAAGAAGTGTAAGTTTTCATAATGGTGAAACTGTGTTAGTAAAAGTATACAAAAATTTTAAAACAAGCTGGACCCTCGGTACTATTGTTAAACGCATAGGGAAAAATATGTATATTGTTAAGTTAAATAATGATAAAACATTAAAAAAACACCAAGATCAGCTTCTTAAATATAAGGGGGAGGAGTTGAGCGACGAAGGTCAGCTGACAAGCCAGCAGTCATTCGAGGCGTTCCCTAGCACATCCGGGACCTGCTACGATGGGGATCCAGACATAATATCAGCGGTCATTGTGCCAACAGAGCATAATTCTCAGCAATGTTCTTCGGCCTATGGATCTCCTGCCCCAGATGGTGAGCCGGAGGCCCCGACGGACTCAGCGCCGCCTGATGCCGCAACGCCTGCGCTGGTGTCTGTGCGTGCGACCGACACAACGGATCAACCGCCCTCTGAACAAGAGGCGTCCGTCGATGAACGAGACGCAGACCCAGGATATTCGTATGTCAACACAAAACCAAGAAGGGTCTTTGATTTCGGGGATTATTTTTGACTTGGTGTGGGGGACTGTTAGGTTGGTTAGGCACATAGCTAAAGTTATAGCGTACAGCGGTGCTATATAGATGCCTACCTACCTGTATCACATGCGATGTAAAAACGAGCATTAAATCAGTTAGCAACGAACCATACTCGTGTTATCATTCAGCTCCTTCTAACCTTAAACCTAACAATTAATAAGTCAAGTAAGTCATACTTCATTTAATTTAGAATGAGAAACCACAACAACATTATATTGCGGCTCGTGAACTGTAATCTCTTTACAATTTGTACTAGAGTAACAATTGACGACACGCAAATAAAGTGGCATTAAAACAATTTTATTTTGCGGCTCCCAGACTATTGTACTGTACTATTTGCTAGGTAAGAAATAGTTGACCAGACGCAATATAATGTTATTGTGGTTTCTCATTTCTAAATTAAATGAAGTATAGTTGATGCAATAGTTGCTCTATTTGCAAAGTGGCTGACTCACGTTGAGTTGGTTTTTGAATTCGTTCTGCAGCAGCTCCTTCTGTTTCTCCTTGTCGTGTTTCTCCGCCACGACCTTGGCGCGGAACCCTCGGACGGCGACTTCCGCGTCATCCAGTTGCTTGTGGAGATTCTCTATCGTCTTTTTATGTCTAAAAAATAAAGGGTTTAACGTGAAACGTTTTGCTCTTTGGTCAGTCATCGATACAACAATGAGTACTTAATGAAACCAATTAAGTAATTATTATAACATATACCAAATTTCAAGACAATCGGAGCGCAGGAAATAGGTCAAATAGTGTTTTTTTTAAGTGTTTAAAATTCGTTGTCTGTTTATCGTCAGCAAATTCATTCATTGAATGTTCGATCACGAAAAAAGCGCCTATCGCTTCTTTGGGAATGGAATAATTTTCAATTTTTTTTATAAAATAAAATAAACATGTCCAAAGAGTTTAACATAGCCCTATTTGAATTATTAGTACACATATATAAAAAATCTTGAAAAAAAAGAAACAAAAAGCTATGCATCGGCCGGGAATCGAACCCGGGCCGCCCGCGTGGCAGGCGAGCATTCTACCACTGAACCACCGATGCTTACACCTATCATAGCGAAATTTTGATTCAATTTCTAAGTAGGATATTTTTAGAAAGTTAACACAGATGTGACAACATACCACGATATGAGGTTCGTGAGTACATTGATAAATAAACTTTTGATATATTTTATCGGTTAATTACCTCACGAACGCTTTAAATGCGATTTTTTGTTTTAATTATTACTAGTTTTTGTTTGCAGTTCTGCAGTTTTACTTTTCAGTTTTAGAGAGTAATAAAAAAATCACAGAACTAATAATAAGAGAAATAAATGTCACGCAAGCTAAAAATAACATCGCGCGTATGGTATTTTTAGCGCAAAACCTAGTCCGTAAAACTACTAGTGTTGAGACACGTTTTTTCAAGTGTCTTTTCAGATAAGATAAAATAAGTTTTTAAAATTGAAAGGTCACATTAATAACTGCGACTACATTCAAAAGGTGAACTTGTTTATCAAAATAGTTTTATCAAAAAATTTGGGATATCTTACAACAAAAAATATTAATAACGTATTACAAAATAAAGAAGTTGAAATAAAAGAGTGTTCTCAACAAAAATACGCTGTAACGTTATAGAAGAAGTCGAAGTCAAAGTGGATATTCTCTAATAGAAAACTTAGGATAACTTGTTAAAAGTCTGAACAAATATTAATTGTCTATCACGAAAGACAAATATTAAATGATTGAAATGTTTTTTTTTATTTGGTTTCATTTGTTTGGCTCGACTCGTACAGAGGAACTTAGTCACTTGCGTGGTCAAACCCGATAAATCGAAATAATTGATTGTTGAAAAAAGAACACTATGTAAAACACCTAAAGTCGAAAATCTTACAAAACATTAGATCAACTTATCGGGTTTGACCAGGCAACCCTCGCACTATTCTGCTAAATGCCACGAGTCGCCGATGTATAATAATAAATCGTAACTAATATAAACTCACTTTTCATTTTGCATTTGCGTTGTGTACAGGACGTCTTGCTGGGACGAGTTCGTGGCCTGCAGAAGCGCCAGCGAATGTTGGAGCGACGCCATGTGCTCGCTAGCACCCTGTATCGCATAATATGGAGAGTAAACTACAATACAAGATTACCTAAGTGCTTCGGCTCGATAGTTTTCTTACAAATAATTTAGAAGGCACCAAGCCATGGTGGCCTAGTGATATGACTTGTGGCCTATGGTGTGGCCACAGCCCATGGTATGAATTTAGAAGGAAAATTGAATAGAGGAGAGAAAGAATACCAAGATTAGATTATTGGGTATCACTGGTGTAGATTATACGTATAGAAGTGTATCTTTTAGAGACGAAAGGTCTACCTGTAATGCGACAGAGTGAGAATGCAGCCTCTGTTCCAAACACGTCATCTTATATCCATACAGCTCCATCACACTTGACGTTGCGATGTCAGAAATCTGGAGACAATGTGAGATGTAAGCATAACAGAACTTGGCTCGTCTTATTACAAGCAATGAAGGTATAGGTCTATGGCATCATGGCATTCAGCCCTAAAAAAAAAACATAAGCAATACCTCTAGTTGGTTTCTTTGCAATTTTAATTACTTAAGTTTTGTATTTATTTCATTGCATGTTTGTGAAAAGCACTATAGTCCTAAAAATAGGATGTTGGGCCTTACGAGGTTAAATGCGTTTTAGGCACTGAGCTGGACCGGCCAGTAATTCAGACAAAAATGCTGGCAGTGAATGTTTTAATACTACAATCGTGTGTAGTATAGACACATCGACTACCAAGTCAACAGAAACCTTAGACGTAAAATCTAAACGGCATGCGAAGAAAAAACATCTGACAGCTTCACTCCTATCTTCGCACAAAAGAGACAGAAACATTGGTGGAGTGTTTCTCCTCGTACATTTTTCTAGTGGGAAATCCACTTTTATGAAACCACTTCGAGTGTCCTGCGATCCTAGTACCTCCCAGTCGTACTAGTGCGCACGGCCTGGTGATAAAAAGGTTTATCTATTTTTCTGTCTACAAAAATAAACTATTATGTGTACAGAAGAATTAAGATAAAACATAATTCGATAAGGTGGTCATGAAGTTGATTACTGCGTTTATTATTTATTATTTATTCAATAGTTAGCGTTGGGAACTTGAGACGATGTTATGGACTTGTTCCATCATGTCAAAGATGATATACATGTAGTTAATGCGCTTTACCGGGCCAGTGAGTCAAAGCCGTACAACTAAAATTAAGGTGAATAGAAATGCTACGCCGAGCTAAAAACGCGAGGCACCTGTATGGCTGAAATATGTGAAAGGTTGCAGAGATTGTGCTTAAAAAGGATTAAATTTCTCTCGTGAGTTTTTAAAATTTTTTAAAACTTAGGTAAACACGAAAATCTTGTGCGCATTAATAAGACAGGCGAAAAGGTCGCGTCGCGTCTGGGTAGAAATGTAACATCTATTGTTCTCCTCCAATGCTATTCACAATCAGTATAAAATATCATTTAAACCAGTTACCAGTAGTTCCTATATTTATTTTGTAAGTTTTTGTTTAGTTTTTCTTCACCGGATTTTCTACAAAATTTGGACAATTTTGATTTGAACACACGTGGCAACAAATTACTATGTCAACAAGTTGCTTGAATAAATAAATATTATGTATATGAAATTTCTATAGCCTAAGGTTATTTTTAAACTAACTGCTGCTTACGAATCAATAAAACCCAAACAGATGTATGTCCTAATAAAGCTTACGTAAGCATGGGAGGAGGGTAAGAGATTTGTTTACTTGGCATAGGGGAGGGGTAAGTAAAACTTGAACGGCCCCCTACACGTGTTTTTAGGCAGTATCTAATCATTTCTGTATCCCTGGTACCTTGTTGTCCCTCAGCGCATCAGCCAGGTCCTTGACAAGGGCGTCGACTGCCCTTTCCTGGGCGCGCGCGAGTCTGGGCGCGTCCCAGCCCTCGCCCTCGCCATTGGCCGGTAAAAATGCTTACGTAATACTTGAACGGCCCCTACATGTGTTTTTAGGCAGTATCTAATCATTTCAGTATCCCTGGTACCTTGTTGTCCCTCAGCGCATCAGCCAGGTCCTTGACAAGGGCGCCGACTGCCCTTTCCTGGACGGGCGCGAGCCTGGGCACGTCCTAGCCCTCGCCCTCGCCATCAGCCGGTTAAACTGCTTACGTAATACTTGAACGGCCCCCTACATGTGTTTTTAGGCAGTAACTAATCATTTCTGTATCCCTGGTACCTTGTTGTCCCTCAGCGCATCAGCCAGGTCCTTGACAAGGGCGTCGACTGCCCTTTCCTGGGCGGGCGCGAGTCTGGGCGCGTCCCAGCCCTCGCCTTCACCATCGGCAGGCGTACGTGTCTGACTGTTGCTCTCTGGCACAGCGCTTAGACTCTCACCGAATACCTGAAAGGAGATACAATAGTTTTCATCATCATCATCATTTCAGCCGAAAGACGTCCACTGCTGAACATAGGCCTCCCCCAAGGCTCGCCAAACAGATCGACCCTGCGCCATCCGCATCCAATGCGTTCCCGCTACCCTCACTAGGTCGTCGCTCCATCTTGTTGGAGGCCTACCTACACCGCGTCTTCCGGTCCGCGGACGCCACTCGAGAACCTTTCGGCCCCATGGGCCGTCAGTTCTACGAGCGATGTGCTCTGCCCACTGCCACTTAAATCTAGCGATTCTTCGAGCTAAGTCCGAATAGTTTTGGCTACTATGAAATGGAGAACCTTTGTCATAACATGGTTTGAAATAGAAACAATCCAATGAACTGTAAGGGGTTGTCAAAATTTTGGTGTGGAAATGGGCATAAAAGTATCCTAATCAAGGCTCTGTACAGTCTACACGCTGATAAAAAGCACATATTGTTTTAGAAGACATCTCCCCCCCGCCTTACTCTAAAAATATTTACTTTATTTTCACCCGACTGTCCAAGGAGGGTTATGTTTATCACTTTTAGTTTTTTTGCGGCCTTAATTAGTATACATACAGATCGATTCACAAGAGCTGGCACGAATGGATTGAACAAAAGCAATGTCATTTTGACGCTTTTGTAGGAAAATGATACACATAGATACTTTCATTCGTTCATTTGATCCATTCGTGCCAGGTCTTGTAAATCAACCTGTACATTATGTGAATATTTCAAGAGTGAATCAATTTTTTCTTGCCACTCGTTGCTATAGTTACACTAATTTTGTGTCATGGACAACCTGGGCATTTTTCTATGAAACAGTATGAAGATTGCACTTGGACATGAACTGGGGAATGAATAAACAACACGAAAATTTTGATTCACCCTCAAACATTTACCTGTTAAGATTCTGATTACAGCATTTCCTATTACTCTCGGACTCTTTAAGCATAGAACGAAACTTTAAACAGAAATCCACTTAGACCCTTGTAGTATGGCAATTGGCCACTTTTAGGGGCTTTTTCACCACCCATTGATTAATTTTAACTGACGGATAAATGTGATGCCGTCTCCGTCTATTCGAACAAAACAAACAGACTGCATCACATTTATCCGTCAAATAAATTTGATCAAAGGATGGTGAAACAGGGGGTTAGTGTTTAGCAGTAACACAATAGTTTACTGCCACATAAACGCATATTGCTTGTATCAGCGACAAATGTCTGACAAATGTGTGAAATGTCTTTAATAAACGTCTTTCTTCTTGACATACAACCATCAACTAGAATATTACTCTCTCTCCAATCCATCACATAACATTACACCCTTTTGAGCTTCTCGCTTAGTAGTTTACTGCTAAGAACATGCCTTTCCATTAGTTCTCCCTGTCCATGGATTGAAAGCAATGCGAATACCTCTTCCATTTGGTCCGTCGGGAAGCAGTGGTGTTTGACTAACTGCAGGACCTCTTTCCGCCGCGCACCGTTCGTGCTTGACAGACCTGCGCAAAGACTCTTGCGAACCTGCAGTAAAATATAAAAAAATATATTGTTTTCGTGTCAAAACTTGCTAGAAAAATAGATAGAGATGAAGTGAGTATGTAATGCTATGCGTTAAGGTAATCTCGGACTCCACGACTATACACAAAATGTATATCAACTACCGGATTCAGAATAAAACATAAGGGAAAGGTTAAATATTCATCCCAACCCTCTGGCGAACATGCTGTTTGACCAAGGCACAAACAAAAGACTGAAGCGGGCGTATGTGCTCCCTGACTGAATGAGGACAGGGCATTGGCCCTGCTCCTCCGCAAATATCCATCGCTTTCAAACTATCTAATTATAGTCTGACCACTGATTGTAGATATAAAAAAAAAAAAAAACTATCGCATTAAATGATAGATATGTTCACGAAACTGAAAGTGCCTTTTTTTCTCACAAAATATTACAAAGAAAATATGGCAGGAAAGTACTAGGGTTTCATAACATAACATGTAGGTATTACCTGGTGATGCGTAAGGAACCTCTTAAGCGCCGCGTCCCACGCTTGTGAGAGCGAGGCCAGGGTGAGAGCAGTTCTGCAGGCAACAATCGCCGCCTGTTGAGCTTGCTCTAAGCCCACTGGACCGTTCTGAAAAAAAGTATGATGACATATGAAAAAAAAAACACTATGTTGAACAATAAAACCGACATATCGTCAATACATAACAGTTCTGGAAAAAATTAGAAAAAATCCATGTCACTTAGTTATGTACAGTCAGCTGCCGAGAAACGTGACCCCCACTGCATATTGGATGCAGCGGGCCACGTTTCTCTGCGGCTGACTGTACTAAGAATATCATTTGTTTTCGACATACACATGTATAACTTTGTATGTTTCTTTCTACGTTTTTTCTGTGGTTTTTAAATTTTTTTAACTTTATGACCTTAGCCTTCTCTTCAACTTCAACATCATCATCATCCCCGCGTACTTATGTCCCACTACAGGGCCTGTGTCTCCTTTTAGAATGAGACGCTTTGGGCCGTAGTTCCCACACGGGCCCAGTGCGAATTGGGAACTTCGCACACACACTTGAATTTCGACACAGATGTGTACAGGTTCCCTCGCACTTTTCTTCAAAGTAAAAAGCTTGAAGAAAAGTGTGAGAAATTTGAAGTGTAATTTTGCAAGTAAATTATCATCCCTTACTTGTGAAGTATACAGCAAGACGCTGTAAAGGGTATCCTCATAAGAGTCCGGAGTGACGCACTGCAATACGCGCTCCTGCGTGGAACCGGTCTCACACAGCGCACCCACCACTTGCAACTGAAAATGAATGTAACGAATGAATGAATCAATGTGAATGTAACGTTGGCATTGGAGGAAATTTTGGGGTTTACTTACTCTTCTTTTATGCTCTTGATTTTGATGATTAAAAAAATATGTGCTTAATTTTTCATAAAAAAAATTTGTGTCAGTTTTGTGGCGAGCCACTAATTATGGTTCCGTACTCAAAGGGTGCCAATGGGACCCTATTACTGAGACTCCGCTGTGTCTGTTCTTCTCTGTCTGTCTGTCAGTCCATCCTCTATGTCTTGAACCGTAATAGTAATACTCTTAAAATTTTTACCGATTATGTATTACTGTGGCCGCTATAACAAAATAATAAAAATAAAATAAAAGTTATAAATTAATGAATTTATTAATTAATTAACTCCGGCAACGGTTGCTAGGCGACGCGAGCGACCCAATGCTGTTCGGATGTTTACCTACCTATAAGTTTGCGATTTAAGTGCCGACATTTCGGCGATTTTTTAATGAACTGGTTTTAAAACACTGTACCAACCGGTTTTAAAACATTGTACGGTCAACGTCATGAAGAAGTGATCACTTTTGTTCCTTGTCGCTTTCAGTCGTTACATAATTTCGTATGGCTTTTCAAACATGAAGTTAAAGTGACAAGGTACAAAAGTCCGATGTACGGTTTCTTTTCACTATGAGAAATGCGCGCCCGAACTTTGTAGTTTTAAAAAAGCTTAAGTTATACCCATTGCAAGCCAGCTTTGCCTGGTTCCAGCGCAGGAGGCACCAGCAGACCCGTCAGCCCGTCTCCAATCATCACTATCAGCTCTTGAGGCAGCTGACCTTCCTCTGAAACCAATTCATTTAAGGGTTATGACTGTTAGGCTGCGTATTTGAAAAGATCCCGCTACACATCCTCACTACGCATCCTCACACCGCTTAACTACCTCGCACATCTCTGGTGGAAACGCAGCCATAACGCGGAAACTTCCTGTCAGTACTAGTAGCGCCATCTGTGGCCCATGTAGAGAACAACTATTCTGCCGGCCGCCCGCGCAGTCATGTATAGAGCCCGGCGAAATTGGTCGATTGGCCACCGGGCGAACGATTATTGTGAATGGTCAAGTTTTAGCTTTTAATAAGCTACGTAATTTGAGCTATGTGAAAAAACTTACAAAGTAAACATGGCGTTTTTAACCTTCCCTGTCCGGGTGCCGCCAATGTGGGGTCCCGAAGCTTTTTGTCAGGAGTAAGTGGAAGCACAATGGGCGTGTGACTTTGTCAAATAACTTTGGTATAGGAACAGTGAACGTGTTAAGTCTTGTCCATAAATTACGTGAAGCATTTAGAGGGAGGAGGAGGTCGAGTCAAATCTCATCCAATCTAACGTGGGGGAGAAGACCAAGTTGAAATTTTTGGGAATATATGCAAATTTAAAAAATAAATCTATTATACTTAATGGTTGGCGCGGAAAAAGCCACAGATATGAGGCTAAATATTCATTGTAACTGGTACCTTTATATTGCAGTACAACAGCTGCGAACAGCTCCAGCGACTCGGGTAGACAGAGACGGTGCGCTATCAGACAGAGGCAAAGCATCTGGCAGTGGTACTTGCGCAATGCGTACAGATCTGAAAAAAAATACAGTAGATTTTAAAATTAAGGATTAAATAATAAAATACTGCACAACACTACTACACTACACTATTATATGTCATTGTAATTGACGCATAATATCCGCACGGAAAATCAAAGTAAGCGATATAGCTCGAGAAATTTCCAAACTTAAGTGGCAGTAGGTGTGGCACTGTTGGCTGTTGGGACCAATGTGGTCTTGAGTGGCGACTGCGTACCGGAAGACGCAGCATGGGTATGCCCTCTACAAAAAAAAACACTATAGACAACCGTTGAGATATATGTACAAAGGCGAACTTATCCCTTTCCCTCCCTTGATCTTTACCAGTCAACCTTTGCGTGGATGAAAGGAGCATTTAGCAAGGGACCGACAATAAGTAATGTTAAAAGGTCAGAAATAGTGAAAGCTACAATACAATTTTTTATAACAAAAAACATTAAATTCCCTTTAAGGGATAAGTTCGCCTTTGTACATCTGTCTCTCTTGTTAACTAGTAATATTCATGTTTTATGTACATTAAAGAGTTTTACATACATACATACATAATTAAACTAAACGGGACTTATCACGCAATAAATATACGAGCTAACTCGTGACCACGGTTGCTGCAATGTGGCTGAAACGACGAGGTAAATAAATAAATATTTATTACGCTTTGATCAATTATAACTGTAGATACACATTGCCGAACAAAATCCCCTTCAAAAAATGTCCGAACTTTTTTATTTGTTTGCATAACAATTAAAATCATCACCTACACAGAAATTTGAACCTAGTCTTTACTATATTACAGTCGATTTTCGGTTGACACTTGACAGCTAAACTTGACAATTTCACGCAACGTACTGAGAAAAAAGAAGGCCACTTTTATCAAAGTGGCGCTCATTTGGCTCGGACATTTTCGGGCGCGCGACTGTGGATCTACAGTTATAATTGATCAAAGTTATTACGTGATAAGTCCCGTTTAGTTCAGTAATCATGAGTGAAAATCACGAAAGTTTAAAACAGCATACATACATATATACATTATGGGTCATTGTGTACTGACGACCTTAATAGTACTATTAATGTATAGAATAATCACTATCAGCTTCTGCCGACAGGGCCGGATTTAGAGGGCGACAGCCCCAGGGCGCCCACAACAAGTTAAAAAAATATATCCAAATTTCAGCAAATAATGTTTTTTTGCCTTCGAGGCTTCCACTGCTTCGTTGCCCCCCTCTAGACCTTTAAACCTCGGCATCTGCCGCCCCGCAGTCGACAGTGGACTTAACTGTAAGAGCCAACAGACTTGAATAGTGACACCCACACAAGCGGTCTTGTGTTCATATGGCATTCTCGTATTTAATATGGAGTGCCTGCCCGTTGATTCTAATATCAATTTCGATAGCTTAGTGAATACTTGCCTAAGCTGATAAGGACCGTGAGAAACTTGAACGCGTTCTGGACGCAGGCGGTAACTTGCTCCGGCTCGATAGATTCGTCTGGCGAGTGACAGAACTCCATCAAATTCTAAAAGAAAACATCGGATACGTATAACAAAACACGAAATCGCATTGACTATTTTCATGAACTAGTTGCCAAAATGGAACAGAATATTTATATATTCTTACAGGTTTCTTATATATTCTTCTTAGTACTATTATTAGTACTAACGTACAGAATGGACACGCTCCACCCCGCACCGATTCGAGTTACCCCACCCCTCAAGGCGCAGATTGCCTGACCCCGCCGGAATCCAGAAGAGTGCGCGCGCGATGTATGTAGGCGTACGCGTGTACAGACGTCGTCGTGCTTATGTAGATTCAAGAACGCATATTTTTACGTCGTGTCCGCCGCGTGAAAATGGCATCTTCCAGAGATATTTGTGGAGGAAGTTTGCAGGGGTGTGATCAAGTTACTATTTACTACAGGTCGATTCACAAGAGCTGGCACGAATGGATCGAGTGAGTGAATGAAAGTATCCATGTGTTCCCTATTTGAACACACTTCACACAAATATGAAAATTACATGCATCAGTCATTTTCCTACTAAAGTGTCAAAATGACATTACTTTCGTTCAATCCATTCGTGTCAGCTTTAAACCCTATTCAATAAACGTGACAGGTTACAATTCGTAATACATCGCTGCTTTAGAAGTTCCGTGTTCCACCGGGCTTTATACCTAATTGTCAATATCACTTGTAACCTGTCACGTTTATTAAATAGACCCCTGTAGTGTAGTTGTCCTCATCGCTTCCGTACTAATGTATGCAATCCAATCACTCATATATAGTCGCGAAAACTGAATCGCATATCAGAGTGAACCTTTTCACAATCAATTTCAAGATGACTTCTTTGGCAGAGCTACAGAACGTCAGCATAAAATTTGCAGCAACAAGGTACCACATTGGTACGCAATTCAACTTCTCACTGTATTAATAATATATTAAGAAAATCCCGCCCATTCAATATTGTCATATGCCTCTATTACACATCCCCCATCATTCAGTCAATTGTTCATCTCTAATGTCTTACCTTTAAAGCATCCTTAAGACCGCTAGTGAAGTTAGGGTAGGCAACTACTAAATTCCGTAAGTTGCTGTCGTCGCAAAGATCTTTCATGAAGGTGTAAGCGTGTAAGAGTTGCGTCGCATCTTTATCACTGAAAAAAGAAAAAAACAATAAATTGATGGATTCAGGCGCTAGTTTTGTTTGCGGAGTTCCACATGAGGAACCTCAGGAGCAAGACAGCTTGTTTGTGTAAAACAATATATTGATGGATTCAGGAGCTACTTTTGCGTTTGCGGAGTTCCACATGAGGAACCTCGGGAGCAAGACAGCTTGTTTGTGTAAAACAATAAATTGCTGGATTCAGGAGCTACTTTTGCGTTTGCGGAGCTCAGGAGCAAGACAGCTTGTTTGTGTAAAACAATAAATTGATGGATTCAGGAGCTAGTTTTGTGTTTGCGGAGTTCCACATGAGGAACCTCAGGAGCAAGACAGCTCGTTTGTGTAACACATGTACGTAATTAGTTTTGCTAGGTAAACGTTGTGCTCTCTGTAGCTTTGAGAATGAACACGTATAGAATTTGAAACGCGTTCACATCTTGTTTGTAGCCAGTGATGCGATGACATATGGATCTGAGATGTAGTCCTTGACTGTTGACAGAATCACACGACAAGCAATGGAGAGAACTATGCTAGGAGTTAAATTACAATTATACATTCGCGTTCACACACACAACTGCACTCACACTTAACAATACAATTATAATTAACAAGTTTGATATGAAGTATCTTTTTGTCTTTTATTTTATTTTTCAACTTCATTTTTTATTACTTTTACGGTCATCCCGTGAAAACCATATATTTCATACTAAATACAAACTGAAATATGGATGCACAGAAAAAACCCCAGAAAAAAGACCAGCGCTGGGAATCAAACCCAGGTCCTCAGAATTCCGTGCCGCGTGCCATTCCCCTACACCACAACTGGTCAGGAGTTTAGACACGAATTTTTTCCATACATCCATATCTCAATCTGTTGGATAATCACTTAATTAGTTAATTATATAGCAGTGATACAGCGCCATCTATGTTTATACCCTCATCGAGAGACTTCAACACTCCTTCGGAACTATGCGCTCACCCGTGCAAGAGATGTCGCTACTAAGCCAAACTTTACAAGTTTGATATGAAGTATCTTTTTGTAGTTTTTTTATTACTAGTATCGCTATTAGGCGGCAAGTTCAACTGGGATGACTTCCTGCCGATGATTACAATGAATCGGTCACAATGTACTCACACAGTGGCTTTACTGAAGGTCCGCATGGCGCAGGTGAGATAGCTGTTGACATCTGCCTGTCGCATGGCGCCTGCGCCACGTGTCGCCGCTGACAGACACAGCAACAATCGACACACGTCCACGCCGCCGTACCCACCATCCTGAAACACCAATATGATACACTCATCACACACATCATATGCATCACTGACCTATTTACATCTCGGTGTTGGGTAGAGGCCACCTAAGAGCTAGCCCTAGGACTAAAGTCCCCATGTGGACTCAGTAAATGTTAGGAACTTCACGTACACCACAGAATTGCCTAATATCCTTACCATAAACTTTGTGGTAAATTTTAAACATAATTTTGCACATAAATTCCAAATAAGTCACAAGGTGCAAGCCCAGAAACCACTAGGCTTTGCCATGGGTTTATAAATAGACCGAGCCGAGTGTAATGCTGAAGGACTACACTACATGAGATCATCATCTTCATTATAGAGAAAAGTCCCAGCTGACTTTATGACAGACCAACCCATTACAGTCCAGCCTGAACCTAGACCTAGATCTTTGACCTAGTAAATTGAAATTTATGATTTAAACAAGGAATAAGGCTGGATTTTTGGCTTTTTTTGGTTGTCTAGACAAATATATAGGTATCTAGCTTTTGGGATGTGCACCAAGGTTGTTTGTCTGCATGCAGTGTCTGTACAGGAAGCAAAGCAAAGAGATATGTTCCAATTTTCAGGTAAAATACTGGTCCAATACTAACTAACTTTAACTGTAACTTTTGTACTATTTTTTTATTATGAGAGGGAGGAAAACGAGCAAGCGGGTCATCTGATCGAAAATGATCACCACCGCCCATAAATATCAACAACTCAAAGAAAGCCACTGATCTGTTGCTGGCCTTTAAAAAGGAGAGGGAATAGGGGAGAGGGAGGGAGGGGGTTGTATGTTAGGTACTGGCTAGTTGGCTGGGTGTAACTGTAGTTTGTGACTCAAACACTGTGCATTGATAAAATACAAATTTTGGGTTATGTTCAGCTAAATTTTCAAACTTATTAAGAAAAACTCAAAAATTTGTGGCAACTAAAAGTCTATCAATAAATTGCTATACCTTTAAACTAATAAGATGCACAACAAAATTCTTAGTGTCCACAGCCCTCATCAATGCATATACTGCAGGCAGATTGCCGTAGCACACATTAACTAAGACTGTGAGTGATCTGTGAGCTATTAACTGCGTTTGCTGGTCTGTAAAGGGCTGGGTTATCCATTCTGTCAACTGCTTCATCAGGTTGGCAAGGTAAGATTCTTGCCAACTGATTTTGATGCCATAAGAGACCTCCTGAAATCAAAAATTTCCAGTCATTTTAGTTCAAAGTAGTTTGAGAACAGTACTTTTTTAGGACAATTAAAATTTGTATTACCTGCATTACTGATAAAAGTCTGATTTTTTTATCATTTGATATAGAATTTGTTAACAGTCGAGTCAGTATTGGCATAAATCTGGAATACAAATCGAAATAGTTAAAACATTACTGGTTAAGTTCTTAATTTAACGAAAATTAAATACACACAAGTGAAGTACCAGGACTGCATAAACTTCTAGCAGTCAGCACTTACTTGTAAGTATGTGTGAGAGCGTGCTTAGCACTAGGTTCTATACAGGCGCGCGACAAGACAGATACGCCAGACCAATGTGGGCCACGAACGTCGCACATCACACGCCATAGCGAACTGAAGAACGCACACACTTCTGATCTCCCAGGAGAAAATATGGACAAGTCACATGCTGATGCGATCAGCTGAAATAAAAATAAATATGAGTGAACTGGTAAAATGCACCTGTAAACATTCGGCCATAAAAGTCCCATGTTAGATAATAACTGGCGTCAAACTTACACCCAGGTATCTGTTCATTAAATTAGCAGATGATTCACTATGTGTGGCTTCAAAGTCACGCGCAGCATTTACAAAAGCCTTCAAATCAGCAAATTTTCCTACATCGACTGAGTGACTGCTACTACTACTGTTTTCTGAATTGTCTACTTCCATCATTGCACAAAGAATATAATTCGTACACTCCCTAAAGAAATGTTGTGCACCAAGTATAAAAAACTACAACATTTGATTCGATTCTAAATATTTACAAAAAAGGCTAATGTCAGAAATTGAAATCGTATTCCGTTTGAAGTTTCAATTTCAACTGTTTCGACATTGGTGGGTGGCCATCTTGTATGTTTATGAAATGCGCTAATGCGATTGGTGTTTAGAATTGTCTTTGAATAACTTTTTTTTTGCACAGATATTAAACCAAAAAGACTACTTTGCACGACATCTAGAAAGTGACATTGTATGTAGCTTCATTGTAGTTTCAGCTTGAGTGCGTGTGTTGCTATTATACAGTAATTTCTGACTGAATCTGACCATAATTCACGTCACTCACTTGTCAAGTTGCCAAAATAAAGTTGTCAACACAACAAACTAAATTGTTTCATTCGTTCATTTTTGCGTTTTTCAGACTATTTTCCTAAGAAAATTCAATCCAAAAATAATTTGTTTGCTTTGTAATTTTGTTCTAACGAATAATTTTATTTACAATGGGTGTTGACGTTCAGACAATTTCTCCAGGAAACGGTATGTACGGTATTATTTTCTTAAGAATAACCTCTTTACTTAGCCAAGATTTACTTACATTCCTTATTATTATTGTGCTTTTCAGGCACAACGTACCCAAAGCCGGGTCAAACTGTCGTTGTACATTACACGGGAACGCTGGAAAATGGAAAGAAGTTTGACTCTTCAAGAGATCGTGGACAGCCTTTCAAGTTTACACTTGGTAAAGGAGATGTTATTAAAGGATGGGATCAAGGCTTAACTAAGGTAAGTTCGTTACAAACACGAAATGTACTTGCCTACTAATAATAGTAATAATAATCATTAAATTTTTATTAATATTTTCTCAGTGCTGGTAGCTCTAGCTCATAGTCTGATGAAAGGGCTTGCAAAATAATGTCTCAATAAATAACTTAATTTCTCAAGTATATATCTAAACTCAGCTCTAATCAAGTTTTTTTTTAATTCTAATCATATCTATAATCTATATAATACCTTTAAACAAGTAATTCTTGTATAATATATAATCAGAATCTCAGAAATGGTTCCAACAATTTCGATGAAATTTAATATGTGGCGGTTTTCAGGGATGAAAAATTGATCTAACTTGGTCTTATCTCTGGAAAAACGCTTGGTACAGTCAGCAACAAAAATATGAATATACTTAAAGTACCAAGAATATGTATACACGCCTTTATGTCCTGGTAATAGTTGTAGATGCATATTTTTGGTACTTTGGGTGTATTCATATTTTTGTTGCTGACTGTACCGAGTTTCAGCCCGAGCGGAGCTTGGTCGCCCAGGTATACTTAAATAATAAAGAAGTGTTTACCTCGTTTAATTTTCTGCCAAAGTTAACATCTTAAAACGTAATAGTTTCTCTGGGAGAACTCAATAATAAAAAAAGTTAAGATTGTTTTATTTTAATTTTCAGCTGTCAGTAGGGGAAAGAGCAACATTAAGATGTTCCCCGGACTTTGCCTATGGCCCCCGAGGGCACCCTGGAGTCATCCCACCAAATGCTACCTTAATTTTTGATGTGGAGCTACTTCACATAGAATAAAACATTTTATATTATAATAATTTATGTTGCCATTTTTATGGGAGTTTTTATTACTCAATTCAATGTGAATACTCTGATAGACAACTATTTGCTGAAAATTAATTATTTATTTATTAGCTTCAAGTATTAGTTGCCTCGCAGAATTGTTTGTAGGTGTCATTGGGACATAATAGCATGGAATATGAGAGGCGAGGCTAACTTCAGAGATGCAAACTTACTATGTGATACTTGTAAATGACAAATCAAATTTAAAATAAAGTGTTTTTCAATATTCAGAGTAATCATATTGGAAATTTGACAGCTTTAACAGTATTTATTCTTGGTGTGCGACTTATTGTTACTATGTATATTGTATTCAATGTTTATAACAAGTTCAAACCTTTAATAATTATCATATAAGTTTGTTTTGTAAAATATTTTATAGTTAAGCTTATAGAGGAATCAGGCAATTGCTCATGGGATTAATGAATGACCACGAAAATTGAACCTAAGTTCACTTATCAAAAAAATATGAACACTAAATACAAAGACAAAATGTAGTAAATGATCAACCACCTAATCATAGGAAGGAAGCAAACTTATGCACAATTAATATCTCAATAAACCACTGTTTGCATGACAAAATGTAATTTTTGTAATTTTAATTATTTCAAAGCAGAGTGCTGAAATTAAGCAAAATAGGAATTTCTTGAGATGCTCTGTGAACTGAATTTAATTTACTATCTTTTTGTTTTAATTATCCTAACAAAATGGTACAACTATTTTTGTCCGTAAAGTAATTTATCACTTTTTACTGTATTTGGTGATTTGTTGACCATAAGCTAATTGTCATTCCATTAAAATAACTTAATGTTATGTTGCACAATACAATGCATTTTATAACATAACACAATTGTTTATTTTATTGATGACTTGAGCATTTCATGTATTATGAATCTCTAATGTATTTATTCTTGCATAATGCAATGAATCATTAATTATGGCATTTAATGAATAAACAGAACATTAACAAAAATGTGTTCCATGATAGACTATATTATGAGTAATGGGTGAAATTACCCAGTCGATTTTAAGAAGCCTTGAATGGATAAGGAAATAGACTACCAAAGCAAACATTAGTGGTGGCAGTAGAAATAAGTACGTCAAATTTAAACACAGAATAATATGTAGTTAGTAAAGACTTTCGAGCGCAGCAACGACGAAACGTCGTGACTCTGGACTCATTCCCGCAAGATCTTTTGTACAATTAGAGGGTGTTACTGACTTATAGCATCATCCAGTCATCATTCATTACTGTTCCATCGTCACTAACCTGATGAATGTTGGTCTACGGTCTACTACTATTAATTTCTTACAGCATTTCCTATGACATTTTGCTAAGCTTTGGAATCAACTTGTGTCAGCGATGTTCCACTATCTTCTACTATAAAGCCGTGTATAGACTTAGTGCGGCCGCCTCAAACCTTGTTTTGGCACGCTCCAGCACGCCAAAATTCGAATTCCCTCGCGCGGCAGCACGGTACCCAGCAGTGTTGCCAGAAGGTTACTTTTGTAACCTTTTAGATGATTTTTAACCCCTTCAGGTTACTTCCAGGTTACACTACTTAAAAGGTTACTATAGTGATATACTTTAGCAGTTTTCAGAAAAATCTTGAATCGCCAATATCTTAGAAATTAACAATACTGCATACCAACTCATTTCAGTGGCAAAAAAAAATTATATATACTAAAAACGGACTAGGTATAGCAAAATTATCCATTTTTTTGTAAGTTCATACAACAAACACCTTCTAATTAACTCTTAATACCTTTCCGTCAGAAAAATATGAAAGGTTATTTTTGGCACCAAAAGGTTACTTTTTCACATATTTCAGGTTATTTTGTAAAAATCTGGCTGGCAACACTGGTACCCATAGTGCGCGGCGGCACGGCACGATACCCATAGTGCGCGGGTGCCCCGCGAACCAATGTTCGATGGTTTGCCGCGCGAAGTCGATACGCAGCTTGACTTTGGGACCTTCAAGAGTAGTTATATAATATACCTATGTAATATACCAATCTCTTAAAAGCTGGCAACAAACAAGTAACTCGCTTGGGATTGCTAGTTCTTGTGAGCGGTGGTGATTACTTATTAGGTGACCCGTTTGTTAATTTGCTTCTGGCTATCAATAGAAAAAAATTTGTGCTGCACTGTTACACTACTTGCATGACGTGTCTTGCATTACAAAACTTAAATTTAAAAAAAGGTGACACAAAACAGTTTGGTGACATACCAAGGAATCATAAAGGTACATGATATAGTTTAGCTGTTGCCCCATGCAGGTCAAATGAAGGGAAAGAAGAACAAAGTCGCTGTATTTATTTTCATTTTACAAAGTTAGGTAAGTATACTTGAGTACCTGGGTGATCAACCTTCACTCAGGCTAAAACTCGAAAACTTGCGTTTTCCCTGAGATAAAACCAAGTTAGATCGATTTTTCACCCCTGAACCTCCCCCCCTCCAGTAGAAAAACCCGAAGTAAATTTACAAGAATTTCTCATTTACTCTGAATGATGGATGACCGTCAATCCAGGTTTTACAATTGCGCTTACTTGCAAGGCTTTCTAAAGACATCTTTCTAGCTTCATAAAAAAAACTGAAGGAGGTATAGACTTCAATAGATATAATATAATTATGCACCTGTATGTGCACAAAATCAAATGTAAATTGATAGCCTTCGTAAGCTAAATAGATTATGTGAATGTGAACACATGGCCTTAGATTTCATTTATAAAAAGGTTTTAGGGCTCAATTTGTAACATTATTGTTATTTGATGTAAAAAAATAAATGCTTTACCAAATTTTCCATTTTATTTACAATAACAATAATAAATATTTACAACCAACAAACGGGTATGTATTACAATACCGAAGTATGAAAGACCGAATGTATTAAAACATCGAATGGGTCAAAAGACCGACACGTTTTTTTTCTGAAACCGTTAACTTTTTAAGATTGTTATAAAACAAACCTAACCTAACCTAATGGGTTCTGTATGATGCCGTTTTAATAAATTCTGAAAAGTTTACGGTTTCAGAAAAAAATAGTGTCGGTCTTTTGACCCATTCGATGTTTTAATACATTCGGTCTTTCTTACTTCGGTATTGTAAAACACACCCCAACAAACAACCCTTGTTTACCCTCAAGCTTAAAAACAACACTTACTTTTCTATGGACAATAGTTCATCAATGGTACAACAGTATTTTTTGTGAATGGTGTTCGACATAATGCACAAGTCTCCAGAGCTCCATATGCACACTGCATACAGAAAATATGACCGCATGGCAAAGCACATGGCTGTACAATCTCTTCCAAACACGCTACACAAGATTTGTTGTTCTCTACTTCATTAGGGAAGTCCTGCATTTGGTCAATGTGTCTTTTAGCTTGGTGTAAACTCTGACCACAAGACACAAAGGCATGTAGCAATGTAACTATGCCTAATAATCTTAAATGGGCATAATAAGCAGCAGCAGCAGGCCTAACTTGGACATAATCTATCCCTGCTGCTGTCTTTCCGAGTTGAATAGGACCTCCATTAATATAGCACAAGGCACGATGTATACTTTCAATCTGAGGCACCATATTTGTAAGCGCTCTGAAAAGTACCAAAAACGAATTTTGTACTGCAGGTCTTAATGATGAATTTTGTTCCACGGCGTGTTCTGCGTAGCGGAATAATCTTCTTGTTAAATTTTCACCGAATGCAGATAAGGCGATGCTCAAAAGACGATTACAGAAAGATGGAAGTTTATTGTAAGTTTCGTCTACTTGAACTATGCCGGAGTACTCTTCACCGAGCGTCTGCAAGTCTCTTAATGTTGTGAATGATTTGTAGATCAGTGAAGATACTGGAACAGCTTTGGAGGCCTGATTTGAAGGCATAAGCCTAGCCAGAGAACCCGCCAGTTGTTTTTGATAGAGATCGTCCTTTTGCCATGCTCGGAGCACCTCCGCCGGCTGAGCCGTGGGTAAAGCCATTTTAAATTTATTAACACTGGAAAGAAAGCTTTAGATCAACTGCTTTCTACTCATTTAGAAAGAAAACAAGTTCGTGATTTTTATCATCTGCGAATGTTGACATTATTTAGTGACATTGACAGTTATTTTTTTTATTGATACTCATTTTGAAAAGGCCAAAGAGTATTAGTTCATACAGCCTAATCTTTAGTAAAAGGCCGACCGAAGTAATGAATGTTTGACTTCACTTGGACTGGACTCAATGACTGTCAAGAGGGATTTGGACTAAGCAAGCAAACTTTTTGAAATAAAGTTTAACAGCACAAACCAACAAATCATCGTAAACTAAGTACATTAATAATAAAAACTAATAAATAATAATAAAAAAAATATTATAAAAACTAGTTCCCTTCGGCAATGTTCCAAAGATACAGGCAGCGTTTCCTCTTTGAATAGCTAAGCTAATACTTTGTCGGAGGGAACAACCAGCTCTGCGGTCTCCCGTGAGTCCCGTGACGTTGACTAACCAACAACCCTTGATATCACTAAATCTCGGGTAACGGTAAACTCCTAACCTATGCAGAGTTGTTGAGGCCCCGAAAAAATGAGGCATAGGTATATATTTTTTCACTCTTTAAATGTACGTAAAATTTGAAGGTATAAAAATTTCGAAACGCCAAACATTTTTTGAAAAAAAAAATTGTATTTTTAAAAATATGAGGGTTGATTCAGCCCCGCTACGCGTCAGCCATGTTGTGTTGTGGTTCTGTGCTTGGGTATTATAGTGGAAGTATTACACAAGTTTTCAGCGTGCCTCAAATACCTGCTCTCGTACTAGAACCATTGATTGAGAAATATTGAAAACTCAAAGGCGCTAAATTTGCATCAAAATAAGTTAGATCCAGAACAGGATTAAGAAAGAACATAACTCACTGATTAACCTTTTCAACGCTCTGTCAAATACAACAGCTCTCACTCATACGCCATGACATCGGAATGTCAAACGCGAAGTTGAACCCTACAGAAATGCATGTAGGTAGATATCGCTCTGCACGCCATGACTGATATATAAGTCGTTGGCGTAGAACCTGCGGTGCTGATATATGTGTCGTTGGCGTCGAAAAGGTTAAATGCATTTAGTCCATACTAAGTAAGATAAAATAAAATACAATTATTCCTTGATATTTTTTATTTTATTTATTAAGCAGGAAACAATATTTTGTTGTCACTTGTCAACTTCTAGAGAAGCCTTGTTTACATTTTTAAATTTCGAAACTTAACACTATAATTATAGGTACTTGTGTAAGAATGTAGTAGAGTAGTAAAGTAGATGTACATCTAAAAAAAAAAACCATGTTTATAAAAGGCAATTCTATATTACATATCGTTTTGTATTTTGTAGTATCAAGAGCATTCTGATAATGTTCAGAGTTTTTAAAATTCATTAAGTTTTTCATAGGTAAAATGCCTGTACAGCTTGAGTTAACAGTACTGTAGTTGTAGAGAAAGAAACTAAGAACAAAAGCCCGGCTTCAAGATCAGTTAAAAGAGTAAATAATTACTAAACTGCGATGAAATTAGGAATGAAACTGACAGTTACTTCATACAATTGGATTAATCGTATTTGGGCAGAAACGTAATTCACCTGGTTCGCATTTGGCCACTATCGCGATTGGACAGCTCTCATGTGGCCAGAATAGCACTGTTCCGTTTTCTCTAAAGTTACAAGTTTATTGATATAGCAACATTCAAAAACTGTCAAGTAACTGTCATTTTTTTCGTATCTAACAGTCTAGTTCAAAAAGAGTATTGTCTAGTGTCGCCTCTCGCTCGTAAAAGTCTAGTTTTCGCCTCTGGTACAAGTTTTTTTCGCTGTCGTTACTTTGTATAATATACATTCGTGTAGTGCCTTGTGGATTCAGGAAAATACATCTGCTTCGATTGCTTCGCGTGTGGTTTAGCCTAGGTAGCAGGTAACCCAAGGACCGTAAGGTAAGCCTGGCCAGCGCGAGAAAGTCCAGTGGCCCTGTACCTGGCTGATACCAAGCTCCGACACAGCAGTAAGAAGGTGAGTGTTTTCTTGGACCTCACAGGGCTAAATTCTCGAAAATATTAGTTAAAGATACAGTCCATTTTTCAAAACTCCCACAAAAACGTGAGCTAAGCGATCTTAATAGTTTCAAACCCCAGATCTGCTTCATTTTTGGTCCATCGATCCGTATCTTGAAGAGGCGATCTATGGTAATTTGTTAATTTCGCGTTAAATTCGTTGTTTTCTAGTAGATTCCGTGCATTTTGGTGTATAATTTGTCGTTTTTCGTTGTTACTTTTTTCGTCCACCAAATTGTAGGGTATGCCTAGTATCATTTGTTCGAAAGTTCCAGACCTTGTGTGCGGAATTAATTTGTATCGAAAATTAGTGTAATTTAATAAATAGTAGTTAAATTTTGTAATTTAATTAATTATTATTGTTGTTAGATAATAAATTTATGAAATATAAATTTATTTTCGTGATCTGAAATTTATCGATAAAACGGAAACTTTGTTGTAAACCACCCGTGTAACGAAACGCATCTGTTAATCTGTATTATCGAATCTGTGAAACGTCATACATCAAACGTCAATTGACTTTGATATATTAATAACATTGCGGTATTTAATCATAATTGTCGTATGTTTTTTGGTTTTTAGCTCGTTAATTGTTGAAAATGAGTGACCACGATGATGAAACATTTGAGCCCGCAACTGTTGATGTTTACAGAATAGATCGGGACTACGCAATTATGCGGTTGGAGCACATTGAAAGTTCGGATTTAGTTGGTTATAATGAACAGGATTTTAAAGATATTGAGAAAGATTTTCACTGTGCTCAACTTAGAATTTTGCGTCCTCTAAGTCTTGAACAACGTTCCGCGGAGTACGAAGTGACTAAGTTGTTTGAATTGCGGATGAAATCTGTTAAAAGTAGACTTAGACAAGAGAGTAAAACTGATACAAAAATTGTGGTTTCGAATGATTCCTCGAACTTAGCTAAGTTGCCTAAAATTACGATTAAGCCTTTCGATGGCAAACTTGAGAACTGGGTGCCTTTCAAGGAATTATTTGATTCTTTAATTCATAGTAGGAATATACCTAATGTCGAAAAATTACATTATTTGTTGATTTGTGTTCAGGGTTCTGCTTATGATCTAATAAAAACTTTTCCATTGTCGGGTGATAGTTATATTGGTGCATATGAAATCTTGTCTAAGTACTATAATAAAAAGAGACAAATTGCAATTACTTATTATGAAAAGTTGTTACATTGTGAGTTGGTTAAAAGTAAAAGTGATTTGGATAGGGTTTTTCGGATATTTAGTGAAAACTTAAGTATATTGTCGAAGTTTGATTTGCCCGATAAGAATTTCATGCTGTTTTACTTGTTGTGGTCAAAATTGGATATCGCAACACGTGAAGCGTTTGAATTGCAACTTGGCTCTGAGATTGACATTCCTAAATTTAAGGATTTACAAGATTTCATTGAAAAGAGAAGTAGGGCATTGGAGAACTCAAATGTTAGATTAAATGTGGATAAAAGCAAACCCATTGTAAAGAAAAGGTCTTCATTTGTGGTGCCTTCGGTACCTGTGTGCATTTGTCCGATGTGCGCTGCCACAGGTCATGAGTTAGAAAAGTGTCCTAGTTTCATAAATTTATCTCCGGGTGAAAGGTTTTCAATAGTAAAGGACAAAGGATTGTGCCTGTTATGTCTGTGTTCATCTCATATTGTGAGGAATTGCAAATCAATAGCTCGCTGTAGTCAATGCAACTATCGTCACCACACATTGCTACACTTCCCAAAAAATATGGAAGCTACGAATAATTCACAATCAAATCCTCAGTTGACAACTTTATCGGCTCAGACTTGTACTACTCAGGTTTTGTTTTCAACTGCTGTCATTCACGTTAAGAACAGTCGAGGGAAATTGGTTCCGATCCGTGTTCTTTTAGATTCCGGTAGCGCTTGCAACTTTATTACAAAAAAGGCTGCGAATCGCCTCGGATTGCTTATAAATAACGGTCAGCAATCGGTGAATGGCATTGGTCAGACATCAGCAGTGACACTTGGGTCTGTTGTTTGTGAAATCTTTCCACCTAATGGAGATGGCTCGTATAACTTTTCATTGGAAGCTTTCGTTTTGGCTCGTATTTGTTCAGATATGCCATCTGGGCAATTTGATATTTCGACCTGGAATCACATAAGGAATTTGGATCTTGCTGATCCTCATTTCTATGAACCAGGACCTGTCGATATGTTAGTTAATGTCAGCTTTCTCGCGTCAGCGCTTCAGCCTGGTCTTGTCAAAGGCGAGCCAGGTCAGCCTATTGCTGTCAGCACCATTTTCGGCTGGATAGTGATGGGTGAATGCGCTCCTGGCATTGATTCTTCTCGTTGTCGTTCTAAAAGCGATCCTTGTGTCAATGTCGTTACCAAGGATTGTTTTCTCGTCTCTAGTTTGTCTCTGGACAACAATATTAAACGGTTTTGGGAGATAGAAAATATTGTTGAAACTCCTAAATCTGTCAGTTTGTCGAAAAATGATTTGTCGTGTGAGAGCCATATGGAGGCGTCTTATCGTCGAAATCCTGAAGGAAGGATGGTCGTTCCATTAACCTTTGTTGATCCTCAGGAGAAGCCTCGGTTCTTGAATTCTCGTGAAATCGCTCTGAAGCGACTTCAAAGTTTGGAGAGGAAATTTCGTATAAATCCTCAATTTCGAACAGCTTATGTCAACTTTATGGATGACTACCTAAAGTGTGGTCATATGGAGGAAGTAGAGCCCCCTTTGTCGAGTGAAGGTAATTTCTACTATGTGCCACATCATGGAGTATTGCGACCTGACTCTATCTCCACTCCTCTGCGTACCGTTTTCGATGCAAGTGCTAAGGACGCTAGAGGAAACTCTTTGAATGATGCGCTATTACCGGGGCCTAAATTACAAAGGAATATTTTCGATTTGTTGATCCGTTTCCGCTGGCACACTGTCGTCTTCACTGGGGATATTAAGCAAATGTATCGCCAGTTTCTCGTTGACATTGAAGATTGCGACTATCACCGCATCTTGTGGCGATCATCTCCAGAAGAACCTGCAAAGGACTTTCGTTTGCTCACAGTCACATATGGCGTGTCCTGTGCTCCTTATCAAGCCTTATGGTGTATCTCAAAATTGGCAAAAGAGTTTTCTTCAACTTCTTCTCTTGGTTCTGCAGTTCTAGATAGAGATACGTACATAGATGACATCGTGTCAGGCGCGGACACAGTGGAGAACGCTATACGTATTAGGCACGAATTATTGCAAATTTTATCGTCGGCGCACCTTCATCTGCGGAAGTGGACATCGAACAGTCAACTATTCTTAAGTGGTTTGTCGGACTCTGATTAGTATTCAGGACAATTTCGTAACTTCGAGGACGTTCATGACGTCTCGTTGAAGATTTTAGGTATTTTATGGTTACCTAAATCTGACACATTCTCGTTTAAGACTACGTCGTTGGATGGTCGATACACGAAACGATCCATCCTCTCGGATATCGCTCGGATCTTCGACCCACTGGGTCTTCTCTCGCCTGTTGTATTTCTCGCAAAATACCTGATGCAACTTCTGTGGTTATCAGGTGTCGGCTGGGATGATGACGTACCGAAATTTATCGCTGAAGAGTGGCTTAAATTTAAATCTCAGCTGCCATCATTAGGTTCGCTGTCTATTCCTCGCAGAATGTTAGATTCGTTTAAAGAAATCCAATTTCATGGATTTTGTGATGCTTCGGAGCGTGGGTTTTGCGCTGTATTGTATTGTCGTGTTGTAACAAACAACAATGAAATTGTCGTTCGTCTTTGTTGTGCAAAGTCAAAGGTAGCACCGCTTCGTAAACTCTCAATTCCTCGCTTGGAATTGCAAGCAGCCGTTCTGTTATCGGAACTTGCGGTGTCAGTAGCTCATGCCTTGAAGGATTTCCACCAGATTGTCATGACGTACGCCTGGTCAGACTCCACTGTCGCTCTCACATGGATCAAATCCTGTCCTTCACGGTGGAAAACTTTTGTCGCTAACCGGACTGCTTCAATTCAGGAAAAGATCGCTCCTGATTCTTGGCACCATGTTTCCACTACGGACAACCCAGCAGACCATGGCTCTCGCGGTTTGCTTCCAGCTGATTTGGTGCGGTGTGAGTCATGGTGGGCGGGTCCATCCTGGTTGTCGCGTCCTGAAAAGTATTGGCCAAAGCATTTAACAGGAATTGATGAATCTGCTCTCGAAGAGGAAAAGATTTTGACCTTGTTTCGCGCCATGAACTCTGATTTCGTTGACCAAATTTTATCTCGTTTTTCGTCTTTTCGTCGTATCGTTAATGTCTTGTCGTATTGTTGTCGTTATCTTCATAATTTGAAGAATCCTAACCAAAAGAGAATTGGTGTAGCACTATCGTCTGATGAGACCAATTCCGTTATTCGATTTTTAGTAAAACACGTCCAAGAATGTGTCTTCTCGACTGAAATCCGAATTTTAAAAAAGGGTTTAACTAACTCGCTCCCTAAACCTCTCCGTAAATTGTGTCCATTCGTTGATAAAGATGGTTTATTGAGGGTGGGCGGTCGGCTCTCTCATAGTCTCAATATGAGTTATGAAAAGAAGCATCCCTTGTTGCTACCTCGTGACCATAGACTAACTTCATTGATCATCGAAGAATATCATCATCGGTTTCTGCATCCTGGTCTGCAAACCTTGCAAAATCTTATCGCTCAAGAGTTCTGGATTTTATCGTCAAAGCGGGCTATTCGTTCGGTGATATCTTCGTGTATCAAATGTTTTCGTGTCTGTCCACGAGTGACTCCACCACCTCTCATGGGAGATTTACCCTCGTTTCGTATTAGTCAGTTAAAACCATTTTCATCAGCCGCTGTCGATTATGCTGGGCCTTTCAACGTCTCCTTGGGGCGTGCTAGAGGTAGTAAATCGTATAAGGCTTACGTATGTGTTTTTGTGTGTACTGTCACAAAGGCAATACACTTAGAGCTCGCTTCGGAGCTAACGTCTGAAGCCTATCTCGCAGCGCTTAGGCGTTTCATTGCTCGTCGAGGTCGTTGTTCTCGATTGATATCTGACCAAGGTAGAAACTTTGTTGGTGCAAGCAATATTCTCAAGGATCTAATGTCTGAAGCTTCACAGGCAGAGCATGTTGAGTTCATATTCAACCCCCCTGGCAGTCCGCACTTCTCGGGCCTGGTCGAATCGGGAGTTAAGTCGTTGAAGACTCACTTGTCGCGAGTTATTGGTTTGCAACGCCTCACATTTGAAGAATTCTATACTCTGTTAACTCAAATAGAGGCGCTACTTAACTCGCGCCCGCTATCGCCTTTGAGCTCAGATCCTAACGATTTTTCTGTGTTGACTCCGGGTCATTTCTTAACATTAGAGCCATTGACTATTCTCCCTGAACCAAACTTAACTGACGTCAACGTTGGTCCTCTTCATCGTTGGAAGCTTTTACAGAAAATGCACCAAGATTTTTGGCGTAAATGGCATCTCGAGTACCTGCACACGCTTCATCAGCGAAAGAAGTGGACCAACCAAGAGAACAATCTCGTTGTAGGAACCATGGTTCTCATTATAAATGAACAATGTAGTCCTTTGAAGTGGAGTTTAGGAAGAATAGTTCAACTGCATCCGGGTGCCGATGGCATTTGTCGCGTAGTAACCGTCCGCACTGCAACCGGAGAATACAAGCGACCAGTGGTAAAGCTCTGTTGCCTACCACTGGCAAATTAGTTGTATATCGTGTCGTTATCGTATCTCGTTAGTTTCTTAGTTCGAACTTAACACATTGTCGTTTTCGGTTGAGTTCGAACTATCAAACTATTTCCATTAAGTTTAGTTAGTTGTAATTTCGAAAATACCCTGTATTTTGGTGGGCGGAATGTTCCGTTTTCTCTAAAGTTACAAGTTTATTGATATAGCAACATTCAAAAACTGTCAAGTAACTGTCATTTTTTTCGTATCTAACAGTCTAGTTCAAAAAGAGTATTGTCTAGTGTCGCCTCTCGCTCGTAAAAGTCTAGTTTTCGCCTCTCGTACAAGTTTTTTTCGCTGTCGTTACTTTGTATAATATACATTCGTGTAGTGCCTTGTGGATTCAGGAAAATACATCTGCTTCGATTGCTTCGCGTGTGGTTTAGCCTAGGTAGCAGGTAACCCAAGGACCGTAAGGTAAGCCTGGCCAGCGCGAGAAAGTCCAGTGGCCCTGTACCTGGCTGATACCAAGCTCCGACACAGCAGTAAGAAGGTGAGTGTTTTCTTGGACCTCACAGGGCTAAATTCTCGAAAATATTAGTTAAAGATACAGTCCATTTTTCAAAACTCCCACAAAAACGTGAGCTAAGCGATCTTAATAGTTTCAAACCCCAGATCTGCTTCAAGCACATTGCCTGTAACGCACTTGTAAAGAAAAGTAAAAGGACAGACTCGCATCTGGCCATTATCGCAATTGGACAGCTCTCATGTGGCCAGAATCGCACATTGCCTGTAACGCACTTGTAAAGAAAAGTAAAAGGACAGACTCGCATCTGGCCATTATCGCAATTGGACAGCTCTCATGTGGCCAGAATCGCACATTGCCTGTAACGCACTTGTAAAGAAAAGTAAAAGGACGCAGGGTCGCAGCTCTAACCTAACCTACTGTTCTGTCAGCCGTTTATCTTCTAAGGGGTCGCAGTTCTAACCTAACCTAACCTACTGTTCTGTCAGCCGTTTATCTTCTAAGGGGTCGCAGTTCTAACCTAACCTAACCTACTGTTCTGTCAGCCGTTTATCTTCTAAGGGGTCACAGTTTTAACCTAACCTAACCTACCTAAGGTCTGACGAGTTCTGTTTCTGTCGTAATGCGTTCTGGCTAAATTCTTATATGACCAATTGAGTTTATGGTGTACAGCGTTTATGGTCAACTGCGTTTTAGGAGTGATGAGTTTCTGTCGTAATGCGTTCTGGCCAAATTCTTATATGACCAATTGAGTTTATGGTGTACTGCGTTTATGGTCAACTGCGTGTTAGGAGTGATGAGTTTTTGTCGTAATGCGTTCTGGCTAAGTGCGAATCAGGTAAAACGCTTTTCAGGTCAAATCCGAACCAGGTGAATTAAGTTTCTGCCCAAATGCGATTAATCTATACAATTTTATGTCAAAATTTATACACATGTTGTGGTCTTCTAATTTTAGTCCCATGGCGGTCTAATAATACGTAGATCTGTGTACACAGTCACGGTACTTTAGCGGGAGAAGTGTTATTTTTAATAGCACAGAAAGGCAAAGGAATCCTGGTTCATACAATCTAGTTTGCAGCCACAAAACGTCATCAGCTGAGAACAGACCTCATACTCCGGAGTTAAAAATTCGTACTTTGTATCACGCTAATAGTATTTAATAGGAGAGTAAGAGGGGTGGTATGATACGAACTTCTAAGTTTTTGGGTTCTAATAATTTGGGAGTAGACCCCAGTACTTTTACTTATTTTTTCTGAATTAATGGGTATTTTCAAATTAAAGTGCACCATTTACTTTTTTTTTTTAATAAGGACATTTTGGAGTTTTCTTATTCAAAATAACGAGTGTTCTTATTTTTAGAGTCAGTTTTCGGTCTTTTTCATACAGCTTATAACTCTTCAAAAAACTGTCAAAAAAATGTATGGAGATACGGAATTTTTTATTAAGTAATTCAAAATCAATAGCGCTCTTGATTCTGAAAAAGAAAACCCCAAAACTACTTAATTAAAAAAAGAAGAGGGTACATTTTAAATCGAAAATTCCACACTACATAATGTTTTAAGCCTGTCACACACAGCGCAGATGCGGTAAGATTTTATCTGCGTATAAAAACTTATCCGTCTGCAGGTATCACACACAGCGCAGATGCGAGGTTTTACATTCACTCTAAAATTTCGGAGCTGAGTAGACGTGTTTTGTGGTGCGGATGGCTTATACAGGGTGTTTTTTTTATATAAAAGGGGGTAAACGAGCATGCGGGTCACCTGATGGGAAGCAATCACCGCCGCCCATGGACACCCTCAACATTAAGGGTGTCACAGGTGCGTTGCCGGCCCTTTGAGAGATAGATAGGCTACAATGAATTTTCAATGAAAGCGCGTTACACTTTCTTTATTTCTCTTCACGACAAAATGTAAAAAAATGCGAGTATGCATTTCTACGCATGGATGACTTGTTATTTGCTTAAGTAGTACGTAATTTTATATTTATTTTATTATACACTGAAGTTCCCAATCCGCACTGGGCCCGCGTGGGAACTACGACCCAAACCCTCTTATTCTGAGAGGAAGCCTGTGCCCTGCAGTGGGACGTAATATAGACTGGGATGATGATGATGAAAGTCTGCTTCTGCGCATCCACCTATATTTATCTGCAGATATAATCTTCACATCTGTCGGATTCTGTCGATATATGTCGGTGCTCACAGATACGCAGATAAAAATCTTACCGCATCTGCGCTGTGTGTGGTCCTCCATTGAATTGTATAGGGAGCGATATTGACAGATATCTGTTCAGATACAGATATCTTACCGCATCTGCGCTGTGTGTGATGGGCTTTACACTTTCGCGACTTCCATACATAACTAATACCAAGGGACTTATCAGGAAGATACACATATTGTTAAAACGACCACGTTCCAACCACATCCAGTGTTGTAGCTAGCTACCCTAGGACCACCGGGGTCCTTAGGGAAAGAGGAAATTGGGTCCCCAAATTTTTGCTTACAGGCATTTTCAATAAAAAATGTACCCTTCACCTTTTTTAAGCATATGCAACAATACATCGTCGCGACCTTTTAACCTTTTGAACGCCAGTGCCGGCTATAGACGACAATGAGGTAATACAAAAATTAACCTACCCGCATCCGAATAAAAATCGATTTAGTTCGTGTAACAAAAACGATGTGCGGCGTTCAAAAGGTTTAAACGCCTATAGATAGATGACTACGGTAAATACAATAATTAACCTACCTGCATCCGCATAAGAATCAGTTTTGTTCGTAACAAAAACGATGTGTAGCGTTCAAAAGGTTAAAAGGCTTTCACAGTACAAGTAGAATTATCCGAGTAGCTGGGCACTTTAGTTTTAAAGTGACACATTTATTTATTTTTTTACTAAGTAAATTTTGGGGTTTTCCTACTCAGAATTAAGAGCTTTAAAAAATGACCCTAATTCTCCATAATTTTAAAAGCTTGTTATTAACTTGCAATGTATGTATGTCCAGTGGTTGGATTTACTTGAAATTTGGTATACTTATGTAGGTTGGATGACAATGCAAGTACAGTCAACAAAAAGTACAGTCAGCGAAAAAGCTTGCATTGGAAATGAAATTTAAAACAAAAACATATTTTTTTGTCAGTTTCGTGACGAGCCATAAAACTATATGAAAAAAAGTCACGAAACTGACTCAAAAATAAGGACACTTTTTCTTTATTAACATGAATACTGCTTCTTAAATTGTGCCATGAAAATGTCCAACTATAAAATGCGGGGCTACCGAACTAGTTGCGGTGGGATGGAGTATACAAGCCCCGCAATGTATTGCGGCTCACATGATTATACTCGTGACGTGAAAATCCCATTTTAGTCCGTGGTAGGGTAAAATACCCGACAGCCAGTCACGCACCGGTAGTCGGCGGATATGAAGGATACAAGGAAAGAACATGTCTAGTCACCTAAAAAACTTTTTGAGTCGGTTTGAAAGTTATCATCACAAACAATTACTATAGTAATTTGTTTGTGATGACTAATAACTGACTTCATTTTACTGGTTACTATAGTAACCATTTCTTTAACCCTTTAACCGCTTAGAATTATTCGTCGTGCATGCTCATGTCGCCACCGATAAAAAAAAAAAAAAAGGCCTTCCATCCCCGTCTATAATACCGATACCAAACTATAATAATAATTGTGTACAAGTCAACCTTATTAAATTTATTACGCTAGTGTCATGACATGAATATTCTAAAACAAACCAAAACTTGGTCTTATTTATCAAACTGCGGCGAAATGAGCTGGAAATTTTTGTCTTATAATCAGACTACGGCGGTTAAAAGGTTAAAAAAGAAAAATATATATATATTTTTTTTCCAGTTATCTATATTTAATCTAATGGTAAGTTATAGTATTTTGCGAGCTCTACATCTCGATATTAAAATTTAATATTTCAAAAAAGTTGACGGACCATGTTCCTTACGTGTACCCTTAAGGCCGGCGCAGACCGGATGTGTGTGCGTGACGTTGTGGTGAGTGGAGCTGTAGGAGGGATGGCACACTAGATGCGCACACATGGTACGCCATCTTTTTTATAGTTTAATTCATTACAACTGGTGCGTGACACGCACACGCATCTGAGGCCGTATCGTCTAACGCTTCTGACGCTTGCCTTCGCTTTCACCCTTTCTGTCATCATCTAATACCATTTGACAGAAAGAAATAGTGATTGCAAAGGCAAGCATCAGAAGCGTTAGACAATAAGCCTGCTGGTCTGCGCTGCCTTTAAAATGAGTGCAAAAAGCACAAAATACAGGCAGATACCGACTACTGATTACAAGACTCACTGGGTTTTTTTACCGTTAATATATGACGGTGTGAAAGAGCACATGTGCCGCGCTTCTCCCCCGCACGGGGCGCTGTGTGCGTCAGAAGTACTGGCGGTAGGTGTGGCTGTGTGCGTGTCACGTGCGGCGGCGCTTGGCGGGGGTGGTGGCGGGGGGAGTGGAGGTATTCGCGCGGCGGCGCCCGCGGCGGCCCGCTTCTTCGTCTATGAGGGGAGAGTCCCAGCCTGAAGAGAAGGTATTTATTTTGCATAATTTATTGAGGCGTTACTTTGCGGAGATCCATATCAATGAACAGAAACAATTTGCTCACCCATGACATTTAACCTTTAACCTTTTATGGTCGCGGGTGAGCAAAATAATTGTTTCTGTTCGTTTATTTATTTTACCTTTAATGTATGTATGTATGTAAACTCTTTATTGCACATAAAAATAAAAATACAAATAAACAGAGAAGAGAACAAAGGCGAGCTTATCCCTAAAAAGGGATCTCTTCCAGCTAACCTAGTAAAGAGAAGACAATTTAATATATAATGGATAAGCAGACAGTTAAAAATACGTGCAGTAAAACGAAAAACAGAAATACTCAAAAGAGAAAGGAAAAAAAAAATTGTAATAATTAAATAAGTACAAAAGAAAGTAAATACAAAATTATTTACATTAAATGCACATAAAACAGATAAAACATATTACTAAAACAATTTAATAATACTGTTATTGCAATGTCAGCACGCTATAAGGGCGCAGGCTGAAAACCAGCGCGGTGATGAGTAATCCTCACCGCACATGCTGAGCCTGAGCCTTTTGCCACAATTTTGTGTATTTTTTCTTATTCTTCTTTTTTTGTGGGCAATAAATGGTTTTTTATTTATTTATTTTTATTTAAAAAAAAACAGAAAAGAAATGGTAGAGCCAGAGATTGAAAGCAGAGGCCGTATTGCCTACACGCGAGCGCTTGCTGTCGCAATGATCATCTCTTTCGGTCATCATCACACCATCTTATACCGTTTGACAGAAAGAGACAATGAGAGCGATAGCAAGCCCCGTGCGTTAAACAATAAGCGTAACAAAAGGGTTAGGGTTAGGGGTCTTCGTCAATACTACACAACGTCAAGTCTTAAATTCAAGGCAAAATTTCCCAATGGTCCCCGTGACAGTTTATTTTTAATTTGTTAATCTATTGTCGCTAAGCGCCAACAAAAAAGTTATGTATTTTTTAAATTCAATTTAAGCTGAAATAGAAATGTATAAAGAGAAATACGTGAAACCCTAACCTAATCAATCATCCATCTCTCGAAAAACATAAAAAAATCTTAGATTTTATTGAGCAAAGGCTGATAAAAATAAATAATAAGCTAACTTACCTGAGACTTTAGATTTTGGAACCCTTTCCTTCTGTGATGTAGATTTCCTGCCGCTAGAGCTGTCACGAGGTCCAGACGCATTGGAATCCCGGGAGTCCCGTCGGCGATCTTCAATAACAAATGGATTTAATGGCACCATGTAATTCATTATTATCCGTTATTAACCGAAAGGTTTCCACTGCTGGACATGAGTCTTCCCAAAGAATCACCAAGCCTTGTAGGGTCAACATCATAAATAAGTGATCACTTTTGTACCTTGTCAATTTAACGTCATGTTTGAAAATCCATACGAAATTATGTAAAGAGTGAAAGCGACAAGGTACAAAAGTGATCACTTATTTATGACGTTGACTGTACTGGGTTTACGAATGGGTGTTACGAAGTCATTTATTGTATAACCTTTTCAATATTCTTTTTAATATCCATCGGTCGAATCACTGCAATACATCCAGTTCGAAGGGCCACAAACTTTAGGGAAAAAATATAAGACTGCAGAGCATTGATAATACCAAGTTCCTGACACAGTTATTTTTTTTGTTTTACAGAATTTTTAAACAAAAATAATATTAACAATGAGTTGGAAACAAGGCGGGCTTGTACGGTCAAGTGCAAAAATAAGTATCGATTTAATCCTCCCATCGTTATATACCTATACCTTAATTCGACGACATAAGAGCTATGGGACATATTTATGAGCAAGTTGTGTGCACCCATATTTTTATACTTGACTGTACAAAGAGTATTGTAGTGTATTCCTCACCATAATCCTTGTCGGACTTCACACTGGGAGTGTCTGTGGAGGCGTGCGAGCTGCCGCTCTCCTTACGGGACTTGACTCCCGGCGCCCCCGCACTGTCCTTCCGACCTGGCGGCACAACTACTCTGGTGTTACCACGAGTATGACGATGGAATCCCCCTTTTAGGCTGGCTGTCATTGAAGCGGAGCGATAGCGGAAATAACGCTCAGTATCGAATCGTCTATGAAGCAAAATGACCACGATTCAGATGATCTAAAAAGCATATGTCCAATTATGTAAATTGTCCACTGTGTGAAGATGCCTTAATCGTAAAATACCCAATATAACGTCTATGAAGGGACACGGCTAGGTAGCAACACGCCCTGAAAGCTGAACGCCAAAATCTTAAACGTCCAAAAATATAATGTCGTGTATTTCACGACATAAAGAGTTTGGAGTTGAAAAGGTAGATCTAAATTGATAATATAACCGGTCTCTTATTTCTGGTTACTCTGCCGTTCCGGCTTACTGCTTTCAATATGATTTGACAAGTTGCTTTTTGGGTGATAGCGTTTTTGACAATATTTTGGACGTTATGCTACACGGACTAATTGCTATTTTGATGTTCTGCGTTATGGATGTTATGATAATGGGGCAAAAGGCTAATAGGACGTCTGGAATTTCGCTTCTTGGTCAATTTGCATCACTGGACATCTTGCTACATAGACGATTTGGTGCTGAGCGGAAAATAATGCGGAGCGAAGTGGCTTTCGCAGAGCTAGGCCGCGGCAACCAGCTCCACTTCTCAGTTTTGTATGAATTTTTAAGCCGATTAGCAACTCCCTGTTCACTGAAGAGCGGAGATTTTATGCAATTCTATTGGTGGATTTTTATCTCGCTCACCGCTCCGTTGCCTCGCTCCGCTTCAGTGGAGAGGCAGCTTTAAGATGTTGATAGAGGTTGGGCATTTAACACTGTTACTAAAAAAATAGTATGAATATGCTGTGTGAGATTGTGACAGACACTTAGCCATCGTCCGTGCGATGAAACCATTCTTAGACGCATCGTTTCGTCGCGCGATCATCAATAAGCACTTTAGGTATAGAATAAGAATAAGAATTTGCTTTATTGCCACAAAACAAAACATAAATAAAACAATATCAAGAACAATGAACAAAACATTTACAAATAAAAAAAAATACAATAATTTAGAAACACTTTTGAGGCAAAAGGTCCCAGTCTCAGCATGTGCTGGACAGACAGTCCAGCGCTGGCTTTCAGCCTGGGCCTTTGGGCAGGATATAATATATAGGATATAATAATAATATAGGTACATATTAGTATAGTATGTTCCAGTTAAAATGACGAAAATGCACTTAACATGGGATTTTACAACTTCTTTAGTTGCTGAATTTGAAATGAAAAGATAACAAAGAGACGTAAGTAATAAAACAAACCGAAATATGGGCTACCGATACCTACATCTGCATAATTGTTTTACAACCCCACTTGAAGATAACAATTAAACAATAGATGTTGGTTTTAAGTACTTTTCGTCATTTTAACTGGAACATACTATATGTTTGGTCGCATGATCGCTCGAAGTTTCATCGCACGCTAGCAATGGCTAATTAGGATGGATCGGTAATTTTTGAATCACGAAGGAACTTGGGGAAATACATATATTTAGCCAGAGGCGGTATTGTTTGACGCGCTCGCAATCACATTCACCGTCTCTTTCTATTCTCATCCTATACCGTGCAAAAGAAAGTGGTGAAAACGGTTGTGATTCTGAGTGCGTTAGACAATAAGATCTCATATCTGTGAAAACGCGCTATAGGTAAGTCGATAATAAAGTCGATATTCAATTTGAAAGTGTAGCGTCATCTCTTGACGAATGGCTGAACTATCTCGAAAGATGAAACATTCGCTCAGTCCAGGTATAGGTAACGCCACGAGAGTGAGGCGAATGATTACACACACAGCTACATAAAGTACTGATTGCAAAAAAGTAGTGAATGAATGAAATGAGTGAGTGAATGAAAATGCGAGTTTATAATATGATCTTAATATGATGAAATACCTACGCAATACTATGCATATTATAATTTTTCCTTTTTCATATAACCCATTTTTGAAATAAAACAATTTGAAACTGATAAGAAATATCCGCAACAAAAAAATCGGTATTTTATAAATAGCGAAAAATATGCTTCAATAAATAAAATAAAATAGATCAAAATATTTTATTTTCTGTTTTGTTTGAACTAGATGATTTTCTTTAATAATTCTAAACAAAATAGGTTGAAGAAATTTTTAGTCAATCTTGTAATTCCCTGTTGAGTCTGTTGAACTTGCTATTGATACGCTTAAATGTCAAAATCCCGCTGTCATTACATGACATGTTGTTGTGTGCGTGACCTCAACTCACGTGGCGTTACCTATACTCTGTATAATAAAACAAAATAGAGCTGTGTGGCAAAAAAATGCTTAAAATTGTTTGTCACTGTGTATTCGTAAGTATATTAAATGTAACACCCTCACCTAACTTGAATACTCTACCATGCCATGCATTTCACTTTCACCCAAAACCGTTTCATGCATGCCCTTTCACCTCACTCTGGCCATTTGTCCACATGTCACTTGATGCATCTTTCATAAATGTTAAATTGATATCCAAAAATATATATACCTAATGTATAACATAAAAAAATGGATGTTGGTGTGTAAACATCTTATAAATAAAAAAAACATAGTATTAGAAGTATATGAATAAGTACATCAAAACCCAGGTTCTCTCACAATGAGTGATATCATATCATAGATATTACCAAGGACCACATATACCTGGATATTACTATCGTAACCAACATATTACTAACATATTATAGTCCTTGGTAAAACCTAAAAAAAAACAAATTTTAGATAGTTAATCAATGAACCCAAATGGCACCTAAAAACATGCAGATTAAAAATGACTATTAATTTCAAATCTTTTAGAGCATCAAAACCCTTTTCAAGAGGGCCTAGCATAGTTTGTTATGGGTTTTAGTTAAGTTTTTTTATACCTTATTTGTGTGGTAAAACTTAGTAAGATTCTTTGTTACCTGTCACCCCCAAACAAGCCAAAGTAATGTGATGTTAAAAAAAAAATTGTTTTCGACTTCTCACCCTTCTGAACTCACAAACTGTCCATAAAAATTTGTCTGAAACCGTAAACTTAATAAATAAAATAAATAAATAAATAAATAAACAAATATCACGGGACAATTCACACCAATTGACCTAGTCCCAAAGTAAGCTAGGCAAGCTTGTGTTATGGGTACCAGGCAACGGATAAACATACTTATATAGATAGATACATACTTAAATACATATTAAACACCCAAGACCCAAGAACAAACATTCGTATTTTTCATACAAATATCTGCCCCGACACGGGAATCAAACCCGGGACCTCAAGCTTCATAGTCAGGTTCTCTAACCACTAGGCCATCTGGTCGTCTAAACTTTTCAGAATCTATTAAAACTGCATCATACAGAACCCATTAGGTTAGGTTAGGTTTGTTTTATAACAATCTTAAAATATTAACGGTTTCAGAAAAAAATTCAATGTTTTAATACATTCGGTCTTTCGTACTTCGGTATTGTAATACAAAACCCGATACATAACATATATATGGTTAAAATAGTTTGAATATCAAAGTGATTAATGAATATCACCTCAGAAAGAGATATCATACTTTACTTGCATCATCATTTGTTATCCTTACAGTAATAAACTAGCTACACACCATAAAACCCCCATGTTACTGTCAACCCTGCCTCAGCAGTACCAACAAAAACAAATGAATACAATGAAATGATCCAAAAATCTGCTGTCACAATAAAGAATGATGCTAAGCTACGAATTAACAACTAAAGGAACATCTCTTTCTAACATAGGCACAGCTATACAGTCAAAGAAACTGAATCACATACCAAGGTGGAATCTTTTTGCTGCAAATGTCATATTGACACTCCATATATCTGTGTCGAAATTGTCATTAACCTTTTGAACCCCACACATAGTTTTTGTCATGAACAAAATTTATTCTAATGCGGATGCGGGTAGGTAAATTTTTGTATTACCACATTGTCGGCTATAACCGACACTGGTGTTCAAAAGGTTAAATTGATTGCAAAAAAAGGCACATGTTTTTTATGCGCTGTCAAACCCATAGATTTTGTATGGCAACAGCTAGTAATGTATTTTCTTTGTCAACTCAAACAACTAACTACTTATGTGTTTTAACCTTTTCAACACCAGTGAGAATGTGTCACTAAGTACAATGCCAAAGTGATCTTCACATATTGACATAAGGTTCAAAGTAGCTTTACATTTAACTAACCTTGGAATTGGCTAAGTAAACTTTTTTGAAGAGGTGCTAATTATATTTTTTTTCGACAGTGGTTGACTTCAACACTAAGAAACTGCAGGTGTTTTATTTTTATCTCCTTTTATTTATTGGAAATATTCTTTTAAGTGTTCGAGATGACATTTGTGAGATTTTACGACTGACAAGCGGTTTGTGCTCAAACAGAAGAAATAGAAAAAAAAACGAAAGTCAACTGTCGCTTCTATCAATGTCAAATGAAATATAACCGTTTGCGTTTTGTTTGCTTTGAGTTGTCCAAGAAGCAGTTCCAAAATAGTGATCGAAAGTATTCAATCGTGATTCAATTAACGTGCATAGGTTGTGGAGAAATGCGGTAAAATTGAAAGTCCGGATTTTATGCAGAGGTCGATAAAAATAGTCCAAAAATCACACTGAGCACACCAAAACGCAAAGCAAACGAAACGCAAACGATTTGACATTGACAGAACTGACAGATGACTTCGTTTTTTTTTCTATTTCTTCTTAGTACTGAGCATGAACCGCTTGTCAGCCGTAAAATCTCACAAATGTAATCTCAAACACTTAAAAAAATATTTCCAGTAAACAACAGGAGATAAAAATAAAACAGCTGCAGTTTCTCAATCTCCAGAACGCTGACTGTCGAAATAAAATATAATTAGCACCTCTTCAAAAAACTTTACTTAGCCAAATGAAAAGGTTAAATTAACTAAAAATTTATCAGGTTTTCAGGGTCAAGGTAAAAGTATTTTTTTACTTAAGTTGTGTGTCGGAATTGTTTTAAAGGATCAACTGGGCACCCTATTCAGTTTCCTCAATGTACCTTTGCGGCAATTGTCAATGCACTTGCATATCAACTCGGGCAAACACATACTGTAGTAATTGCACATTTACTTAGCCACATACTTTCATGTGACAGCAGAAATGCCATGACCAATGTAAAAGAAATTAAATGCTACCTTTTGGAGTACTGTCTTTAGAGGCAGTGCCTCGAGAAGTGCTTCTTGGAGTGGAGGGCTTAGGCGAGGAGCTTCGGACTTCAAGATGGGATGCTAAATCAATTGAAATCAAGGGGTTTAAATTTAGAAAAAAAAATTGCTTTGCAGTTCAGTATTTGAATATAAAAAGGTAGTTTATTACCTTCGCTGTCGTCAGGCAAGATACCATCTCTGCATTTCTGTTTAATTAGGGCTCCGAACTCGTTCTCGGGTAAACTGAAAGGCACCTCATGATTTGGAAACGGTATAGGTTCTGTATCATCTAGCATAGACACATCATACAGGGACTCTAAATGCTTCCAAATATCCTGTGTAGAGATCTCCTTGGTTATTGAATTGGACAGTTTCTCCCAAATACATGCCATTTGGAAGTGTTTGTTGATGCCGACCGGTTTGTGGTTTGCCATTGCGTAGAACAATTGGATTTCCATATCGACGTCCCATTCCACTGTATCCGCCGGTTTAAGCTCGGCTTCTTCTTCGCTAGATACCATTTTCTGTCACAACTATGAACGAAGCTATTTCGTAAATATACAACTCAACTCAAGATAAAAACAAACAAGGAACGCTAGCGTGTGGCATCGCGCACCATTTTTAACGTCAAAGTCAAATTTGACATTGACTGACGCCCACTTGACGGTTACTAGTATTGATTTTCATTCGTTCTTTTGTTCACTTAATTTTATCTATGGTTGTTAAGCAGATCATAGACGAAGGACGGAATCGATTTCCGTTCTGAAGGAATCGATCATCTGTACCCACTTAAACAAAAAACGAAAAAAATCGGTTATGAGGCACGTCTCTAGAAAGAAACATTGCAAGTATTGCAACATTTGCAACTGTCAAATCAATCAGCGGCATACCTAATCGGCGAATGTTGATGGTTATTACATGCTATTTGTGTATTATTATGTTATTTTATGTGTTATTGATGCCTTAAATTAAGTTAATAGTTTTATTAAATCATGGCGAATCACTACGAAGTGCCCAGCTGGTATGTATCAGATTATCATGAACTCATAACCGTCAATGAATACAATTGAATAACATGCATCATTGGTTCAATCAGAACACATCTATATCCTCTAAACCATAGTTTCCCAACCTTTTATGGACTACCGCCCCCTTTACAAAAGAAAAAATCCAACGCCCCCTCCAATTGTATATGCTTGTCAGTATTGAGATAATTCACAATCTTTCTCTCTATCTCGCTCGTGCTATTTGTGACCTGCTGGCGCCCCCACGGAAAGCTCCAGCGCTCCTAGGGGGTGGTACCGTCCCCTTTGGGAAACTATGCTCTAAACCAAGTGCCTGATTAAGAGCATAAAGCTCTAAATCGGTTTGGGCGCATAATGTCCCACTCGCAAAACATGCCTCCACCAAAATTATGTCCCATTCGCAAAACGTCTTCTCTGCAAATGGTCCCTTATGTAAAATACCCCATTTGCAAAAGGTCCCACCCATTCTTTTCTTCTTCTGAGAAAGCCCCTTTCGGTGAAAGTCCCTACTGCATAACGCCCCTTTCGCAAAACGTCCCGTCTGCAAAATGACCCATTCGCAAAATGTCACGTCTGGAAAAAGCTTGTTTCAGTAGAGACTAGGAGTCTTCTCATGGGATAAGAGATGGCCAATCGAACGGGTCATTTTGCGAAAGGGACGTTTTGCGAACGGGTCATTTTACGAAAGGGACGTTTTGCGAATGGGACTTTATTTATGTGCAGGGACGTTTTGCGAACGGGACATTTTGTAGAAGGTTTATTTTGCGTAAGGGACATTTAGGAAAGGGACATTTCCGAAAGGGACAAAGGGATATTATGCAAGTGGGACGTTATGCGCCTAAACCTCTAAATCAACTATCATTACTTCCCGTAGTAGAAAAATCATCATCAACCCTTCAGTGCAAACTCTTGTTAAAGTAATTGCCACTTATCCTTTTCATCCACCAACTTTTGAATTCTTGTTTATTTTACAGGGCTGGCAAGCCTCCTACTGGGTTACATTTGGACGTTTTGAAAGGGGATAAACTTATCCAGAAGCTTATGTTAGATGAAAAGAAGTGTTATTTATTTGGCCGGAATCCTCAGATGAACGACTTCTGTATTGACCATGCCAGCTGCTCCAGGGTGCATGCTGCGTTTGTATACCATAAAGACCTGAACAGAGCATTCTTGGTTGATCTAGGCAGCAGTGAGTATTATGTTCAGAATTGTATAACTTAGTATCCCATTCCCAAGTGTCTAGCCTTAACCCTTTCACCGCCGCGCCTCGACAAAACGTAAACCTGCTTTGAATCTTATGTCATTGTGTCAAGGTCACTTTGACACTGTACTTACAACTATATGTGTTGTTGGCGTTGAAAAGGTTAATCCTTCATATGTGGGAAGCGAATAAAAATGTGCATTCTAGCCTGAACTGTTTTATATAAACACAATTTTATAGATACAAATAAAAATGAAAAAGAATGCCTTTACCTTTTAAAATGCCAGCATTGTCTATAGCCGACAATATGGTAGTACAAAAATCAACCTGCCCGCATCTGCGTAAGAATCAATTTTGTTTGTAACAAAAACAATGTGTGGTGTTCAAAAGTTTAACTGACGTATGCTTAAGACACGGATCCATGCCCAATTTAAGCCATTCGTTCTGTGTAATTTTTTTTAATCTGCATAATTAGATTTACATGAAACAGTTGAGACTAGAATGCACGTTTTTTTTCACTTCCCGCATAGGAGGAAGGGGTTAAACTTGGCACGGATCCGTGTCTTAAGCATATAAGTGTAAGTTTGGTGTGTCTTCAGCTGCAACATTCTGCACTTAGTGTACACAAGTTTAGCCATGCCTATCAACACTGATGTTATATAAAATTTGAGGTGATCCAGTAGGATACAGTTGTTATGGTGCCACACCACTGCCATCCAATATAGTTTATAGTCATCATCATCATCATTCCAGCCTATATGTATACATCCCACTGAAGAGCACAAGCCTCCTCTCAGAATGAGAGACCTTGACCTTAGTTACCATGCCATGCGGACCTAGTGCGGATTGGGAACTTCACACACACCATTGTATTTCTTTGCAAGTGTGTGCAGGTTTCCTCACTATGTTTTACTTCACCATAAAACTCATGGTAAATTTTGCACATGAATTCGGAAAAACTCAAGAGGTGCAAGTCTGGGCTTGAACTCACAACCATCAGCTTGACAGGCCATTATGAATTATGACGAACCACAAGGCCAACCAAGGGCAGACCATGGTGTTTTTTTTTTAGTTTATATTGTCATGTTAAATAATACCCATTGCAAAAAAGCTATATCACTCACTGGGTTGCCTAATGTAACTGTTTGTTTCATGCCACTGTTGGATAGGATGTTACAAATAGGAATTTTCCTACACCCCTAGATATACCCTGCTCACCAAAATGGTATTCCCATTTCTGTAGGCTCCTTCTTTCAATAAGGAATCTGGTACAGAACTATCCATGGTAGCCCCCGGTGGACGCCTTGGTTTGACTCAGCCAGCCTTGCTAGAAGAGTATTGGTGTCTGCTTTTAGAGTTCGTTCCGGACACATCCCTACAAATAAGTTTCTATATATGATGAAAATTAAATCATCACCACTATGTGATGATTGTCAGAAGTGTGATGACTTGATCCATGTGTTGTTGGAGTGTGTCCGGAATTCAGACTTGAGGAGAAAAGTTCTTGGGGATTTGGGTTCCATGCACAATGGCCAGGTGAATTGTTGGCTATCTGAGCCATTGTCAGACAATGCAATCGGCATTTACCATTTTATTGATATGTCCCTTGAATAAGGAATTGTGTAAGCACCCATGAGGCTGACATGATCACCTGGAGTGTTCAAAGCCTCGACAAAAATCAGAGAAAAAAAAAATAGGAATTTTAAGCCTATTTAATTCCACAACTTATCCCTGTCAAGGGCAAGCTCATGTAATTCTATTTCAGAGCCAGAGTCATCACCTTTTTGGTCTGGGTCTGTTTGCCCATGCCTCCAAACACCATTGCGCAGTGTGACGCTATTTACCGATGGCACATATCCATTTGCTTTTTTTTAATATAATAATATGATAGGGGTAAACTAGCAGGCGATTCACCTGATGGAAAGCAATCACCGCCGCTCGTGAACACCCCCAACACAAGTTGAGTTATGGATGCGTTGCTGGCCCTTTGAGCAAAGAGATTGTTTTTGTAGATCCCCAAATAGGGATGACGACTGGGTTAAAAATTGGTCATTCTAATTAGTCCGTCATTTAGATTATGGGAAAATATGGGACACGTATTTTTTGGTTTATCAAATTATTAAAAAACGACAAAGATATAGATCATCAAACTTCCGGAGTGGGGGGCTTGTGACGTCACCCTTAGGTAAAAATTGTACCATATAGTGACGTCACTCGAAACTTCTAAGCACTGTATCCTCCTCATTTTTTGTTTGTCAAACAAAGGAAAAAATACGTGTACAATATTTTTTAATAATCTAACTGACGGACTAAACAGTTTTTTTTAGTCGTCTAGCCTATTGTACTGGTTCGGAAATACTGCTGCTGCAAGCTGACTCTAAAGTTTCACTGTGTGTGACAACAAGTTCACCGAGAATCAGACTGTATTGAGGATTGAGTATTCAAAAAACTGATTGTCCTTAATGTTGAGGGGCCTTGTTGAACATCCTTTTCACCAGAAACTGATATAATTATCCTATTTCCAGCTCATGGCACATATATTGGTCAGATGCGCCTGGAGGCCCACAAACCGACTCAGCTGCCGATCGATTCAAATTTCCATTTTGGAGCATCCACAAGAAACTACATTATAAGGTATGCGCTATTAATTGTCACTTATTTTTAAATTTAGCTCGAAAACGTAGGTCTAAGTAAATTTTGCTGTGCTATTATTTATTAACTATTGGGAGAAGGTTTTTATGAAAGATTTCTAAACCGGGGCGAGCATTTAGTAAAAATAAGTGAAGACTTGAACACGCCAAAAACTTTCGTATGAAAGTCTTTAATTACTCTTTGCTGTAGGTTCTATTTTAAAAATCTTGTCTATTGGTTCAAGTCTTTTTCTTAATTCTAATTGACAATCGTTGTCATTTGTTGATGTAACAGATTTGAAATGTTTACTTTCGAAGTTTTGTCATTTTATTTATTTTAGAATTTTAAGAAAATTTCGCTCAAATGTTCTGGTCGTAATGTTATTATGTGTTAGATATTTGCTACAACTTATTTGAGTTATATTTCGAGAATGGATTTAGACGAAAAAGCAGATAAAGCTCCTAGGGCTAATACGTATTTTTCTTTTTACTTTGTGCTATGTCATGTTTAGAACAGTAGCAAACCGATTATTTGGTTTAGGCGCATAACGTCCCACTCGCATATGTCCCTTTGTCCCTTTCGCGAAATGTCCCTTTCCTAAATGTCCATTACGCAAAACGACCCTTCTGTAAAAGGTCCCGTTCGCAAAACGTCCCTGCACATAAATAAAGTCCCGTTCGCAAAACGTCCCTTTCGCAAAATGACCCGTTCGCAAAACGTCCCTTTCGCAAAATGACCCGTTCGATTGGCCATCTCTCATCCCATTAGAAGACTTCTAGTCTCTACTGAAACAAGCTTTTTCCAGACGGGACATTTTGCGAATGAGTCATTTCGCAGACGGGACGTTTTGCGAAAGGTGCGTTATACAATAGGGCCTTTCAGCGAAAGGGGCTTTCTCAGAAGGGACGTTTTGCGAAATGGGTGGGACCTTTTGAGAAAGGGACGTTTTGCGAATGGGGTATTTTACATAAGGGACCATTTGCAGAGAAGGCGTTTCGCGAATGGGACGTAATTTTGGTGGAGGGACGTTTTGCGAGTGGGACGTTATGCGCCCAAACCGATTATTTGAATACTAAGTACTTAGTGTCAGAGAAGAAAACTGTGCGAGTTTTCTTATTAAAATTAGTTCATTTGTACCATGTGTTTTGAGAACAACTGTATTATGCAGGGGAGGCTGTTGGCTGACTGGCAGCGAACTCTATTTAATATTAGTTTTTATAATAGCTATTGACTCTGAAATACGAAAGTTGTTCTCAAAATATAAGATAAAAATAAAACTAATTTTAATAATAATAATAAATCTTTATTTCAGACGTTTTTATATCCATATTGTGTTAGTAATTAAATCTTAATCTATTTTAGTACATAATCCCAAAGCCTAAACATTAACTCACCATTAAAATTTCATCTTTTATACAAAAAAAAAACCTTTAGGACGGCCACATACATACGGAGTTTTATGCGGTTTCCGCACGGAATATGAGCGAACGGGACATCGCTATATACTTTCGTAGACCCGTTTCACTTGCACAGGTCATACCGTTTCGTTTGGCAACCAAAGAAATATTCCTTATGTATGTGGCCATCCTTAAATGTACATTTGACTTCAGGACCTACTATTTGTTCATTACGTACACATTTAATTGTTATACAGGGAGCGACCCACCGGGAACGCGCGAGGCATAATGGAGGACTTGCCGAGTACAGAGATGGAAGGCGCGCTCCTCGGTCTCCCGGAGACACAGACGGAATTAGACGTGAGTTTTTTTTTAGCGTAACATTTTAGGTGGGCTTGCGCGGACCTGGGTTAGCTACTTAACTCCGAGTTAACTGCTAACCCAGAGTTAAGAAGTGTCATATGTATGGAAATGTCATTCTTAACCCGGGGGTTAACGATTTTATTCTTTAACCATGGACTGTGCAAGTGGCCCTTAGAAGCGAAGTTTTAGACTCGAGCGCCAAGATAATAAAATATTAGGGGACAATCTTACACAAATCGACCTAGTCCCAAACTAAGCAAAGCTTGTACTATGGGTACTAGACGACGATAAACATATTTATATAGATAAATAAATACTTAAATACATAGAAAACATCCATGACTCAGGAACAAATATTCGTGCTCATTGCGAGTAGCGATTGCCCCTCTTCTAGGGACCAGTCTGAAAACCAGCGCTGGGCGTGCCTAGCACACGCTGAGATTGCCATTGCCTAACCTAGTAGTAATTTTAGCATAGTAATATTTGTAATGGTTTAGTTTTAATTATCTTATTTTGCCTATTTTATTTTTCTTACTTTGTATTGAGTTAGGTTTTGGTAATAAGGATTTTTTTAACTTGAATTCTACGATACGACATTGTGGATCGTGGGTAGTCCCCGAGTAACTATATAGTTTACCTTACCGTAACACATCGTCCTTACTTTGAAAAAGCTCGTATCCCAAATCAATATGCTAACCAAACTGAACCTTGATGCACACGTAGTAAAGTTCACTGGGCCAGATTATTGATTTTGAGATACGAGTTCACTTGGCCTGATTTTTTTTCATAGTGTGACGATATCCGAGGGTAGTTTGGTTTTTAACTGAACAACTTGTCATGTGAGTAATCCCCTACCCGTTAGTACTAGGCTATATCGTAATGTAATATTTTAGACTATCGCGGTCATTACTAATATTATGAGTTGAAATCGGGTTTTGTTCCGCGTACCTTGATTTCAGAGAAGCCCGATATTTCGGCACATTTGCATGCATGTCGTCTCGTGATCATGGCGCATGCAACTGTGCCAAAATATCGGGCTTCTCTGAAATCAAGGTACGCGGAACAATACCCGATTTCAACTCATAATATATCGTAATGTGTTTTTTTTCTGATAAATGGAATACATTATCCCTAGATGAGTCGTTTAAAAAAAATCATACACAATTAACCGAAACAATATCCTATACGGCTCGACCGATTTGTATGAAACTTTTTTCTCCGTATTCGTTAGGTCTGAGAATAGGTCGTAGGCTATTTTTTTATACCCCTAATATGGCAAAACAACGTTTGCCGGGTCAGCTAGTTGTATATAAAAAAAAAATAAAAAAAACTAAGCCCCTAATTATGTATGTAGGGTCGGTTCCCTAACTTAAGTATCCACTTTTCCATACTAACTGCATAGAAAAGTGGATACTTAAGTTAGGGAACCGACTGTACCTACAATTTTTTTTTAAAACGACCCAAGATGGCTTTAGTGTCAAAAGAGCCGTTTGACGTCGTCACGTTTGTGATTGTTTTAAATTTAAATTAGCCAATCGCAATCATGACTCTCGTCAAATGGTACCATCTAGCGATATTTTATTTGTCAAAATACCCTCATTACCATAATAAAATTACAATCGACTGTCAGTTACACCTGTCTTTTGCAAACGACGCGAGTTTAAAGTTTTCTATGGACTAATTATCTTGGTTTATCATCATATCAGCTGAAAGATGTCCACTGCTGGGCAAAGGCTTTCCCCAAGGATCTCCGCAGTTGGTTTTGTGCGAGCTACATTCAATCTGGGATGTTTGCCAAGTCGTGCTTGCTAATTCTTAGTTAATTGCTGTGTTCTCGTCGTAGTAAGGTAATTAGGTAATTTTAGTACATGAATAATAAGTCAATAATTTAAATATGTTTTGCCGTTGTCATAAACGTCAGTGGATATCTGTTAAATCGTTTAGTGTCGATTTTAAATTGCTATGGAACTGTCGTTTTTCTGCTACTAAACTGTTTCTATATTTTCTATTTTCCTTACGACCGGTAGTTTTGTTAAACGTTAGCTGACCTTTTTTGTCCACTTGCTGAAAATATATAAACAAAGCTCAATTTAGTTAGTACCTAGTGTCAAAATGTATGGAACTGTAAAGCTAACCAGGTTTGCAAACTAAAGGTCTTTTCCACCACTGTCTGGTGTCAGTATAATTATTTTGTCAAACAGATACGCCATTACAGATATCTGTCAAATAAAATAACAGGAACATAACAGACAGCGGTGAAACAAGTGGCTACTGTGCAATAGGGGTGATAACACCACCATCAACTGACGGTTTTTTGGCTTCCAAAACACAATCCTGTTTTGTGTGGCAATATAATTAGTTATGACGTCACTTATTTGCCAACTCAATCAACTATTTATTGGTTTTAAAGCAACTAAAAATCCAATTTTGCATTTAATTTAAGTATAATCTGGTTTTCATTGCTAAAATAAAATGTATTTTTTTTTTCTAGAGGCGCGTCTTGCAATTAATGTTGTATAGTGTATTATAAATATAACTCTGAATTAACTATTTCTATATAATGTTAGTAAAAAGTAGATAAAATTTTACATATCTAAGTCCGGTAGCGGGAAGGCAAAAGCCAAAATTACCTTTCTTAATTTGATTCTGACAGTGGCGAAGGGTGCTAACAACCCGATTCCTTCCGGGTTGCCTAAAATTTTGAAGTAATCAAACGCTTCTATTAATAACCCGTTGTGTGTAATACAGGCATACTCTTCCCTAATAAACTTAACTTTTTTTCAACACGATGCAGAATCAAAACGCAACGTAATACTCTCACAAAAACGATTCATTCACGATCTCTAATAGTAAATGCCGGTCGGAAATATCAGAAATTGTACACTCAGACATTTAAATAATTCATTGACAAACACCCACACCACTCCAGGAAACATCGCGTATTTATGCTACTTAGATAACCCGGGATTAAGCGGCTTATTACATTTAAAAAAAGACTTTGTGTGTTGTGCGTAAGGCTCACTTTCACTTTGCCTGCCGAAGCCGCGAGCCGCGAGCCGTGAGCGGCTTCTTGGAACATTTTTGGCGCTACGATCGCCTACTTATACAAAATTACTGCAGCGAAATGGAACGTAAAATATCGATGATTTAGTGTAAAACAAAAACAATTATATTTTATCTGCTTTTATTATTAAGGTTTATAAACTGGCGAAATTAATATTAGATTAGAATTTTATAAAATAACACCGTCACTTATTGGAAATAATTGTAATGGCAACATTACGATTGATTTGTCATTGATTACAAACTTCATATTTCGTTTCTTGTTGTGAAGTATTATTATTGTTTATTAGTAGTACATATATCGTTTTAATTTAATAAAAAAATACATAGCCAGATTAGTGTTGATGCTCGAAACCAGTGAAATTTCGTAATATCGGATTGTGCAAACTTATAGTGTCAAGTGGTCAGTTTAATTTATATTTTATCTTCGGTCGGACTCGCTAGATAAATTATTTTGTATTTACTTGGCTTAATAAAAGTAGAAAAGGCTCCTTAAATTAAAACTGATTGTGGATGCGAATTTGTTGAGTGACGATTTTAGAAGTTATGTCCTAATTTTCAAGAAGAGAATAAATAAAAAGGGTAAGATAAAGGTTAGTAGTTTTCGCCAGAGGCGGCGCTGGGTAAGGGCGACGTGGGCCACCGTCTGTCTGAGGGTCCTCGCGCCTCGAAAGTTTCCCGTTTTTTGCTCATTACATCCGTAATCTAATGTGTGGCGCGCCATCACAGGGCCTCGCAAATTGTGTCTTGTCTTGCCCACACCAAATTTAGGTTCTGCGCCGCCACTGGTTTTCGCTACGGCTTTACCTGAAAAAATTTTCACGCTTCGCCACTGGATTCTGATGTTACTTTTTATTGTGTATGTTTTATCCGTTGAAGCCCGAAAACATAAATAAATAATCAATTAATCAATTGTTTGTCATTGCTTGTCAATGATTCTAACATTCAATACTCAAAACAAAGTGGTTTAGTAAAAATTTAAAATATTTTGTTAATTATAATGCCGTTTAAATATAATTAATACATTAAACCGGAAGCGGATAACTGTTTACGTTTTCTTTGATTAGCTTACGAGTTAACTGTCATACAATAATTAATATTTAATTAACCCTGTATTGCATTAATAAATGTATTTAAAATTACGATGTTGTGTTTATATTTCAGAATTTAACGGAATTCAACACGGCACACAACCGGCGAATCTCAATGTTGGGAATATCTACGGACGACGGCAGCGACGTGATGAAGGTGAGATGTAAATGTGAAAAGTGCTCTTACATATTATAACAACTATTATTTAGGATAATCTAATGCAACAATGTCTTAAAATTTAAACAATATTGTGTGTATGTGTTTGTATTTTTTTAACGCTGTTATTTAATCGTATGGCGTTATTTTCATAATCGCTTCATGCAAAAAAATCACTAACCTAACGCATTCACTGCTGGGAACGCATATGGTGTTTTCTTGACTTTCGCCTAGTCCCGCTGTCATAGTTCGGTGGTCATTTGAACGCACATATGCGTTTGTGGCGCCTGAAGAAATCTCGAGTCTGACAGCCGGCAGCGGACGCATAAGGCCGGCGCCACACTTGACGGAACGACCGATCTTCCGCGTAGTGTGCCCGCTAATTGTAATTTATATGCAATAACATATTGGCGTTCCGTCACGGAAGATCTGCGACGGAATTTCCGTCAAGTGTGGCGCCGGCCTTACAGTCAAATTTGCACTGTTTACATACGTTTCACACTAATAGAAATGAATGGCGTATCCACCATGTGGGCAGTTTAAAAACAGGCGGCTGCGAAGTACCGTACTCGCTGCTCAGCTCGGCTCAGTCGGCCGCCACGCGCCTCGCGACGCGCTTGTTACAATACGTTTACTTTTAGTTTACCACTGACAGATGGCTTGCCTTCATTTCATTTCCAACTTTAACACCATACAAATAAAGTAGCTATTACAAAATCTGCAAACGTGTGTAACAGTATTCTAAAATTGGCTTTATTTGTAGGTCGTTAAAAGTTGAATATGAAATGAAGGCAAACCATCTGTCAGTGGTAAACTTTATGTAATTTTAGGCCGCGTTCAAACCAAACCGACTGTCGGCCGCCGAATGTGAGCAGGCTCACTGAGCCCCAGTGTGAACGTTATTTTGTACGGTATTTTATGTCGGTGACTACGCATAGCGTAATGGCGTATTGTCGGTTAGGTGTGAACGAAAACATGAATATGTATGGAAATACAATAAACTGCGTAACGCGCGCTCACATTCGGCGACCGACAGTCGGTTTGGTCTGAACACAGCCTTACTGTATGTTGGTAGATGCTTACAGCCGTAATGAGCCACTACAATACAATTTGGTTTCCAGCCCCCAACGGGAACGAAGCGCTCGGCCTCCATGCCAGCCGGCGTGCCGAAGAAGCAGCGCCGAAACGTCTCCTTCAACGAAGAGGTCGACATCATCAATCCGGAGGACATTGACCCCACCATCGGAAGATTCCGGAACCTGGTGAAGAGCACCATCGTGCCAAACGCCAATAACGTGCCGAGGAAACTGAAGCTGCAGAGCGCTGATGAGAGTGAGTGTTTTACCCAGAGATGGCGTGGAAAATTTATATTTCATCATTATCATCATTTCAGCCGAAAGACGTCCACTGCTGAACATAGGCCTCCCACAAGGCTCGCCAAACAGATCGGCCCTGCGCCATCCCCATCCAATGCGTTCCCGCCACCCTCACCAGGCCATCGCTCTATCTTGTTGGAGGCCTACCTACACTGCGTCTTCCGGTCCGCGGACGCCACTCGAGAACCTTATAAAAAATAGAATAAAAATAGAATTTATATTTATTTTTCTTTATTATATACATAAGTATAAGAAGTATTTCCACGGAGATATTCGGCTATAGCCGTGGTGGCCTAGTGGTTTGACCTATGCCTTCTCAAGCAAAAGTCGTGGGTTCAAATCCTGGCTCGCACCTCTCGAGTTTTTCGGAATTTATGTGCGAAATTACAGTTGAAATTTACCATGAGCTTAACGGTAAAAAAACAAAATTTTTAGTGGTAAAAATTTAGTGGTGTGTGTGAAGTTCCCAATCCGCACTGGGCCCGCGTGGGAACTACAGCCCAACCCCTCTCATTCTGAGAGGGCTGTGCCCAGCAGTGGGACATATATAGGCTGGAATGATGATGATGATGATGTCTCCCGCAATGATTATTTTAATGGTTCACAGCGGTGAACTCTTGAACTGCATTAACTTGTGAACAGATCTTCCAGATCACCACCAACACTCGTTGAGACTCCAGGAGTTGTCCCGCGGAGCGGCGTTGTATTCTGACCTGCCAGCGCCCAGTTCTCATCTCAGCCTCATCGGAGCCAGGTATGAATCCGGTTTTGATAATAAAATAACCAACACAATAACCAGCCAAACGGACAAAAAATTCAAATCCGTAGTCAAGAAAACATTAATATTTAAGGCATACTATAAACCAGTGATGACCAAACAGTGGTGAATAAGCAGTGATGGTATAAGACCAGTGATGGTGTAGGGGTAAGCACGCAGCACGGAATGCTGAGGACCTGGGTTCGATTCCCAGCATTGGTCTTTTTTCTGGGGTTTTTCCTGTGCATCTATATTTCAGTTTGTATTTAGTTTGAAATATATAGTTTCACGGGATGACCGTAAAAGTAATAAAAAATGAAGTTGAAAAATAAATACAAAAAGGATAGGTACTTCATACCTAACTTGTCATACTATAAAGTTGAACAAAATAAGTAACACAACAAAAAAAACATACTATAAAGCTGAACAGCCAGGCTCGTCATGTTAATCGTGCTGCCGCAGCCAGACTGCTCAGTGCGCGAGTATACATCCTCGTCATGCCCGACTCGCTGCCGCAGGTCGGACATGACGAGGATGAGGTTTTTATTTTTTAATTATGTGGTTTAGGGTACTGGCCACTAAGAAAGCCTCGCTCGTTTAAAAAAATAATTATGTCACAATAGTATTTTATGCAACGGTATCATAATAAGGGCCATTGAGACACGAGTGCGAGTTTATGACATGAGGCAAAGCCGAATGTCATAATAGATACGCATGAGTGTCTCAATGGCTGATTATGAACAGTTGCATACATTACTTTTTCTACGAGTTCTAAATAAACAATTATTAAATTATGAATACTTATATAAATCTCGTTCGAAAAATTACCTTTAGATTCCTAGCTTTCGTACGCGGTCCACGTGCTTGTTTTCAGTTCCTATAATTCGCAAAAGATATGTAAAAAATGGGATACTTGTGAGAGCATGTAACATGTATAACAAAAAATACCAACATATTGATTTGTTTCAACTAAACTACAGCAAATTTATTTCTGCTTTGAAAAGTACTTAAACAGATATATCTCTGTTAGGTATACTTCGACTGCACTTAGTAATATGCAAATGTGAGAAGTTTTTAAGTTTCCTAACTTATTTGATGGCACACTGCTTGTATATATATTTTGCACGTATTTTTCAATTATAATTGTTTTTGTGTAGGTACCTATGTTTATCGATGTTTCAGCCTATTTGGCGCCTTTTTTCAAATTTCTTTTTAAACATTTTTTTTTTTTCTGAAAATGGTTTGTTTATTGTTTATTTTTTTTTTAATTATTTTAAAGATCTACCTTTAATCCTAAGAGCAAAAAATGTATAAGCCATTAGTGGAAGCTGTTTTGGCTAATGTATTATTTAGAAAAATTAATTTGAATTGTATTATATTATGCTGTATGTTTCCCAAAACAATAAATAAATAAATAAATAAATAAATAACGGACAATAAATGAATTTTTCAGTTTTAAAAGTAGCAAATTATTGCTCACTTTCATTGCCGCCTGTTTTACTTCTGGCGGCGTCAACATTTCTGCGTCACTTAATTCACCAAACTCACAAATTCTCACAGATAAAAAGTCATTTAAATAGTGATTACTCTTTTATTACTTTCAACTTGAATGAACTCCGTGCAAAAGCAAAACAAATTCCCGCTATTTTGAAACGTTTTTTTTTCACTGATCACAACCTTAGAATGGACCCGGGAACTTTGTCATACAGCCAAATTGAATGATGTTAAAATATTCATATTTATTAATAACTTTAAAATTCGTTTATTGTCCGTTATAGTATTCATTATTTAATAATTGTTTATGTAAACATATTTTAATTAATGTATAAAGTCGATTTAACAATAATTAAGTACTTAAATAAAATAGAATGGCTGTCGGCCATTAGACAATAAACCGGTGAATTTTTTTTTTTTTTTTTTTTTTTATTTTAATTTCCGCCATTTGCAGTGCGAAAAAGAACATTGTGAAACGATCACACAATGCACCTCATTGGACTACCGATAGCGATACCGATAGTAGCACATTGTAGTACGCGAGTAGAAAAAAGAAAAAGTAAAATCGGCGGGAGCAACGCAGTGTTTCAATTGTTTAATTGTTATTTCCTCGCATTAGTCGTGAAAAGCACAATGTTTAGTCTCAGCCAAAAGTGCAATAGATGGACTCTCAAGTACTTTCGAGGGCCTCCGCTACGCGTCGGCCCTCAAACTAACTCTTCCATCTATTGCTTACTTTCTAGCCTCTACAACAATAGATGTATGTAATTTAATATAATAACATTGTAGATCTGTTTGGAAAAACAGAGTTGAGTTGAGTTTCTTGCCGTATTCTTCTCAACAGGATTTTTCCGAACCGTTGTAGATTCTGCGACATTCATAAGTGATTGTATGTAGCCTTTTTTTTATTTGCCTATTATAGTGTCCCACTGCTAGGCAAAGGCCTCCCTTCTCGACCTTCACAACTCCCGGTCCGGCGCAATGTCAGGCCAGTCCTTTGCGTACACGTCCAAATCGTCCCGCCATCTCCGTCTTGGTCTGCCTCGTCGTCGCTGGCCGTTCTCCGGCACCCACCAAGTGACAAGTGTTATAGCCTAAAATATAGAATATTATAGAACGAAGGTATTTAGAGTTTGTCTTTGTTGTTGCAGACTGGGCCTGACGCTGCCCAACCCGGCGCCGGACGTGGAGCTGGAAGGCCCGGAGCCGCACATCAACATACACCCGCCGCTGCCGCATTCCGGTACGTACCACCGACAAACTATATAACTGTATTCTGGCAAATAAAGATTTACTTACTTACTTACTTACAAAAAGGTCGCCTTGTGACACCTTAACCCTTTAACGGGCAAGACCGAAAAAAATCGTCAATACAAGCCTCATCGCCAATCTTTAGTCCTAAAAATTTTGTACAAGAAAAAAATACAAAAAGATGTTGTTACAGGGTGGTCTTTTTTGAGATTGTTAACCTATAAAGGGTTAAGAGGATACGATGCGCACCATTTCTCCATACAAACGTAGTCCCCTGTTTCCTCCCTGGATAATGGCTTTAGAGCCAATTTTTTTTACTGTGTAATCTGTATCTACCACAGCTATGCCCTTATGTTTCGTTTTTTCCATATTTCAATTAACATAAGAAATATAAGCTTTCAAAAACTGAAAAAAAGCCCAATTTCAACGTCATTTTCAGACACTCATCAGAAAAGAATCCCTGATATAAACAAAAAAAGGAAAACATAGGGGCATAGGGGCATAGCTAAATCTGTCATCTAATTATTTTTGAAAAAAAAAATTTATTGGTTCAGTTTTCGAGAAGAAAACAGGGGACTACGAAATGCTGTTTTGATCAATTTTATGCGCCTATTAACGGTCTGAGCTGCAGTTGTCTCACTCTCGCTGTACAGACACTGAGGGGTTCGGGCGAGACAGCGACATTTCATTAAAATACCTATTTCTCAAAAGTCTCTCAGCCATCCCCCTTAAATGTCCATTTTGCTTGCAGTGGCTAGACATCTGTCCATACCAATCCATACTAATGAACTTCAACGGCTGCAAGCAAATTTGTATTGAAACTAAGCAGGCCTCGCTTTGTCGACTGTACCTACACAAGTTAAATCAGTTTAAAATTCACGGTTATCGAGTGATTTTCTCCTTGTGTCCGCGAGTTATTTTATTGTTATGGATTCATACTAGGAGACGTTAAATAGGTACATCATCCACTTCTGCTGCTGTCTGTACGCTCGTGTAGGGGAATGGCACGCGGCACAGAGGACCTGGGTTCGATTCCCAGCGCTGGTATTTTTTCTGTTTTTTTTTCTGTGCATCCATATTTCAGTTTGTATTTAGTATGAAATATATTATTATGGATTTCACGGGATGACCGTAAAAGTAATAAAAAAAGAAGTTGAAAAATAAAAAATACAAAAAGATACTTCATATCAAACTTGTTACATTAAAAACTATTGTTATTTTTTTACAGCTGCAGAAGAATCTGGTCCGTCCAACGAACCGAAGAGGAAGAAGTATGCCAAAGAAGCGTGGCCGGGACGAAAGCCGGGACTCATACCGGGAGTCTGAGCCCTATGCGAACCGCGCAAGGGCTAGAATTGCTTGTACTGGTCGGGGTGAGGTTGCTCATTCACTTATTGTAATATTTTCTAAGTTCGAATTAGAAATCGGCCAAGTGCGAATTGGATTTAGGTTGGTGTTCTACCGTGTTGCCATTATAAAGATCGAGCAAACTCCGCAGAAAGAAACGAGTCTCTTTATGGATGCCCTTTTTAATATTACAGTTGGCGTTGACCACGGGGCGGGAGGGCTTTTTTGTCACTCGTTTTTTTTTTTGCGAACATAGTAAACCATATTCCGTGAAAACACCTTAGTTTCTACGAATTACGATTCAAAACGTACAGACGGACAGAGCAATAGGGCTGGACAAAGTTCTTTTCCAGGGATTACTCGAAGCTCTATCTATACTAATAAAATATTGATGTAAATCCGTTTGTAAGTAATCTTTGGAACTCGTGAACCAATTCTACTAAGTTTTTTGTTGATTGAAAGCAACATTACCCCTTTTTAACAGTCTTTTTATCACGCCATAATACAAAAATCCCGTGGGACGCAGACGGAGTTGTAGGCAATAGCTAGTCTAAATTATAAAGATAAAAAGTCCTGACTCATCTACGTCGTGCATAATTCCCTTTATAACGAACACTAGGCATTAGTACAGTTTCAACAAAATTCCCTTAGGATAGGGAATTCCGTAACGAAAGCAAATAAAAAAAGCGGGCGTAAGTTTACGATCAGATTTTTTATGAATGAGCAACGTTACATTGAAGTTTACTATTATTTGGGAAAGACTCCCAAAATACTACAAAACGTAATTTGCAATTACACAGCGTTTTTATACATTTTAATTTGAAAATACACTGACGAGCAGCGTAACGGGTCACATTGCATCCTAAGATGTATGAAAATTGTAACGTTATTTTTGCTCGTCATTGTATATTGGTATAGCGGTACACAGTCATGTTCTAATACACGGAGAGATGTGGGCCTAGCAAACTGGGTCTTTTACCTTTTGAACGCCAGCAGTGTCTGTAAACGACAATATGGAAGTACAAAAATTTACCTATAGTATAAATCTACCCAGGTGAATTGTTTGCTTCGAGCCATTACATTAAATTTGAACCTTAATACTATGACGATACCGTTTGTTTTGAAAGATAAGGGCAAGAAGCGAAAAATTCACCTGGGAAGATTTATACTACCCGCATCCGCATAAGAATCAATTTTGTTCGTAACAAAAACGATGTGACTTTCTAACCAATTGGCATGTGTGAAAGGGACAAATCATCACTACTTAAAAAGCTCGCATCTCAAATCGATCTGCAAAATAAACTGAACCTTGATGCACACCGATAAGGTTTACTAAGTAAGATTATTAGTATTGAGATACGAGCTTGTTTAAAAGTAACGGAATGCTTTATGGTTCGCGCTAAGACTAATTTAGACGGTGCGAGAGATATTGTGCTAGTTTCGTTGCTATGGGGTGACCTTGTTTTGGATTTATAACCTCGTAAAGCCCACATAAAAATTTGACTCGTAATTTCGAAACTTTACTGTCAATCAAGAAAAGTTTACATTCACTTTGATATGGTGTACTAAATTTGGCCTTGCAGCAGTGGTCGGAATGTTCACGGCAAAACAAAAAACTGTCGCAATCAGAGTTAGAATTATTTTTATCGATATCGATAGTTGTGTTGTGTAATAGAAGAAAAAAACGGTCCACCAAATAGAAAAATATTTAATACAAAATTTTACGTATAAAATTATATAATTATACATTATACAGACAAATGCAATTTCTTCTTCGAAATCCACGTCAGACAATTTTATTTGGTTTGTGATAGTGATAGGAGTAATCATTAGTTTCTCAACATTCTCTTAAAGCCATTTGTGTATACTAAATTCTGAAGTGTCTATTATTTTTAATGAGTTGGTGTTATCTATAACACGTCTTTTGCATATTTTAAATTAACTGTCGCGAATAATTAAAAAAAAATCTAAATATATCGGCATGTTTTTTTATACCTAATATTATAATACTCGATATCGATAAACTCAGACGTTTATAACACTAGCTAGATTGCGGCAATCTTTTGTTTTGCCGTGAAAATTCCAACCTCTGCTTATGAGGTTAAGGAACCGATTATCAATAGCAATGTACAGTAAGATTATTTCCACTTTGACACTCTGCAATTCTCGACATATATCGAGAGAGATTGGAAGTGCAATACTTAAGCTGATTTGTTATTAATTATATTAAATGGGATTGGATATTTTATGTGATTAAATTCTAGGATTTTATATAAGTACTGACTGTATGAGAAAACATGAATCTTTACGATTAAAACTGAGACGTCCCGAGTGTCAAAGTGAATATAATCTTACTGTACCGCAACTTGCACGGTATTTACTTATCACACTGTCTTGCCACACAAACACAAACTTGGTTTAAAACATTACTTATGTCATGGTTTACCCATCGGAGGCTTAAGACACGGATCCTTGCCAAATTAAAGGCATTATTTTTTCCATTTTTATTTGTATCCATAAAATTGGCTTTATATGAAACATTTGAGACTAGAGTGCACGTTTTTTCTTCACTTCGCGCTTCCGAGGGGTTAAGTGTGCATAATATCACATTAAAGTTTTAAAAGAACAATGGGCAAAATACACTAATTTATTAGAATGCACTTTTTTCTAAAATGTCAACTTAGTTAGGATGGTTATAAGTTAAACCTAACCTAATCTAAAGTAATATGTACATAGCACGATCGAAAAAGTTCGTATAATTAAGTTTCACCGGAGTATCAAAAGTCCATTATGTATTTCGTTTGTTATTAGTTTTAAACTTTATGCATTTTGATATATTTCGGCTAGCGTGTTCTGTTCGTATAATTATTTCTTATATTTCTTTGGATTGTCTCAACCCTAGCTGTAGAAGGGTGAATCAACTTTTTCGTGTTGTTTACTCAGTCCCCAGTTTTTCAAGTGGCATCTTGACACAAAATAAAAAGGTACAGAAATAAATCTACATACAAAGTGCGCTCGAGCAACGCACACATAGACACTGTTCACAGACACGATATCTCGGATTAGTTCGGATCAGTCCGAGCGCGATTGCCATCCGCGTGAGGCGCGCGCTGTGGTCGCGCGTCAGTGGAATTTTTCGAGGCGCGCGCTGTGGTCGCGCGTACTTATTTATTTTGTGTCGCGCGTCTGTGGAATTTTTCGAGTGCAATAATGGAGCAACAAAAAAAAGGTTATTATAGGTAACTGTTCAGTGGACGGTTGTTTAAATTCAACCCTAAACGGTGAATGGTCGTTTTTTAAGCTACCAGTGGTTTCAGAGAGGTAAGTTTAGTAGGTATCTGCTTGTATTTCGATGGTTCATTTTAACGTTACATAGAATAGTTAGGTGGATAGGTAAGCACCTCGCTCCGACTCCCAAAGTAATAATAGTTTCCTATTTTGAATCAGTATAAATAAACGTTACCTTAAAAAAAATGTGGTTAGGTGCTTATACCTAACTACATTTTTGTAAGGTAAATTCATGCCACTAATATTACGTAAGTTGAAAACAAGTTTTTTTGTTTGTATAGATATTGTGTTGTTTTTAGTGTCATTAGATAAGTTTAGGTCTAAAACCGATAGGACAATGGAAATTGTATAACTAGAAGTTTAGAAGTTATTAGTTATTAGGGATTTTCTATAGTGAATATTGACAAACGCTAAATTTTGTAGGTAGGTATTTTAATTATTATTATTTTATATTTCCATTCTTCCAGTTTGAATATCAACAATAAATCAAACAACTAGAAACGAGTGCCACTTTCACGATAAGTTTTATGTGCATATGCCATAATTGACAACCCTAGAGCGACCGCCGAGCGTAGGTATGAAAAGTAAAGTATATACACTTGATTGACTTCTGTACCTTTTTATTTTGTGTCTTTATACTGTTTCATAGAAAAATATTTCGGTTGTCCATGAGACAAAATTTGTGTAACCACAGCAACGGGTGGCAAGAAAAAGTCGAATCACCCAGGATTTAAACCAGAAATAAAAAAAAAACAAAGGGAAATTGAAATGACACTGCACTTCTATCGTACAGTAGTATGATTATATTCTAGGATAATTATTTTGACATTTGAAACGCTCAATATGACAAGAATGTAAGATATCTTCCATACTGAGACGCCTTAGGGCCGCCATTAAGGGAAATAATAATAATACACTGAGAGGCCAATGTCTACATTTTGTATGCTTTCAGTAAAATACATTTTGACATGGAACCGTTGACAGCTGTCATCTCAATACAGAATACCTAAAGAGGTTCTATTAAAATAGTAACAAAGTAGCATCAGTTTGATCTGCTCCAACTTAGCATGGTATTATAACACTGAATTTGAAGTAGTAAGATATTTGTCAATTACTATAGCAATCCTAAATAATATTTACTTTGCCGTAATTTTCCTGATTAATTTAAACAAACTGAAAAATTTTGTTGAACAGAAACTGAAAAAAATGAATTTGCACTTAAATTATGTGTACTGGTTTACTGATTTACCTAATATGATAAATCGCCAATAACTCGCCACCTCATATTAAAAATGAATTCTATTCACCCATAATAGAATTATTTTTTAGCATAAGGTATTATCAGGGCGAGTTTAGAAAGGGATTGGAGTTGACAGTAATTCTATATGCCTACGTCAAAACATGTGTGAAATGTCAGTTCTCACAGTCCCGTTCAGATTGCGGTTTGATTATGTATGGATCTGCGCTAGGCAGAGTTGGACAGGGATAAATACATAGATATAATACTGTGAAGAAAGTGTACCTTGCTTTCACTGCGTCGCTTCTCGCAGGGCCCTGCTTGCATCCACGGCGCTCTTCAGCTCGATCCACTTTTGGGTTGGTGTATGGGTGTGTGTATGTATGTTTATAAATCCGATATAGCCCGAAAACCGTACTTTTAGTATTTTAATATGCGCAGGAGAACTCAGCGCGTGCCGACCGAATCCACGAGAGCTTTAGAACTGTCACCTTGACAGGTCAGAAGAGTATTTCTGAAGGATACACTGAGAGGTGTATTTTCCTATCAAGGTTGAAAACCGAACATTCCCCCGCCCAAGCCATTTCCAATGGCTTAATCCCGAAACAATCCGAATAGAAGAAACCGAAGCCTAATCCACAGGCAGCCGAGAAAGCTTGGCAATCGCTCGTTGTAAGACCGTGCCTTGAGCCAACTTAACGTCAGCAACCCGAACCGTACCATCTTTGCCTGGGTACAACTGGACGATACGTCCACGACGCCAATGTAGAGGAGGGGCGTTTTCCTCCTTTAATAGAACCAAATCTCCCACCTTGGGAGGGGCAGCAGGGTCATTCCACTTTACTCTCTGCTGTAGAGTATGGAGATACTCCAAATGCCAACGATGCCAAAATCTTTGGGAAATTTGCTGTAACAGCTGGAACCGAGTTAACCGATGCAGTTTTTCATCTTGGAGGGGGAATTCAGGGACGCCATTTAAAGGCTGGCCGATTAGAAAATGACCCGGAGTTAGAACCTCTGGGTCGTTAGGATCCGAAGAAAGGGGACACAGAGGTCGCGAGTTTAAAAGGGCCTCTATTTTGCAAAATACGGTACTTAACTCCTCGAAAGTGAGAATGGTCTCTCCGATTACCCGTTTGAGATGAGTCTTGGCTGACTTCACAGCTGACTCGAACAAACCTCCCCATGAAGGGCATGCTGGGGGGTCAAATATCCATGAAATTCCACGACAAGCTAACTCATGACCGATTGTTCTTTGATTCTCAGTCAAAAAACTTTGAACTTCTCGTAAATAATTGTTAGCACCCTTGAAGTTGGTACCGCAATCCGACCGAATGATAGTAGGCAGCCCACGCCTAGACACAAACCGAGAAAGAGCTGCTATAAAAGCTTCTGTGGAAAGTTCCGAGACTACTTCCAGATGGACACTCTTAGTGGCCAAACAAACCAAAACGCATAGATAGACCTTTGTGATTTTCGGTTTCCGCAATTTATGTGATTTCACAAGGAACGGCCCTGCAAAATCTGTGCCAACACCTTCAAAAGGTCTGGCTGCTACCACCCGATCGCGAGGCAAATTACCCATTAACGGTTGAGTGGTAGATCCCTTCAGTTTGTAACACGGTATGCAGTTAGTGGTGACCTTATTAACCGCTCGTCGAGCCGATAATACCCAATACTTGCGTTGCAGAATACCTAACAACGTATTTGGACCGACATGTGCATTTTTTAAATGTAAATCCCGAATCAAAATAGTTACAAAGTGACCCGATTTAGGAAGCACTAACGGATGTCGCGAATCATAGGGTAAGTCCGAATTTTGTAGTCTACCACCTACCCGAAGCAACCCCTTAGAGTCTAGGAAGGGGGTTAGACGTTTCCAGTGGCCCTTAAGCCTTCGATTATTCCGCAGAGTATCAATTTCCTCGCCGAAGTTCTGTAATTGAATTAAAGCTACACAAACCAACAAAGATTCTTCCCTCTCTTCAGGTGACAAATATTCCGATTTGATTTTGTTATCTTTATTCCGACAGTTATGAGAAAATCTCCGTAACCAACCGACGACACCGATTAATTTGTCGAGAGAACTATACCGATTTAAAACATCAAAATCCGAAACCGTTTGATCTTTACCGCTGGTTGCTACTAAGCAACGCAAACCAGGTAGCACAGCTGGCGCCTGTACTACCGAAACAGGCCAATGGGATTCAGGCCCCTGGAGCCATTTCGGACCCCACCATAAAGGATGGGAAACCAAGTCTGATGACTGACAACCTCGGGATGCACAGTCAGCCGGATTCATCTGGCCTGGAACGTGCCGCCACGAAATGTGTACCGCAGAATTCTGTAACTGTGACACGCGATTCGCTTCAAATACCTGTAGAGTATGAGGTGGCGTTTTAAGCCACGACAGGACAATGGAGCTGTCCGTCCATCCGTAAACCTCCGAGACATCCATGGTTCTTTGCAAACAAAGACAAACATGATGCAGGAGCTTAGCTAAGAGCACGGCTCCACACAATTCCAACTTTGGAATGGTGAGCCGAGATCTGATGGGAGCGACCTTACTCTTTGCCATTATCAGGTGAACCGAAGAAGAACCGTCCTCAGTGATGGTACGTAAGTAGACCACTGCTGCGTATCCTAATTCCGACGCGTCACAAAATCCGTGAACCGAAACTTGGCACGTTGACTTGGGAAACATACATCGCGGAACCTCGATCCGATTGAGGTTACATAAATCCATTTTAAACCGAATCCAGTCTCTCGCAAGACTCCCACCGATTTCTTCGTCCCACGTTAACTTTTCAAGCCACAAACGCTGGAGTAAACACTTTGCCCAGAAGGTAACCGGGCAAATCCAACCTGTAGGATCATACATCCGAGCAACGGTAGACAAGATTTGTCTCTTTGTAATCAAATTATCCGAAGCTAAAGTCGTCCGATATGAGAAATTATCCGAAATCGGATTATATTGAACACCTAAGACCGAAACCGAACTATCCACTTCAGGATTATCAAACAAATGAGGAACTTGCAAATGATCTTCTGGTAAGTCCTTCAGAAGTGCAGGACAATTGGATATCCATTTACGCAACTCGTATCCTGCCGAATCCATTATTTGGATTAATTCCCGTTGGAGTAAGAGAGCCTCCGCTTCCGTATCCGCTCCTGTCAAAATGTCATCGACATAGATATGTTGCTCTAGTGTGGCCGCAGCCTTAGGAAACCGTTCGCGTTCTCTATTTGCGAGTTCTAGTAAAGTCCGAATAGCCACGAAGGGGCTAGATTTTAAACCATAAGTATTTGTGTTCAATTCGTAAACGAGCAGCGGCTCATGAGGCGACTCACGCCATAGAATCAATTGAAACCGCCTGTCCGAAGGATCAATCCAAGTTTGACGAAACATCATTTTAATATCCGTCACGAAAACAATCTGATGCTTCCGAAAGTGCATCAAAATCTCCGTGATGTCCCTATGGAGTTTAGGACCCGCATGTAGACAATTATTTAAGGATGCGCCCGACGACGTAGCGCAGCTCCCGTCGAATACGACCCGCAGTTTCGATTGTTCATCTTTACATACAGAATGATGAGGAATGACGTAAAACTCCTGACCCGATTGAAAGTCAAACTTTGAAAGTGACATATGACCGAGATTTGAATATTCCCGCATAAAGTTGATGTACTTTTCGCGTAAGGCAGGCTTCGCCTTAAGCCTACGTTCTAACGCCAGAAACCGTTTCTCCGCAATGGCGCGGGAATCCCCTAAAACCGGTCGCGATGATATAAATGGCAATTTAGTCATAAACCGTCCGTCATTCAACCGTACTGTATTATTTTTATAATGAAGCTCACACTCCTGGTCTAATGGATTAGACTGGCACGCTTGGGGTGGCTCTTCCACCTTCCAAAACTTCTCTAAGGTATCCGAAATTGACGCACCAAAAAACTCCGAATCATCTATTAGAGTTGAGGCAGCCGGCTGCACTAGCACCGGGCCTAACAACACATAACCGAAAACCGAATTATAAGCCGTCAGCCCGTCAGGCTGTAATACTATTTTATCTCCTCCTACTAGAGCGCCGAAAACATCCGAACCTAGTAATAAATCGATAGGTGCCGGTGAACCGAAATGTGGATCTGCCAGAGTTAAACCCTCTGTAAGCCGAAGAACCGAATTATTTAAATTAAGTGCAGGCATGTGACCGATTATATTTTTCATACTAACCACCGGAGTGGTGACCATAGGAAACCGCTTAGTAACCGGAGAGAAGGTCAACGAACCCTTCCCACAAATACCAATAGCCTTTGTATTACCAATACCCCGAATATGGTTGTCTGATGGCTCTAGCCGTAATCCTAGCCTGCGAGCTAAATCCGAAGTTATTAAAGACCCCTGCGAGCCTACGTCCAGTAACGCCCGAACTTCAATGCCCTTATCCAAATCCGAATTAAAATAAACTTTTACTAAAGCCGTGGGCAGTAACACTGTTACTGGAAGTAGCCCCGGGGCAGTATGACCGAGAGAAACCGTATCCTATGGTCTAGTATACTGCTGGTCGTGACGACGAGCAGTATCCCTTTCGCCATGACGACGTTGGTCATGACCATCACGAACCTGACCCTCACCTTGGTCATACTCTCTCCGCTGTTGAGTCTGATGAGGAGACCGAGGTTGAGTGTGAGACGGATTCACTCTTCGTCCAGACCGAGAAGGCGAGCCACGGTGTGACCGAGAAGGAGAGCCACGGTGTGACCGTGGTAGATCCGAACCAATATGACCCCCGCCCGTACGGGCCGGTGACCGCTCAGCCGAACGCCGTTGGTTAGGGTGGCCCTGATGAGAACCCGACCGATTGAAACACAATAAGGGATGATGTTTCCTACTCCCACACGATGCACAGTTAGGAACCCGATTACAATATTTATATCCATGTGGTCCGAGGCAAAAGAAACAAAACCGATTTTTCTGCACATAATCCTTCCGAGCATATGGGGACATCGCTTTGAACTCCGAACAGTGTGGAAGATCCCGATGGTCCCGATCTCCACAAAAGCCACAAGGCTGGATAAGTGTCACTCCTGTGAACTGCGGTGCCCTACGACGTGGCCTAGATGGACTCGCAACAGGCTCCTGAACGGGATGCCCAGGGTCAGCCCTGGCACACTCCAACAATCGACATTCTACCTCGAGAAATTCCTGTAAATCCGAAAATGTTGGAATGGTCTCCGCTTCATTCCCACACTTTTGCTCAAACCGAGTCTTCAAATTGGTAGGCAATTTTGCCAGGCAAATATGGAGAAGTAGGAACGACCACTCCATGACAGGAAAACCAAGACGCTCCAGTGAGTTGACAGCCATAATGATTGGATTGAGAAACTGTGCCCGCAGACCGATAAGTTTGGGAGACACAGACGGCAGGTTAAGGATTTGGTCCACATGCACGTCTGCCAGCCGACGGGTATTTTGGTACCTTTTCATTAAAAGTTCCCTTGCAATTTGGTAACCCTCATCCGATATCCGCAAATGTTGGATCAAACCCAGAGCCTCACCGGAGAGGCACGACATGAGATAGGCCAACTTTTGAGCCCCCGATAAGTCCGAACGTGAATCCACCAAACTATCAAACAAATTATTGAATCCCACCCATTGGTCCATTGCCCCAGCAAAGGACGGTAATTGTAATGTAGGCAACCGAGATAATAGTCCATCTGACTCCGACCGGCTTGAATCCGACTTACTATCTGACCTATCAATAGTTTGTTTATATTGGAAATTCGCCTCCATTAGCCTATCGAAAGCCTCTAAACCGCGCGTATACTCAAGGCGACATGCAGCAAGAATTTCCGCCTGGGCTTGCACGTCCAAATCCGCTAGTTCGATAATACGTTGAAACGCCTCTTCAAATTTTAAAAATTCCGTATTTACCGTTAATAGGCGCATTTTCAATCGACCCGCATGCTCCGAACGAGTAATAAGGTCCGCACTATCGATCAACCATTGTAATTTAACTTTAAATACCGAGAAACTATGTTTAAACGACATCGCAATGTTTATCAATTCACTCACCGAAAATAAGCAATTAAATCCGTATATTACTTATCAAACAGTAAACACCGAATGTTACACGTATTACGCAAACCGAAATTCACTTATTCACTTCACGATTTCACTTAAACACTTAGTTAAACCGTAAATAAACACCAATAAACCAAAACAAAACAAACATAACAAATTACCAGTAGATAACACAGACAAGTGATTGATAAGAATTGTCAAACGTCAAACGTCAAATTCAAGTGACACCATAGAAATCCGAACTGTCATATATGTCAGCGTTTATTAACACAAGCCCGAATACACCCAAGTTACCAACCCACTATTAAAAATATAAACCGAATTGAAATTCGAAGGTAGGTATAAAATCCTTTGTTCGAAGATAAAATAAGGTCAATCCGACCGAAATAACCAAAATAAACCGAAATAAAGCCGAAACAACCGCGCTCTGCTACCAAAATGTATGGATCTGCGCTAGGCAGAGTTGGACAGGGATAAATACATAGATATAATACTGTGAAGAAAGTGTACCTTGCTTTCACTGCGTCGCTTCTCGCAGGGCCCTGCTTGCATCCACGGCGCTCTTCAGCTCGATCCACTTTTGGGTTGGTGTATGGGTGTGTGTATGTATGTTTATAAATCCGATATAGCCCGAAAACCGTACTTTTAGTATTTTAATATGCGCAGGAGAACTCAGCGCGTGCCGACCGAATCCACGAGAGCTTTAGAACTGTCACCTTGACAGGTCAGAAGAGTATTTCTGAAGGATACACTGAGAGGTGTATTTTCCTATCAAGGTTGAAAACCGAACAGATTATATTAATTACTGGCCACCCTTCAATAACTGGCCACGTTATACTAAATTGAATTCTGTTTGTCGGGGAACAGTGTTCATTTTCAGTATGAGGGGGCCAGTTATTAGCGATTTAAAGCACAGGTTCATACCTATTTAGGGAGTGGAGTTCTAGTGTTTAAGGATCTTATGTTAAAGATGTTTTGTTGAAATAAATTTATTATTATTATTATTATTTACCGTACATAAAGTTCAATTCACCCAGGTAGTTTCTCTGCAACACATCTTGTCCTGACTATTAAGTACTGTTAAGAGCATGAATGAATTTTATTGTTTGTAAAAATGACTAGAGTCAATAATAGTTTAAGAGCTGTGAAATATTATTTGTATAAATAAACTTATGAAGTATTTTACCTAGTGGTTTTATCTTTATTTGAATAAGCCTAATTTTAACTCTGGGGTCTCGATGGGGCCAAAAAGTTCTCGAATGGCGTCTACGGGAAGACGCAGTCTGGATAGGCCTCCAAGAAGTTGGAATAATGAGGATGGCGGGGAACCGGTCTGTTTGGTGAAACTTGGAGGAGGCCTATGTTCAGCAATGGTCTTTCAGCTGAAATGATGATGATGATGATAAATCCTAACTATATGTGATAGGTACCACAGAAGCGGAGCAGAGCGGAAACGCATAATCTGACCAATCATTTGGGTCGTAATTCACGATATAGTCCGTTTTGGTCTACCATTCAGTCCTATTAATAGGAATAAACGGACAGAAAATTCCGTTTAGTCCTAATATGACTTAACGGACAAAATTATCCGTTTAGTTCCACCTGTTTGGTGAAACTTGGAGGAGGCCTATGTTCAGCAATGGTCTTTCAGCTGATATGATGATGATGATTATGATGAATCCTAACTATATATTATTATAATACCTACCACAGATTTCTGGACAGTCTGCCCTTCGGGCATCTGAAGATACCTACCCAACTAACAAATTGGTCCTAACATCTGAACCTTTTACGGCTGATTCATCGTAAATACGTCATAAATAAGCAAGTTTTAAAACGTGACATTGTATAAGTATCACTTATATAGCACTTTTGCTTAAATGCAAATTGTTTTTAAATTGCAGTTGTACAAACGTATTTATAACATAGTAATAAAGCAATTTGATCATTGTCGTACAAAAGTTTTAACCAAGACCGTTTCCCGGTTTTACAACTTCAATATGACATCTTACAACACTTTGGTCATAGAAATGCTTTAAGACTGACTATTGTAAAACTAATCATAATGTCAGCATTTTACAGCTGTTACATGGCTAAAATGCCATACAACAGTCATAAGCACGACCTTCTTATAGCTAAAATCCTAAAATAGTGGTAATGGCGTCCATATTGCGTCGGCTTACGAGTTTTAAGTCTTAAGCCAGACCTTTTAATTGTATATAAGTCATATTAACAACTTACAGATAAAATTCGATTAATTTATTAAATTAAATATAATTAAACAAACATTATTTAAAGGGGGCATTAAAAAATTCTTAATAAACCTAGTAACGATCGTCGAAAAAATTTTGTTCGCATGCGTATCTGATTTGTTATACCGCATTTCATTTCACTCTACCAGATGACGAATCTGTTTTAATTACTTAAAACGGTAAAAAAGTATAATACTTACTGTTTTTCAATAGCGGCGATCATTTCACGCAAACAGGTTTTTATGTTATGAATTATGATTAAAACGGCTTCACTATTGCATTTCATCGACTCATTAGTCGTACAAACGTCAGCGTTATGACTACTCTACAACCAATTGCTCTTACAACAGTCGTTTAATATATTTCTTATGACAGCTGTGTGACTAAATGTGCTTGCTTATGACGATTGAGTGACCACTTTACGACGATTAAGCCATAAAAACTGCGCCAAAATCGAGTCATTTAAACGTTTGTAAGCCTTAAATACATACAATTAGGTTGTATCAAAAACGTTTGTACAACACTTATATGACTTATTTTTGCTAGTTGGGTAGAGAACCCAACCTACCTATTAAATGTGTAAAAATTATCTAACCAAGGCCCAATTGCATAACAAAGTACAACTAATATTACAAGCGGAACTCTCGCTTCAGTTAAGTATATTAACTAGAAAGGGAGTTCCGCTTGTAATATAAGTTGTGCTTTGTTATGCAATCGGGCCCAGCCCTATTTCATGCCAGAAGTATTGGGACTACAGTCCGACAAGCTCGTGCGCGAACCCTGTCGCAGTCAGCGTTTGCCGCACTTATTAAAAACAATCTTGTTAAGGACAGCAGAGGCTCCCTGCGACAGGGTTCCGCCGAGCGCCGCGCACGAGCTTCTCAAGGTATAAACGGATTATTTCGTCCGTTTAGTCCTATTAAAATTCGTGCCAAAACATATATTAGAAACATGTATTAGAAGGTCTGGTAGACCAAAACTGACTATACAGGGTTATCTTTAATTCACTGACATCCTCTTAACCCTGAATTCCTATCACTCAAACAAATGTTTATTGTTTTACGACTTTTTAAAATGAAGCACTTTTTTTCCCATACAAATACACAGAGTATCGTAAAAATAAGAGGAAATCTCAAATTTTCAAAACGTTATTACAGCAAAAATATTAAGTATTGACAAAAGCCGTAAAACAAAAAACATTTGTTTAAGTGGTAGGAGTTTAGGGTTAAAAGGATGCTAGTGAATTACAAATAACCCTGTATTGCGTTCTCTTAGAAATGTGATTCCCATACATGCCGCCTACGATTGGAAGGACGGACACCAGAGGCCGTATTGTTTAACGCACGGACGCTTGCCCCCGCTTTCACCATCTCTTTCAGTCACCGTCTCATACCGTTTAACAGAAAGAAATAGTGAATCCGATAGCAAGTGTCAGCGCGTTAGACAATAAGGCTGCGTTTCCACCAGAGATGTGGGATGTGTTTGTCATGAACCAATAGAAACACTTCATTCACTTAGGACCTTTTAAATGAAGTGTTTCTATTGGTTCATGACAAACATCCCTCGCAACGCATCCTCGCACAGCTCCGGTGGATACGCAGCCTAAGCGTACTGTTGTACTGTACTATGGATGTCGAGAAACTTCTACAGTATGTAGAAAGGCAAAGAATGAAACGCGTTAACGCGTTAGCATATTACTCGACTGCCGAAGGAGTTGATTTGATTATAGACATACCTTGTCCTACTTCCTATATTAGCTTATCCTGTTAATGTTATAAATGCGAAAGGATGTTTGGATATTTGGATGTCACCTTTACAGATGTATCACTGACGACCGCTTTAGCCTAGTTGGTAGTAACCCTGCCTACGAAGCACGAGGTCCTGGGTTCGAATCCCGGTAAGGGCATTCATTTGTGTGATGAGCACGAATATTTGTTCCTGAGTCATGGACGTTTTCTAAGTATTTATTTATATAAGTTTGTTTATCGTCGTCTAGTGCCCATAGTACAAGCTTTGCTTAGTTTGGGACTAGGTCGATTTGTGTAAGATTGTCCCATAATAGTTATATATTTTTTTCATTTATCACTAGCAGTGAACGTGTTAATGCCATGACATACACTTCGTCTTTAATCAGTTTTAGGCTTTGCTTTTCATTTGGATACATACCTATGTAAGTATACTAGGTATAAGAAGAAAGTGAGAAAGCTCCCAGGTTGATGAATAATTCTGAGTTTATGAACTTTCAGACTTCGGGATTTGTTGCAGAATAAAGTAATTTCATTTTAGGAGTAAACTTGGGACTGAACTACGTCGAAGCTACAGGTGGGTTACTACTGTTACTCGCTCGCTCGCAACTATGCCTTGAAAGGCTAAGAAAAAAAATTCAAGGCTTACCTACTTCTACTAGTATAAAAAAACTTGAAAATTGTGAGGATATATGTAGATGTTTCTTACTCATTCAGACAAATAATAATTATGAATAGGTTTTTAATGAAATTTTTCATAGGTACAGTTTATAACCTAAGCTGTAGACAGTTCTTTTCCGGAGAATCGTATGAGCCCTGTAAGCAACAAATAAATTGTATGTAGACGAAAACGCGGGCACCATTTAAGTGTTTAGTCAAATATTTGTTCCGTTTTCTCTAATTTTATATTATATGCCCTTATAGGTTGCCATGTTGTGACTTACACATCATTGCTATGTACTGTATCTACATGACTTTACAATGATTAAATAAATAAAATGGTAATGAGTTCCCCTTTGCACATCTGTTTCTCTTGTTAACTGTTAATTTCACGTTTTTATGTACAATAAAAAGTTTTACATACATACTACTGCACTCGACACTTCATTTGAAACTCGTCAAGTTATCACTCGACGCTTGTTTCCAACAGTAACGCAGTCGTCCGATCCATCCATTACTCCTAACGGAGACGGATCGCTCCATCTCTTTGTGCTGAATATCAGATGGAGCTTTGGCTTCAAAAGCGACTTGTTTCGACACGGCTAGCTGACAAGCATTGTTGGCCCAGATTTTAGCGAAGATACCTGGGTTTACTTTGAGGAAATTGAATGAAACTTTATGTTAATTATAATTAATGACCATTATCTTTGTGGGCTACCAGTCAATTAAATAAGGACTTTGTCGTTTTTAAAACTAATGTCTTTGATAATTGATTTGAGTTGAAAGGGTAAATTTTAAAAATGTAAGTGTACAGGTCGATCCATAAGAGTTGGCACGAATGGAATGAACGAAAGCAATGTCACTGACATTTTTATAGGAAAATGACTGATGCATGACATTTTCATATTTGTGTGAAGTGTATTCAAATAGGTAACACATAGATACTTTCATTCACTCATTTGATCCATTCGTGCCAACTCTTGTGAATCAACCTGTACCTACTGTAAGTTGGATGACAATGCAAGTACGGTCAGCAGGAAAGGCTAGTATTAGAAAACAAATAAGTAATAATTTATTAATAAAGTTTCTTCAACCCGAATTACCTAAGTATGGGGTATGATCTAGTAAATAAATGGAGTAGGTATAGTTCGTTGTTACGTGTTTTGTTTCTTTTGTATTCCAATAGATGTCACTGTACCGATAATTTGACTATGCTGAATGGCCCTATCGAGATTTTTCCGTGTCAAAGATAAAATCCATACCTTAGTTCAAACTCATACTAAATAATTACAATGAACTGCAATTGGCTAAGTAAAGCTGTTTGAAGAGGTGCTAATTATATTTTTTTTCGACAGTCGGCGTTCTGGAGATCGAGAAACTGCAGCTGTTTTATTTTTATCTCTTATTGTTTACTGGAAATATATTTTTAAGTGTTCGAGATGACATTTGTGAGATTTTATGGCTGACAAGCCGTACGTGCTCAGAACTTAGTAGAAACAGAAAAAAAAACCGAAGTGAGCTGTCACTTCTGTCAATGTCAAATCGTTTGCGTTTCGTTTGCTTTGCATTTTGGTGTGCTCAGTGTGATTTTTGGACTATTTTTATCGACCTCCGCATGAAATCCGGACTTTCAATTTTACCGCATTTCTCCACGACCTATGCACTATAATTGAATCACGATTGAATACTTTCGATCATTATTTTAGGAACTGCTTCTTGGACAACGCAAAGTAAACGAAAACGGTTAGATTTCATTTGACATTGACAGAAGCGACAGTTGACTTCGTTTTTTTTTCTATTTCTTCTTAGTACTGAGCACGAACTGCTTGTCAGCCGTAAAATCTCACAAATGTCATCTCGAACACTTAAAAAAAATATTTCCAATAAATAAAAGGAGATAAAAATAAAACAGTTCCAGTTTCTTGGTGTTGAAGACGACCACTGTCGAAAAAAAATATAATTAGCACCTTTTCAAAAAACTTTACTTAGCTAATTAAGTAGGTTTTGTACACTAGAACATACAGTGCTAATTTGTATGTGCAGTTTATTGTAATTAGTATGAGTGTGGATTAGGTATCGAAATTGTCATTTTTGCCGATTTGAGTTGATAAATTATATCAAACTCCAATATGTGCGCAATAGAAGACATGGAGATATGATCCTTATTTTTATTATTTTATTATATTTTCATTAAAAATCAAGAATCACCTTAGGGTGGACATATTGGAGTTTGATATTTGTCAACTCGTAATACTCATATTTTATTCGCATTTGAGGCGACGATCAAATGAACATGACGACGGTCGATCTGTGCTGAACACAAGGTTACAGTGATACCTTGTGTCCGTCTGGAATTCTGGATAGCTATTGATCTGATATTTATGTTTCTTGCATCTTGAAATCACTGGAATTTGAGGTACATTGGTATCAAATACACGGATATCGCGCAACATATAGGTAACGCCACCAGAGTTGAGGCCACGCACACAACCACATCTCATGTAATGACAGCGGGATTTTGACGTTGTGTTGTCGTTAAACGTCAACACAACGTCAAAATCCCGCTGTCATTACATGAGATGTGGTTGTGTGCGTGGCTTTAACTCTGGTGGCGTTACCTATACAAGTAGAAAACGTTTTCTTTCATAACATCTATCGGACCGGGTTTCAGATAAATTGCTGTACACAGGTGCATTGGGGAATTCAACTGCACTTGGATCAATACTAGTTTATGAAATAACTATAAATTAAAATTTTTAAAAAGCTCCAACTCTATTTTGGTCACGCATGTTTGAAAATAAGGCAAGTGCCCATAATGCGTCTAAGATCGCTTCATCAGCTAACGAAAGAGCTGATAACTTTAAAACGGCTGAACCAATTTTGATGAAACACGAAAAGAACTATCGCCAAGAAATCTGCTTTCAAATAAACAAGTGCGAGTCGGACTCGCGCACGAATGGTTCCGTATCATTAGGTATCTATAAAAACGGCAAAATATCACTTTTTGTATGGGAGCCCCCCTTAAATATTTGTTTTATTTTAGTTTTTAGTATTTGTTTGTTATAGCGGCAACCGAAATAGGTACATCATCTGTGAAAGTTTTAACTGTCTAGCTATCACGGTTCACGAGATACAGCCTGGTGACAGACGGACGGACGGACAGCGGAGCCTCAATAATAGGGTCCCGTTTTTACCCTTTGGGTACGGAACTCTAAAAATCATATTTGTTGTATGGGAGCCCCCCCTAAATATTTATTTTATTCTGTATTTTAGTATTTGTTGTTATAGCGGCAACCGAAATACATCATCTGTGAAAATTTCAACTGTCTAGCTATCACGGTTCATGAGATACAGCCTGGTGACAGACGGACGGACAGCGAAGTCTCAATAATAGGGTCCTGTTTTACCCTTTGGGTACGGAACCCTAAAAAAACCGCATCCAAATCGGTTCACCCGTTTAAGAGCTATGACGCCACAGACGTAGACACACATACACACAAACATAGCTGTTAAACTTATAACACCCCCTCTTTTTGTGTGGGGGGTTAATAAAAACAAATAGAACAAGAGTCAAATCGAGACAATAGTCGGATCGTGTAATAGTGCTGTGGTGCTTTAACTTGTGCTGGTAATGTTTGATATGAAAATAACGCTCTACCTTCTACGACATCAAAATTAAATATTCAGGTGTACCGATGTTGCCAATAGAATTAAAACCTTGCTATCGGGTAAAAAGAGATGGAATATCGGCGATGTTTTTGATGAATACTACAAAACGATTTTGTCAAAATCTAAATAGGTAAAAGTAGTGAAAAAAATCTGCAGAATACTCACACTTTCGCTGACTCAACAACACGCCGATGGAAATATATAAAGTAGCTTTTCCAAAGAGGGGTTTTTTTTTATCGCTCGCGTTTTGAGTTAACGAATCATTTTATTTAAGCATTAGCTTTATAAAGAAACATTGGATTCTGGGATTAGTTTCAAATACGTAGGTTAATCCTTAAAATTTATGTTAACACGAAACAATCCTCCAACCCAAAAAGCGAGAAGTCGAGAAGTTGCTTCCAAAGCCACGTACACCGCTCTGGCTGACATTTCAAATTAAAACCATATCGCCTCTCAAATAAAGCCCAAATTACAAAGGTATCAAATGCAAGGTATCTAAGTACGCCTAACTAAAGTAACTAGTTATTTGTTGTTGATGAACCACAATTAAATACAATATGTTTAATTAAAGGTAACGGTGTAGGAACTGTGCCTGTGATGTGTGTGATGCTCTTGTTGCTATGACTAATTATTCGTTTAAGCAAATAGAGAGACATAGGTACCTAATTGATATAAAACGTATATTCTTTCATCCGTTGTTGTCTTTTTTTACCAGGATAACATTTGCTAAACGAAATCTAACTAAGATTTAAAAAATATACATACAATATACAAGCAATATATAGTTATTTCAATGAGCCATTTTATCTTATATTTACGTTCATTTTAAACTGAAGAGTATTCACTTGAAGACAATAGAATACAATGGCTTTGTTCGAATGGTGGGCTGTTAACGAAATCGGGACACCTCAAAAAATTCCTACAATACTAAAAGTGTCAAACCGGAAGAGTTTTTAGTGAGAAAAGTAAAGTTACTTTGTTATGTTACCCTGTTTTAGGCGATTATGCAAAAGGCTTGCTGACCCACATCGCGTGCAAATTAATTCATGAGAAGCTGAGCCCGGCGATTACAACAGGTTGGAACAGGGGGTGGGCTGACGATAGAGACAGCGGGCCTAAGTATAAAGGCATTTTGAAAAACGTACCTGCAGTTATGCTTTACTGTCATTTACCTTTTACATTCATCATCATCCTCATCATCCCAGCCTATAAACGTCCCACTGCAGGGCACAGGCCTCCCCTCAGAATGAGAGTTGGGCCCAGTGCGGATTGGGAACTTCACACTCATCCTCGAATTTCTTCGCAAGTGCGTGCTGGCTTCCTCATGATATTTTCATTCACCGTAAAGCTCATGGTAAATTTCTAATGTAAATCCGCAAATCTTCCGAAAAACTCAGAGGTGTGAGCCGGCGTTTGAACCCACGACCCTCTGTTTGAGAGGCCATAGATCAAACCAGTAGGCCACTAGGCTGGAATGCTGATGTTGATGATCAAGTCTTTACAACAGGTACAGTTACAAAGATAAAGTTATTTGGAACCGAATATACATCCCGTTAATTCCTTATCCGGTGGATTTTTTCCTTAAGAACCTTCTACAGAGTGTTAGGAATTTTTAAAAAATGAATGAAATCGGTAAAGTCGTTTTTTTATATATGTAAGAGGGGGCAAACGAGCAGACGGGTCACCTGATGGAGAGCGATCATCGTCGCCCATGGACACCCGCAACACGGGGGGAATCACAGGTGCGTTGCTGACCCTTTTAGGAATTGGCAGGCTCGTTTTTAAAGATCCCTAAGTTGTAACGCCCCGAGAATGTTGCCGCAGTAAGCTGATTCCAGATTTTAGACGACCTGAAGCTCTGCTCCTGAAACATAAAAAAAAACCAAAAAAAACTTTATTATTTCGTTATATATATTATAATTGTAAAATGTAGGTACTTACCTGTTGAACTGTCGTTGCTTATATGTGTGTTTTTAATAAAGTATATGCACGGGTACATGAGCATGTGTGGGAGCTCGTCCAATGACCATTCAGTTGCCTTTCTAACGCCGCACGGCTCGCACATGTCCCTGTACTTACGCACTTCATTTCATTTTCTTACCTTATTTGTTTTACGTTTTCGTCCTCAATATCCGGTACCTGCTCCCATAAACTACACAGATCTTCGTCGTGCGAGGAAAGAAGTTTCGCTTAAAACGCACGGTTATGACGTGACCACGGGAAACAGGGATTTATTAATACATATAGACAAAGATAAATAATTAATTTCATTTTAAAATATTGTTCCATGCATTATACGCACGTGTTAGATATACTAAGTAATAGAAACTATTATAATATTATTAGATATGTATGGTGATAAAATATATTGGTAAAATAAGTAAATAAATGAGATATAATTATGGAATTGATAATTTAAGGTAATGCTTGGCTCTAAAGACAAGCAAAATAATAATTAAGATACTTTCCGATTGTCTTACACTGGTGACGTCAGTTGTTTGCGACTCACCCAGACGGCAAGGCAAACCTATAAAAGGCCTTCTTAGGCCAGGTAGAAAGCACTTTGTAACGAGCCGTCGCCGTGGTCACATGACAGTTAAGTACTTACTTGTTTGTATAGTTAATAAATGGCTATAGTTTGTTTCTATATCTTTCATATGTAAATATATCAATAATTATCGTATAGCTTATATTTTATATTAACGTGTATAGCTATAAATTAATGAATACTTGAATTATGTTGGTAACTGAATAATATTTATATATATCGAGAATCTTGTGTTGTTATTCGTTATCATTAAAAGCTATTATTTCATTGGAAAATAGGATTTGTTTCAATATAAGCGATTTCTCGAAATATGGTTTGATCTGTTTGTTTTACTTACCAAATATATATATCTTAACCCATCATAGACTGATTATTTTATACTCCGTTAACTCCTGGCCCCAATAAACATCAGAATAAGTTATTTCCTTGTTTAATATCTATATGTCATGTTCTAACATGTGACTATAGAGCAGCTAATCAAGAGAAATTAACTGTCACTTTCTATATATATTTCTAAGTAAAAGAATATCGATAGGTATATAGAATATCTAATATGAATAGACCTAAATCTAACATCAGAAGTGGGATAGTACCTAGCTCAGTTATTAATGAATACCTTTTTTATTTCATGGACGGCATTGTCACATCACTTTAACGGAATTATGATCAACGGCACACTGGTGTGGCGTATAATGCAGCGTCCTGTTGACATCGCGATCGCGCTGACGTCCTACCAACGTTGACAGCTTCGTGATGTGGTGCTCCAGTATTTACAAGCTTTTATGAAGAATGAAGAAGAGCTGCCACTATAAAAGAGTAACCACCTACATCACAAAGGCCAGTATGATTTAAGAGACCCATTATCACTTATATTGCGATATCCTTATTTTCCACAAAATTATTGTTTCGATTGCAAAAGCCTGAAAGTCATTTTCAAATTAAAGTGAACAAAAAAAATAGGGTAGAATCACAATTCAGTTACATACGGGTGATCCATTGGTATTATCTTATGATTGTTCAATTCCTACTTACTCAATAATTATAGTCTACGAAAATCATATCTTATTTACCCAATTGACATTAATATAATATTGTGACTTTTGCTAAGTAACTAATAGAACCTTAAAAATGTGTACTGGAAAGCTTTCGGCTTAACTAATCGAAACGTTAATTTTAAAAACATTGCTATCGGTATTGTACCTACTAGACTTATAAATTATTTTTAGAATTGTAGGATTTGTCATGTATAAATGTTCAAAATTAAATGGCATCCTTTAACAGTAATTTCAACAGACTCGCCAATCTATTTCTTCGTTACAAATATTACAGCGCTAAAGTTGTTTTTTTTTTTACTTTGAAGTAGTTAGCCAGGAAATTATGATTTGAATTAAGTAATATACTTGCTTCTCAAAAGAAAAATTTGCGAGTATAGTACCCACAATGATTTTCATCACATTGCGAGGAAAAAAAAACTAAAAATGAAATTAAGTCTCTAAACACTTAAATTTAATAAAATTACGGCTACCTTCCAATAGTTCCAATAAAGATTGTCACTTTTTCAAGTCATTTACCATAGAAAATGTAAACTGTGTTTAGCTTAGAATTCGAATGGTCTTAAGGCCAGATCCTGCTAACATTATAAAAAAATACATACTAAAATTATTGTAAAATTATTTAATATAAATATAAAAATAACAAAGTTTCATGATGTTATAGCTAAGTTTAAAAGATATAAATAAAACGTTGGCTGAATTGGAACCTCCTTAGTCTGAAATGACATACCTACTAATATTGTTTGCAAATTTTAAAACTAAATTTGGAACTCCCTTGGCAGGAAAAACTGTACGTAAATCCATAACTTCCTTAAGAACAATTCTCATTTTTTTTTGACACCTGAAAATTACTACAGGAATCGAAAGAGTTTCGCTTCCTGAACACGGAAAAATACTTATTATAATTTATTTCTCCACATTTAAAAAATACAACAAATTTAAAAAAACATATCTCAATTTACCAGTACCACAACAGAACAGATATGTTTCCTTTACCTTTTTCACCAGAAAAAAAAGAGCTGTAATAATTTTAAATTTGATAACCATAACGTCAAATTTATTTTTATTTATTAGATTTTATTATTTGTCTGTGTACGACAGTTTTCGTATTTTTTGTTCATCTACCTTCAGAAAAATTAGGGTAGGTGGTAACAGTTATTAGTGTCTCAACGAAACAACATTGTTTTCGAAAGGTTGCTAAATGTAATTAGCAGCTTAAAAAAAAATAGTGTACGTACGTGTCGTAATTTCTATTAGATGATTAGTTAAAGATAGCCGTTAAATACTAACAACCTGTGGTTTCGTGTTCTACTTGGCCGTCAACAGGTTTGTTCATTTACCTATTTATAAGACTAGGGCACATTATGCCGGAATTTTTTGCCCTTTTGCCAATACTTCTAGATCTTAAAAGGACTTAGTGTCAAAGTGCCTAAATTCCCAGAATGGTTGATTTTTTTTCCCATTACACCATGTTCTTAATAGGGGTGAAGTTTAAAATGTATCGAGTCTTATAACAGACTTCACAACACCCTTATTCCAGAACATAGTATATTCAAAACAACCAGTTGACAGGATACTTAAATTTCAATGAAGTCTGTTAAAAAGCTAGTTAACCTTCACGTAGGTACAATTAGCTTCACTACTTTCTTTAGTCCTGGTCACTTACATTGAAATACTTATATATAAAAAAAAAAGATTAAGTACGACAAGCACAATACGGTACGATACGATATGATACGGTACGATATATGTCAGGCAAATATAATAATTGCCTGCCGCAAACCGCAAGCTTGAAAAAAAATAATACTTGAGCATTTTAAAACTGATATTTTGCCATTCTGGAGTTTTCAGTTCAAGTTATTTTGAAGGATTATCGTATCTGTGATTCGGTATTACATATAAAGAAATGTACATTTCGATATTTGGACATTATCGGACATGACATTTATTTATTTATTTATTTTAGGAATGAGACCAATCGATATTTACTTATTACGAGACCATGAAAATTTGTTTAGCCAATTTAGTGAATTAGGCATTATGCAAATCAGGTAGAAGCTTAGTTTAAAAAAAAAATGGCTCTGTCCAGTTTTTTTTTTACTCTCACAAAATAATAAATGTTTCCGTAGGGTAGGATAGCGATGGCGGAATTTCGTTCCTGTGGACTACACGGGTAGATAGTATTGTATTATTCTGCTTGGGTGAATCTCACCTGGTTATTAAAATAATTCATTATATTTAGTTATACAGTAAAATTAAATTACACTTAATGAAATTAAATTACATTACATTAAATTAAGTAACAAAAAATACTACAAATTTCAACTAAATAAAAATTTTATCGATGTCAAAATGTTATTAAAATTATTAAATTAATAATTATTAGTGATATAATAAATACTTAAGTTTTCTTTAAAAATTATGAACAATCGTAACATACAACACTTAATGTAAATGATTTAAACGGTTTGCTTATTTTGACACAAAATGACGTTGATTATAAAAAGAAATAAATAGATGGAAAACTCACGTTTTTACACTTCTTACAATACAATACAAATGTTTTTTATTGAACACCAAAAATAATTCAGTGACAGTACAGTTTTATCTCGATGTTAACAGTGTATTTGTGTTGTTTTTAAATATTTTTTTTATTATTTATGGATGTGTCAGTTTGGCCGAGCTATTTGTTTGTAAAATTTCAGACAAGGTAGTTTAATTTTTTTATTAAATCTTAGACTTCATCACATGAGATATATATTAACATAAGTATAAAAATGAAAAATAAAAACAAAGAATAAAATGTTTGGGAAAATAAATAAAAGAGTGCTGATAAAGGATGTCATGCCATTGTAAAATTAATAATTACACGAAACATGAGAAAAAAAATGTGTTTTCTGATATTTGTATGTTAATGCATATAGATATGATGCTATATTGTAAAATTTGTTGTTTTGAAAGTAATAGATCACATGAGTTTGGTCTGTGATTTATCATAAAGTATTGTTTTTGTGATTGGTCATGTTTACTACATAGGGTGATCATTACAGAATTTACAATCCTGTGATTATGATTTTGAGTAATCATATGGGATGATGATATGACACTGATATGGCTGTGACGATGAATTATAATTTGGGATAGCATAAACATGACAAAGTAACTACGATGACAAATGAATCATAGTTGTGATGACGAATGACTTTTGCTATTACAACGACAGTTTGAACATTAGATGGGTCGTTTTGAGTGTGAGGTCACTCATGATAATTATGTAATTATTGTTATAACTATCAGTTTCAATTCCTTAACTGGTGGCCGGCAATCACTGACGGCGAGTTGATTTATGCTTCACTGACAGCCGAGCGGGTGATTGGCCGCCCACAGTGCGGGATTATTAGAATAATTATGATTGAAAACAAACACCTTTACTGGTATTAGGCATTCGCTGACGGCGGGTGAACACGGTTCACTGGCAGCGGGCGAATAGCCGGGTGCGGTAAGGGTAGAAATTATTGAGAGTTCTCGTATTATAGAGCAATTATTTATCCGATTGTCATGTGTGACCTGCAGATTTAAACATCATACCCATAATTACGACATATTACAATAACTCTGTTAAACTGGCTGTACTGGCTGTGCCTGTGGTAAACCCGTGGCTGTGCTAAGCTGGGGCCTGTGATAATTCTGTGGCTGTGCTTAGCTGGGGCCTGTGGTCATCCTGTGGCTGTGTTATGCCGGTGCCTGTGGTAAACCCGTGGCTGTGCTAAGCTGGGGCCTGTGATAATTCTGTGGCTGTGCTTAGCTGGGGCCTGTGGTCATCCTGTGGCTGTGTTATGCCGGTGCCTGTGGTAAACCCGTGGCTGTGCTAAGCTGGGGCCTGTGATAATTCTGTGGCTGTGCTTAGCTGGGGCCTGTGGTCATCCTGTGGCTGTGCTAAGCCGGTGCCAGTGAGAAATCTGTGACTGACTGAATCTGACGTGACTGTGCCCACTTACGACTATTTAACCCTTCCATCACAAAGTTTACCTATAATAATAATACGTTTATAGATGAAAAAAATATATACATATACATATACATATCTGACTCGATGATTTTTACCTATGTACTCCGAGAACGTAGTACATGTCAGTATGGCCGTGTTAGATATACTAAGTAATAGAAACTATTATAATATTATTAGATATGTATGGTGATAAAATATATTGGTAAAATAAGTAAATAAATGAGATATAATTATGGAATTGATAATTTAAGGTAATGCTTGGCTCTAAAGACAAGCAAAATAATAATTAAGATACTTTCCGATTGTCTTACACTGGTGACGTCAGTTGTTTGCGACTCACCCAGACGGCAAGGCAAACCTATAAAAGGCCTTCTTAGGCCAGGTAGAAAGCACTTTGTAACGAGCCGTCGCCGTGGTCACATGACAGTTAAGTACTTACTTGTTTGTATAGTTAATAAATGGCTATAGTTTGTTTCTATATCTTTCATATGTAAATATATCAATAATTATCGTATAGCTTATATTTTATATTAACGTGTATAGCTATAAATTAATGAATACTTGAATTATGTTGGTAACTGAATAATATTTATATATATCGAGAATCTTGTGTTGTTATTCGTTATCATTAAAAGCTATTATTTCATTGGAAAATAGGATTTGTTTCAATATAAGCGATTTCTCGAAATATGGTTTGATCTGTTTGTTTTACTTACCAAATATATATATCTTAACCCATCATAGACTGATTATTTTATACTCCGTTAACTCCTGGCCCCAATAAACATCAGAATAAGTTATTTCCTTGTTTAATATCTATATGTCATGTTCTAACATGTGACTATAGAGCAGCTAATCAAGAGAAATTAACTGTCACTTTCTATATATATTTCTAAGTAAAAGAATATCGATAGGTATATAGAATATCTAATATGAATAGACCTAAATCTAACACACGCATAATTTATTTGTTATACGTAATTTAGAGACGTTCGAGGGGATTTTCAGAAAAAAATGTACCTACCCCATTTGCCTCAATTATCCTTAATTTTACATACAAAATTTATTAGTCAGTTTTGTGACGGTCCATACAACATGTTTGAATGGTTAACTGCCCAACAAAACTGACAATTAAAAGAGGGATACTTTTTTTATTGCTAAAATCGATAGTGCTTGTGATTCTGAGTAGAAATAACCCAAAAATTTTTAAAAAAGTATAGGTTACACTTTTTTCTGAAAATGCCCACGAATAATTCTGCTTGAGGACCTACGTATGAATATAGCTAGTACGTTCACGAGTAAAAGCTTCGTTAGGTTAGAAGGGGGGACCTATGTGTGGGGGGGTAACACCTGTTGCCCGCTTCGTAACTCGATTACGCCAGCTACTCCGTATTTAGTAACCAGGGTAGCTACTGGCTATTAGTACAAGCACGAGTAAGGGCCAAAGTACACGGCGTTTTTTGAACGCGCCGTCGACGCGTGTTTACAACGCGTTTTTCATTCCATTAGAGCAGCCTTAAGGCCCCTAGCATAAGGCGTTTAATAAAAAACGCGCCGTCGACAAGCGTTTGTATCGATGAAAACGCGCGTCGACGGCGCGTTAAAAATACGCCGTGTGCTTAGGCCCTAAGACCGGCTTCAATTTGTAAGCACCGATATAATGTTGCTGAGAGGTTAGGTAGAGATAATTTGTAAGCACCGATATAATGTTGCTGAGAGGTTAGGTAGAGATATTTTGTGTTCACTACACAGGTTAGTAAATAAGCCTTAATGGCCTTGTGCAGGGGTTCCCAATCTTGTCCATATCGCGGTGCACTTACAGGTTTTATATTTTGCCTCGGCGCCCCAGCTAATTGAAAGAAAAAAAGAAAGATAAACCGTTTTGTCTATAAAATTGTACTCAAGTACTTAAGTACACATCTACACTTTGGCTTAAGTAAGTATACCTAAATTGATATGTAGCAAAAAGCCCAGACCCAGCAAGTGCGGTGAGGCCTACGCAGAGTATTACGAGACGGGTAGGGAAATAGAAATAAAATAGGGTACAATCAAACACTACACAAAGGTTTAAAGATTCACAATATAAGGCCGAGGCATCGTCGGTTTCACGGTACACCGCATGTGATTTGAAATATTTCACGGCGCCCCTCTGTACCCTCTACGGTGCCTTAGGGCCCGCGGCGCACATTTTGGGAACCCCTGGCCTAGTGGTTTGACGTATGGTCTCTCAAACAGAGAAATAAAAACCGTACAAAGTTACATTTGGAATTTACCATGAGCTTTATGGTCAAGGGTTTTCAAATCATCGCATCGTGAAGGAAGCTGTACGCACATTGCGAAGCAATTCTATAGTGTAGTGAAGTCCCCAATTTCGTATTTGTGTAAGATTTGTTTCAAAAAATAATGTAATATAAAAATACCTAACGGTTATCTGCACTTTGGCTTAAGTATACCTAAATTTATATGTAGCAAAAAGTCCAGGCTCAGCATGTGCGGTGAGGCCTACGCAGATTATTACGAGACGGGTAGGGCGAAATAGAAATAAAATAGGGTACAATCAAACACTGATATAGGTAGGTTAGCACAAAGATTTAAAAATTCACAATATAAGGCCGAGGCATTGTCGGTTTCACGGTACAGCGCGCATGTGAATTGAAATATTTCACGGCGCCCCTCTGTGAGTCTGTCTGGACCCTCTACGGTGCCTCAGGGTCCGCGATGCACACTTTGGGAACCCCTGGCCTAATGCTTGACGTATGGTCTCTCAAACAGATTAATACAAAACGTACATGAGCTTTACGGTCAAGGGTTTTCAAAACATCGCATCGTGAAGGAAGCTGTACGTACATTGCGAAGCAATTCAATAGTGTAGGGAAGTCCCCAATTTCGTATTTGTGTAAGATTTGTTTCAAAAAATAATGTAACATAAAAATAACGGTTATAAAAGTTCTGAAATTTTGCCTATCACTTGTATAATCGGCCAAAAATACTGTCTACCATCCTACGGTTGAAGTTGATTCACACGTCATGATGTCGATTTTTCCTTGCAATAATATGATGACAGTGACTAATGACTTTACTTTAGAAAAGTCAACCATAGCGATGTTTAGATCTCACAAAAACTTTTGTCAAAACTGGTAGACCACTTTCTTAACCGGCTGTACTTACTGTAACTTACCCCAAAAATTTCCGAGACACTGTATGCTAACTACAGTGCCAGGAAACGGACCAAAATCGATGCCTCCGGAATTCGGGAGGCTATTCATCGATCAACGGGTTTACCCTGTCCACTCGGGTAAAGTTGACCCGGCTTTGTGTTCTCATTTCAATCAGAAAAAAGGGATACATCGTACTCGTAAACAAGTTTTCGTAGGCTTTTCAAGGCCCTCCTGAAAACTAAATCTACATAATGTAGCCTTTGAATATACAAAGCGTTGTAAAATTAATAGTACTGATTATTATTTCTAACTTAGCCTATATTTGTGTCCCACTGCTGGGCAAAGTGCCGCCCGCACCTCTCCCGACCCCCTTTGTCGTCTTACCCCCCAGCCCCTGTATTGCGCGGGCGAGAACTCATTTAAACGGTCTAGCTATGAAGCTATAGGTACACTATACGATTTTTCTTGAAATACCGCTTTTGCGCTTAGCACAGCTTTATGACTCCGCCTCGATGGGATCGCATCCATAATATATTCTTGTACTTAGTTGTTAATGCCAATTAAATTGCGATTGTGTGTAAAATCTAAACTAGTCTGAAGCATTGAAGCAAATTGTGGGAATATTATTAAGATTATTGTAACTACCCTTTACCCGTGACTTCGCTTGCGTAGACTATTAGATTTTAAACTTAAAATTGTGAACTTTTAGATTTGGGAGTCGAATTGAAATGATGGGAATTCCTAAAAATTGCATCGTGGTAATTATGTAGGTATGTAAGACTCTCTATAATAATAATAATCATGGGAATTGTCAATTGTGACACCAATTTCTTCGTCATCATTTCAGCCAAAAGACGTCTACTGTGGAACATAGGCCTCCCCAAGGCTCGCCAAACAGATTGGCCCCGCGCCATCCGCATCCAACGCGTTCCCGCAACCTCAACCAGGTCGTCGCTCCATCTTCTTGGAGGCCTACCTACACTGCACCAATTTACCTAATCCTAAACTAAGCAAAGCTATATAGTACTAGTAGCTATGGGTACTAGACAACGGATAAACATATTAGTAATTCATTTTTTTACTGACTATTTTTGTGTCTGTTTTCATCTTCGCTTTCCATCAGGCGTAATTGTGGTCAAACACAAGCCTATATTGTATAAAAAAACCGAGTGTGCTTTAGACCACACGACTGAAGTAAAACTTCTTCAGCTCCATCTGTATGACACAAATTAAGTAGTTTTAGTACAAACGCTTCCAAAAAAAAAAACAAAAATCAAACCAGGCGGTCACCCATCCAAGTAGGTACTGACCGCGCCCGACGTTACTTAACTTCGGTGATCGGACGAGAACCGGTGTTTTTGTCAAATATCTTGAAAACGGTGCATCCTACGGCAAAATCAATGAAATTTTCATCCCTCTTTAATACCCCCGCACTCTCCCCGCACCCCCCTCACCCCAACCCCCCCTCGCACATCCCCCCCGCAAACCCGCACCTTAAAAAAATAACCTCTAGTTTTATAATAAGAATTTTATGGAGCGGGGCATCCTAACACAGGTTTACTACCTACCTAAAGGGAAGTCCCAATTCACAGCCATTGTACTTGCTAAACAAAGAAAATAAACAATTTTTCATTTTTCATTTTCATTTTTCATTCAGCGGGGGAGAAACCGCGTGTATCAGCTATTTGTTGTTACTTGTTATAAATAAATGTTTTTTCCTTCATAATTCCAGACGTCTAGCTTACATAGGTATAATGTCCGCTAAGCGTGAAGACTTAACAAACACACACCGGTACGCTTAGTATAGGTTTTACTTCACCAAAATACTTCTCGATCGCGTTTACGTAAATAAATCAATTCTATGGAAACATGGAAGCGCGCGCGCGGAGACGCTGTCCATGTTTCCCTAGTAATTGAATTTTTTACGTAAACGCGATCGAGAAGTATTTTGGTGAAGTAAAACTTATACTAAGCATACGGAACGCGGGTGAATATTCGAGCTTTTTGCGACCGCGCGGGTAAACGTCATTACCATTCGACGATTATTACCACAACCGAAGGACGAATCGCGCGAAATTTCATTAAACTAGATTCAGTACCTAGAATGTATAAATTGCGTAACGTATATTGACAACGTATACACCTCGATCTCAGAAGGGAACCCAATTTACCTATTAATATGTTACCGCTTGCTAATTACCAGCCTTCGTACGTTGAGGTATATACCACTTCAATGGTTAATGAGATTATTGGCTTGTTACATGGTTAGACGAGAATTTAATTGAGTAGGCAGCGTCAAGGACAAGGATATGTTAAATTTTACTATTTTAATAAGCTTACTGTTGTGTTAGTGACAGGTCGGTGAGTTGCCAGACTTAAAGTGGCAGTGGGCAGGGCACATTGCTCGAAGAAGCGACGGCTAGGGCGTAGGTTCTGGAGTGAAAGTAGCGTGGGAGGTCCCAAACAAGATGTTCAAGATCTGTTAAAGAAATAATGAATTTTTTTATTATACAAACTAAAAATTTACACGAAGCAGTATCTGCTAAGGCCCAAACTAGATTGAGCCTGTATCTTGGGACCCGGAGTTGGGCAGCATAATAGATTTTTATTTCCATAATAAGGCGTGAAGCATGGCTACATTAAACAGTAAAAATAACGCAAAAGACTTTTAATTCACTTTACGTTTGTTTAAATTTATCATCATCATCCAAGCCTATTATACGTCCAGCAGGGCACGGGCCCCCTATCAGAAAAAAAAAATCGTGTAACGATTGACACCAATTGACCTAGTCCCTAACTAAGCAAAGCTTGTACTATGGGTACTAGATAATGGATAAACGTACTTATATAGATAAATACATGCTTAGATACATAACAAACACAAAGGCGACTAAAGTGTGATAGAGGAAACATGTAAGCTCTTTATATGTGTAAGAAGAAAAACTTGAGACTAAACCTGCATCCAAACCTTCCTCCGGTTGTAGCGGTCTCCTTTCCACTGGGTCACGGGGAGTACCTAAGGACGAGAGAGGGCGTCTGTGGTAGCGCGCCCACTTATGCACTAAAAATGTTCCTGCGCAGATGACAGCTTCCGAAAAAAATCATCAAACACCCAAGACTCGAGCACAAACATTCGTATTTTTCACACAAATATCTGTCCCGACCGAGAATCGAACCCTTCGTAGTCAGGGTCACTAACAGCTAGACTATTCGGTGTCTATGTATAATCATGCGCATCAATTTTCACCTACTCGCAGAGGACGCCACATAGGCGAAAAATTCAGAGGTGCGAGTCCGGCCTCGAACCCACGACTCTCTCTTAAGAGAATCAAACCACTAGACCAAGGGTCTTCAACCGGCGGCCCGCAGGCCGCTGCGGCCCGCGGTTGCTTACAATGGCGGCCCGACATTGTATTGACAAAATTAAATTCACATGTCTACAAATTATACCTATTTACGGATTAAAAAGAATATAAATTAAAACGGTATATAATAGAGTGTATTTATTATGTTGTGGCCCACCAAACCAACATCAGAGTATACTAGGCCCTTGACTTCAAAAAGGTTGAAGATCCTTGCACTAGACCACCATGATTTTGGCGGAACTTTTATAAAAATTGTTGCCCTCTTGGCGATCTTGCAGAACTCACTTCTCGTGCTAAATATTTAAATTTTAAAGTATTAAATACAATAATAGGAGAAATCCTCTCATATTTATCTTAATTTCCCTGCAATCTCTCAATTATTGCAGTCGGAGCTGGTAAGCGTTTGGGCAAGGTCACAAGGTCAGTAAAGGTCAGCTGGAAATAGGCCAAGGTCCCTTAAATGCCAGCACTGCAGGCTGAGTTAGGACGCAAGGACCTCTGAGCTTTAATACAGATTTCACTATAAAATCTTTTACTTTATTATTGTGTATCTAGAAAATACGAGAATTCCATTTGAGATTTTGTGGTGGTTTGTTTTGCATGATATTATGAGTGTCGATTGTTATAGTGCGCGACATTTAAGTTAAGCTTAAACATGTAAATCAATCACTATCTGTGAGATCCTGTAATTGGCTCTGTGTTACTATTGACTTATAGGCTGTAGGCCCTCTTTAAATAAATAAATAAATAAAATCTGTTTAGTGTTCTGAAATGATGAGATCCGCCAGACCCGGAACTAAGTACGATTTTTTCGAACCGGGGCAAAAACTTGATAGTGGCGCCCCCTTCCTTCACTTGTTCGATATTTCGAATTCTTGCTTCAAGGATTTGGTACCCCCATAAAATTGCCGCCCGGGGCAAGTGCCTCGGTTTGCCCCCCCTTAGATCTGGGGCTGCGATCCGCGCAAGAACTAAAGTCACGGACATAGCTCGAAGAATCGCTAGACTTAAGTGGCAGTGGGCAGGGCACATCGCTCGCAGAACTGACGGCCGATGGGGCCGAAAGGTTCTCGAGTGGCGTTCGCGGACCGGAAGACGCAGTGTAGGTAGGCCTCCAACAAGATGGAGCGTCGACCTGATAAAGGTAGCGGGAACGCATTGGATGCGGATGGCGCAGGTCCGATCTGTTTGGTGAGAATTGGGAGAGGCCTATGTTCAGCAGAGGACGTCTTTCGGCTGAAATAATAATGATGAGTGTTCTGTAAATACGCGAAACGTGCCGTTGCCCGCGACTAGTTACATCTGTGAAGAATTTTGTTAATCGCTATCCCGGGAACTAGGCAATTTTCTGGGATAATACTATCCTATTCCTTTGCCAGGGTCTTAAGCCATCACTATATCAAATTTCGTCTATATCCGTCCGGCGGTTTAAGAGTGACGGGGTAACAGGCAGACAGGCAGAGTTACTTTGGTATTTAAAATACCAAACGGATACGGATACGGATACGGATTACTTTTGAATTTTACCATGAGATCTTCGGTGAAGGTAAACATACTAAGGGAACCGGCATAGGTATATTTACGCGTGGAACAGTTTAACGGTGTACGTAAAGTTCCCAGTCCACATTGGATCCACAAGGGAACTTAGCCCGGATCTTCTCATTCTAAGAGGCCTGTGCTTGCACTACAATAATACGTATTTAGTGTTCTCGAATTTTAGCTCCTTGCAGTGTTGCCTTTTCAAATTCGATTAAAAACTAACCTGACTACCTAATGCGGCTAAAATTCATACAACTGCCAGTTTTTCGAAAGAATGATTCGGAGAAACAAATTTTCTGCGAACTTTAGCGCTCTAGTAAATTATGCTGCTGCCCGATCCGACCGCCCTTAGCTGTCTCCAAACTTGGAGAGCCATTCACTCCGATCCAATTACGCATTGTTACCGAACTTGGCTCCAATTTACGGGTCGCATAAGTTACCTTTGGAATATCGATGTGGCGTTAATTTGGTGATTGGTGTCGTTGGTGTGAATAAGTTTTGTTAAAAATTTCATTTTTAAAGCAAGCTTTTTATCTGACTGTACTTTTTGTTGGCTGTACTTGCATTGTCATCCAACCTACATAAGCATACCAAATTTCAGGTGAATCCGACCACTGGAAGTGGGTCAAATTCGACTTCTAAGATTTGACCCAAGAATAAAACAAACGGGGTGAGCTAAATAAAAGCTGGTAAAAAGGTTATGTTCTTCATCATATCAGCTGAAAGTCGACCAATTCTGAACACAGGTCTCCTTTAAAGAGTACCACAATGGCTGGTTCTGCGCTGCTCGTATCCAAGTGAAAAAGATTATAATAATTAATAATAAAGGCGTAGGGATGTGACGATTCCATCGCCCGTTGGTGTTGTGGTGTCACCAGTGCAGTCAGTCACCGCAGGGGACTTGTGGCGAGCTGTTGGTGCGTAGCGACACCACGAACCTGGGACCTCCGGGGGTCATACACACGAGCTAAATGCTTGAAGTATGGACGTGTTTCCGTAAGCCGCGAGTTGGCACATCGAAGTTTAAAGTCCAGGAACACCTCTCCATTTTAGCCGTTTACATTAATGTTGTCACCTTGTTGTCTGAGTCCGGTTTGAGACGCCCATTTAGTGAACGTTGAGTCACCGGCTACCAAAAGTTCAATTCATGGGATGTGTGTGTCATCTCACTCGTTCGTCCGGTAATCCTCTCCACGACATCCCAACCCTATCCTCACTCCAAACGACGACCAAATGGCCTAGTGGTTAGAGAACCTGACTACGAAGCTTGAGGTCCTGGGTTCGATTCCCGCGTCGGGGCAGATATTTGTATGAAAAATACGAATGTTTGTTCTCGGGTCTTGGGTGTTTACTATGTATTTAAGTATGTATCTATCTATATAAGTATGTTTATCCGTTGCCTAGTACCCATAACACAAGCTTTCCTTAGCTTACTTTGGGACTAGGTCAATTGGTGTGAATTGTCCCGTGATATTTTTTTTTTTTTTTATTTATTTACTCCTCGCTTCCTACATGGCAGTAGTTTGGAAACTGTAGACGACTGGCCACCAGGCCTTTCAGAACATTCTGAAAATCGTGAGATTTCTTGAGATTTACAAAATCAGGCCTAATCCGAAAAGAGGCTAAAATCGTGAAAGTGCACAGCACAAATCCTGAGGGATATGGTATTACCTAAGGCGCACAAGTCTTATTGGATTTCGTCGAACCAACGATACTAGGCCTTCCAACGGGGCGTCTCCTTCTCAAAAAACACGGTTCCAGAATAATACAGAAAAACTAAGACAAAAATGGCAAAATGTGTTATTTAGTACAAATATAGTCTGTGAAAATTATGAAACATATTTTTTGGCGTAGCCTAGCTCCTAGCTTATTTAGCAAAGCAAACAAAAACTTTGAAGTTTGGCTCTTTGACGCAACCACTCGTTCATAAGTCTTCCCGCAGGCTTTATGTCGAGCTTACGACGCATTGCTTAAAAACACAGGGACAAAGCTTCAAATAACCAAAATACTCAAACTATGGCTCTTAAGATGAATTTAAAAATATATGTGTTCAGCAAAACACATTATCAAAATTAAACAACAACAAAAACAACCACTCATCATACAACAAACGAAATTCAACAAACAAAGGTTGTCTGGTAGATATACATACAATATACATACATGCATACCACTGGCTACCACTATAGTGGTTAGGTACCACTAAACTGTTTCAATGAAAGCTTGCCCGCGCGATACAGGAGCTGAGGGTATGACGACAAAGGAGACCGAAAGAGGTGAGGGTGGTGATCGCACCTCGTGTGCCTGCCGCCCGCACCTCTCTCGGCCTACTTTGTCATAAACCTCCGTGCCTTTGTACCCCGCGAACGAGGACTCATTTAAACGGTTTAGCTATTGTATCACTCGTTATTTTTAATAATTTTTTAGCCATCCCGAGTACACTTTTCATAGACTTAAAATACACTACGTTACATTTCTCTGTCTACGACACTTTTGCTGCAAAACGCTGATTTGGGAAGACATGGAACTTATTTCACTTCTAAGACGTATACTCCTAATGCTTTGAAATAAATTATTAGTACGTTTTAATATTAATGTAACAGAAAGATAATTTCGATTATAACAATTTATTTCAAGTATTTTATAGTGTTATTATTATTAGTAAAAGGTGCACATACGACAGTAAAGCTGTAGGAAGCTTTGTCTCCGTGTGGTTTAAACCTATGTGCTTACATTGCTTTTCAAAGCCCACTATATTAACAGCTTAAAGTTCGCTTCAAAGTTAAACTTTGATTTTATACTTTGACGAAAAAGGTTAAGTACTTGGTAAATATCTGAAACTTAAAGTAAAATAATGCTTGGTCACCCGCACTGTCACATGCATGCAAGTGCTTAGGCTATCCAGTTGTGACAATATGGTACCGTTGACCTGATCTGATAATGGAACCGGAAGCTAGAATCTGAGACTCCAAGACAAAACAACATAACGTATAAGTAGCTGTGTTTTGGGCTTGTTAGGATATGTCCTAAAAAAAAAAATATATCTGTTTATTTCATAACAATTATACAATAATGACATACCTAGCCAATCTTTATTTTTAAAGATTCTAATTGCTATGCTATGAGTTGCCCTTAATAAATAAATTCTTAATTATGTTTTTAATGTTCTTAAAAGCGTCTTTTAAACTTTGACCATAAAACTACCGTGAGACTCAGTCATAGTGAAAAAATACGGATAACTCACGTCATGTCAAAGTGATATTGTGAGTGTTGTCTGCTACCCTACATTTGACAATGACAATAAAAGTGACGATGAAAACGGGGGTAGTTGTGTGTCACTGTCACAGTTGCGTCGAGCAGCCGCGCGAACAAAGCGATAGCGCACAGTGCGCGTTTGGCAGTCACTGTGACGTGTGGCTCCGGGAAGAAGGGCTACGGATTAGCCCGAAACATCATCATCATCATCATAGATGTGAGTTATCCGTATTTTTTCACTTTGCGTCTTTTAAAGCATGTTGTTTTGTCTATTTATAAGTTTTTTGTGACCTTCCTTCTTCGTCCGACAAATACTTTATATTCAAATCGCAAAGCATCTTGAATAAAATGAGAAGATTAATTGGCACCGAGATGAGTTTATCAGAAAGACGAAACGAAAATAATTGAGACTTGAATAACTATAAGTCCGACAAGCTCGTGCGCGGCGCTCGGCGGAACCCTGTCGCAGGGAGTCTCTGCTGCCCTTAACGAGATTGTTTTTAAGAGGATACGATGCGCACCATTTCTCCATACAAACGTAATCCCCTGTTTCCTCCCTGGATAATGGCTTTAGAGCCAAAATTTTTTTACTGTGTAATCTGTATCTACCACAGCTATGCCCCTAGGTTTCGTTTTTTTTTTCATATTTCAATTAACATAAGAAATATGAGCTTTCAAAAACTGAAAAAATTGCCTAATTTCAACGTCATTTTCAGACAGTCATCAGAAAAGAATCTGTCGTCTAATTAATTTTGAAAAAAATAATTTTATTGGTCCAGTTTTCGAGAAGAAAACAGGGGATTACGAAATGCTGTTTTGATCAATTTTACGCGCCTATTAACGGTCTGAGCTGCAGTTGTCCCGCTCTTGCTATACTGACACGGAGGGGTTCAGGCGAGACAGCGACATTTCATTAAAATACCTATTTCTCAAAAGTCTCTCAGCCATCGTACCCTCTTAACAAGTGCGGCAAATGCTGACTGCGACAGGGGGGGGTATTTAGTATGAAATATATGATTTCACGGGATGACCGTAAAAGTAATAAAAAATGAAGTTGAAAAAATAAATACAAAAAGATACTTCATAGCTAAGCTAACTTGTTTAAAGTTGCACAGTAGCGCCATCTCTTGTCCAGGTGAGCGGTTAGTTCCGAAGGAGTGTTAAAATCTCTCGATAGAGGGTGTAACATAGATGAGCGCTTGTCACTGCATAAGGTGATGATTTAGCAGACTGAAATGTATGATGTATAGGAAAGATTCGTGTCTAATCTCTAGACCAGTGGTGGTGTAGGGGTATGGCACACGGCACGGAATGCTGAGGACCTGGGTTCGATTCCCAGCATTGGTCTTTTTTCTGGGGTTTTTTCTGTGCATCTATATTTCAGTTTGTATTTAGTATGAAATATATGATTTCACGGGATGACCGTAAAAGTAATAAAAAATGAAGTTGAAAAAATAAATACAAAAAGATACTTCATAGCTAAGCTAAATATATTTAACTTGCTACGTTGGTGTATGTAAGTATGTGAGTATGTAAAACTTTTTATCTATAGTATAAAAATGAATCGCTGAATGTGTTGCTAAGCGCATAACTTCCGATCGACTGCACCAAATTGGATAATTCTTTTTTTATTGCGATTGTTATTGTCAGGAGAAAAAAAAAAAAAAAAAAAAAAATTATTGAAGCAGTAAAAATACATGAGTTCCGTACTAGGTACATATGATTAAGTTTGCACTCACAATTTCACTGTACATGATTACATGCAACTTAAAATTATCCGAATCACCTACACTAGGCATAAGCCTGTCCCGTAGAATGACACCTTAATTTGTTTGCCTAATAAAAATGTTTGAGCGTTAAGAAAGAATCTACTTATAGCTAATTACAAATTTGAATTGAAATAAATATAAATACTGAAATAGAGAAAGAAGGTTCTTATGAAAGAAATTAAAACAAAATAGAACGGGGGCGAAGCCGCGGGCATCAGCTAGGCATAAATAAAATACATGAAATTAATAGATAACAAGAGAACCTGATGTACAAAGACGAACATTCCCATAAAGGGATCTCTTAAGTATGTTGTGGTTTCAAAAGCAAACAATTTTTTGATTATTTCCTGGATATCTCATTACGCTGAAATTTGGCATACTTAAGTAAATGCGGCGACAATACCAGATTGTTCTGGTAGTGAGACTTTAAAACTCTAAAGAGGGATCTGTCTACTTACGTATCTAAAAATCCGCATACAAATCTAGCACCTTGCGATTTAATTCAAGAGAGTATAGTTCGAGTGCGAAAGGTTTCCATGACAGCGCCTTTATTACATTGTAATAACACTGTATTTTGCTTGGCCTGTGGAAAAACATTTCGCACTGGAACTATAAGGTCACAAGCTTTGGCAGTTGTCATTCAAAATTAACTCTATACCTGCTACTTAACCGTCGGCGGTGAACCGGCTGGTAGGCGAATTCAGCGGCGAATCAATATGGTGATACAAAATTAGTGTTTCTTACTTAGTTAATGCTGGACAATATAATGCACTGAACTGAACATTTCTTTTAATTCATCATCATCATCATCATCATCATCATCATCATCATCATCCTAGCCTATATACGTCCCATTGCAGAATGAGAGGGCTTGGGCCGTTGTTCCCACGCGGGCTCAATGCGGATTGGGAGCTTCACACACACCATTGAATTTCTTCGCATGTGTTTTCCTTCACCGTAAAGCTCATGGTAAATTACAAATTGTAATTTCGCACATAAATTCCGAAAAACTCAGAGGTTTTGAACCCACGATCCTCTGCTTGAGAGGCCATATGTCAAACCGCTGGGCCACCACGGCTTAATTAGTCTTATTTAATTTGAGGTGTCCATATATTGAGTTCGAGATTTCATTTCAACGAAGTATAAAAATCCTAAATTTTTTCTAACTCTAATTTTGTATCACCATTTTGAGTTCACCCTGTATTATGTTATCTGTGACCGGGTACAGGCGGGTTACGAAGTAATCTAGAGCTTAGTTTTTGCGATCCTCACAAGTTTTTGCCACACTATTGTACCCGACCCAAGTTTGTGCTTGATGAAGTTAGGCGTGATTGCAGAAGTTTCAAGTTATTGCGGCTAAAAACATAGACTTGTGGTGTATGGGCAGACATGCGTATAGTTTATATTATTATGTGCGCTATGTTACAGATATTGTGATAATTTTGTGATTCGTGTGATAGTGCCTTTATTACACGGTCGTGAGGAATCCGTGAAACATAATATGGCTTGCTGATTGAAGATTGCTAGGTACGGAGATTTGGTATGTAGATATACTGCGAGGATATGAAGCTACGGTATGAAATAATGTGAACGTTTCCACTGATACTAAGCTATGTAGCTTTTCCAGGAAGATGTGCAGCTAGGACTATGCGATGTATCGACAGTAGGAACCATCCGTAGCCCACATACTGAGCACGCATTTTTCCGTATAAAAATAAAACTTCGTTGAATCAATTAATATGGTTGGTGGATAGCAAACGATCCATAATAATAAATAATATATACTATAAAGGTACTACCTTAGTTATGTTGGTACAAGTGGTTAACTATGTCAAGTTGTAACATTTAATTTTGACATCTGACACGGTACGGTTACATCAAAAAACATTTTGTTAAATCTGACTACCTCATAAAAGTAACTTACCAGTACTAAAAGCTTATGAATGAATACTCAGTGTATTTTTCACTGTTAGGTACACAGGTTTTGCGCTCGGTCGTTGACCCTTTCATAAAGCCTAGTCTAGACAGCACGGTACAAAAATGCAGCCAAGCGTAACGGGCTGGAGATGTTTTACTTGCTTTTTAGTGACAATGCAAGCCAAGTTATGAGAGTTCGAATGTGACGTTTTTAGGCCTCCGTATATTCCAGTGAAAAAACGGAACCCTTATTTATTCAGTTGCCAACATTAGCTTTAACTTACTAGAGGAACAAATCGTTGTGGGCAGATGAAAGGTAAAATATGCCCTTTCATTCTAAGGAGTTTGTGTTTGTTGAATAAAAATAAATTCATATGTTATTCTTGAGATCTAGCTATCTACATACCAAATTTTCATGTAAATCCGTTCAGTTGTTTTAGTGTGAAAAAGTATGAAACACACACATTTCAACAAACTTTTGGACTTAGAATATTAGTTGGATCGATTAATTATCCCAGCTTATATACGTCCCACTGCAGGGAGCGCAGGCCTCCTCTCAGAATGAGAGGGCAGGGCTGTAGTTTTCACCCGGACCCAGTTCGGATTGGATACTTTAAGTTCGTGGTAAATTTAAAAAAACTCAGAGGTTCGAACCCCTGACCCTCTGCTTGAGAGACCGTGTAGGTCCGACCACTAGTCTACCACGGCTACTTATAAAAATTAATTAAAAAAAGATTAATTTCATATTAACTTGTTCTGTTTTAAACATGCATATTATATAGGTACTTATTTCTTCTGTTATTCCGTGAAAGGTACGTATTAATTTAGGTAAATAAAGTAAAAGAATGATGGACTCAATACCTACATAATTGGTTATTTGATATGTTATACACTTTTCTCAGTACAAGTTTACAGGATTGTTATAATATAATCTAAACTAAATTTATACACACACGTTCAAAAAGTTCGTCTATTTAGAATTACACTCATCAAAAGTGCCTAATTATAATTATCTCTAGACAAATTTGATGTTTTGACTCAGTAGTAATATGCCTATATTGAAATGCTTAAAACTGTCTAGGGATAAAAAACATTTCTAGGAAATGTTTCGTGTATTATTCTTTTTAAACATTATGTATTTAGAGACGTTACCTTCTGCAATACTTTAGGAATGACGGTTCCAATCTTTCTAAGTGCTTAAGAACCACTAACATGGCATTTATCACGAGGGGAGGGAGTACTACTTTTTGCTACTAACCTAAGTAATATTACTCAACACATTTCTTGCCTCTATCGCGTGTTTAGAACAAATAAGTAATATCTCTAACATAAAAAAAAAAAATTCTTAACAAGCTGTTACCGGTGGTTTTGTTGGTGTACACCATTCGATTTTTAATAAAATCCGGGGAATTTCCGAAAATTATACTGTCGTCTACCTATACTGTCTGTGTAATACCTTATTGAAGAATTATAGACCCATTTCACTTCTGAGCCATGTTTACAAGCTGTTTTCGAGAGTCATCACGAATCGTCTCGCGCGCAGGTTAGACGACTTCCAGCCTCCCGAACAAGCTGGATTTCGAAAAGGCTTTAGCATCGTGGACCACATACATGCGTTGCGGCAGGTTATACAGAAAACCGAGGAGTATAACCGCCCCCTTTGCCTGGCATTTGTGGACTACGAGAAGGCCTTCGATTCGATCGAGACTTGGGCTGTACTGCAGTCTCTCCAACGGTGCCAAGTGGACTACCGGTACATCGAAGTGTTGAAGTGTCTGTATAATAACGCCACAATGTCCGTCCGACTTCAGGACCAGATGTCGAAGCCTATTCTATTGCAGCGGGGAGTCAGACAAGGAGATGTTATCTCTCCGAAACTGTTCACTGCTGCACTAGAGGATGCGTTCAAGACTTTGAACTGGGAAGGGCGTGGCATCAATGTAAATGGCGAATACTTCACTCACCTTCGGTTTGCCGACGACGTAGTGCTTACGGCTGAGACCTTGGAAGACCTCAGTGCGATGCTCGCTGACCTCGGAAGAGTCTCCGAGAGAGTTGGTCTTAAATTGAACATGGACAAGACGAAGGTCATGTCGAACGCCCATGTTGTACCAACTCCCGTCGTAATCGGAGATACTTTGCTCGAAGTTGTTGACGACTATATCTATCTGGGACATACAATCCAATTGGGTAGGTTCAACTTCGAGAAAGAGGTCAATCGACGAATTAGACTCGGCTGGGCAGCGTTCGGGAAGCTCCGCAATATCTTGTCATCCGATATACCGCAGTGTCTCAAGTCAAAAGTCTTTGACCAGTGTGTGTTGCCAGTGATGACTTATGGCACTGAGACGTGGCCGCTAACGATGGGTCTTATAAGGAAGCTCAAGGTCACTCAGAGGGCGATGGAGAGGGCTATGCTTGGAGTTTTTCTGCGGGATCGCATCAGAAATGATGAAATCCGCTCAAGAACTAAAGTCACGGACATAGCTCGAAAAATCGCTAGACTTAAGTGGCAGTGGGCAGGGCACATCGCCCGTAGAACTGACGGCCGATGGGGCCGAAAGGTTCTCGAGTGGCGTCCGCGGACCGGAAGACGCAGTGTAGGTAGGCCTCCAACAAGATGGAGCGACGACCTGGTGAAGGTAGCGGGAACGCATTGGATGCAGATGGCGCAGGGCCGATCTGTTTGGCGAGCCTTGGGGGAGGCCTATGTTCAGCAGTAGACGTCTTTCGGCTGAAATTATGATGATGATGGTTACTGTCGTCACCTCGACGTCAGACTTGCGACCAAAGTTGCTGCAGTGTGGCTGAAGCATCTAGATATTTTTTAGCAATATGTGTAATTGAAAGTAATCAAAGATTTGTCAAAGAGACTCAGAGATACCACAGGAAACCGAAGAGCTGGCAGCTTCCTCGTTCAACGTATCAGTCTTTCAAACCAGCGAGGAAATGCTGCATTTTTAGAATTACTTTAGTTTTAGTTTTTTATTTTAATTTTAGTCTAGTTTGTAATTTATAATTTCTAATTTAAATTGTACTAAATTTTGTAAATTAAGTTAAAGTCTAAGTCGAAATATCTAAGTACCACTGGTTCGTAAAAACCTTGTCGAGAAGAATCCTGCAAACATTTCAAAAAGGTATTATATTTTTCACATAGATCTACAATTTTATTTAGTAACATACATCTGATCTACAGTATTCTATTCATTGCAATTAAAATTTTAACACGGTAGATTTAAAATTAGGGATCACCAATGCGGTTCGGAATTATTTCCAAACATCTCCATCCATGATTTAATTTTTAATTTTACGCCTTAGATATTAATGTTTTCTTGATGATGAATTTGAATTTTGAATGGTCGGTTTCTATATATATATTTCGAATTTTATATTATATTATACTAGCTGTTGCCCGCGACTTCGTCCGCGAAGAATAGGGGTATGAAAAATAGCCTACGATCGATTCTCAGACCTACGAGTACCAAATAGAGAGAAAAAAGTTTCATAAACATCGGTCAAGCCGTTTCGGAGGAGTTCGATAACAAACACCGTGACACGAGATTTTTATATATTAGAGGTAAAACCCATGCAATTTCCCAGTCAAGTCGTTTTGGTTTTAGCCAATCTGTAAGATGGGACTTTAGTTTCCCTTTCCCTGTTTTCCTGATCCCTATGCCTTTGGCTTATCGCTTATTTTCCTTACATACGTTATTATTTAAGAAGCGATTAAGTAACGAGCTTGCTGGGCAGTTAATTATGAATGAGGGGTGTTCAGTTCAATCAATCTAACCCAACGACCTGCTGGATAATTCCACCTTGTATTACATGATACATCATTCATCTTCGTCATCATTTTAGCCGAAAGACGTCCACTGCTGAACATAGGCTTCTCCCGAGGCTCGCCAAACAGATCGGTCCTGCGCCATCCGCATCCAACGCGTTCCCACAACCTTAATCAGGTTGTTGCTCCATCTTGCTGGAGGCCTACTTACACTGTGTTTTCCGGTCCGCGGACGCCACTCGAGAACCTTTCGGCCCCATCGGCCGTCAGTTCTGCGGGCGATGTGCCCTGATTCTTCGAGCTATGTCCGTGACTTTAGTTCTTGCGCGGATGTCATCATTTCTAATGCGATCCCGCAGAGAAACTCCAAGCACAGCACTCTCCATCGCCCTCTGAGTGTCTTTGAGCTTTCTTATAAGGACCATCGTTAGCGGCCACGTCTCAGTGCCATAAGTCATCACTGGCAACACACACTGGTCAAAGACTTTTGACTTGAGACACTGCGGTATATTGGATGACAAGATATTGCGGAGCTTCCCGAACGCTGCCCAGCCGAGTCTAATTCGTCGATTTCTTGACCTTTTACTCGAAGTTGAACCTACCCAATTGGATTGTATGTCCCAGGTAGATATAGTCGTCAACAACTTCGAGCAAAGTCTCTCCGATTACGACGGGAGTTAATACAACATGGGCGTCCGACATGACCTTCGTCTTGACCATGTTCAATTTAAGACCAACTCTCTCGGAGACTCTTCCGAGGTCAGCGAGCATCGCACTGAGGTCTTCCAAGGTCTCAGCCATAAGCTCGTCGTTGTAATCGAAGGTGAGTGATGTATTCGCCATTTAAATTGATGCCACTCAAACTATCTATACATATAATAAATCTGTAACAAGTCGGTGTCTGTACATTGAAGACATTTGAGAAAAACTGTCACTAGGGCTATTTACTAGCGCAATAGAACCCAAAACAATGTTTTTTAGAATTATTGTCTGTTTGTCTGTTTATCTGTTTGTCTGTTTTTCTGTTTGTCAGTTTGTCTGTGCGTTTGTGCGCGCTAATCTCAGAAACGGCTTAACCTAGAAGGATGCGGTTTTCACTGATATGTTGGTATTTTCTTGGATTAACATTTAGTGTTTGTTTCATTTGAATCGGTTCACAAATAAGAAAGATACGTCTATTTTAAGAATTTATAGAACAGTTTTTAGAAGTAGTGACTTGGTAGTAGGTACGGTGGTGAATGTGAATAATTGATGAAAAAGCAAATTGGATAAAAAAAATAAGCTGCCCAAATTACTAATTCCACGCGGACGGAGTCACAGGCAAAAGCTAGTCTTCATACTAAAGTGAAGAAGTAACAGACAGACAGAGAGACAAACAGAAAGACACGTTTTATCTTTTATAATTATAACATTACCTAGTATGAATTGTGTTAGCGGAGTATTGGCATTATTTTTATTTTATTCAAAGAATTACCAGCTCTCTCATGTGCCCTCGCCTTCGCCATAACTCGTCATTGCCGACAATATGTTTTCTGTGAAGCACCATTAATTTTCCCTTTGTGGCCCAGTTCACCTGCCCTAACACAATGGCGTGGGTACGAGCGCGTCGGGGAGGACGTGTAATACGGTGCCGTGTAGAACGTTCAGAATTGAATGAGTAGAACTGTCTATCAATAATCTATCAATAAAAAGCAAAAAAAGTAAGTAAATTATTATTGTGTTTTAACCCTTTGTTGTTTTTGTTTTGACGGGTTTAAGACGGTTTCACGACTATATTTTTCCCAAATGATTCATTTGGAAACTGTTTACTTTTTCTGAAACTGTAAACTTTTCAGGATTGTTATAAAACAAACCTAACCTAGTCTAACCTAACCTCAAGGATAGTCCTGAAATATATCCTAAATAGTTTACAGTTTCAGAAAAAATAAACAGTTGGGAAATGAAACAGATGACAAATGAATCAGGTTGGGAAATGATTTTCGGCGAAGCGGCAGTACACCGTTAAAGACAGACGTTAAATACAAAAAAAAGCTAAAGCAGCCATTCTCTGCTTATTTTTTAAAATATAAATTTGATGGTTATTGTGACGACTGTGCAAATCAAAGAATTTCCTTACAATGTATACTTACAAGAGTCATTATCATCATAGCAGCCAAAATCTACGGCTGGAGAAAGGCTTACATCAAAGAGTTCTACAAGGGAGCCCCTTTTCTCCCATAATCTTTTTTATCCGAATTTTGAAAGTCAGAAATCGATGTCCATAATATTCTTGCTCATAAATATTCATGGTCATATTTTTTTAAAAGCATATCGCTTAATAGTTCTAAGTGCAATGATCCATAATCCTATTGATCATAACTTTAAAAAGTCATAATATTGATATCAATAAAATTTAACGGAATATCGTTGATTATTCAGAAACATTGTAAGGCATATATCTTAAAGTAATAATTGTTTTCAGTCATAATTTTGTATTACCTAAAATGCGCTAAACATATACATCGAAATCTATAACATCTAAAGGAATATCAATAATAGTTTTCGGGAGCCAACAACTGATACCTATAGCCTGGACTTATCTCTGACAAAAAGCATTTTTTCGAGTTTTAGTCCATTCGCCCATGTACTTAGTAAATAATAATACAAGGATCATTGTAGTATGACTTTACCATAGAGCTATGATTGTAACTTAACAAATCTTGCGTGGAACAGCAGTAATAATATTTTAAAATTAAAAATAAGTATATAGGCCTTTGCGTCTATTACAGACGATTTATGGCGTACCGTGTGGGATACAACGTCTTCTATGGCTGTGCAAACCAATGCGAGAGCCACACACTCTACCGCAGGCTTGACAAGAGAAGTTTGCGGTGGTTGTTACCGAGGCACCTTGATGTTGTTTCTGCCTCTTGTCAGCAAGTGTCTTGAACCAGGCCTCATCGCAAAACTTGCGACCCTCCACTACACATTTGCGCCATTCTGGTCGATTTCCCGCGAGATTTTCCCAAGCCTGGTGGTCAATCTTAAAGCTGGCCATGTCACGTTTGGCGCAGTCTTTATAGCGAAGCAATGGCCTCCTAACATCTCTCTTTGCATACGTTACTGCACCTAACATGACACGACGTGGTAATCGGGAGGGTACCATTCTGTGCACATGCCCTAACCAACGAAGGCGCCTCTGTTTGAGAAGTGCGGTCAAGCTAGGCAGCTGTGCAATCTCAAGAACCCTCTCATTAGTAACTCTGTCTTACCAAGATATACCCAAAATTTTACGAAGGCAACGCATGTAAAAGGAGTTTATTCGACGCTCCTGTTTCGCATACGTTGTCCAGGTCTCAGCTCCGTACAAGAGAATGCTTAAGATGGAAGCCTGAAAGACTAATGCCTATTGTACCATACTCTTGCACCCAGCTTCCCGAACATGGTCGCCGCTTTGCCAATGAGAGTATCAATCTCCGCATTAAGCGAAAGATTGTTGGACACGGTCGACCCCAAGTAGCAGAACTTGTCAACTACCTCCAACACCGTGCCATTCAACGATATCGCCGGGGCCGTCGGAGAGCCTTGTGCTAACACGACTGTCTTTTTGCTGTTAACAGACATGGCAAATAGAGAACAAGCCCTAGAAAATTTGTCTACCATTGACTGGAGCTCAACTGCGGTATTGGTTAATAAGTACTTAATAAATAAAAACGGAATAACTATCTGTATATAAATAACTTTTATAGCATCATTATAAACGTGATATTTTTTACGATTTTTTAGCCCTCTTCTACCTACATGCAATGTTTTTTAAGCTATAAATACCAGACCATTAAAATAGCGCGCGGGGAGGAATACATTTTTAGAAACGGGATCGACTAAGTCTGTAATTATTTTGCTTTTCTAAAATAACTTTTTTTAGGCTGCGTTTCCACCAGAGATGTGCGAGGATGCGTTGCGAGGGATGTATTTGTCATGAACAAATAGAAACACTTCATTCTCTTAGGACCTTTTAAATGAAGTGTTTCTATTGGTTCATGACAAACACATCCCTCGCAACGCATCCTCGCACAGCTCCGGTGGATACGCAGCCTTATAGTATTTCCAATCATTTATTTACTCGATGACAGCTCCCGTAGAATGTAACTCAGTGGCGAAGGGTGCTAACAACCCGATTCCTTCCGGGTTGCCTAAAATTTTGAAGTAATCAAACGCTTCTATTAATAACCCGTCGCATTGTTTGTAATGCAGGCATACTCTTCCCTAATAAACTTATCTTTTTTTCAACACGATGCAGAAACAAAACGCAACGTAATACTCTCACGAAATACGATTCATTCCGTTCTCTAATAGTAAATGTCGGTCGGTAATATCAGAATTTGTACACTCACACATTTAAATAATTCATTGACAAAGACCCACACCATTCCAGGCAAACTTCGCGTGTATACGCTACTTAGACAACTCGGGATTAAGCGGCTTATTACATTTAAAAAAAGACTTTGTTTCTTGTGCGTAAGACTCATTTTCACTTTGCTTGCCGCAGCCGAGCGTGAGCGGCTTCTTGGAACATTTTTGGCGCTACGATCGCGTTTAGACTTATACAAAATTACTGCAGCGAAATGGAACGTAAAATATCGATGTTTTAGTGTAAAACAAAAACAATTATATTTTATCTGCTTTTATTATTAAGGTTTATAACCTGGCGAAATTAATATTAGATTAGAATTTTATAAAATAACACCGTCACTTATTGGAAATAATTGTAATGGCAACATTACGATTGATTTGTCATTGATTACAAACTTCATATTTCATTTCTTGTGTTGCGAAGTATTATTAATTATTGTTTGTTTGTAGTACGTATATTGTTTTAATTTAATAAAAAATACGTAGCCAGATTAGTGTTGATACTCAAAACCAGTGAAATTTCGTAATATCGGATTGTGCAAACTTATAGTGTCAAGTGGTCAGTTTAATCTTCGGTCGGACTCGCTAGATAAATTATTTTGTATTTACTAGCCCTAATAAAAGTAGAAAAGGCTCCTTTAATTAAATTTGATTGTGGATGCTAATTTGTTGAGTGACGATTTTAGAAGTTATGTCCAATTTTCAAGAAGAGAATAAATAAAAAGGTTAAGATAAAGGTTAGTAGTTTTCGCAAGAGGCGGTCTCGCGCCTCGAAAGTTTCCCGTTTTTTGCTCATTTAAACATCCGTAATCTAATGTGTGGCGCGCCATCACAGGGCCTCGCAAAATGTGTCTTGCCCACACCAAATTTAGGTCCTGCGCCGCCACTGGTTTTCGCTACGGCTTTACCTGAAAAAATTTTCACGCTTCGCCACTGATGTAAAACTGCGTTTAGTTACGCAAAAATTAACTTTTCAATGCGAGGTATAAAAAATACGACAACTGCTTAATTTTGTTCCTTGATCCCATATAATATTCATCTAAGACAAATTGAATCCATATAAGCAGTATTTTTTTTTTAAAGTACGATAAATAATAAACATTTTAATAAAGTTACATTCTATGGCAATACAAATAGTGATGTTATGATTGAAATATCGATATTGTATCGGTATTGTATATTGAACTAGATGTGTTCCCGCGACTTTGCACGCGTTGTAATTTTTTCCCGGGATAAAAAATAGCCTATGTTACTCAAGAATAATGAAGCATTCTAATTTTTGTTTGTTCAGTAGTTTTTAGTTTATTCATTACAAACATACAAATCTTTCCTCTTTATAATATAAGTATAGATAGGTAATCGACAATGAAATAAATAATTATAATGACAGGTAATTTTTATTTATTAATTTTAATCAAAATCAACATTTGCAATAAATTTTTGTTCTTCTAAATTATCGAAGGCCACATGAATTTCCCAATCCGACATTATAGTATTTTGGGTTCTTCTAACAACATTTTATCGATATCGTATCTACTACTGATCACTTATTTGGTCACAACACTATAACTATCAAACTAGATCTGTCATCGAGAAAATAAATGATTGGAAATACTATAAGCAGGACATACAATGATTTTAAATGTGAATGAAGTTATAGCAAATAAAAAAAGAATCATGGAAATATGTTTACAGTTGGCATAGATGACGAACATACAAAAAAACGTCAATTTGAGAATCCTCCTCCTTCTTTCGAAGTCGGTTTATAAACGATACAACTATAACAATATGCTCATCAAAGTGCCCACGTGTACTAGGGTAGCATACCTATAGTTGTTTAGGAGCATTCCTGAGTAGGGTACGCGTAAGTGCCACTATTGTATAGACTAAAATTAGCTGCCACGTACAATAGGGCCTATCAGCTCGGTGTCCTCGCAATTTCTGGGGCCCTGGTATATTACGTGCCAATGACCGACAGGTTATGGGAGTTGTTGCTAAATTGAGTGTTTCTATTTATCGATATAGTTACGTGAAAATTGTTATTTAACAGAGTAAGGTAAATAAAGAGTTCAACGTCACCTGCCCGATTTAAGAATAATTATAATGGAATCAACCACATCCCTTCTTATCATGAAGTCGCGGTGTCCTAGTGGTTTGGTCTATGGCCTCTCAAGCCGGTCGTAGGTTCGAGTCCGGGCTCGCATGTATGTTTTTCGAAATTTATGTGCGAGATTACATTTCAAATTTACCATTAGTTACTTTGCACCGTGAGGGAATCTGCACACAACTAAGAAAAAAAAAACATTAGTGTGTGTGAAGTTCCCTATTCAACCTGGGCCCGCGTGGGAACTACGGCCCAAACCCTCTGACTCTGAGAGGAGACCTGTGCTAAGCAGTGGAATGTATATAGGCTGGGAGGATGGTGATCTTTCACCATGGGTGTCGTAAAAGGTGACTAAGGAACTTGATACGGGAGTGAGTAGCGCTCTCTACCAACTAAGAACCCCAGATTCTAGCTCGTTTCGTAACTCTGAGCCTCACCAAGAGACCAAAAGTCAAAGACCACGTCTCAAAGCCATAAGATGTTCGCACACTAATCAATTCCACGCCACTGCAGCACCAACTTAACTCCATCTTTCGGTTGAGTTGACAACTAGGTGATCCACCCAATGGTGACTAGTGGACAACGTGGTGTCAACGAGTGGGGAATGCGTAGTCAACTGGGTCAGCTCGTTTTCTAATATAAAATGGTGGGCATCAATCGCCAGCGCATAGTCGTGACGTATGCGCCAGCGCGCGTGGCAAATGGGTTCGAGTTGACCCAAAGTGTACGACGGATACTCCACGTGTAGATCAAGTACACTACATCTTCTTCTATTATATAAAAGCTACCTGTTGCCCGCGACTACGTCCGCGAATAATAGGGGAGTAAAAAATAGCCTACGACCTATTTTCAGACCTACCGAAAACAGGCAAAAAAGTTTAACAAAAATCGGTTAAGCCGTTTCGGAGGAGTTCGATAACAAACACCGTGACACGAAATCTAATATATAAAAATCTCGTGTCACGGTGTTTGTTATCGAACTCCTCCGAAACGGTTTGACCGATTTTTATGAAATTTTTGTCTATATTCGGTAGGTCTGAGAATAGGTCGTAGGGTATTTTTTATACCCCTATTCTTCGCGGACGGAATCACGGGTAACAACTAGTTTTATATACATTACTAGCTGTTGCCCGCGACTCTGTCTGCGAAGAATAAAAGGGGTATGTAAAATAGATGTTGACCGATTCTCAGACCTACCCGATATGCACATAAAATTTCATGAGAATCGGTCGAGCCATTTCGGAGGAATTTGGTAACAATCACCACGACACGAGAATTTTATATATTAGATGAAAATTATACTGTAGAATGAGAGGGCTTCGGCCCTAGTTCCGATGCGGGCCCAGTGCAGATTGGGAACTTCACATACACCATTGAATTTCTTCTCAGGTGTGTGCAGGGTTCCTCACGATGTTTTCCTTCACCGTTAAGCTCATGGTAAATTTCAAATACAATTTCGCACATGACTTCCGAAAAACTCAGAGGTGCGAGCCCGGATTCGAACCCACAAACCTCTGCTTGAGAAGCCATATGTCTAACCACTCGGCCATTAAAAAAAACCATACCTACTCTCTAGAAAAGTTTTCACAGTCGAATGTGAAGACGAAATGTTATGTACCTAAATCATAAGTAAATGCATACAGACGGAGTTAAAGCCAGGAGGATTCAAGTTTAAGTCCCTGACCTAGTTTAAAAGGACATATGGGAATCAATGACGTCAAAGACATTATAACATTGAAACTAAGTATAAGACATAGAAATATCTGTTCTAAGGAATCATGACATTGATTTTAGCGACAAGAAAAACTCCATTCAAAGATTTATAAAAACATACTCGGTTCGGGAACCGAATCCGGTCGTGTTGAAGAAAAGTATTCACATTTCAGTCCCGGTAAGCGTCTGTCGGTAACCAAATCTAGAAAATTAAATTTCGACCCACTTATTATGGTTGGGTTGACTTGAAGTATGGTATACATTTTATACCCCGTTATCTAACGCTCAGTTAGGGGGCAAGTGGTGGGACAGTTTCGGTAATCTGAATCGATAAAAAATTAAGTTCATTTACTCACTCACTAACATAATTATCAAAAGATCCATACTTACCAGAGCTCTGCTATAGTGATTTTATAAATTATTATGAAATGAAAGAAAAAATAATAATTTAATTTATTTTATTTTCGTAAGTATGTTTCATAATAAATTAACAATATTTTTTCCTAATTATATGAAGGTAAACTTCGTCGCCTGCTTGTAAAAATCCATTTTAACAATTAAAATGATTTTTCGACCTCTACAGATGTAACTGGCAAAAACTGTAGTTTTTTGTAAAGCTCTATGCAGCTTTTGTTTACAATACCTTTGTCAATTTTAACTGATTTATAATTTTTACAGATTTAAAGCCTGGATTTTTATTTAATATTTGTTAATTTTGCATGAATCAATTTCCCTTTGTGGTGCAGCCTCACTAATGAAATTTTATTTTGAATATCATTGTACAATATTCAATGACGGTTTCAATGATCACTTGGGATCTTCTAATTTTGTAATGACTGTTGATAAAATTGTGAAATGGGTGTGTATAAAATTTATTTCGTTTGTTCCGTATCTGTACTATTCAACAATTGTCGCCCTCGTATCCGATCAAATAAATGCAATGAATGAGTTATCTCAAGAGCATTCACAATAGAAGAATTTTATTTTGACAAATAACTATTTATAAGTAAATGTGAACCAAATAATTATGTGTAGCAACATCACTATTTTAGCTTGCCCCAAAACTGAGCGTTAGATAACGGGGTCTATACATTATGTAGATTGGATGATAATGCAAGTACAGTTAGCAACAGCACAGTGAGCAAAAAAGCTTGTGTTAAGATGAATTTTTACACAAAAACCATTTTAGATTTCTTTATAAATCTATGAACGCACTTTTTCTTGTCATAAAAACCGATGACATAAATGTAGTTGCTAAGAACGTTTATTTTTTATGTCTTATGTCACAGACTTGCCCATATTGTGTGATTCAAATGTGCCGCTCTGTATACTAAACTAAACTAAATTATCTATGGTAGTCAGAACCGTCTTAATATGTCATAATCTCATAATAAAATTCGATGAAAAAAAACTGATAAGTGCAATATTTTATAATATTCTATTTTATGGTGTGATCTTAGGCTTCACTTTTTGGTACTACTTTGCCTATAAATTACTTTCTGAATATAAATATAAGCTAACAAAATCAGTAAAAGTTTTCAGTAGGTATTAGGTAAACCATATTTTTTACAGCTGTACAAGACCAGCGTCACTGTCTGACTGACAGAAAACGAACAGCCTGAATTATTCGAGATAGAAACTGAACTTTGGTGGACATATTTCTGTAGAACCATAGAGGTGCACTAAGAAGGGATTTTTCCAAATTCCCGCAGGATAGAAAGCTAGCGAATGTTTATTTTTTCACGGAAGCAAAGCCCGAAGATAAAACTAGTCCGCTTCTATCCTTGAAAAAGAAAAAATATAATAAAACTGCAAGTATTCCTGTCCCTTATCACTTTTTCATAATAACATTTATTCTTCAAAGCTACCTTGATTTTACACAGCGTTAAAAACACGCTAGGTTATATTATAACTTAACTAGCTCCAAGGTCCAATTTTCATCTCCAAGCATTTTCCGTACATTTTAAAATCAACTTTGCCTCTACGGGGTAAAGTTGTGTTCCGTTTGGGGTAGAATTAGTTCTACGAGGGTAACCTGTTGCTGTAACGCGTTTAGGAGTATCTCGTTTACATAATTCTTGGCGATGAGACAATCTTCGTACTTGTTCAGCTCGCCTGGTACTTTTTTACGTCTTGAACCGGGCTACAGGTGGTAACGATTTTTTTTAAGTTGCTATTTGCATTTTCAAATATTGTTTTTTTGACAGAGAGAGCGCGAGGCGCAAGCAAAGCGTCTCTGTTTCAGATTGGGCAAAAATACTGACTTTTCCCTACTTAATTATTAATGTATTTTTAACAAAAACTTATGGTGATCCCTTATATAACTAACTATACACGTTTAAACTAGTGGATAATATCTTCAGGCTCCAGTTAGGATAACAGGTTGATATTAGTTATGAAAGCGAGCACTTTGAAACTCCAACAGAACTCAGTTTGTCAAGTTTTGCATGAAATAACTTTGGCTTGGACCTAGTTATTCTGTTTAGCTTTTATACAGGATGTAACTTTATATCTAACTCTAAACCCTTAGGATGCTAGAGAATAGTTTATTTGTAATAAAAAAACCGGTTGTCTGTAAAGTCGGTTTACGGACGATAGTTTAACGTGACAACGTCATAACAATACATTCAAAAAACAAAAATGAAACCAGGCGGTCACCCATCCAAGTACTTACCGCGCCCGACGTTGCTTAACCTCGGTGATCGGACGAGAACCGGTGTTTTGTCAAATATCTTGAAAACGGTGCATCCTACGGCAAAATTAATGAAATTGGGAATGTCTAAAAAAAATTACCAGTGGTTTTTATATTTTTTTTGTATAGAAAAGTCAATTATAAGGAACTAATTTCAATATTTTGTCATTTAGTTCTCTACTTTTTTCAAAATTAATTATTGAAACTATTTTAGTTGATGACGTCAGATTATAATTGAGGGCTCCCACAATGCCAAATTTCTAAATCTATCTAAATGCGTACGATAAGGCAACCCCTTTAATTATTTTTTGCGTAGTGGTACACTATACACTGTGTCACTTTACTGGCACTGTCAATGTGCTAGATGTCAGACAGCGGGTCCAAATCAAACTCCGTAGTATAATCCACGCGTAAATTGTGAAGAATTCTAACCACACAGAATAAAGTACGACTTGAACCGGTCACGCAATTTACACCAATGTCAAATGAAGGTCATAGACAATAGACATCCCCAATTTTCATCCCCCCTTTAAGCCCTCGCCCCCCCTCCCCTCAACCCCCCCCCCCCCCCCCCCCCCGCCCATTAAAAAATACCCGAGCACTAGTACTAAGATTGTACATCCTGGCGCACAGGTACCCAGTACGTATATGTACGTTACATTGGGTCATCCTTTTTCGTCATCGATTTATTGACGTTGTCACGTCAAACAAACTATAGCCTGTCGAAGTAAAGTCCCAGCACGATAAGACTATGCAATTCCATATTTTCCGAAAATTCGTCGACCTCTTGAAAGCCGCCATCGGTCAAGGACTAGGTATAAGGTCAATTGTGTCTACAATCTAAATATACGCGCGCTGTTGCTATAATACCTAAAAAGTATGGATTATTGGGAAAAAGCAATATTATGATAAGATAGTAAGATCCGTTGAAATCGATCGGTACCTCTACCACGAGTTTACACTAGTTTACAGTGACCGTACTCGCTAGCACGGCGTAAATTATTTGTATGGAGAATTGTACTTCCGTAAGTGACCGCTAGAGGCGCTGTACACAATTCTCCATACAAATCATTTACGCCGTCGCTAGCGAGTACGGTCACGTAAACCAGTGTAAACTCATGGTAGGGGTACTGTTCTATCGCAGTACAGAGCAAATTAAATGCAGAATGAATGCAACGAACCACACAGAGATGCACTTCACTGTAATTCAATACAATAGCTGCGTCATGAAAGGTTTATTCTACCACAGCGAGGGTAAAAAGACGGTTATATTCCTCGTGTATATCTTACTCGTGTAGATATTATAAGTGGGAATGCTTGTAAGAGTGTGCGTGTGTGTGTGTTCGTTACTTTTGCACACTAAAAACTAGAATAATTTGGATAAAATTAGGTATGCGGATAGCTGAATCTTGGGTATAATAGATAAACTTTTTATCCCGATATTCCCACGGGATTGTTAGGGAAAATCATTTTCATTTTATTTCTGTAAATCCATATCCATACTAATATTATGAATGTGAAAGTGTGTTGGTTTGTCCTTCTTTTACGACGAAACTGAGCGATGAATTGCCGTGATTTTTTTATAGACATAGTTAAAGGACTGGAGAGTGACATAGGCTACTTTTTTACCACGGGAAACAAGTCACGTACGCGAATGAAGTCGCGGGAAAAAGCTAGTAGAAGCATAAATGTAAAACGGTTTTATATTGGGCGGTAAAAACTTTTTGTTTTTTTTTTAAGGTTCTTATCCTGCACTTGAAGTATCTCATGGCAATGTGGGGTCCTTTCGTAGAGAAACGTTATTCTTTATTACTTTATTACAAGTCGTACCGTTCCACGAAGCCTATCCAGTAATCGGAGATAAGTTCACGAATTTAATTTAGCCAGAACGAAATGAGTTGGCAACTTGTGGGAAAAAATACAGGTTCAGAAGTTACTGCCGGTCCCGCAATAGGCAGTGGCACCTGACCACCGAAACTGACAAACTTGTTATAAGCTGTCAAAACACGACTCTTCCTTTAGATTTTGTATGGCAGTTGCTATTTTACGTTATTTCTATGCCAACTCAATCAGCTATTTGTTTAAAAGCAGCGAAAAATCTATTTTTGTTGTAAGCTTATTAAATAATACACTAACAATCTATAAAAATTAAATTAAATTAGTTTTCAATGTATATTTATAGATTATTAAAAATATTTTTTGTCTATCAAAAAAAAAAAAAAAACGGAGGTACTTAAATAAAGTTCAGTTCAAGTTATTTTGTTTTGAAATGGAATTTATAGTGGTTGTCCACTAAAGTTACGTCTAAGAATTATGTGTCACAGTTTAAGTGCGTTTGAGATGTGGTGCTGGCGGAAAATGGAAGTGAATAGGTGGACTGAAAAAGAACCAATGAATGTTTTGGATTTGGTAGAGGAGGAAAGGCTGCTGTTGAGGACGATTGGGAATAGGAGAGGAAATATGCTGGGGCATTTGATACTACATGACTGTTACATAAAAATTATATTGGAATGGCGATTAGAAGCCAGGGGAAGACCGAGATAGGCATTTATAGATCAAGCCAAAGAAATAAAAAGTCAATGTCATGTGACATGTGTCATCGCTCGGATTTTTCATCGCATGGTAAGATGAAAAAAACTATGGAGTGGATATTAAAACTAAAATTTAACTCTTATTCATACTAAATATTTTAAGCCGTGCAAATGACATTCGGGTCCCAAGATACAGGCACAGCCTAGTTTGGGATCCACAGTATAATGAATGATTGTAATCTCCTGGTGCTATAATAAAACATTATTATTATTATTATTGAATCTTAGAATGGTAAAGGAGTTTTTTTGCTTGACTATAATTTAAAAAAATTAAATAAATGTATTTCTTTCTTTCTTTTCTTTTCTTTTCTTTCTTCCTAAAACTAAGTCATAAAAGCGGGCGTTTCAATGAAATATAATACTCCGTATGTTTCCACGCTTAATTCAGGCTTATTTGAAAATTTTCTCGGGTACTAGTTTGACGTATTGGATCATGATCACTGAGTGGAGCAGCTCTGCTGGAGAATAATCAAAGGAATAAATTAAAAAAAGGCCAAGTGCGAGTCGGACTCTCGCACCGAGGGTTCCGTACAAATTTGTAGGTATATCAAAATATACGCCGTAAACAGTTGTTTCTATTATAATCCAGTGTTAGTATAACCCTACTTTTAAGTAAAGTGTACATTTTTATTGGTAACTTACAAAATTACAAATGTAGTTTTCAGAAACGAACTGAAACACAGCAGTCTAATATTATGGACCTCCGCAAAGTAACGCTGATTCACAACAACGTAATTTTCAAATTATATCCTATACTTTTTTTTACATGAAGCTGACCTGCGATTGACTAGGTACTACTACTTTACTTTAGTTTGACTAGTACTTACTTTGAGTTGTAGTATTACAGTGAAGCCAGACGAGCGTAATTTTTTGAGTCGTGAGCGACGTAATTTCGGTCGCGTAATTTCTGTTACATTCGGTTTCATACAAAACTCCGGTTTCGTTCACACGGCGACGCAAAATGAGTTTTACACAAATAGGACTTTTATAATGGAACCAAAACTACGCGACCGTAATTACGCGACTTACCACTCAAAATTACGCTCGTCTAGCTTCACCCTTAGACGGTTACTTGCCAAATTTCATTCTAGATCAACGGGAAATACCCTATAATTTTTGATTCCCTTGAGAGTTTCGAAATATACGTTTCTGTGGTATAAAAAGCCGTATCTTTTTATACGTTAACTTAGAAGTAAAATTTTTTCACAGCTTCAAGGCAGTAGACTTGAGTGTATGTTTTAATTTCAACTAGTTACGTTCTCGAGATAAAGGGTTTTGACAGACAGATGGACGGACGGCTAGCAAAGTGATCCAATAAGAGTTCCGTTTTTTTCTTTTGGGGTACGGACCGTCAAAAACATAACCCTCCTTCGACAGTCGGGTGAAAAAAGAGATAGTCGGAACTGAAATAATTGGCATAGAACAAAACGCTACCTACACTCGAGGTATTAAAAAGGGTCAGATTCAATCCCTTAACTGATTTGGTCGGTTTAGATGTTTTTATTCTATTTACTGTGTATATAACATATTAGTTAAGATAAGACAAAAGAAAACAATACAATTTAATGCCTACTTATATAAGTACTTAATCAAACAAAAAGTTGTACGAAAAAAAGTATAAAAAAGTTAATAAAGATTCAATTAAATATAGCTTAAGTACTTAAGAGGATACGATGCGCACCATTTCTCCATACAAACGTAATCCCCTGTTTCCTCCCTGGATAATGGCTTTAGAGCCAAAATTTTTTTACTGTGTAATCTGTATCTACCACAGCTATGCCCCTAGGTTTCGTTTTTTTCATATTTCAATTAACATAAGAAATATGAGCTTTCAAAAACTAAAAAAATTGTCCAATTTCAACGTCATTTTCAGACAGTCATCAGAAAAGAATCCCTCATATAAACAAAAAAAGGAAAACATAGGGGCATAGCTAAGTCTGTCGTCTAATTATTTTTGAAAAAAATAATTTTATTGGTCCAGTTTTCGAGAAGAAAACAGGGGATTACGAAATGCTGTTTTGATCAATTTTACGCGCCTATTAACGGTCTGAGCTGCAGTTGTCCCGCTCTCGCTGTACTGACACGGAGGGGTTCGGGCGAGACAGCGACATTTCATTAAAATACCTATTTCTCAAAAGTCTCTCAGCCATCGTACCCTCTTAATGTCCACAGGAAATGAAACTTCAGTTTCTTATTCTGTATGGCTCAAAATGTCTTTGTCCGGCCACAACGAAACCTAATATTTTAAAAAGTAATAAAAGCTAGTTCAGCGACCGGGGAGCCGCCTGCCTTCTAATTTTATTAGCCGTAAAACAATAATGGACTCCTGCAGTCCTAATGAATTCACGTAAAAAGTATCGTTACAAAACGTGGATCTTATTAAAGGATTGGAATTCGAGTTAAAAAGGTGAATAAATTGCCAAGTTTGAGATGAACACGCATAAGCAAAGTTTATAATCTGAATCGACTTAATTAATTATTTAAATTAATAAATCGTTTTGCAAAAAAAATAAAAATTACTCCTTTGCGGTATGGCGCCCATTTGGAACCGTCAGAAAAGTATGGCATGGTGGTTTTCGTGAATGGCTACTCGACGATTATTAGCTGTGCAAAAATTAGCTTGGTACAAATGGTTGAATTGTTGTTTTTAAATTAACGTGTTCGCGTCGGTATGGCGGGCTGTAAGTCACACCGGAAAAGTATGGCATTACGCTGCCGCCTTCTGTTTTTTTATCGACTATCGGAAAATACAAGAATTTTTGTGGAACAAATCGTTCGATTTTCGTTGTTTATCCGACACGTTCGATTAACGCCCACGCGATTGGGCCGCCGGTACCAGCGCTATGACCATCATTTTCCTTTTTGTCATTACGTAATTAGACCCCCGAAGAACCGCCATACTGGTACAAATGACCTACTTAGTATTTTGTGTCACCATCTCCCGGTCTAATACAGCTATGTAGTGTTGGGTAGACACGACTTAAAAACGAGTTTGAAGAGTAGCCTGTTTTTCGCACTCAACCAGTACAATGTTCTACTTCAAATGAGGCGAGGCGTACTGAAACTCGGCGATACGTTTGAAGTTGAGAGGATACGATGCCTGAGGGACATTTGAAAAGTAGGTACTTAAATTAAATGTGGCTGCCTCGCTTCAACCCCTCCGTATCAGTACAGCGAGAAAAGGACAACTGCAGCTCAGACCGTTAGCAGGTATATAAAATTGATGAAAACAGCATTTCGTAGTCCTCTATTTTCTTCTCAAAAGCTTGATCAATAATATTATTTTTTTCAAAAATAATTAGAAGAAAGCTTAAGTTATGCCCTGATGTTTTCGTTTTATTGTTAATATGAGTAATATTTTTTTGATGAGTCATAGTCATAGTATTTATTCAATAAACAATACAGGTATTGTGTTTGAAAAGCATACAATCATAACTTAAATATTTAGAAGAAGAGAAAAAAAGAACCACTAATTACCTAATACTTACATTAAACAGCAAACAAAACAAAATAAAGCAACAAATAACAACAGATTTACCAATAGTTGGCAAAGTAAGTAATTATCACAAATATTTATTTATTTTTGTTGAACCTAATTTTTACACATTGTCAAAAATCTCATCTACACTGTAAAAGCTACTTCAACAAAAAAGCTTTTTAGTTCTTTGTGAAACAGTAAGTTATTTGTGATAGACTTAAGGTTAATAGGCAGTTGGTTGTACAGTATTACAGCTTGATGGCCAGCGGAGTGCGCTATAACATTGAGTCTAGGACGAAAATGTAGTTTTCTATTTTTAGAACGCGTAAGAAGACGCTCATTTTGTTCTTTGTACGTCTCATTCTTGAGAAATTTTGTGAGTAGCACTAGAACATATAAACTAGGTACTGTCAATATTCCTAGTTCTTGAAAATAATTCATACAAGATTCCCTTTGAGGAATTCGAAACATAATACGAACTGCTCATACGAAACATAATATGAAGTGTCTGAAAACGACGCTGGGATTGGGCAGTTTCATTGTTTTTTAAATTCTTCTAATTCTCATGATAATTGGAATATGGAAAAAAAAATAAAACATAGGGGCCGCGGTGAATAAAGATTTTAAGAAAAAAAAAATTGCACTAATGTCATTGTCTCGGGGAGGAAACAGGGGACTACCTTTGTATGGAGTAATGGTTCGCATCGTATACTCTTAAAAGTGCAAGTAATAAGTTCGGAGGGTGAGTAACGCGACTGGCGCTGCGACATACAATTTAAAGTAGTACGATCACGTGCAAAAATATATATACTCGTACGTTAACAAGGTGTCAAAAATATCTATACAACTCTATGCCATTTACCATAAGGTTGATCTTTACATATTTTGACGCGATGTCTGTATACATATTTGTGATTTCGACTGTACCTAGGCACACTTTAAAATGTTGAGCCGCTCTTACATTTTGACGACATGTATGGGACAAATAAAATATCACGGGACAATTCACACCGATTGACCTAGTCCCAATTGATACAAGCGTGTTTATAAGTCCGTATTATTCATATAAACGGGAATCGAACCCGGGACCTCATGCTTCGTGGTCAGGTTCTCTAACCACTAGGCCATTTGGTCGTCAAATGTAGCGCCTCTTGTGTGTCCTACTCAACACTACAGCTTTGTAACAGACGGACAGACGGATATGTAGGTAGAGGTACAATGAAGCCTTAGTAATATACAGGGTTATTTTTAATTCACTGACATCCTCTTAACCCTGAATTCCTATCACTCAAACAAATGTTTTTTGTTTTACGACTTTTTAAAATGAAGCACTTTTTTTCCCATACAAATACACAGAGTATCGTAAAAATAAGAGGCAGAATCAAATTTTCAAAACGTTATTACATCAAAAATATTAAGTTATGACAAAAGCCGTAAAACAAAAAAAAATTGTTTAAGTGGTAGGAGTTTAGGGTTAAAAGGATGCTAGTGAATTACAAATAACCCTGTAGATCCGTTGGGGGGTACCCTTTGAATACGAAAACCAAAAAAGCGCAATAGCACTAACTGAACAAAAAATCTTTCACGATCGTTAAAATCCACAATTGCAAAAAAAGAATACTAAAAGCGTGGGCATGGAAAATAAACCTGAATGAATGGAGGTCTTTCGTAGACCGCTACGAGTGTATTGCTACGCTAGTGCTACGCGCTACGCCGTAGCAATCAAAAGCACTTGAGGTCGTTCGTATTGAATTTCTCGGCGTTCGTTATTTCGTATTAAACTTCTCATTAGTGGAAGTTGCCGGATTTTCCGGTGCTGCGAACGCATAAGAGCGTTTCTAAAAACCTTTTGATACCTTCGACGATCGGCTAGTAAAAAAAAAATTACTTGAAAAAAAAATAGAATTAGGACATCGTTTCTTACGTCTTTTCAATTCAGTTTGAAAAATAGATGTTGTGACTTGTGATATGACAGTTTCAATAGACATATGCAAGCGATCAATGTTTTTGGATGAGTTGGGTAAGGGCGGCATGGTGCAATTGGCGGCATGTTCGGCAGGGACTACCAAAATATGCCTTCAAATCCTGTTACGTAAAACCATCCTTTTTTCGTTTTTGAATAATCTTAGATTTCTTTGAGTAAACGTTCTGTTATTAAAGACCAAAAATATTCCCATGGAAATTCCGTGTAATCACGAATATTTCAAATAGTCTTCATCGCCCCAGTCACCTAGTCGTGACAGCCAATGGAATGCCTCACACGCCAACGTTATCTATACATGAACAATATTTCAACTAGAAATAAACCCTTCTACAATGGATTTTAAGTAGAAAATCGGTTTGTCATGTAACGTGGCGTGGCGTACAGAGCACGTCACTTCGTTTGTTATGTGGCGGTGAAGAGGTAGATCTAATGGTTTACGCGAGCGACTTCGCAGGTAAAAGATCATCATCATCATTTCAGCTGTAGGACGTCCACTGCTGGACATAGGCCTCCCTCATTGACCAATCATCACGGTTGGAAGCGGCTTGCCACCACCTGCGGCCGGCCTTTATCTAATTGTCCGTCCATCTCGTTGGTGGACGTCCCACGCTGCGTTTGCCAGTCCATGGTCTCCATTCGAGAACTCTTCGGCCCCAACGGCTACTGTCATTGTTAAGGATAGTACTTAATAAATAATTTTTGGAAATATATATCCATGAATTAAAACTAAACCAACCAACGCATTTCAATCGTGATAAAAATAGATCTTGTAAAAATATAAGTGTAGAAAATTGTTATTTTCGCCAGAGGCAGGCACCGGAGATACAATAATCAAACAGCAACCACTCGTATTAACACGTATATTCCAACTGAACTGGACGCGGGCGCAGCCGCGGTATATCTTCTAACTACCCACATAACAAAAATAATTAAATAAATTAAATAAATGTCAAGGAAGTACGTCAGCGCAGCGGGCTTGTTCGGACCAGAGTTTTTAATTTCGAGTTAACTGATAACCCAGGGTTAAGAAGTATCAAAATGTATCGAAGTGTCAACCCTTAGTCTGGTTTAACGATTTTAATTTTCAAGCCTGGACCGTGCAAGTGGCCCTTTTTTAAGGTTGAAGTACTTACGAGTATGATAAACTTTTCAATAATAAACTGTGGTGACCTAGTGGTTTGACTTATGGCCTTTCAAACAAAGGGTAGTGGGTCCAAACTCGGGTTCCCACCTATAATTTTTTCTGAATTTATCTGGGAAATTAGATACATTTGAAATTGAACGTGCTTAGGTAAAAAAATAGTTTGAGGAAATCTGTGCAGACCTGTACTGTACAGCAGTTCAATGGGGAGTGTGTGAAGTTCCCAATTCGAACTTACTTCCGAATTTATTTCCTTTTTTTTCATTCTGAGAGGAGGCCTTGTGCCCTGCAGTAGGACGTAATATATAGGCTGGGATGATTATGATGATGATTTTTTTCGAAATTTTGTTTTTCTCACTACTAACTTATTAATTTTATTTTTAAATACTGAAGCTTATTTTCACAATTTTGTTTTTTCCCAACTTTAATCAACATAGAAACATAGGTCGGTTTAGGTTATGTCAAGTTTGCATCGGCCGGAAGGGCCAAATGCACACAGAAGAAGGAGCTCCGCGTGAGCGGAACTCCGTCGACACTGTTTCTGTGTCAATTCAAATTGTGCTTTACGCTACAGTGAAAATATGCTTCAATAAAAAACTATAGTGAGAAAAAAACATAAGTATATTTCACACGAAATACAAACTGAAACATTATGGACAGAAAAACTCAGAAAAAGAGACCAGCGCTGGGAATCGAACCCAGGTCCTCAGCATTCCGTGCTGCGTGCTAAACCCCTACCACACCCACCACTGGTCACAGGAATTCAGACACAAATTTCTCCTATACATCCATCTCAGCTTTTAGTCACTTATACAGCGACACTCAGCGGTCTCTTTTTCTGAGTTTTTCTGTGCATCCATGTTTTAGTTTGTATTTCGTGTGAAATATATGGATTTCACGGGGTGACCGTAAAAGTAACAAATTTGGAGTTGAAAAAATAAAAAAATACAAAAGACTCCAAAAAACCAATCTTGATTAGAAAAGAAGCATTTGGAAAAAATGCGAATGGAAATTTCGCTACCTTTTTTTTTATGTTAGAAAGGCCAGACAAACGAACTAGTGGGTCACCTGATGTTAAATGATCACCACTGTCCATAGACACCTGCAGCGCTTTACGCGATGCCAGTGCGTTGTCGGCCCTTAAGGAGAGGGAATAGGGGAAGGGGGAGAGGGAAGGGGTGAGGTATTGGGCCCCCGGCACTCTCACTGACCGTACGAATCGCAAGCAGGATTACTGCTGCTTCACGCCGGTGTTCTGTGAAAGGGTGGTACTGTCCCGGACGAGCCGGCCCATTCGTGATGCAGCGGCTAGCTACAACATGGCTCTACCACTACTCAAACCTACCTACTAGGAAATAACGATTTTGCGACATTGATCTAACCAGTCGCTACAGTTGCGCCTGTAGGCACAAAAACGGCCAAAATGATAATACAGGTAAGCAACGAGCCTCTCATTTATCGTAAAAAAGCATTTTTTATTTTACCCGCGCACTTTCTCGCGATCCCCAGCAACAAGTCGACGTTCCAGCCATAATTCGTAAACCGTCCCCAGCGACCAACCGGCGGCCGCAGCGGCTCCGCGAACCTCACTTAGTTCCCCCTCGACCGCCGACCGAGACGCACGCTCGACGGCGCCCGTGCAATCTATTTATAAGTGAACTTGATCATACTTAGTCTCTTAGTGCTACACAAACCTTGGATTTTCTCTCTGGTAAGTTATTTTTGAGAAACCAAAAGGTTTGGAACCTAAACCTGTTGCGCGTCTCGCTTTCGTATTTATGTAGTCAACTCAGCATCCTGTAGTGTAGATATGTTGTTGGCGGAATCGTATATTATTATAAAAAATTTGTAATAGTGTCGTAAACGTTATTGTATTATTGATCTGCTATTTTATCTCTAATCTCTCATCCCATTTTCATACGAAAGGAATTTCTACGAAGCTACGTCATTATTTCCCCATTGTTTTCCATTTAAACGCCTATTTTCTGGCTCTATTATTCATGAACTGAAACAATTACTTTGCTCACCCGCGACCTAAGGTCGTGGGTGAACAAAGTAATTGTTTCAGTTCATTAATATGGACCTCCGCAAAGTAATGCCTGATTCAATAAATTATCTATTTTTCATGTTTTAAAAGGCATTCCATATACTTATCATAAAAAAAATAATAAAATATACCGGCCAAGTGCGAATCGGACTCGCGCACGAAGGGTTCCGTACGTTATCTATAAAAAACGGCAAAAAAATCACCTTTGTTGTATGGGAGCCCCCCCTTAAATAAATAAATAAATAAAATAAATATCACGGGACAACTCACACCAATTGACCTAGTCCCAAACTAAGCAAAGCTTGTACTTTGGGTACTAGACAACGGATAAACATACTTATATACATACTTAAATACATATTAAACATCCAAGACTCGAGCACAAACATTCGTATTTTTCACACAAATATCTGCCCCGACCGGGAATCGAACCCGGGACCTCAAGCTTCGTAGTCAGGTTCTCTAACAACTAGGCTATCCGGCCGTCGGCCGTCGGCCTTAAATATTTGTTTTATTTTAATTTAATTATTTATTTTTAAAGTGAATATTATAACTAAATATTCTATGAACATTTCAAGCGTCAACCTGTTGCCGTTATCAATATCGAGCAAAACCGAGTAATAAAATCACGTTTGTTGTATGGGAGTCCCCTTAAATATTTATTTTATTCTATTTTTTAGTAGGTATTTGTTGTTATAGCGGCAACCAAAGTACATCACCTGTGAAAATTTCAACTGTCTAGCTACCACGGTTAATGAGATACAGCCAGGTGACAGACGGACGGACGGACAGCGAAGTCTCAGTTATAGGGTCCCGTTTTTACCCTTTGGGTACGGAACCCTAAAAACATGTGCTTGTATGACGATCCTCTTTAACTTTTAGTATCTGTTATTATAGTGGCTACGGTATTTAAGTGATCGTTATCAACGTGTAGTCTTCGTAGCAAAGTATATGGTTGGCAAAAAATCAATACCTACATGTAAAAATTCAATATTAATTTTTACTGTAAAACTTCAGGATGTAATTCTTCTCTTGTGCTACGTTTTAAACACTTCAATTACTTTTATCAAAAATTTGCTTTTTTCTGATCGACGTGCCATATCCGTTGAACTGATTTTGATTTTTTGAATAATACATAATTTAAAAAATACTTGTGTATTTTAAGCCGTTGTGGCCTAGTGGTTTGACCTATGGTCTCTCAAGCAGAGGGTCGTGGGTTCAAATCCCGGCTCGCACCTCTTGAGTTTTTCGGAATTTATGTGCGAAATTACATTTGTAATTTACCTTGAGCTTTACGGTGAAGGAAAACATTGAGGAAACCTGCATACGTCTGCGAAGAAATTCAATGGTGTGTGTGAAGTTCCCAATCCGCACTGGGCCCGCGTGGGAACTACGGCCTGAGCCCTCACATGAGAGGCCTGTGCCCTGCAGTGGGACGCATATGGGATGGGATGATGATGTTTTTTTTACGGTTCCGTACCAATAAGGTGCCAACGAGACCCTATTACTGAGACTCCGTTGTCTAACCGTTTGTCCGTCTGTCTGTCACAGGGCTCAATCTCTTGAACCGCAATAGAATATTTGGATTTTTCACCGATTGTGTATTATACCTAGTGATCGTTATCAACGTGCAGTTTTCGTAGCAAAGTACGGTTGGCAAAAAAATCATCCCAGCCTCTATACGCCCCACTGCAGGGCACAGGCCTCCTCTCAAAGTGAGAGGGCTTGGGCCGTAGTTCCCACGCGGGCCCAGTACAGATTGGGAACTTCACACACACCATTGAATTTCTTCGCAGGTGTATTTTAATTCACCGTAAAGCTCATGGTACATTTCAAATGTAATTTCGGACATAAATTCCGAAAAACTCAGAGGTGTGAGCCGGGATTTGAAACCACGACCCTCTGCTTGAGAGGCCATCGGCTTTTAACTAGCTCAAACTAGCTCAAAATACACTTGTATTTCCTTCCAGTGTTTGAAACTCAAACTCTCAATGAAGACAAAGACTTGAACCCACTCGTGGTTTCCGCGAAACAATTTCCCAGATTTCTCTCTAATAAGAATAACTGAGGCGAGGGTTGTATTTTTAGGTAAAACCCTTGTTTTCTGTACATTAAAAATTTTGTGATAAGCCCCGATCTTGTATTATATAATCATAATTCTCTGAGTATTGTAACATGCGGGATTGGTATTGCCTAATCCCACAATTTCAAATTTACATTCAATTAAGGTTAGCTCGATCGATAATCTTCATCGTCATCTTCATTTCAGTCGAATGACGTCCACTGCTGAACATAGGCCTCCCCCAAGGCTCGCCAAACAGATCGGCCCTGCGCCATCCGCATCCAATGCGTTCCCGCTACCTTCAGCAGGTTGTCGCTCTATCTTGTTGGAGGCCTACCTACACTGCGTCTTCTGATCCGCGGATGCTATTCGAGCACCTTTCGGCCCCATCGGCCATCAGTCCTATGAGCGATGTGCCCTGCCCACTGCCACTTAAGTCTAGCGATTCTTCGAGCTATGTCCGTGACTTTAGTTCTTGCGCGGATTCCATTATTTCTAATGCGATCCCGCAGAGAAACTCTGAGCATAGCCCTCTCCATCGCCCTCTGAGTGACTTTGAGCTTTTTTATGAGGCTCATCGTTAGCGGCCACGTCTCAGTGCCATACGTCATCACTGGCAACACACACTGGTCAAAGACTTTTGACTTGAGACATTGCGGAACCGAAATACATCATCTTTGAAAATTTCAACTGTCTAGCTACCTATCACGGTTCATGAGATACAGCTTGGTGAAAGACGGACAGACAGACAAACAGACAGATGGACGGACAGTGGAGCCTCAGAAATAGGGTCCCGTATTTCCCTTTGGGTACGGAACCCTAAAAAGCTGATCCCTGGTTTCTCTGACACAATCCATGCCACAATTTCAGACCCTTCTTCAGGGATCAAATTGATTAATGAAAAAGTATCCCACTTCTAACGCTTCTTGCGCCTCGTTGAAAAATCTTGAATAGGTACTCGTAAGCCAGTCCATTACAAACTATGGCTAGTACAATAAAAACGGGAATTCCTTGCGGAATCAAAGGGATGAGGGCTCGAGATACACTGGAAAAGGTGCAAAATCTTCTTTAGAGCTGATAATTAAAATTCGCGTCACGTAACTGACTGGTGGGCGTACTTCAGTGTATAATGTAGGGCTTACGTTATATCAAACTAGCCTTTACCAGTGGCTTGGTCTGCACTAACCATTAGACCACTAAGATTAGGCGTTTGAATGGAAATTCCAGGAAACTCCCGGGTAATCATCCCAGCTTATATACGTCCCACGGAAGGGCACAGGCCTCCTCTCTAAATGAGAGGTTGGGCCGTAGTTCCCACGCGGGCCCAATGCGGATTGGGAACTTCACACACACCATTGAATTGCTTCGCAGGTGTATGCAGGTTTCCTCACGATGTTTTCCTTTACCGTAAAGCTAATGGTAAATTTCAAATGTAATTTTACACATAAATTCCGAAAAACTCAGAGGTGTGAGCCGGGATTTGAACCCACGACCCTCTGCTTGAGAAGCCATAAGTCAAACAACTAGGCCACCACGACTTTTTAGCCTATGCGTTATTTCAGGGATTCAGCTATATCTGCATACCAAATTATTTCCAAATAATTCAACTGCCACTGTCAAGGTAGAGCAGGTGAGACCCTAGGGGTTTAAATTGAGTAAAACAAAATGCAGGTTTAAGACGTATATTTAGCCCCTAGGGCTTAACTGACAGAAAAATAGATCTCGAGGGTCGCGGATTCGAGAGTTGAGTGGGAAAGCGTTTCTTGGCAAGGCTTCCCTGGATTAGTATCCGAAGCGTAGACTGCCGGTGCTGGACGAAGGCTGGAGACAGGTAGTGGCCCCAGGGTCAGCAAGCGGCAGGAGTAGGTCTTGCCGTAGAAGCAAGGAGAGGTCTTCGGTTCCAGGCAGCCAGCCGTAGAAAGAGCGCAAGAGGAGATGTGCGGATGTTGGAGTGGTACCCAGATTCCAATCCGTACTGTGCCGCCCAAATTTTGGGCAGAGTGACACTGAATTTATTTTATTTAAAATATTAAAAAGAAAGTAGAAAGTGGAGTTGTTTCCTATTTTATGAGCGGCTGAACAGCCGTTATACACATTTATTATTATAAACGCTAACTGTTGCCCGCGACTATGTCTGCGAAGATTTCGTTTATTTATCACTATTCCGCGGGAACTACGCAATTTTCCAGGACAAAAGTATCCCATATTTTAATCCAGATTATAATCTATCAGTGTGCAACCTCAGAAAAAGGTAGGCCTGAAATATCTGTTTTCCTAAAATGTACAATTCTCAAAACGTCTGCGTTTTCACAATGTTAGCTAGCACTTCTATTTAGTAAGTTTTCTCAAAATGTCTGCTATTTAAAATGTGTACAATCTCAGGAAGTCGTCTATTCATAATGTTTATAATCCTATAATATTAGCATTACCGTAAGTTTTGCTTTTCCGTTATGTTCACTTTTTTATATTATAGTAGGCTATCGTCTTATTATGTTTGTTTTCCCATAATGTCTGCTTTATTTTCAAACAAATGTTCTAAATGTAATGGTTATTTGTGATACGAGGTTGGTAAGTAAGGTTTTACAGATGAGTTGACGAGTGATCACAGGTTTGTAAAAACTTGCCAACCGTGTATCATACGACGTTTTTCAATACATTTGTGAGAAAATAGGCAATTAATAACACAAATTTGAAAAATAAAAACAATTTTCTCGAGATTTTGATGGCAAAATTCTATTTTGAGCGATTTGCGCCTTACTTAAAATATCGGGCGGAGTTAATTCCATGTTATTGTCGACTTCATCACTTGAAGAACTCATTTTGTTTGGTTTTTGTACATATATACTATAATCAACAACACAAAACAATGCAAATTTATACAAAAATGGCGCGTCCGTAATGCGCATGCGTAAGTTTTGTTTTTAATTAGGTTAACTAAAATTATCAGGCAAAGGTTCGACGCGTTCAGCCACTGCGATTTTTTCTAATAAATAAAAGGTGGAAATCATTAAAATCTGAGGTAGTTAAATTACAGTTTATAATAATTATAATCAATTTTGCAAATTCATTACTTAGTTTTGTATATTTATACATTTTTCTACGTATAAGTCGATATTTTTTATTTTTGTCATTTATAACTCGTTGCTTGTAAATTTTTAAAATGGAGAATTTATACAGGGTTATTTTTAATTCACTGACATCCTCTTAACCCTGAATTCCTATCACTCAAACAAATGTTTTTTGTTTTACGACTTTTTAAAATGAAGCACTTTTTTTCCCATACAAATACACAGAGTATCGTAAAAATAAGAGGAAATTTCAAATTTTCAAAACGGTATTACACCAAAAATATTAAGTTATGACAAAAGCCGTAAAACAAAAAACATTTGTTTAAGTGGTAGGAGTTTAGGGTTAAAAGGATGCTAGTGAATTACAAATAACCCTGTATAAAAACTGTAAAAAATCGCACTAGTGCGGTAAAATGAACTTACGAGCCATGTATAATGTATACATCCTTTGAAAGTGATTTTTTCGATCAAATGTATTGAAAAAAAAAATAATTGCTTGCTTCATTGTTTAGAGATAGTTTAAGACCCTGGACTGGGAAGGACGTAGGATTTTCACTTTAAAACGATAAAGATATTTTAGATAAATGTTATATGTTCATGATTGCAGACATTTTGGGAATAAGACTTTTCTGGAATGCCACAATTGTAAGAAATCGGATATTTTGAGGTTGCAGACATTTTGAGAATAAGCACTTTCTGAAGAGCGAACATTATACGAAAACTGTCATTCTTGGAGACAGACATTATAAGAAGCTGACATTTTGAGAAGCTGACGTTATGCAAAAGACGTGCTGACATTATAGAAAAGCAGATATTTTGCGAAAAATACATTTTAGGAAAACGTACATTTCAAGCCTGAGCCTAACAATCATTCATCTACACAAACTTTCGCGTTTGTAATGTTATTAAGATATCGTTATTTTAACTAGTTATCACGCATTCTGTAAAAGTTTGTATAGGTAACTATACGGTTTGAAAAATACAGCCCTAGAATACACAGACGTACAGTAGAGGAAAGAAAAAACTCGAGGATGTACTACAGCCGCAAAAACATCAAAACAGCAGGCTGATTCACCCGTAAAATTACAAACGATATTAAAAAGCAGGAATCACCGATAAAAGTGAAGAGGGTCATCGCGTTATGATAGCCGTATCTAACACCATCTCTTTTCAACTTTGGGTGTAAAATAGAGACGACACGCCAATCTCTTTAAAACATATGTGTACTAGTATCATAACTGCTGGGAAATCAGAAACTGCTACAGGTGGGAGCGTCGCGTCATAACGTCGATTAGATAGTGTCCAAAACTTCCCCGTATCTCTACTATAGCGCCATAATACAGCTTTGTAAGTGCGGTTAAGTGCTTTTTGATTTATGAAGCCCTAGTACGAAGCTTTTAAAGGGTACGCTTAAAGGTATCGTTTTAATCGAAGCAATTTTGTAATTTTGTGTCTGATGTAAAGGAACAAAGTATTATCCAATATCAGGGGCTAAATTCAGAAACGGCCCAACACGGTTTGCGAACGGTAATTCAATCGTTTGCGAGAGGATAGGGATGAACTGCTATTCAGGAACTCTAAAAATCACTGGTTTGCGAGAGGTTTGGGCTGAGATTGGGATGAGCCTTATTTGTTTATTTATAAAGCGAATTAACAAATTACGAAGGCTACTGCCGGAGGACTTAAAAAAACCCGAATTTAATTTATTAACTTTAATTATTAAATGTTACAATAAAAGAATTAATTCTAAATATATGTGTCAATTGGTCGATGCGAGAACCAAAAGTGACGGAGTCGCGCGGCCTTCGTGGAACTCGGCGGCGGGCGGCTCTCATGGTATTGCGCCAGCCCTTGAGCAATCGTTAGCATCGCGGGCGACTCAGGTGAGGCGCTTACGCCGTGCTTTACTTGGAAATGACGTACGTAACAAACAGGAAAATAAGGCTTATCCCAAGCTCAGATCATTCTTATCCTCTCGCAAACGATTCTATTACCGCTCGCAAACCTTTTTGGGCCATTCCTGAATTTAGCCCCAGGCCAATCTTTTACATACCGTCGGTATCGGAGCAGATTGTAAACACGCAATGCCGATCCTTTGACTTCCGCACGAAAAACTGCCAGCGCGAGTAGCAATAGCAACAGCATGAGACGAATCATGTTTACATACTTACTCGTCTTGCGCACTTCCCTGCCCCTTTCCCTGCTCACTTCATGCAGCTGAATGTAAATGGCGCATACGGCATAACGCGTATGGTGATAGTGACCCGCTCGGAATTAGCGCAAAGCGTTATAAAATCGATCTGACCTAATACGTTCTCATCCATTAGTATTCTTTATGTACACGTTTCAAGCTGAAAAAAACAATGCGATAAAAATATTATATCAAATAATATTGCGTGAAACAAAGCTTTGTTTCGCTGATCGCTTGTTAGCAAGCCGTGCCCATGGGACAATTCTGTCACTCGCTATTAAGTTGACCAAGTCAAATTGAAATAAGTTGTCGGGGAATAAGCGGGTCCAAATTGACCGATTTGCGTGGTCTCGTGAGAGGACAGAGGAACGCTTATTTGATTTATTTACTTCTTTTATTTTCGTGTTTTCGGTGTTTTCGACCAGCAGTTTATAATCTGGGGGCACGGTAGTGCCCCCAGCCAAGCCGATAACATTTTGCGTAGATACATAACATACAATACAGTGCAATAACTTCTTATTTAACCGCTTATAGTAAACGTAAAACAATAATTCCAAAGTGCGACTCTATTAGAAACACTATGTTTTAGCTCTGAAAACCAGATAAATTTTCAAAAAACTACAAAATTAGATTTTTAGCTGCTTTAATGATATTTTATGCAAAGGTTGTATAAGTGACTGAAGTTTGACTAAATTATACACCGATGCATACAATATTTTTTCCTATTAACTTTAATTATGTTATGGTAAACTATGGCAAAAGCAAACGTGCGGAGCCAGTGAAAAATATAAAAATGTTTGACATATATTTAACAGATGTGATTGTCTATGGTAAACTTTGTTTTTAATTGATGTTCAATATTAAAAAATCTTATGTTAGTAGTAAAAAATATATCGGAAAGTTATATAACCGCATGAAGCCGAGTTTACACGTGCAAGAAAAATCGCGCAAGTGTAGTGCAACTTGCACGTTTTTCCTTGCATGTCTAAACTGGGGCTTAGTTAGTATTGAGTGTAACCTACATTTAATAATCTGTGGCAGCTAGGCGTATCGTTATTAGTATAACGATATTACGACACAAGTGCTGTTATGGGGAATAGAGTATAGACTTTTCTGAAGTCATACGATGTATGTTCTTACGAAATAAGTACAGAAGTAGAAAAAAACAAATAAATAGTCAAGTAGCCTATTAGTTAGCGAGTGGACGTCATCATAACTAGTAATTCCCGTTAAAACTAATGGGAAAATTGTGTTTTCATAGCTCATAATTTGTTTTAATAGGTTGAAGAAATGAGTTTTGAATTTGATAAAACAACCGAAAATTTGCTTTTTGAAAAAATAAAATGTAAACTGGAACTGGTACAGGTTTGTTACGAGCTACGGCACACACACACACACACACACACACACACACACACACACACACACACACACACACACACACACACACACACACACACACACACGCACGTTACACATGTTTCATTTTTGGCTGAAACTTCAACGAAGCTGAACCTGAAACCAACTACAATTTTCAGCTTTGTTTTGTTTCACTGAAACTATTTGACCAAAAATTTGTGTACCTAATGTTCAAAGTATGTGAGTGAAATATTTGTTTCAGACCCTTTCTGGGATAAATTTTAGTCCCTCTGCCCTGGAGTGTAAAATTATTTACATTTGGAACGACTGCGTGAATAAACTGCAAAAGATATTATGATATGAGTGTCAAATCTTATTTCTGAGGGATGCCTTGCGGGAAGGGATTGCCTTCGCAATACCCTGGTTCTTCAAAATAAATTCAAATAATTGCCTATTACTGTTAGATTGATTAAAAAAACTTCTTTATACATGACATGACGAGAAAAAAGTCTCAAATACTTTTGTAACTTTGAGTGTCTACAAAAAAAAAGTAACAGCGATTTACGCGTACAAATTACTTAGTAACTTCTTTGATTTACGGGCTTTCTAAAAATGTGCCACTTAAGAACAGAAAAATAAAAATAAAGTATTTCCAAATAAGAGACCTCATTTCCATAAGTGCAAGTACACAAGCACGACTACGACGGTACTGGCTACACGACTCGTTCGCAGTCCTGACATAAACTCCAGTTGTTTTTTTCGTCTGGGGTAGGCTAAAAGACTTAGTTTAAAGTTAGGGTAAAAGAAAATCTGGCAAACAGAGCTATTTTTCAAATAAAATAAAAAATTGATATTCTTTTCGAAACTGACTTACGTTGAATATACTGACTTACCTTGACTGACGTTGCCTATAATGTTTGGGTGTGGTCAAATACAAAATGTTTTTTTCCTGGCACATGATTAATTTTCCTTGACTAAAAATGTGGCAAAAACATTTTTCAAATAAAACTAACAACGTCAATCAATTGCACAGAGCGACGTTGAGTGCGTTGGCGTTACAAAGCCCACCTAAAGGTGAGGTCCGACACCTGATCTCACGTGGGCAGCTTAACTAACGTCCAACATTGTATATACAGAGCGAGGGCTTTAGATTGGGCGTATTTTAACCTAGTCATGCACGTTGCGGTTTACCGGAGCATAAGAATAAGATGCTTTTATTCCAAAACTAATAAAATTACTTAGTATGTCCATACCATAAGTAAATATGCACTCATAGATGTTGTGGAAAGTGAATCTACTCAGCATTCGTCGAGTCATGGAGTATCAAAACTCCCACTCATTCTGAGAGGAGGGTTGTGCTCTGCAATGGGACGTAATAGGCTGGGATCATATTATAATTGTTGGTACGGATTTCCGATCACGGGCTCAATGGGGTCATTTGAAAGGCACTCATAGGGCCGAAGCCAACATGAAGAGGATTTTCGTACCATATAATATAAATGATATGGGCGCAACTATTGAGGTCTATCCCCTACTACACCACGAGGACGTGCAGCGGACAGTCCCCAACAGGTGGAAAACTATTGCCAGGTAGGAAGCGACATGGAATATTGTTATTATTACTAGCTGTTCCCCCGCGACTCCGTCCGCGAAGAATATAGGTAGGGATATAAAAAATAGCCTCCTACCTATTCTCAGACCTACCAAATACAAAGAAAAAAAAATCAGTCAAGCCGTTTCGGAGAAGTTTGATAGCAAACTCAGTGACACGAGATTTTTATATTTTAGAAGAAAGATTAGATTAATGAGCGTGATCTTGATGCTAGTAGGTGTGTCAAAACATAGGGTTATAATTAAAGCTAATCTCTGTCTACATCCCGTAACAAATATGTCTTAGGCTTTACCTACAAGCAGCGAAGTCCTCGTCCACTTAAATGCATTTAAACACCATAATATGTATCTAGTCATCACCCTAAATTCTATTTACTCATCACCGAATCGACATCTCAGTAAATAGCGCCCATAAACCCTAAATTTATCCCAAATGCTGCTGTTAACGTGCTGAATGCCCACAATCTGTACCGACAGTTGGAGGGTACACGTAGATTAAAATAAACTTTACCGGCACAGTAATAAGGACGTTGACAGGTGTATTGAAACTGTTTACGTTGCACGGGGTAAGTGCTAAACTACTCTACTGAGAAGTAAAAGAGCATATGTGGTGTTTAGGCATAGATTAAACAATACAGAACGTTTTTTTTTGGCAGTAAATTAGTGTTACTAACTCATCTAATGCTAGACAATATGACGCGTTAGCTAAATTTTTAATATCAGTCTTAGTTAATTTTGAGTTGGTGGTTTATTTATTCCCTCAATATATACCGATGTTGCACATGCCAAAGTTCCATACCCAATAAGTACTTCATTTTCGAGAATGAAATCACTACGTGTCAACGGTAGCGACTGGGAAGTATTATGTAGGTTCAACATCATAAATAAGTGATCACTTTTGTACCTTTCGTAACGTCTTGTTTGAAAAGCCATACGAAATTATGTAACGACTGTAAGCGACAAGGTACAAAAGTGATCACTTATTTGTGACGTTGACTGTACGTAATGACGGACAACTGGTTTTGTGTTCGTTTTTGGCTGAAGTTCAGGAGTATCCAGGTTTGGAGGACCGTCTTCACCCTTGGTCGGTATTCCATTGACCCGCACAAAGCGGTTCCCATCTTTTCTATTACGAACTGCTACGGAAGGGAATTTGCTTCCACCGTCTGTATTTCCAGATAGACATAACCTAGCCTAGGGCTCTTCAAGGCTAGAGTGCCTAGCCAGTTACTGAACACCTTGAGTGAAAGGTGAGATACACATTTGCCCTCATAATGCACTTTCCGTCAGGTGAGATAGCTTAGGTCAATCACGGGTCAGTTTTTTGTAAAAAAAAAGTCTTATATGGTTTTTATCTAGTTCGAAGCAAAAATAATTTAGTGCAATACCGGAATTTTAATTCAACTATCAAATCTAAAGCTTTATGCTCCAAACGCACAGGCAGCGCAGGCGCGGTGGTGCGGTGGCGATGACGGTTGTACTTAATATTCTAACTTGTATGAACGGTTAGGTTGTGCGGGTACCGCGAACTTGCCTCCTCCGCTGTCTGTGTGTTTGGAGCTTTGATCAATTATAACTGTAGATCCACAGTCGCGCGCCCGAAAATGTCCGAGCCAAATGAGCGCCACTTTGATAAAAGTGGCCTTCTTTTTTCTCAGGACGTTGCGTGAAATTGTCAAGTTTAGCTGTCAAGTGTCAACCGAAATTCGACTGTAATGAAATAAAGACTAGGTTCAAATTTCTGTGTAGGTGATGATTTTAATTGTTATGCAAACAAATAAAAAAGTTCGGACATTTTTTGAAGGGGATTTTGTTCGGCAATGTGTATCTTCAGTTATAATTGATCAAAGGTTTGGAGCTTTAAGCGGGCAAACAGGGCAAAGCAAAAGCTACTACGTTATACCTTTTCTCCTGTCTTTTAATTAATTCCTTGTTATACTATTTTTTGTGTGGTGTTTTGTACTAAGAGCCATATCGGAGCTTCTAATAAGTTCACGAATTGCCAAAGTGACATGGCTCAAAAACTAATTGTTTATATTTAAAATCTATATACGTCCTTTTACTTCCAGCAGTCACTACTGTATAGTTTGCATGTTTGTTTGGCAAACCTAATTGAAAGCTGTTTGGAATGTGAACGCTTTCAGTGCCAAAAGGACTAAATGTTTAATGCTGTAGCTTTGCCATAATCCACGTTAGGCCATTGAGAATAAAGTCTATTGGATATAAATGAGTCTCATTCCATGTTTAATCAATAGAGAGACAGTGTGAAAATATTTTGAAAACCTGTCACAGTTGGCTAATAGGTTTTTAATAATAATTCGTTGCAATAAAAGATGTAATAGGTAGGTACCTAGAATAATATAGGAAATTAACAATACTTATCAGTATTTTTAACCACCGACACAAACAGAGGGGTGTTATAAATTTGACCGCTATATGTGTGTTTGTGTGTGTGTGTGTTGTGTGTGTTTATCTGTCTGTGTGTCTGTTTGTGGCTCCTCAACACGTGAACCGATTTGGATTTTTTTTATTTGATAGCAGGTTTCTTGGCGATGGTTCTTAGACATGTTTCAAAAAATTTGATGAGTCGTTTTCAAGTTATCAGTTTTTTTGTTAGCTGCGGAAGGGGTCTTTGACGTATAATGGGCATTTATTTTATTTTCAAACACATGTGACCTAATTGAGTTGGGGGATTTTAAAAATTTTAATTTTTAGTTATTGTTTAGCTGTTTAGGAAATACTTTGTTAATTTAGTCTGGCAACATCAGCCAATCTTCTATACAATCACTTATTCATCCATTACTTAGTTTGTCCGTTCACTTCAAATTTAGATCTCCTTTTTTCTGAATTACTTTCTAGAAAACACGTTCCATGTGACATTTTCCAAAAATCTATTTTTTTTTACTTTTCGTGTCTGTTTTTAATCCCCGACACAAAAAGAGGGCTGTTATAAGTTTGACCACTATGTGTGTGTGTCTGTCTGTGGCATCATAGCTCTTTAACGAGTGCACCGATTTGGATGCGGTTCTTTTTAATAGAAAGCAGGTTTCTTGGCGATGGTTTTTAGATATGTTTCATCAAAAATCGGTTCAGCCGTTTCAAAGTTATCAGCTCTTTTGTTAGCTGCGGAAGGGATCTTAGACGAATAACGGGTATTGACTTAATGTCAAACATACGAGTGACATTGACATACTTAGGTCATACTGAAAGTTTCTGGATTCTAATAAATAAGACTACGCATTATCGTTATGACACATTTATTGTTTTTCAAAGTATATACCCTCCCTATTTACACACTTTTGCATTCGCTGGAATCATTGTGAAAAGCAGTGGGTCCAGTCTTCCTTAGGGACTTCTTCGATGGGCTCGTGGAAAGCATTCACTGCCATTTCCGGACTTGTAAACCGTAAACCTCTAAGTTTATCTTTAATCTTCGAGAACAAAAAGAAATCGCATGGTGCAAGATCAGGGCCGTATGGCGGATGAGTCATTAATTCTACATTTAAGGCCTCCAAATACGCATTCGTTGCTTTAGCGGAATGTGCCGACGCGTTGTCGTGATGAAGGACTATTTTGCTACGGGGACGCTTTTCACGAATTTTGTCAAACACTTAGGCAAGCACGTGTTCACATACCAATCAGCAGTTACTGTCTTTTGGTTTTCAAGTGACACAGTGGTGTAATGTCCCAACTTGCCGAAAAACGAAGCAACCATTTTCTTACCTGTGCTTAGACTTTTTTTTTCTTTCGTCGGCAAGTCTTCAAAAGGAAAGACCCATTCAGCCGATTGACTTTTTCTTTCCGGTTCAAAGCAGTATACCCAGGTTTCGTCACGTGTCACGATGTTATATACAACCATTGATTGTCCGCCGTCAAATTTTTTTATCATTTTGCGGCACCACTCTACACGCAGTCGTTTCTGGTCTTCCGATAAATTATGCGGTATCCATCGAGTGCAAAGTTTCCGAACCTTCAGATGCAAATGCAATATCTTTTGCACCTAGCTCATTCCAATTCCTAAGGTAGTACGAATTTGCTGACATGTAATTTATAGTCAGTTTCAATTAGTTGTCGTACAGTATTAATATAATATCGGTAACCGCAGTTGCTGGCCGGCCTTCACATTCATTCATTCATCGTCTAAACTCACTAAACCACGAATAGACAGAGCTACGACATGGGGCTTCATCACCAAATGCTAAAAGTCTTTGACAACAACTCTCTTGCTGACTTAATCAACATCGGAAATCGTAAAAAATCATGGATCGAAAATTTTCACGACTTAAATTCATTGCAACAGCGACACCCAAATTTCAATCCAACACCACGATGAAAAAAATTTTAAATAAAAAATAAAACCTCCTTCAAAAAACATCCAAAAAACTTTTTTTTTTTTTTAAATAGCCTATACAGTGTTCCACTGCTGGGCAAAGGCCTCCCCTTTCTTCTTCCACTCATCCCTGGCTTTTGCAAAGTGTTGCCAGTCCGGCTGGAATCGCTCCAAATCGTCCCGCCACCTCCTTTTAGGCCTACCTCTGCTCCGGTACCCGTCGTTTGGAACCCAATCAGTAGTGAGTTTGGCCCAGCGATCCGGATGCATCCGGCAGACATGACCTGCCCAGTCCCACTTGAGTTTGGCGGTCTTTGTCCCCACATCAACAATTCGGGTTTTGGAGCGCAGTTCAGTGTTTCTGATTCTATCAGCTCTTCGAACACCTAGGATACTGCGCTCCATAGCCCGCTGGCAAACCTTGAGTTTGGACTTCTGGGCCTCAGTCAAAGACCAGGTCTGGGCACCGTAGGTTAGGATGGGCAGAATGCACATGTCAACGAGCTTGCGTTTTAAAGCTAGGGGAAGTTTACCCTTCATTAGTGCTTTCATCAAAAAACTATGAAATAATAATTGAACCGAACCGACCACAATAAGCATGAAAATATCTTTCTTCTAATCTGTTTTAAGTCGGTGCCTCAGCTCGAGTCAGCAGGAGAGAACCTAGTAATCTAACTTACCTACATACCTACTATCTATAGGGCTTCTACACTCCTGCTGGCTCGTGCTGAGGCACCGACTTAAAACAGATTAGAAGAAAGATATTTTCATGCTTATTGTGGTCGGTTCGGTTCAATTATTATTTCATAGTTTTTTGGATGTTTTTTGAAGGAGGTTTTATTTTTTATTTAAAATTTTTTATTTTTTGCTTTTTAGTTGTTTCTGTATAAAATAGATGCGTAGGATAAAATCATCAGTTTGACTTCGAAATAAGCTTATGTTGAAAATTCAATTTTTAAAACTCGACAGGGTTATGTCGTTTTATTACAGAGTTCCATGATACTTTCTGAATGCAAATGCTCGACTTGTCACCAAAAATACTAAAATCGCTATACGTTTCTCTTGAATTTTTGAGGAGTTTCTTCAATTCCTCATGGATCCCATCATCAGAACTGGATTTTGGTAACAACGGGACCAACCTTGAAGCATGTGCTTTCAAACAACGAAAAAATTTTCCAAATCGGTTCATAAATGACGGAGTTGTGAGGTAACACACGTTAAAAAAAAAAAGGAACATATAACCGAATTGAGAACCTCCTCCTTTTTTTGAAGTCGGTTAAAAAACAAATGACAGTCTCGCAAATTAAAAAGTAATATACTGCCAGAGAGTTGTTTTTTCAAATCCTATTATTGCTTTTTTAATTTTCTTTTTATACTTATAAAAGCCAGTTCCAGAAACTTTCAGTATGCCCCACGTAATTGCGTTGGGGGTTTTTAAAATTTTTAATTTATAATTATATGCTTTCCGAATCAGAAGACACGGCTCCGAGTGGTCTACAAATAGACGGAGAAGACATGGTGTTCGACACGTTATATCTTTGAGACTAGCGAGCGGCGATTTTTTCCATTATTTCCACAGGATCCATTTAAAATCTAAATCCCAAGAATTCAGTAAAAGTTTCTATTAAGTTTATATTCAAAGCCGCGAGATATTGGCCAGACAGTAGAAATGACGTACATAATCTTTTAAAAACGTCTGTGAAAACAGTCACATGCAAGGCGCCATATTCAATGCTGCATAAAATGACGAAAGAACAGCATTTCAAACCACCCACGTACGCCATTCTGAATAGGTATCCATGAAATATTGACGTCAAAGTCATAACCTACACACCGCAGGATCAAACCGGGTTATAATTGGCTTGTTCCAGACATTATCCCCCGTAGGGCTCTACTTTACTGTCAATACAATGTTATATATCCACATCAAACACCCTGTATATAAATATTATCTCGTTTAACTATTCCAAACCTTTAGTGTCCAACCCTAAAGTTCATATTGACTTGGATAGTTGTTACGAGTTTGTGCCCTTTATAAAATGGTCAGCGTGAGCGTCTTAATAGGTTAATAAACGATCGCATCTGACGAAATTTTTATATGAAAGTTAATGGTCGTTGCTGGCGATATTGTAATTTTTGTGCTCTAAAACATTATTTAAAACAAGGGAATGAAAAACAGTAATTCAAATTGATATTAGGGTGGAATTCAAAAATTGCACTCCTTAACGACAGTACTTAAACTTCGTTTTTTTTAGGGTTCCGTAGCCAAATGGCAAAAAACGGAACCCTTATAGATTCGTCATGTCTGTCTTTCTGTCTGTCCGTCCGTATGTCACAGCCACTTTTTTCCGAAACTATAAGAACTGTTGAAACTTGGTAAGTAGATGTATTCTGTAAACCGTATTAAGATTTGGGGGTTCCCCATATTTAGAACTAAAACTCAAATTTTTTTTTTCATCAAACCCATACGTGTGGGGTATCTATGGATAGGTCTTTAAAAACGATATTGAGGTTTCTAATATCATTTTTTTCTAAACTGAATAGTTTGCGCGAGAGACACTTCCAAAGTGGTAAAATGTGTGTCCCCCTGTAACTTCTAAAATAAGAGAATGATAAAACTAAAAAAAATATATGATGTACATTACCATCTAAATTTCCACCGAAAATTGGTTTGAACGAGATCTAGTTGGTCTGTCTGTCTATATCAGTAACCAATCTACAATGTTCCCACACTGCGCACATTTTGCTTAGGAGCAGGGGTCTGCTAAGACTGGATGTTCATAGATACATATAAATTTGTACAGAACCCTCGGTGCGCGAGTCCGACTCGCACTTGGCCGGTTTTTTAGCATTAGAAATAAGGTAAACAATTTTGACGATTCTTTTATTGCAAAACTCTTTTAAAAAATAGTAACACTATTACTTATGAAACCAAAAGGGTGTAAATGACCATATTTCCTTTCAAATTGTTACAAATTAGCTGTGACTTATTTTTCAAAAGTGTTTGTCAAGAAAAAGACACGTCAAGATCGCTTATCTTCTTTCTAATGCTAAAAAAAACGAAGTATAGCTAAGTAAGTATTTAAAATTTCTATGAAAGTTTTTCGTTGTGACAAAAAATAACCGTAAAACTTTATGGGTAACTAGCTGTTGCCCGTGAATCCGTCTGCGAAGAATAAGTTATCGCTATCCCGCTAGAACAACTATGTAATTTTCAGGGATAAAAGGGATAAAAAGTATTCTATATGTTAATTCAAGTTATAAACTATGTGCCAAATTTTATTACCTACAATCCGTCAAACCGTTTTAGCGTGAAAGAGTAACAAACGTATACTTACACATTTTTGCGTTTTATAATTTTAGTAAGATAAATAAACATAAGTGGGTACAGACGAATTTTATTGAGAATACAGACTTTTTGTATGGCTAACTACGAATTAACGTGGTCCAACTTTTTGGTCTTCATCCATAAACTATTGTACTCACTTTACCGAAAATATTTCGCCTTAAATTACATTCATTTGAACTTTTGAATTAAGAAAATAGTCTTTGATGATATTTTGAATGCTTCTCACAAAACTATAAAACGTGACTGAAGAGTTAAACCAATTAAGTCTGATTAAATTTCCATCATATTTATTTTAATTAAAGTTGTAGTCGATTGCAAGACAACAATAGGGAATGAATTATGCTGTCCAGCGTTAATTGAGTTAGAAACACTAATTTTGTATAATGTTTAAAATTTCATCTTGTATGAGAAGACATGATCTTACCTACATAGGTATATCTTGGTATTATGGCCAGAGGAGATTGATTTTTAAACAGCCGCAATAATCTTAAAAACCGGCCAAGTGCGAGTCGGACTCGCGCACGAAGGGTTTCGTACAATTATAGTCTATATAAATCACGTTTGTTGTATGGGAGCCCCCTTTATATATTTTTTTAATTTTAATTTATTGTTTTTTTTTTTAAAGTCAATAACATAATTAAATATTCTGTGAATATTTCAAGCTTCTACCTGTTGCCGTTATCAATATCGAGCAAAAACGAGCAAAAAATCACGTTTGTTGTGTGGGAGCCCCCTTCAATATTTATATTATTCCATTTTTTAGTATTATTTTTTTTTTTTTTTTTTTATGTTAGATAGGCCAGACAAACGAACTAGTGGGTCACCTGATGTTAAATGAACACCACTGTCCATAGACACCCGCAGCGCTTTACACGGTGCCAGTGCGTTGTCGGCCCTTAAGGAGAGGGAATAGGGGAAGGGGGAGAGGGAGGGGGAGAGGGAAGGGGTGAGGTATTGGGCCCCCGGCACTCTCACTGACCGTACGAAACGCAAGCAGGATTACTGCTGCTTCACGCCGGTGTTCTGTGAGAGGGTGGTACTGCCCCGGACGAGCCGGCCCATTCGTGATGCAGCGGCTAGCTACAACATGGCTCTACCACTACAAAAAATTTGTTGTTATAGCGGCAACCAAAATACATCATCTGTGAAAATTTCTACTCTCTAGCTATCACGGTTCCCGAGATACAGCCTGGTGACAGACGGACAGACGGACGGACGGACGGACGGACGGACAGCGGAGCCTCAGTAATAGGGTCCCGTTTTTACCCTTTGGGTACGGAACCCTAAAAATTATGTAAAATAACATTCATTAATATCTTTGATACTTTTGTACAGGTGATACTTTATCCGTGGAACACAAGCGTGTCTCGTTTAAAACATAAAACTTATTTCATTAATCCCGGTCTGACTTTATACTTGTTGTAACGTTTGTTTAATCGCTTTGAGTGTAATTACGTATGTAACTTTACCTGTGTTTAATGGATGCTCGACGCTTCTCAAGCGCAGGACAAAACCAAAACGCAAGCATAATATTTTAGCTCACGTTTGAAGCGTTTTCACTTTATCGGATCCGATAGCGATATCGGACGCCCGGTATTTGTACCTACAAATAAATATTATGGAATATCGGATCCGATAATCTAGTACAAAAGGCAGGTGGCCAAATGCATAGAATAATATCTTACTTGCCTTCATACACAAAATATTGTCACCTCGCCTGGAAAAATGATGAAAGTATAGACTTCTTTTATTTTGCAATGACTTGAGCATAAAATGCTTTATACAGGGTTATTTGTAATTCACTAGCATCCTTTTAACCCTAAACTCCTACCACTTAAACAAACGTTTTTTTCTCAAACATGCTATGTAATGTTTACGTTGTGTTCGTTAAAACAGGCTTCAAAATACACCGTTGCAGGCCTAGGCCGGCAATGCGATCGTCTACTGTTTCATGTCACACAGCACCATGATGTTTACTGTTTATAGGTCTATGGCATCATAGCATACAGCCATTTAAAAAAAACTATAAGCAATATTTGCGTTTTGGTTCATTATGACATTCTGCCACTACGCTTATTTAAGGTAAGGTAAGATGGTGATGGTAATGGTGATCTGCCTAGAGAAATATTTCACCATCAACATCATCATCACCATCATCATCATCATCATCATCATTAATCACCATCATCATCATCATTCATCACCATCATCATCATCACCATCATCATCATCATCACCATCATCATCATCATCACCATCATCATCATTCATCACCATCATCATCATTCATCACCATCATCATCATCATCATCATCACCATCATCATCATCATCATCACCATTATCACCATCATTCATCACCATCATCATCATCATCATCACCATCATCATCATCATCATCACCATCATCATCACCATCATCATCATCATCGTCAATCACCATCACCACCACCATCATCATCATCACCATCACCACCACCATCATCATCATCATCATCACCATCATCATCATCATCACCATCATCATCATCATCAATCACCATCATCATCATTCATCACCATCATCATCATCACAACCATCATCATCATCATCATCACCACCATCATCATCATCATCATCATCACCATCACCATTATGATGACGACGACGATGATGATGATGATGATGATGGTGCATGTTTGAGAAACCCCTTAAGTCCCGGCCTCTGCAGTAATGTACTATTGTTTTACGGCTTTTGTCATCTACACTAATATTATAAAGAGGAAAGATTTGTACCTATTTTTATATGTTTGTAATGAATAGGCTCAAAAAGTACTGGGCCGATTTAAAAAATTCTTTCACCAATAGAATGCTACATTCTTCCAATTTGACATAGGCTACATTTCATTTGAAAAAAATTAGGGATCCTTGGTAAAATTGGAACAATGTAACCGAAGGTGTAGAAAAATGAGTCTTAAAATGTCTTTCGTCGAATGCGCTGCCAAAACTATTAGCGATAGAACAAAATAATGTACAACAATATTGAAGAACATCATAATGTCTACAAAAAACTCCGCGGTAGCATATGTCCAACTATTGTAGTTATGTCACTACAACAACTTTTTTCATTTTAAACATTAATGAAAATGCTAACCAAATTCAAACCATGCTATTTATGTGTTTATATTAATCCTTATCCAAATAAATTATTTTATGGTCAAGACCATTTAACTACCTATAAAATAGTTTTTAAATTATTTAAATTGGACTTTCCATTCAAAAGATATTACGAATTAAAAAATTCAAACAGTAAACAAAACCGCCATAGCGCCGTGGCCGTTGTTTGCGATGCTTAATTTAAACTGTATATATTTTATTCGACTCTGCTTTTATTCTAATTACTTAAAAAAACCATAGTAAAAATGTATATAATATCCTATGTAAATATTACTTATTTAAGTGCCCGCCACTTAAACCATCAAAGAAATTGAACATAAATAGACTTACATACAAATATAACTGGGATTTTTTTTAATATATAATTAATAAATAATAATTTTTTAATAAATAAAAATATTTGTGAAAAAAAGTGTTTTATATCCAAATTTCCAAAAATAAATAATTGTCTACCCCGTGCGAAGCCGGGACGGGCTGCTAGTAACTTAATATTTTTGGTGTAATAACGTTTTGAAAATTTGAGATTTCCTCTTATTTTTACGATACTCTGTGTATTTGTATGGGAAAAAAAGTGCTTCATTTTAAAAAGTCGTAGAACAAAAAACATTTGTTTGAGTGATAGGAATTCAGGGTTAAGAGGATGTCAGTGAATTACAAATAACCCTGTATAGTGATGCTGTTAAGTATCGCATTTTCATATGCTTTTAATAAACTTTATATTCAATGCGATTCTAAAGACGTGATCAGGGTCTACCCTAATGTTACATTAAAATACAATACAATAGTACATTACTGCAGCGGCCGCGAAATAGGGGATTGCCGGCCGAGTAGTTATAGATGGCCGAGTGTTAACGAGGCCATCTAGAGATACGAGGCCGGCAATCCCTGTTCGTGGCCAAGGCTTGTATAGAGTTTTTCTCAAACATGCATCATCATCATCACCATCACCATCACCACCATCATCACCGTCATCATCATCATCACCTTCATCACCCATCATCACCATCATCATCTCATCATCATCACACCATCATCATCACCACCATCACCATCAACACCATCACCACCATCAACATCACCACCACCATCATCATCTTACCTTACCTTAAATAAGCGTAGTGGCAGAATCTCATAATGAACCAAAACGCAAATATTGCTTATAGTTTTTTTTTAATGGCTAAATGCTATGATGCCATAGACCTAATAATTTAATAAACGTCATGGTATGAAACAATAGACGATCACTTTGCTGGCCTTGGCCAGCAATGTTGTATGAAATTCCATTATTGACCTCTCGTCTAGCCGCACACCACGCCGCGCCTGCATTGTGACACTTCGTGGCGTATTATAAGGAACATAACGTCAACATTTCATAGCATGTTTGAGAAAATATTCTTTATTGATCACCAAAAGCAGTACAGTGACATTACAAAAATAAAAATTCAGGTAGTCAATAGGCGGTAATTAATGATCTTAGTAAACAAGTCGTTTATCATCGTATTTACGGGAGACATTCATATTTACGTTTTGTAATAAAATTACTGGAGTGTTCTAATACGAAAAAACTAACTACAAAAGAACAGAGATTATTGCTATTTAATAATGAAAGCACTACGAAAAGTTATAATATTAAATAATTGAAACCTAAAGACCGGTTTTAAAGGACAATAAAGTTAAATCGGATTTGATTTGGTCCTGGGGCCTTATTGTTTAACGTACTTTGAATCTGAATTATTTCACCAGTTCTTTCTGTCACACGGTATACAGCGCGTTCTCGCGTTAGACAATCTCTGCCTCGGCCTCTGATCACGTCTGCAGAGACGTTCTGTATTAAGTATATTTTATCGGCGTCCGATATTATCGGACCGGATAATGTAAAAACACTCGCGTGTTAAGTTTTGTGCGATGCGTGAGAGTGGAATAAAGTATCGAGTCGATCAACAGTTTCTCTTAAATGTTGCCTTCACTAAGAAGCTTGAGTGTCTGGGACTAGAGTTGTGCGTGCTTGTTCACTAAACAGATCACTCCCAACCAGTACAAACAGGCAAATGTATTACGTCGGTCTTTCAGTTCTTTTTAGTACACTACCTAGTACGTAAGAGAGTCTATGCATGGTTTGCTCCCGTTCGAAAAACCGTTCCGCCCTTTCATGCTACCTCATTCTCACTCAAACTAGTACATTTGTAGCGACTACCATCTAGCCATCACATAAAGAAACTAATTACAACATCCTGCATCGCACTATCGAAGTTTCTCAACTCAGCTGCATAAATACAACTTCCAACTTTCATCCTTCGGACTTCGGTCCCCAGGCATAATATCTGCCTGAAGAGAGATCCTCTCTATTGCAACTATCCCCAAGCATTCAAGGATTCGTTCGTTCATTTTGATTCGGTTGGCGCTTGGCTGTTCGCTCAATCGGAGCTCTTCGGAGAAGTCCGGAACAATTCAGTTCGATTGCTCGCTCACGAGATATTGTACATTCTAGTACAGTTAGGAACTAGTTCACTGTAGTACTTAGTACGTGTACTACACAATCTGGCACGCTTTTCATTTCCTCACGTTTTGTTTAGTCACTGTCCTTTCTAAGAAGGGAAACAAATAGCGCCGTAGGCCGAAACGAGTCACAACCATCAAGTTATCCAGCCATTTTGGAGTCTCGTTAATTCGTTCGACCAGATTTTGTTACAATCGTTCAAGACCCTGCTTTAACGATGGACCGAAACGCGACGCCCCCGGCTTATTGTATCAGGATATTGATTCCGGGATATTTTTGGAAGAGTATCAATGTGGTTGAGGAGGTTGTGCCTAAGTCGTTGTGTAGGTACCTTATAATGTCTAGACCCCTTTCTGAGTTGTTGGCTGTCGAATCCAAAACCGAAACTGAAACGAAATATTGTTAAATTGTTTAAGCAACGACTCAGGGTTTATTTGTCAAGTACCTACCTAAGTGTTTTTATGATATAAGTAAATGGTTTTATTAACAACTAGTCTGCGAAAAAATCGGACTACACTGTAAAAAGTTATGCATGGTCATCCATAAAAAAAAAACAAATATGCGCGTCGTCTTGAGTACCTTTTTTTGGTTTTTTCGTCGGTTAAAAATTCGTTTATCGCCATCTCACGGAAACTATGCAATTTTTCGAGATAAAATGTTAATCCAGGTTATTAACTATCTGTTTGCCAAATTTCATTAGAAACCGTCAAACCGTTTTAGCGTGAATGGAAATAGTAACAAAGGAACTTTCGCATTTATAACATTAGTAAGATAGTTTAAATTGCATAAACATGTGCAAAAAAACTTAAATTTGAACATCTAATGAGCACGTCGCTAACAATGTAGTTTTAATAATAATCCAACAATTTTTTTTATTGCTTTGCCGTGATTCCCGACTTTTACAAGCTTTTTCTGCTTGCATGCAATTGCGTCGAAATATTGGGAGCTCATTACCTAAAGGTAATCAGTAATCACGGTCCGACCCCATAACAAATATATGCAGTCCTGCAAACTATCTGAAAAACACTATTTTTCACGCGAGAACCTAACTTTTTACAGCAGAAAAAGCCAGTCAACCTGTAGCTAATCGTTTTAAAATGTGCAATCCCGATTGCGATATTTGTACACCGGCTTTCAAACAAAACTTCCCAAGTCAAACAATGGGATTTGGCTGGCTTTGTCCTTAATCTGGCAACTTCAGACAAAGGGCACTGAAAACTTTTCAGTCACGGATTATTTCACGACCTAACGGCCGCTGTAGTTGTGAAGGATTCACGATGGACATTTCGCACTTCTAGACCAACAGCGTTTCTACTCAAAATTAAAAAAATGAAAATGAAAAATGTTTATTGGTTTAAAGAAAATAATAACGTCTTCAATAGGCCTTGCAAGTGTGATGTTGTTTGTACAGTTAAACCAGGTTAGCTTCAAAAGATCCTTTTTAGGGACAAGTTCGCCTTTGTACTCTTTTTTGTTTTGAGGTTTTTAGTATTATTTTTGTGTTTTATGTACTGTAATAATGTTAAAATGATGATTGTAATAACCAATATAATATTAATGTTGACTATATTTTAAATTAATTGCTACACCCAATGGGTAAAATTGTATTGAGACACTACTGATTGCATGTTAAACTAAGATCTTCAATTCTTCATGTATATAAACATACAATTTATGGTGAATAAATAATTAAATAAATAAAGTATTACATACGACTTGTAATAAAAACCATAATTTGTGAAGTTAATCGTTTTACTTAATAGAATCAGTTTGATAGTAAGTGCAAGAAGTATAGGCTCTCAGCAAGGCTTCCCTGCAGTACCTAAGATATAATTTTTTTGAGCCGAGATCGAGCTAGTTAGTCCGCCCTGATACAAAATCAAAAAGTCAAGTAAGTAAATGTGAAATATGGACCACCGTATTTTCACTACCAGGGCCCAATTGCATAACAAATTACAACTAATATTACAAGCGGAACTTTCGCTTCAGTTAAATATTAACTAGAAAGGGAGTTCCGCTTGTAATATAAGTTGTACTTTGTTATGCAATTGGGCCCAGATTATTATTGTCACCGAACTTAAGTAATAAAACTTGTGATAAAATAAGTAAACAAAACGAACGACGACGTTAAAATAGTGGCTTGACCAACTAAATCAGACTTTTGGGTACCAGGGCAACATAGCTATTGTGGGATGTAGTTACATGTGTCCATCCACGGCTCGCGTGTCTCGTAACGAGACAGCTACATGAGTTATATGATATCCTATGTTCACTGATAGATGAAGCAGCATTACCTTTCTTGTGAAGGGGATTTGAATGATCGCCGATAGCTTGTCGCTGTTTTTGAAACCCTAGTGGCAATATTAGAAGTAAGTGGAGACAGTGATTAATTTAAAACGAAGAAATAGATACAATTAAGTGTATTTAGCGGCACGTTTTGCTCAGATAACGCCATCTATTGATTGCAGATGAAATTAACGTATCATCTTGAAGGCCGAGGTACTCCAACGTACATAGACAGCGCTTTATATTCTTGTTTAAAATTCTATGTCTTAATCCAGAGCTTTGTCTATTTGGTCGCCAAATTTCATCTAAATCCATTCCGCCGTTATTGCGTAATTGAGGAACAAACATCCAAACATCTTCGCAAACTTTCTCATTTATTTATATTACAGCTATAATAAGGGTATGAATAATAAGGCTACGACCTATTCTCAAATGTACTGTAATATAGAGAAAAAATTTGATAAGAATCGGTCAAGCCGTTTCGGAGGAGTTCGATAACAAACACCGTGACACGAGATTTTTATATATTGCGAGATTAGGAAAATTATGGTTATGGACACGGATTTTTAGGGTTCCGGAAACGTTGTTATGACTATGAAAAAAAAACACAATTTCTATTTGACTTATCGAAAGGTCCAACCGTCCAACATTCACCCGAAACCGCAGAAAAACTAACGTATGTCAGTCCTGTTTGAGCAGCCAATACTGTTTAGCATAAGATATAAATAGGTAGCAAAGGTCAGAAGCTGGAGCAATATCAGCTTGAATGAATGAAAATATGTAAATCCATTCCATTCAATGAATAAATGAATATTCACACAATTTCCTGGAAAAATAAACGTTATAACTTTTAATTTGCTGTGGCTTCTGCATTCTGATTTTCCGACGGCTACTGAGGGCGATTGTTTGTAAATGGTATACCTATTCATTCAGGCGTAATAATATGATGCTAATATTTGTACAGTCGGTTCTGAAACCATCACACTGCTGGGAAAAGGCTAAAATGCATACATAAGTAATAATAGTAATAATGTATGTATTTTCATAAGAGAGATATGGAACTTAATATAATTTATTCACTAAAAATTAAAACTAGATTGAAATAAAAAAAAAAACTAAAATTACATTAAGTCTAAACGTGGCCTCTGCGGCAAGGGGCCGAAGACACTGGCAGCATTTCCTCGCTGGATTGTAAGACCGATGCGTTGAGCGAGGAAGCTGCCAGCTCTTCGGTCTCGTGTGGTATCTCTGAGTCTCTTTGATAAGTATTTTTATAAAGTATGTATGAAACTACCGTGAGACTCGCTCATAATGACTTCAATCGAGTTTAGCTCGACATATTTTGAATTATTTCGTATCCTTCCTCTTGGAGCAGACGCCACGGCGCCTGATGCAAAACACATATTATATAAACCGTTTATTATACACCGTGTTTTATTTTCTTTACTGACGAAATTTAAAAGACAAATAATAATAGGACGTAATGAAGGGCCTTTTACACTGGTTCAGGCATTAAATTTAATTATTAAATATCTCAAAAATAGTAAGTGCCACTAGTTTCTTCGACTCGACTTCGATTAACTCTACTTGACCTGAATAATCTTCTTTTAAAATTAATGGAAATTAAAAATAACACGGTGTATACATATAAAAAAATAAGGAAAAGAAACACTATGGAAAATCGTTGAGGTACACGTACAAAGGTGAAATTATCCCTTTAACCAGTCAACCTTAAAGTGGATGACAGGAGCATTTAGTTAGAGACTGACAAACAGTTTAGAAGTTAGGAATAGTGAAAACTACTCAACTGTTGCTAAGTATTGAAATTCGCTTCCACCCGTACCGGGTCATCGTTGAGTTTTGGAACACTCTGTATAGTTAACTTGGGCCTATGTAACTCCTGCAGGCTTATTGTCTAACGTTGCTGACGCTTGCCTTCGCAATCACTATTTCTTTCTGTCAAACAGTATAAAATGATGACAGAAAGTTCAAGTCAAAGTCAAAATGATTTATTGCATATCACATTACAGGCATAAGCTGGAATAATAGACTAGGTATACATGTGACGCCCCGTAAGGGCACGGCAATATCAGAGGGCTATTTTTACAATTAAACATTTTAGACATTTTTCCTATATTTCTGCTAATTTAACTGCATAATATAAAGAAATGGTGCAAGCGAAGGCAAGCGTCAGAAGCGTTAGACAATACGGCCTCTGCTAGTTTTTGTGCTTGTGCCAATCCAACGTAGCATCCTCTAGATTTTCGATTACAATTAAAAAAAGTTGCCAACCCTAACTCAACAACTTTTTTAAACTCGTTCAAACCCAATAACAGCTCTATTTACAATGATTACGTTAGCTTCCCGGCCGGCAGAACAATCATTTGTATTCATTGTGGTAATCCAGACTCGATAAAATGGCGTGGCGGGCATGGACTAGGGTTGGCAGGGCCGCGTGTCAGATCAATAACATCATCGTCATCATCTTCCCAACCTATATACGTCCCGCTCCAGGTCACAGCCCTCCTCTCAGAACATAGTTCCTACCCGGGTCCATTGCGGATTGGAAATTACACACACACCATTGGATTTCTTCACGGGTGTGTGCTCCTTACGATGTTTTCCTTCAAACCATCATCATCAAAATTTAAGAGTAGCAAGAGTGTCACGAGTGTTGATGGAGTGTCCGACAGTCTTTTGATTTCGTGATATAAATATGACCCGTCTCGTTAACGTTGTCTTTTCAAGGTACGAAACTCAAAGAATGAAAATATGGCGGCGTGTTCTATTTATTCCAGGAATTCTGGACGTTGGAATTCTACGCACATTCTTTAGCACTTTGTGAAGTAACAATTCGAAATACATTTTTAGGCATGATGAAAAGGTAAACGTAAAGGAAGTAGATCTGACACTCCCCGTTAGCTGAAATTGGATCAATTAGATCACTAGCGCCGTCTAGCCGTCAATTAGACCGCTTCTACATCGGACTATCGAAGTTTTTCAACTGTGCTGCATACACTGTATAGTCGGGGTAAGAAAAGGTTCGTCACTTTTCGACTCTATGTCAACGAGTTAAGGTCGAAAAGTGACGAACCTTTTTTTACCCCGATAATACAACTTCCAACCCCCAGGCATAAAATCTGCCTGGAAAGAGATCTCTCTGTGGCGTATCCCCATAACTAGACCATAATTACACACAACATTTGTACTTATTCTTCACGACTTGCAATTCCATTTGAAAACGTTATCTATAAAACAATGTAAGGGAGTGTATTTAGCGTAATAAAAAAAAACTAATAAGATGTCGTGATTGTGTCCGGAAATCCCAACTTTTTCAATTCCCCGGGAATTATCCTTAATTTCGGAATTTTAACAAGAGATTTTTATGGTTTCAGTTCAATATCCTCATAGCTGCTGCTACCTTAGTACATTTCCTAACCTTTTTTTTGAACGTTAATTAGTTACGGAACCTTTATTTTTCGTTTGGTTCTCCATTTCCACTTGACTGTATTTTATTAATTTTGTTAACAGAGTTTTATGTGAAGAATTCTTGGTTAATTTAAAATATCCTGACTCATTACGTTTGTAAGCAGATACATGCCTAGGGAAGAGCAATTAACTGTTATCGAAATATCGATGTTTAGTTAAAAAATATTTAAATTAATTATGTAAACCTATTAACTTGATAGTTAAAATGGTTAAAGTAAAATTCAAATTGATTAAATTTACAAACATAGGTGAAACTGAGGCCGTATCGTATTGCTTAACGCGTGGACGCTAGCTATCACATTCACTAGTTCATTTTGTCAAACAGTATAAGATGATGACAGAAAGAGATGGTGAAAGCGAATGCAAACGGCCACGCGTTAGACATCACAGCCTAAGTTACAATTATGGTTAAAATATAATGAAAGAAAATTAATTGCCACTAGTGAAGACATTTTACATTCTCAAAAAGTGCACTCCCCATGTACCTACACTTTTTGTAATGAGCTGTATTTGTGCATATTATATAAACGGTCGTCTTATAAACGTGTGTATTTTGGAAGAGTGTAATTTTTTGAGTACTTGAATGTAGTTATTGGGCAAGTGCACGCATTTCGGGAAAATGCCCTAATTGACAAAGTGTACGTTTCGGGAGTGTACATATTGCTAAAAGTGCACTTTTAGAGAAAGTACACATTTTGAGAAAGTTGGCTTTACGAGCCAAATCCAAAATAAGTACAAGTTTAGTATATCGTTCGATACTTATCTATAGTTGCATCGGCACCTATCACGTGAAAAAACTATCGATACTTTGTAATTTGCACATCACTATCCTTACCTCTGAAAGGATGCCCTAGCGATTGTAACTGAAGGAAATACCTGGAAATTCCGAGTTTTGATTATAATTCCAGTTTCATTAGGTACCGCTGACTTATTAAGTCGCTACTCTTAAGTTACGTTTACCTTAATTGTAATTAGCGTTAATTAACGTATCTGTGTCGTGAGCGCGCCTCGGTTTGAATTTGAATCTTATTAAAACCACAATAAATGCTTTATTAAAATGGCTCACTCAAAGATGGATGGGTCGTGTGTCGATGTTCTGTACAATTATTTACCAACTTCAAAACAGTAGGTATCGGACGTTCGCATGCCTCTATTATTTAAAAACCGATTTGGAAATCTTTTTGTTTTGGAAGAGAGTTCGTACTTTCCATTTAAATTTGAACAAAAATATCACCAGAAAAAGTTGTAAAAAGACATTTAATTTTTTTTGTTAAAATTACAAAAAGATAACCGAAGACTTTTAAATAACTAGTTACTGTCACACAAATAAAAGTAAGTACTTTAAAGTTAATTGTTTATGAGAAACATGTTCATCATCCTCCTATGGTCCTACGCCATCCGCAACCAAAGCGTTCCCGCAACCTTAACCAAAGTCATCGCTCCATAGTTGGTGGCCTATCTACACTGCGTCTTCCGCTCCTCGGACGCCATTCGAGAACTCTTTAGCCCCATCAGCCATCAGTTCTACGAGCTATGTGCCCTGCCCACTGGGCCACTGCTACTTGGGTCTGGCGATTCATCGAGCTATGTCAGCGACTTGTTCTTGCACGCATTTCATCATTTCTAATGTGTTGATAAGAGGAGGCCGGTGCTCAGCAGTGAGACTTATTATCCCCAAAAACTCAGTGGCGTAACTATAGGGCGGTAGGGCTGGCAAGATGCCATGGGCCTCCCACACTAGAGGGCCCCGGCCCAAGAGACCGCAAGCTCAGAATTAACATTAAAATTAAATTGAAGACGTGAGTGGATGAAGGGGGTATGTCGCATTTTTTTCATTTTCGGTTTTATGCCATTAATGAAGGTTCTAAATCATAATGCAACACCCGACGCTATCAGTTCGCATGTTTTTAAGCTATAACAGCTTTAAACCCAGTGTATGAAGGGCCTATGTACAAGAATAAGTTACGTTCTTCGTGAATGAAGGTGCTAAGGGCACTTGACTCTAGAAGTGGTTACCAGTTTGCGAGTGAATGTAACAGAAGAAAGTGTCATGTACGCTCTTAGCTCCTTCATCCATGTTATGAGACAAACTTTTATTTTCTCTTATTCTAACATATTCGATATCCAAAAAAAATAAAACATAGGGATCAGCTGAAATTTATAAACTCTGAATGCAGGTATTTCTACGAAGAAATTCTACTAAATCAATAAATTTTGTTACAATATACACTTTCATTTATTTAACTTCTTTTCTTTGCAGAACAGCTTAATGGAGAAAGAAGGGGTTATGTACTTTTTTTATAAAAAAAAAAAGTTTTTTAAAAGCATTTATTAAAAAAATCAATAGATCAGGCTATTTGGTTGATTTTTATAAAAGTAACAATACCCTCTTCAATTTAGAAACAAAATTACAACATAAAAACCTTTAACTGCGATTTACTCGAAATAATGTTTTTGTGACATACCCCCTTCATCCACTCATGTCTTCAATTACAACGTGACGATTTTTACTGTGAGGGTCCCATCTAAAGTATTTGCCACGGGCCTTAGATGGTATAGTTACGCCACTGCATAAACTGCTAAGTTGCAGCCGAAAGCAGACAAAGTTGCGAGCAACAGCTAGTATAACATATTTAACTGAATCGTAAACAATTTAACAGACAAACTGTAATATATCAAAAACATACAAACCACACATCAAAAGTTCTCGAAAGTAACTAAATATTATTCATAGCTTCAAATCTAAGGGATTCCCTCAGGGAGTACCCAATTTATGTTGTTCAATGTTCTCGAAACAGGGTTCATAGAAATTATGATTAACTTAGAACATGTTCTTCTCTTTCTTACGGTATCAATGTGAAAGTGACGGACATAATGACTCAGTTTTCATTGATCAGTCCACCCCTATCTTAACTAGTCTTACTAATATTATCATATTATCATTGTCATCCAATATACCGACGTATCTCAAGTCAAAAGTCTTTGACCAGTGTGTGTTGCCAGTGATGACTTATGGCACTGAGACGTGGCCGTTAACGATGGGCCTCATAAGACAGCTCAAACCGCCAACGAGCGACGACCTGGTGAGGGTGGCGGGACTGGCGGGAACGCATTGGATGTGGATGGCGCAGGGCCGATCTGTTTGGTGAGTCTTGGGGAAGGCCTAGCTATGTTCAGTACGCTTAGTATAAGTTTTACTTCACCTAAATACTTCTCGATCGCGTTTACGTAAAAAAATCAATTACTATGGAAACATGGACAGCGCCTACGCGCGCGCGCGTCCATGTTTCCATAGAATTAAAATTTTTACGTAAACGCGATCGAGAAGTATTTTGGTGAAGTAAAACTTATACTAAGCATACTGCAGTGGACGTCTTTCGGCTGAAAAATGATGATGATGATGACTAAAAATATAAAACGAAAATTTGTATGGATGTATGGATGGACTAGCTTTTGCTCGCGACTCCGTCCGTGTGGAATTAGTAATTTGGGCAGCTTATTTTTTTTTATCCAATTTGCTTTTTCATCAATTATGGCTCTCCTTAGTTCCTCCCAAAACCCGTTCATATTCCATTCATCATATCTATTCGTTACAAGGAGATTATTGAGGCGAGTTCGTTTGACATTACATACGAGGGCAGAGTGATAAGTCTGGTAAAAATATGTTTATTTTTATTTTATTTCGATAAAAGTAAATTTATTTTTCAACGTAGTCTCCATGTAGCTCAATGCACTTAGTCCATCGTTTTTCTAGCTTTTCGATACCTTCCGTATAGTACGATTTCTCGAACCCTTCAAAATACGCATTGGTTTCTTCGATGACTTCCTGGTTGGAACCAAATCTTTTTCCGCCAAGCCATTTCTTTAAGTTTGGGAAAAGAAAATAGTCGCAGGGTGCCAAATCCGGAGAGTAAGGCGGATGCGACAGCAATTCGTAACGCAACTCGTGAATTTTGGCCATAGCAACTGCACATGTGTGCACCCGTGCGTTGTCTTGGTGAAAAATGATTTTCTTTTTCGCCAAATGGGGTCGTTTTTCCATCAAAACTTCATGAAATCGCTGTAATAAATTGGCATAATATTCGCCGTTGATTGTTTTACCTCTCTGGAGGTAATCAACATATATTACACCGTGAGCATCCCAGAAGACAGTAGCCATAACTTTATTCGCAGATAAAACTGCTTTGGCCTTCTTCGGTGCTGGTTCACCCGAAGCAATCCATTGTTTTGACTGCTCCTTGGTTTCCGGTGTATAATGATGGATCCAGGTTTCGTCAACAGTTATGAAACGACGCACAAAGTCCTTTTTATTACGTTTAAACTTCGCCAAACATTCCTCTGAAATGGTCACCCTTGTGCGTTTTTGATCCACCGTGAGCAATCGCGGCACCCATCGGGCGGATAGCTTCTTCATATCCAAATAAGTGTGTAGAATATTACGGACGCGTTCGTCTGAAATGCTTACAATGTCAGCTATCTCACGGACTTTTACTCTTCGGTCATTGAGTACGATATCATGGATTTTGGTGACCATCTCTGGTGTGGTGACCTCAACAGGGCGTCCAGGTCGGTCGGCGTCAATAGTGCTCGTACGACCGCAACGAAAATCCGTAAACCACTTGTGAATCATTTTGATTGACGGGGCAGACTCCCCGTAATATTTATCTAATTTTTTTTTGTATCCGTAATAGTCTTTTTTCGCAAAAAATAATGTTTAATCAGAACACGAAAATCACTTTTCTCCATGTTTGCAAACATTGAAGCGATTGTTTTTTTTTTCATAGCTGTAAAAAAAAACCATCAAAGCGAACTGGCTGAAAATACACCTTAAATCTCCGAAAAGGTTCAACTACAATTTGACATTATTTGATTTGCGAAAAAACTACCGTGAATTTGATTTTTACCAGACTTATCACTCCGCCCAGGTACTTTTTCTTTTATTATGTGTCACGTCAATGTCATAATTGTAAACATTATGGTATTGTATCAATAATCGTGTTTATCTCAACGGAAAATGCCGCGAAAAAAAAAGTTTTTTTATCGATTTTAACAAAAATTAATATCCCAGGTAGTTTCTGTTAATGTACCTACCGAGTAACGTGTCCGAATTTAACGAAATGCGACCTCGCGGGTGAGCAAAGTAATTGTTTCAGTTGCAGTTGTTAACAGTAATTAATTCAGTGGAAAAGTTCTCAATGAACTCTATGCCGCGGGGTGGATCCCTGGGCTGAATTACGGGCCATAAACTATGACACGTGCCTCTAATAAAGGTAGCCTTTGTTGTAATGAAGTTAAATGTACTAGCTGTTGCCTGCGACTCCGTCCGCGAAACATAGGGGTATAAAAATAGCCTATTCTCAGACCTATGGAGTATAGAGAAAAAAAAATCACAAAAATTGGTCAAGGTCAAATCGGTTTCGGAGGAGTTCGATAACAAACACCGCGACACGAGATTTTTATATATTAGATATTCATTAGTTTAAGTAGCGCTACGACCAATCGATTAGACTAGGAGTAAGGAAAGGTAACAACTTTACGTATTAGTCGTGCCTTGGAAGTTCCTGTAATAATTTGTTGTAGAAAACATTATGTAAATTCGATGAAAGACTTCTTATACTAAATACGAGAGCTATGGGCAGTGAAATAGGTCAATACATAGAATCAAAAGTTATTAATTATTATATTAAAAGGAAAAAACATTTATTCGTGACAGTTGCATAACAACAGGCATACGAGATAACAATGTAAGGCAACTACAACTATCACGAAACGGACCCACCTCAGCATAATGCCGGCTCGAGAGCCAGCGCTGGTCTTCCGGTGGGACCGTGAGGCCGTCATTTGCTCGCTGCACACAGGATCGGACCCACCTCAGCATAATGCCGGCTCGAGAGCCAGCGCTGGTCTTCCGGTGGGACCGTGAGGCCGTCATTTGCTCGCTGCACACAGGATCGGACCCACCTCAGCATAATGCCGGCTCGAGAGCCAGCGCTGGTCTTCCGGTGGGACCGTGAGACCGTCATTTGCTCGCTGCACACAGGATCGGACCCACCTCAGCATAATGTCGGCCCGAGAGCCAGCGCTGGTCTTCCGGTGGGACCGTGAGGCCGTCATTTGCTCGCTGCACACAGGATCGGACCCACCTCAGCATAATGCCGGCTCGAGAGCCAGCGCTGGTCTTCCGGTGGGACCGTGAGGCCGTCATTTGCTCGCTGCACACAGGATCGGACCCACCTCAGCATAATGCCGGCTCGAGAGCCAGCGCTGGTCTTCCAGTGGGACCGTGAGGCCGTCATTTGCTCGCTGCACACAGGATCGGACCCACCTCAGCATAATGCCGGCTCGAGAGCCAGCGCTGGTCTTCCGGTGGGACCGTGAGACCGTCATTTGCTCGCTGCACACAGGATCGGACCCACCTCAGCATAATGCCGGCTCGAGAGCCAGCGCTGGTCTTCCGGTGGGACCGTGAGGCCGTCATTTGCTCGCTGCACACAGGATCGGACCCACCTCAGCATAATGCCAGCTCGAGAGCCAGCGCTGGTCGTCCGGTGGGACCGTGAGGCCATCATTTGCTCGCTGCACACAGGATCGGACCCACCTCAGCATATTGCCGGCTCGAGAGCCAGCGCTGGTCTTCCGGTGGGACCGTGAGGCCGTCATTTGCTCGCTGCACACAGGATCGGACCCACCTCAGCATAATGCCGGCTCGAGAGCCAGCGCTGGTCTTCCAGTGGGACCGTGAGGCCGTCATTTGCTCGCTGCACACAGGATCGGACCCACCTCAGCATAATGCCGGCTCGAGAGCCAGCGCTGGTCTTCCGGTGGGACCGTGAGGCCGTCATTTGCTCGCTGCACACAGGATCGGACCCACCTCAGCATAATGCCGGCTCGAGAGCCAGCGCTGGTCTTCCGGTGGGACCGTGAGGCCGTCATTTGCTCGCTGCACACAGGATCGGACCCACCTCAGCATAATGCCGGCTTGAGAGCCAGCGCTGGTCTTCCTGTGGGACCGTGAAGCCGTCATTTGCTCGCTGCACGTACGATCGGACCGTTTCTAATTGTGAACGCGACCATTTTATGGTCAGCGCTACCAACACAAGGGCGTTATATTTGACATAATAATGATATTAGTAATAATAAAGGATACAACAAAATCAGATCCGCAGCGCAGGATTCGTCAGCCAAACATTTTGTTATACGCAACAAGCATCGTATAGCAACAGATTCAGGCAGGGCCGTATTTAGGGGAGAGCATCCGGGGCCACAGCCCCGGTGCCTCCATATTAGTGAGGTCCCACAATAGATACATATTTAACAAAAAAATCTTTCGAATTTCGACGAATAATTGTTAAATATTATTTGGAAAAAAAATTGTGGTCAAAGGGCCTCCACTCCTTTTATGCCCCGAGGTCTCTAGACCTCTAAATCCGGCCCTGAACAGATTGGAAACCGCAACAGGCTTCGTCAGTTAAACAAAAAAAAAATTTTTTTTCCTAAGTTTAGGTCAACTAAAGGCAGTTCATCATCGTCCATCATCATTTCAGCCGTAGGATCTCTACTGATGCACATAGGCCTCCCTCATTGATATCCAATCATCAAACGGCCTGGCAAGCGCAGCGTGGGACATCCATCAACGAGATGGACGGATGATCTGATAAAGGCCGCAGGTTCACGATGAATGTAAGCCGCTTCCAACCGTAAAGATAGTTAGCGAGTAATAATTCAGATTATTTCAGATACTTGAGATACTTACAGGCGAAATTAGATATTTCCCTCTAAGCCGCTGATGGCTATAAAATTGCAAACTCGATTGTCAAATATTTCGCCGTGCTTTTGCGGCCATCCACTTCAATACACGTCCATGATAGGCATCTTATAAATTAAAAATACTAGGTACAATTTTCTTGCAAATATCCCCTTAATCTAAATGCTAATCCTCTGCTCACAAGTTTTATCTCCTGACCGCTGCGCATGACGGGAAGTAATTAATTTTTAAATTGAGGTTTTCTTGTAAAATCTTCATTAGAACACCCGCCGAGTTTGTTTATGAATATCTCAACGTAAAGGCTTGCTTGTTGAAAAGCTCCTTTGGTAAAAGCGATGGCACGTCTTCTTCTTTCTAAATGTAAAAATCTCGTGTCACAGTGTTTGCTATTGAACTCCCCTTCACTATGTTTTCCTTTGCCGTCAAGCTCATGGTAAATTCAAATTACATTTCGCACATAAATTCTGACAAACTCAGTGGTGCGAGCTCAGGCTCAATTTTGAATTTTAATTTGAAACAAAAGGCAATTTGACGCTAATATTATCCCGAAACAAGTCAGCTAGTCAACAGAAATACGTTTAATTTATTTTGAAGATAAATAAATCGTTATCTGTGTCAATCTCTTATTTGCATTAAATTTAATCTAGGCGTTCTTCTCCTGTTATCTTTGGCGTAACTTTTCAATTTTCGAGAGGTATTTGAAATGTTTCAAATAGTCCCGCTGCCTTTATTTTATTTCAGAAAAGCCAACGCCAATAAATACAGTAACATTAGTAACCCTACTAAAAATTCTTAGTACAGTCGCAGCACGGAACATTTAACACTTTGCTGGCACATGTTATCTTTCTAAACTAAGTATATACAACTCGCCAAACTGTTTAGTTGCATAGAAAATTATTATATAGTACAATGGGTGCTTAATAGTTTTGTTAGTACAACCTACAAAATATTAATAAAATAAAATAGTGTCTATGCGTGAATCACTTCTGCGCCATACAATTTGAAATCGCACAGCAGTGAGTGAGTGGGTGAGTTAGCTTAACTGTTTGACAACAGGGTCAAAATTTAAGCCCTCCTTCTGGTTTGTACCAAAGGCAAAGGCCCGCGCTTTGGTTTGTGGTGGCCTTTAGTCGAACCAATGTTCCTTGACTATGATAATCTGACCTTAAACCTTTTTATTAGGTTGACCTACCATTATACTCTGATAAACGAAGTGATAAAACCTATTCGATTACGATGATTAAAACTAAATGCGAGCTTCCGTCAACATCACCATTGCAAATTATTTATCGTAGACCACATTTTCCCTTTCCATCAAGCGTGATTGTGGTCTAACACAGGTTCATATTGTATATACGTATATAATAGTACATTATGATACAAGTGTGCTACGTTGGTCATTATACATGAGGCATTATTGTAAGCGCGAGCCGTTAGGCGAGCGCGATAAGGAAGCCGAAGTGTGTAATGATCAATGCACACGAGTTGCATACGACGTTTTTCAACACAATTGCGAGGAAAAAAACAAACTTTTATTGTTAGTAACTTATGTAATTTTTAGAAGGAACATTTCACCGTGGGTTTCTACATCCTTGGTTGTAATATTTATTGAGCTCCTGACGTCTAAACGCACCAGTAATACCGAATATTAACGCAACCTGCAAAGAGATCAAATAAGTATATAGTAAAGTTGTAGGAACGTATTGCCATAGTACTTAACGCAATTATAGAGCTGATACATAAATTTACATTTATAATGTTCAACTGACCTTTGTTGTCAAGTACTGACTGTCCGGAGCATCTTTTAAAAACTTTTCAACATCGGTTGGTGACGACACCTTTGACTTTCGACCAATAGATCTGCCAGGATGTCTCTTTAGAAATGCCGTCAAGTTACTAAGTATTATATGTTTACCAACTTCATTTTTGGTCTTTACTGTGCTTTTCAACATGGATAGAACGCGCTGGGCTTGTATTTATTTGCCAGTTTATGCTATCACTCGCGTTCGTGCCTCGATAAGTATTTCCGGCGGGGTTGAATTAATATTTTGCTCGTCTTCACTATTTGAAGTAGATGTTTTTGATAGTAATTAACCACACAGCAGCAACTTTACCAAATATTTACGAAAAATTACACACTAGTTTTGTTTTTTTCGCGCGCCGCACTTTCGATGCGCGCGCAGGTTCAATAAAGGCACTGGAAAAACGGCTGTTCAGCCAGAGCAGCAGCAATATAAAAAATAAAATAAACTATAAATTTAATGTTTGTAAATACGATAATTAAGTTAATTTGTGTTTATAAATATACAATTTGATGAAATAAAATGTTTATTTGTCATCTTAACCCTAAAATAATTTAATATTCGTGAAAATATTCAATGTTCTTAGACATAAACTTTTGCTCAAATTAAAAAAAAGTTTTTCACTTCTCATGCTCTTAAAATGTTACTTTAGTCTCTGCATATCGGGACTAAAGCTCTTTTTTGATCTCTTGGGATTAAAGTAAATTTTTTTTAATTGACTATGGAAACCCCTATACTGCCAATCACGGTGTTTGTGAATGGAGGATTATCGCCATTTTCAGTAACTGGGTATAGACAATTTTAAAGCTTTCCACAGACCGAAGCGCGCTGCGGACGCGCTGTAGCGCCCTGCGCTTCGGTCTGTGGAAGCCTTTAGGGCGTGGAAATAACCTCAAAATGACAACTGTATAAAAAATATTTAAAAAATAATAATTTCGTGAAACACATTGAATAATTACGAATATTAATCTATTTAATTATAAAATATTAAAGATGAATTCATTTTATTTTGCATGTAAAGAAAGATTTCCTTTAGCTTAGGTGTTTTTTAATTTGTTTTTTTTTTTTAAAACGCTGTCGGCAAAGCAGTTCCCTTCTCTGTCGATAAAATAGCAATCCGCACTGTCGGCAAAGCAGTGCTGGAGTCTACGGTAGATAGAGCAGTTACGTTTGAAAGTTAATATGGCGTGACTTCAAAATAATGCGATGTCAGCGTTGCATTTAATAGTAAATAGAAAGTATAATTAGATATAATTTAACAAAGAATTGGCATATAGAAAATAAACTTAAAAAGTCGTTTCTTTATTCACGGGTAAGTGTTTCAGTTAACAATATATTTTGTGTGTGAACTTAGATCAATTAAGTTAATTTATTTGCCGATTCTAATGAATGAACAATTATCATTCTTACATGCATAGTCCAATTAGTTTTAACATAGTCTTTAAGTCTGTTGGCTGTTGGCTAATTATGCAAGCATTTAAAGCGCCACTTTACAAAAAAATATAAAAGAAAAGAAAAGATAGCGGTATTTTTTTTTTGCTATTTGAATTTTGAACAGATGTCCATTGCTCTTATTGAGCATACGTTGTAAAAAAGTAATTTAGTACGTCGTTTTTTTCCTCGCATTCAAAGTGAAAAGTAGAGTGTTTAACGCGGGACTAAACTACCATAATGACAACTCGAGTTATAGCCTCCCTCGCTGTCGCTCGGGTGGCTAAATATCTCGTGTCATTATGGCTTGTTTTAGTCCCTTGTTGAACAATCTACTATATATTACAGCACTTGTACGGTAATGTTTTTACAGCACAAGTGTGGTAATATGCTGAATTATGAAACTAAAAACGGTGTAATAAGAGTCAATTTACGAGCAACTGTGTTGAAAATGATATTTATTGAATCAGTGCGTGGCATTATTTTTTATTTAAACACTAGCTTTTGCCCGCGACTTCGTCCGCGTAGAATTCCAATTTGTGGTAAAGCTTCTTCATCTCTTTCATTGTATAAAACAAAAATCCGGCACCGGCAACATCCATCATTATTATCATTTCATCATGAGTATCAGTTAGTGAATATTATAAATCCCGTTTATTCCCTATCCCGCGGGAATTTCAACAAAATTTTTCTTTGCAAAATTACACTTATTTTTATCCCGCGGGTATTTTGCATTTTCCCCGAGAAAAGTAGCCTATGTCCTTAAAGCTTTCTACCGATAAAAGAACTTTTAAAATCAGCCGCGTAGTTGAGTTCACTTATTTTTTTCCCGTGGGAATTTTGATTTTTCACGGAGAAAATAGTCTATGTAAGTAAGGGTTAGTGTAGCTACTCACTAATAGGTGAAAGAAATTTTCAAATCAGCCCTGAAGTGAAATTCACTTCTTAATATCCCAGGGGAATTTTGCATTTTACCGAATAAATAGTAGGTAGCCTATACCAAAAAAGGATAGTGAAGCTTTCTATTGGTGATTTTTTTTTAAACTCAGCCCCGAAGTTAATTTTACTATTTTCTATACCGCGGGAATTTTGCATTTATCCGGAAAAAAGCATCCTATGTTAACCAAGGACAGTGCATCTTTTCTATTGGTGTAAGACATTTTAAAATGAGCTCCGAAGTTGAATTTTCTTTTTTCTATCCCTTGGGAATTTTGCATTTCCCCGGAAAAAAGTAGCCTATGTCAATAAAGGATAGTGTAACTTTTTACTGGTAAAAGTTTTTTTTTTAATCGGCTCGGAAGTTTCAGAGATTATCTATCCCACAGGAATTTCCAAAAATCCTGCAATAAGTTTTTTTGTTGTTATGGTCATTTTCGTTAACACTGTATTTGAAAAGATTAGTAATTGTAGTTACGGAGATATGGTCCAGTTGATTTGAGTACCTACATATATAAATCCTGATTTAACTTTATCCCGTGGAAATTTTCAAAATTCTTTATATTCGCTTTATATTCTAATAGTCTAATTGCATGCCCAATTTGTACAGTTTAGTAATCTTCGTTATGGGCATAGGGTCACTCTTGATGAAATATATAAATCCCGATTATTCCTTATCCCGTGGAAATTCCGGAAAATCCTTTCTTATCGGATGCCTACGTCATACAAAGAACACACCCTCCACGTTTTAGGTCTCTACATACAGCGGTTTAGGCTGTGCGTTAATCCGGCAGTCAGTCATTTAGGACTTCAGGACAAAGCATTTTATATGTATTTGCATTGCACCAAGCTTTTATGCGAGTTCAACAAAAGGGAATGATATTTGAATACTCAATTCGATTTTATTCGAAAAAGGTTGAACTCGCATAAAAGCTTCATCATCATCATCATTTCAGCCGTAGGACGTCCACTGCTGGACATAGGCCTCCCTCATTGACGTCCAATCATTACGGTTGGAAGCGACTTGCATCCACCCTGAACCTGCGGCCTTCACCAAAACGTCCGTCCATCTCGTTGGTGGACGTCCCACGCTGCGCTTGTAAAAGCAAAAGCTTGGTGAAATGCAAATACTTAATACATATAATTAGCTATTATCAGAGATCAGATCAAGACGTGGTTGACAAACGTAGACAAAAATGGTTTGCAATATTTGAAGTTTCGTTTCGTTTACAATGTGTCAAAATAAAATGTAATTTAAATCAAAAGCACTAAGGAGTATTGATATCAACTTCGAAGCAAATCACCCCCAAAATAACTTTCTACTACTTTTTGACCCCGTCAAGGGATGAATTTCAATAAAATACGAAACACGTCTTCCATCAATTTTGTTAAAGAATGTTTATGCAAAATTTGAAGTAGATTGGACCAAGGAATCACGATGTCTCATACAAACTTTGCCCCCCTTTTTTACCCCCTTAGAAGTAGAACTACGGAAAATCCTTTCTTATCGGATGCCTACGTCATACAAAGAACACACCCTCCAAGTTTCAGGTCTCTACGATCAGCGGTTTAGGCTGTGCGTTGATCCGTCAGTCAGGACAAAGGATTTTATATGTATAGATAATAATATAGGTATGTGAACTAACTCCGTCCGCGCAGAATAGGGCTATAAAAAGTAGCCTACGACTTATTCTCAGACCTACCTAATGTAGAGAAAAAGTTTTGATAAAAATCGGTCAAGTCTTTTCGGAGGAGTTCGATAACAGACACCGTGACACGAGATTTTTATATCGTAGAAGATTAGATTTGACCGTTCGATTTGTAATCTAAAATAAACAAACCAATTGTCTGTAAAGTCGGTTTACGGACTGGTTTACGGACGATAGTTTAACGTGACAACGTCATATCAAAACATTCAATAAAAATTACCCGAACGCTATAGTATTTCCAATCATTTATTTTCTCGATGACAGCTCCCGTAGAATGTAACTGCGTTTTTTACGCATAAATTTAACTTTTAAATGCGAGGTATAAAAAATACGACAACTGCCTAATTTTGTTCCTTGATCCCATATAATATTCATCTAAGACGAATTGAGTCCATATATGCAGTAAATTTTTTATAAAGTACGATAAATAATAAACGTTTTAATAAAGTTACATTCTATGGCAATACAAACAGTGATGTTATGATTGAAATATCGATATTGTATCGGTATTGTATATTGAACTAGATGTGTTCCCGCGACTTTGTACAGTCATCGTCATAAATAAGTGATCACTTTTGTCCCTTGTCGCTTTCAGTCGTTACGTAATTTTGTATGGCTTATCAAACATGACGTTACGTTAAAGTGACAAGGTACAAAAGTGATCACTTATTTATGACGTTGACCCTACGCGTTGTAATTTTTTCCCAGGATATAAAATAGCCTATGTTACTCAAGTGAAATATTTTTTATTTGTCCAGTTTCAGTAGTTTTTAGCTTATTCATTACAAACATACAAATCTTTCGTCTTTATAATATAAGTAATTTAAGTATAGATAAGTAATCGACAATGAAATGAAATAATTATAATAACAGGTAATTTTTATTTATTAATTTTAAAATTGGATCGATATCGTATCTACTGATCACTTATTTGGTCACAACACTATAACTTTCAAACTAGATTTGTCATCGAGAAAATAAATGATTGGAACTACTATAGTACTAAGATTGTTTTACGTAATATTGCAACTGGCCTTCGCCGCTCTACGTATATTGCAACTGGCCTACGCCTCTCTATTGCAACTGCCCCTCGCCGCTCTGTAAGTACATGTAACAACCGTTGTAGAGGTAACGCCACCAGAGTTGAGGCTACGCACACAACCACATCTCATGTAATGACAGCGGGATTTTGACGTTGTGTTGACGTTTACCTCTACGTAACGTTACAATGCGTCATCCTTTTTCGTGTTTGCACCCGGCGGCCGGCGTTCATCGATTTATTAGACGTTGTCACGTCAAAAAACATTTAAAATTGTACTTTCTGTTAGATTTGAAGACTGTGGCGTCTTTTATACTAATATCTTCTACAACAATCTTGAAGTAATTAATGAAAATGTCGACTCTTTTATGAATGAGATGGAATTTTCTAAAGAATATTGTCCGTTGAAGCTCCGTTGATAAGTTATGGAATTATAATTTTATTCTGACACCGATATTTCTTTGAACTCCTTTGAATATTAGACGACAAGACAAGACCTATCTAACTTGGCCTACCAAGTTGTAGTAGCGTAGTGATTTGACCTAATGACCTTTCAAGCAGACGGCCGTAATCTCGAGTTTTTGAGTTTTTTGGAATTTATGTACGAAATTAAATTTGAAATTTAATTAATTTAGCTTTGCGGTGAAGGAAAAACATCGCGCATCGTGATACACCTGCACACACAATAAGCTGGCAAATTTACTATACAATTATAATTTATTATATGCGAATACCGCGAGAACTTAATGAAAAAAAATCACTTGGCTTTCAGCTTTCAAAATAAGAGCGTACTCTTACCTAAAAGGCCGGCAATGCGCCGCACTTGTGAGATCTTCTGGTGTCGCAGGTGTCCATGGGCGACGGTAATCCTTTACCATCAGGCGATCTGTTTGCTCGTTTGCCCCCTATACCATAAAAAAAACTTTTTGCCCCTTCGGCTATCAGTTCTACGAGCGATGTGCCTTGCCCACTGCCACTTGAGGCTGGCGATTGGCGATTGGATTGGCTTGGTCGAGTGGCGTCCGCGGACCGGAAGACGCAGTGTAGATAGGCCTCTAACAAGATGGAGCGATGGCCTGGTTAAGGTTGCGGGATCGCGTTGGATGCGGATGGCACGGGACCGATCTGTTTGGCGAGCCTTGGGGGAGGCCTATGTTCAGCAGTGGTCGTCTTTCGGCTGAAATGATGATGATAATGACGAATACCGCGTACTCCACTAAGATACATGTTTTATTTTAACGCATTTGGAATAAAATTAGAAATTGGAGCAATTTGTCAGATACGCTGAATTATCCAATGCAATGCCAGCTAAGCGGATTTGCACTATCTCCGACGATATATATACTTATAACAAATTTGAAGGCAATCCGACCATTATACTGTTTTAAACTTTCGTGATTTTCACTCATAATTACTAAACTAAACGGGACTTATCACGCAATAAATATTTATTTATTTACCTCGACGTTTCGGCTACATTTCAGCAACCGTGGTCACGAGTTACTTAACTGAAGTGTAGGGTGTCAAGTTCGTTTAGCCGCACGAGTCTTTCGAACTACCCGCACTTGATCCCGATTAGAATCAGCACCCGTATCTCGAACTACCCGCACTTGATCAAGATTTTCTAACGGCACCCCTTCACGCCGACACACAACACTCACAACATCCGACGATCTCTCCGAACACTCCTGCCGACGCCAACACTTGTTTATAACAAAACCTCCTGTTATTGCCACACTACATCGAACAAAAGGGTTGCGAGATGCAAGCGCCTGCAATCGAGCATTTTAAGCAGATCAGTAGCGTTCCAGTACGGATTGACATGGGATCGAGGAGGTACTCTGAAGCAAAAACGAGCATATTGCGTTTTAAACTCGTTGGAGCAATCTCCTTGAACAACCAACCATAAACCACATCACTATAATAACCAACCACCATGAAAGAAATCACAATCAATCAGTTAAATCTAGACAATACGAGCGATTCACAAGTGGGTAAAATTACGAGTTCCATAATTAGATTACACGGCAAGTTAAATAAAAGCTTGTAATAAAAATAAAGTACATTTTAATTTGAATTGCTTAGATAACATAAAACAGCTGACGCCGGTCGTTGCGGCGTAAACAAAGACCAGAGCGAGACGCCGATTTAACTTGTAGCTTGTCGGTTAGCGACAGCGGCTTGTAAATATTGACTGCACCCGTGGGAGCTAATAGCACAGAGGAAAAGTTTACTTCTACCGCGGCACAGAATAACGCACTGCAATACAAACACAGAACGGACACTCAATACTAAATTGCACGTTAAGTGCCGTCAGCAGCAAAAGCAGCAGCAGGTTGGGCGGTTGTACTGTGCTCAAAATTATCTACACTCTCATATCACCTTGGAAATAGAGGCGTGTGTAGATAATTTTGAACACCAGTACGCTTAGTATAAGTTTTACTTCCCAAAGTTTTTCTCGACCGCGTTTACGTAAAAAAATCAATTACTATGGAAACATTGACAGCGCCTCCGCGCGCGCGCGTCCATGTTTCCATAGAATTGAATTTTTTACGTAAACGCGTTCTAAAAGTATTTGGTGAAGTAAAACTTATACTAAGCGTACAGAACCGCTAATCCACTTCTGCTGCTCACTGTGCCACATGATCACGATGATGTTACCGCACACACCTATAAAATCGAATCGCTATGTTTCTCATAATTTCATTTGTTATAATTCCACTTACAAAAACAACATTTGCCATAAAATGTGCAGAACCGTGCTGTTTTCAGAATTATTTGTAATGTTATCTTATCTTATAGAATGCAGTCGGCTATGTTCGTTTACTAATAATTCTGAAGAAAGTACTGTTTCAGAAATAAATTACTTCATGACAAAGTATTCGGGGGTGTCGGTTGTATGTAACAATAGAATAGTATTTTTAAACAATTTTTTTTGAAGTTGGTTTGAGGCCAGATATGTTTTTATTTTCTTGTATCGTTGTCATGATCTGTTGTAATCAATTGTTTTAATTTAGTTCAAAACTCCTTTATGACAAATAAAGTGGAAAACGATTATGGCATTTGAAATTCGGACAAACGAACGATATCACCGCTATACAGAAACGTTATAACGTTATTTAAAAAACAATGCACGAACGAAACCTTTCATTACATTACTCCGAACTCTTTAGACGCCCAACATCAGAACAGCCGCATTAAAATTGAAATAAATACGGAATCACCCCCACAATAGGCTATTTACCAAGCACGAGGCGATAAAACGTCGTAACTCAATTTTCTTGTGACTCGAGCACTCAATCTTTTCATCGCCCCGTATTTGCATAAACGGAATGAAACCCGCTCAGATTGGTTCGGTATCAAAAGACGTGCAAACAAAATTTCAATTTTGGCCTCAAGTGTTTGTTTACGCGATGCTTCGATCACAGTAAATATGTGTACAGTACTTCTACATTAGTCTCCGGTCTCTGTGTCCCACGGGTGGGCTCAGGCTTCCACAACAGAGCTTGGGTTGTGGGCCCCACGCGGGCCCAGCGTGGATTGAATTTCTTTGCAGATGGTGCAGGTTCCTTTACCATAAAAAAATCGTGCGTGCAGTTCCTCCGCGCGGAAGAAGTGAAACTTCGTAATGTGGAAATGAAAAAGGCACTTATAGAGAGAGAGAGAGAGAGAGAGAGAGAGAGAGAGAGAGAGAGAGAGATGTTTATTTACACATATTCGATACAAACACAGAAAAAAAATACATTTGACAGGAAATATACAAATAAATATCGAATAGTATAAATTGGGCCCCACTCAGCATAATGTTGAGGCAAGCCACAACGCTGTTTTTCAGTGGGAACCATTTAAAACTAAACACAAAAAACATACACACTGTAACGACACGAACGCCGGCGAACAGTTCGCAACAAAAACCTAATTGGGTGGGAACACAGCCCGACCTTGTGAAAACCCGTAAGTACATAAAAAATTAAAAATAACTACCGCCATTTGCTTGTAAAAGAGAAAAAATATATATATATATTTTAACAGAAACAAAACGAACAAACAAAGAGTCAATGTGCCAATCTCAGATGCGCCCAATTTACTTGTCACCCATGAGTGCTACGAATACCTCAGCCTGAAGTCTTGTTGGAGCGAGGTAAGTACAAACATGTTGTTGTGTGTGTGTATACATCAATATGGACCTTATTGTAATAACTTAAAGAACTAAATTGACTTATGCATCTTTGTGTTTAAATTACTCACTAGATGGCGCTTTTATCAAGTCTCATACATTTGCACAGACGGTGTGAGTTCTGCATCGCACTATCGAAGTTTTTAACATCTGTTAGTAATATACAATGCGAGATTACTTGCTTCGGCAGTACATGTACTAATGCTTTCATACCCCCTCCATGGTAGCGTTAAACGTTTAACGCAACCTTGTTGGAAGTCGCATTAGAAGTTTCACTTCAAAAAGCTAGTCTAGTAGATGAACTTATTCAGTAAGATCACTCAGGTGATCGTGCTGGTTATTGTTGCAATAACACCACGTGCCAATACTTACTATCGATAGTACCCAGTGCCAGATTAAGCCAGCGCGGAGCCTGTAGCTTATCCTATCAAGGGGCTCTTGGATTGTTTTAGGTTATCACGTTTAAATTTAAAGTTGGACATTTTGATGAAAATATTTTCTTTGTAGTAAGAATTGAGGCTACTTGATTTGAAAAATATTTTTACGCTTAAATCGAAATACTTTTTATAGTCAGAAATGTTGATGCGCGGGCCCCTAAATACGCGGGGCCCGTAGCATTTGCTACTCTTGCTACGTGGCTAATCCGCCACTGATAGTTCCTATCGGTAATATCGATAGTGCTTTATAAGCAATACTATTAACAATGGCAATACAATCGATACTATCGATAGTTTTATGTCCGATAGATATCCAATAAAATCGATAGTATCGATAGTATTGCCAAATCAGGCAGTAATTACCAAAAACAACCGATACTATCTGATATTCTGGCATTCCGATGATTCTGAATAGTTTTCGAGGTCACAACACTGACGCTGGTATACATTTCTGTCCACTTGTATATCACACAGGGTATCGGGTTGGATAAAGCGTACAATTGGAAAAAGCCGTGGTGTTCTAGTGGTTTGACCTTTGCCCCTCAAGCAAAGGGTCGTACGGTTGGCCAAGAAAATGGTCTACCAGTTTTGACAAAACTTTCTGTGAGATCTAAATATCGCTAAGGTTGACTTTTCTGAGTGAAGTCTTACTTTCATAATAGATAGTACCTGGGCGACCGAGCTCTGCTCGGGCAGAAACTCGGTACCAAGCGTTTTCCCAGAGATAAGACCAAGCTAGACCAATTTTTCATCCCCGAAAACCCCCAAATACCAAATTTCATCGAAATCGTTGGAACCGTTTCCGAGATCCTGATTATATACACCGGAGGGGTGGGGAGGGGGTGGGGGGTGAGAGGGGGGGATGCGGGGGAGGGAGCGCGGGGGTATTAAAGGGGGGATGAAAATTTCATTGATTTTGCCGTAGGATGCACCGTTTTCAAGATATTTGACAAAAACACCGGAGGGGGGGGAGGGGGGGGAGTCACGATAAACTATCGTCCGTAAACCGACTTTACAGACAACCGGCTTTTCCTGTTCTGTGCTCCCAATAGGGAACGTGCACATAGACGGTGCTGCCAACTGGTGCCATCAATTTGAATGTTTTACCTTGATAAGTTTGTTTTACTGTCCGCATAGTGTCTCTTCTGTCGCATTAGTGCTGCCGCCTATAGTTACTGCACGTTCCCAATAATACTTTTTCTAACAAAAAAGTAACTTTTTCTCACAAAAAAGTAACTTTTTCTCACAAAAGAAGAAACTTGACATTTTCTCATGAAAAATGAACTTAAAAAAAAAACTAAAAATCTTGAAAAAAAACGTGGAATCGAACCGAGGTCGGCTGGATCCGCGACCACCCGATTTCTAATGTGCCATTATGATCTGCTCGAAGTCGGCGAAATTTAGCTTTATATTCTAATGCAAACAAAAATAGCCGGAAAACACGAGTAAAAGCGATTTTCTGAAAATGAAACATAGCTAGATCAGTTTTTCATCCCCGAAAACCCCCACATACCAAATTTCATCGAAATCGTTGGAGCCGTTTCCGAGATCCTGATTATATATATACAAGAATTGCTCGTTTAAAGGTATTATATAGATAGATTATTGCAAGGGAAAATCGACCTCGTTGTATTATGTTATGGCGTGCAAATGAACTTCAACCGTAGGGTGGGAGACCATATTTTTGGCCGATGGTACCTCTGAGTTTTTCGGAATTTATGTGCGAAATTTTATTTGAAATTTACCATGAGCTTTACGGTGTAGGAAAACATCGTGAGGAAACCTGGACACACCTGAGAAGAAATCCAATGGTGTGTTAAGTTCCCAATCGCCAATCGCTTGGGCCTGCGCGGGAACTACGGCCCAAGCCCTCTCATTCTGAGAGGAGGCCTGTACCCTGCAGTGGGACGTAGGCTGGGATGATGGCGAACAATAGGACCACCGGGTGATCTCATAAGACGTTCGACCAATACGATCACCTGGGTGATCGAGTCAGGTGATCTTAGTGTACCTGTGCCACGGGAAAACCTACACTACAACTCACTGCTTCAGACAACATAGGTCTGACCACTAGATTACACGGTTTAAGTCAACATTAGTCTAATATAATATCAATCAATCATCGTATATCATACTTTTTAGACTATAAATTGTAAGTAAATATATCCGCGCCCGAACAAGCGCGAGAAAAAATAGAAGCCAAACAAACACCTCGGTCGCTTATATATAAGTATAAAATAAACAAACGGTTTCGTTTTATTACAAACGTAGGGTGAGTCTTTTACGGAGACGTAGTACTTTTAAGCAAGACAAGACAAGCAAGACAGCTTGAGATGAGCCTTATTTTCCTAGAAAGACAAAAATAAGGCTCATCCCAAGCTCAGCCCAAACCTCTCGCAAACCAGTGATTTTTGGCGTTCCTGAATAGCAGTTCATCCCTATCCTCTCGCAAACGATCGAATTACCGCTCGCAAACCGTGTTGGGCCGTTCCTGAGTTTAGCCCCTGTACAATGCCCCACTTCAAATGAGGCGAGGCGTAGGTACTGAAGCTCGGCGATAAGTTCAAGTATAATATTTTATGTTTTAGCCTTTGATCAATTATAACTGTAGATCCACAGTCGCGCGCCCGAAAATGTCCGAGCCAAATGAGCGCCACTTTGATAAAAGTGGCGTTCTTTTTTCTCAGTACGTTGCGTGAAATTGTCAAGTTTAGCTGTCAAGTGTCAACCGAAATTCGACTGTAATGAAGTATAGACTAGGTTCAAATTTCTGTGTAGGTGATGATTTTAATTGTTATGCAAACAAATAAAAAAGTTCGGACATTCTTTGAAGGGGATTTTGTTCGGCAATGTGTATCTTCAGTTATAATTGATCAAAGGTTTTAGCGGTCGTACGGAGAGTGAGAAACGCGACTGCCTGTGACATAAAATTTGAAGTACTTAGTACACTGTAAAATACTGAGCCCCTCTTACATTTCGACGTCATGTACGGGACGAATGTAGTAGCACCTCTTTTATGTCCCACTCAATACTAAAACGTAGTCAGAAAAGTTTTTAGATTCGGTAATGGTACCTAATATCCGTGGCAAGCGTATCGCCTTCCAGAAACAAAAAGCCTGTGTGTCTACGTGTTATGAACAGGGTCCGTATATTTCATGCCTGTGACGCAAAAATGTCGTAATTTCACATACAAGGGAATTTTGTTTCTTTTCTCCGGGAAAATGCCAAATCCCCGCGGGATAGAAGTGAATTAAAGACATCGAGGCTCATTTTAAAAATTCTTTCACCAATAGAAAGCTACACTATCCCTGATCTACATAGGCTACTTTTCTCCGGGAAGAAGCAAAATTGGCATTGATCACTTTTTTACAATGTGGTCTAATTCCAAAACCATTTCGAGGAATAGGTTTATTAAATCGTTTTATAACATTGTAGTTAAAAAATATTAAATGATTGTGTGTATTTTTGCAAAATAATGTTTGACCTTTGTTTGACCTTTCTGTGGGCATTAACTTTGAAATTCTTTGTAACAAGAAAAAAAAAGCCGTCCGTCTAGTTTCTCTATACCTACTATTCTCTGTCACTTCGACGTAGTTATCATCTGTCAGTTTAAGGATACTATTTTGAAAAACATTCTTCGCGTTTTTTATATTTTAATAATGGATTTATACAGGAAATGTTTCATTCCTACTTGTGGAAATGATTCTGTCAATAGCCCAAACAAATTAATTGTTTGTATTAGAGAAGATTTACAAGGTAAGTGGTGCCGCAAAGTTAATTCAAAGTTTACAAGATGTACTTATTTTTGCGAGGATCATTTTAATGTAAGTATGGATTAAATCCGCCAAAGAACTTTCAAGGGAACACTTCTGACCATTTTATTTTAAACGTACAAAAATACTATAGCCGTAAATCGTTTTTTTACCTATTCTCTTGGAAGAATCGGCAACTTTAGTGTTATTGTTATTGTAATGTAAAGTGACATTGTCAGATGACAACTAACCATCGATTGTGACACATTTTTTTTTTTGTCATCATATCTGTGGTTTATACACAGATTCAGCCGCGGCATGAAATTTACGAGAAGTCGTATCTCAAATTTTCAATAAATTATAAAAAAATATTGGAGTGATGACTTGCTGTAATATTCAAATTAGTTTCTTAAAATGCTCTATATTTTCGATAAAAAAAATAAAAAGGGGGGTTAGAAAAAATGAACAATCCCAATTCTTGCGAAATAGAAATAAGTGAATGAAATGCAATGAAATAATTTATTTTGCTTTAGACATGGTAACAATCGTTTTTCTAATTTAAGCTGTCCTTGATTGACATTGGCTATTTTTCTCCGGGAAAATGCAAAACTCCACTAGGCTCAACAAACAACAAAACTCAGCAAACTTATTACAAAGGCTCCTATTAAAAGCTAGGCAATCCTGTGTAAAGAAGCTTGCAGACCCTAAATACTAAAGAACATTAATATTTAATCACATGCAAAATACTAGATAGAAAGCATTTTAGCATTTAGGATTATTTTATACGTCTTATTATACAAGTTGTCTCAAAATTAATCTGGAATATTACATCAGGTGTTAGTCTGATTGAACACCGTTTTAAATGATTTTTAGGGTGTTTTAGGGTCCCGTAAACACCACCAGTCTTTAAATTACTAAAAGAAATCTCAAGCACGAACCCAGCCTCTCCACGAGCGCTTCGACGTGGTCCTTCGAGCCGGATCATGTCGAAGCGCTCGTGGAGAGGCTGGGTTCGTGCTTGAGATTTCTTTAAGGGCCACTTGCACAGTTCAGGGTAAAAAAATTAAACTGGTAACCCTGGGTTAAGAATGACAGTTCCATACATTTTGACACTTGTTAACCCTGGGTTAGCATTTAACTCGGAGTTTTGCAGCTAACCCAGGTCCGCGCAAGCCGGCCTTAGTAATTTAAATACACCAAGTTTACGTTACCACAGCAGAAATGAAAATGTTGCGCTGGGAGGGTGGCGTGACGCGTTTAGATAAAGTCCGCAACGAGTACGTCAGGGGATCATTTAAAGTGGCTCCAGTAGCAGAGAAACTTAAGGAGAGTCGACTTCGCTGGTACGGCCACATAAAAAGGAGAGATGAGAGCTACTCCGTAAATATAGCGCTAAACATCCCTACGAAACCCCGTGGTCGAGGAAGACCGCCGTCTACATGGTGGACTAATGTTGAGAGGGACCTAAAAGCCCTGGATATCTCAACAACGACAACCCAGGACAGAGCGTCCTGGCGCCGACGTACAAGGAGGCCCGACCCCAGTTGAGATGGGAGGGGGGCAAGAAGAAGAAGAAGTTTACGTTACCACATTTATTCGACGCCATGACAGATGGAAAGAAAAAGAGTCAAAGGGCAATAGTGCCAACTTAACAATTTGCGTTGAGGTTGCCAACACATACGTAACGTCGGTAGGTCTGTACGTCTCGCGTCATGTTAATATTAAACACCCAAGAGGATCACAAACACTCGTACACTCATCAAAAGTCCCTCGGGATATTTTTTATACCTAAACAGTTTTGATCGTTTCAATATATTCAGGCATATTACTACTGAGTCAAAACGTCAAATTCGTCTAGGGATATGGTATCCTAAGACTTTATGTTGTGTGTATTTTTGATACATATTCATATTCATTTATTTATGATAAAATTAAAAATTTTACATGTCATATTATTATACATATAAATTTACAATTAACATATTTGCCCCGACCGGAGATCGATCCCAGGACCTCAATCTTTGTAACCATTCTGCTATCCAGTCGTCACACGTAATCTTCTAATATATAAAAATCTCGTGTCACGGTGTTTGTTATCGAACTGCTCCGAAACGGCTTGACCAATTTTTATGTAACTTTTTATCTATATTTGGTAGACCTGAGAATAGGTCGTAGGCTGTTTTTTTATACCTACCCCTAATCTTCGCAGACGGAATCGCGGGCAACAGCTAGTTTCTAATATATAAAAATCTCGTGTCACGGTGTTTGTTATCGAACTCCTCCGAAACGGCTTGACCGATTTTTATGAGGCACTGGCATTCGTTGCACTCTCCAGTGCCTCCTTTTAGACGTGACATGTGATTGTTTGAATTGAATTGATTTTATTATATTGTGCTGTTATTATTATTATGATTATTCTAAGTTAAATTATTATAGAGAACTACTAACATTACCTAATAAGTGATTATGTATTACTAACAATAATGGATTGAAAAGTCTAAATAAATAAACATATTATTATTATTATTATGAAACTTTTTTATCTATATTTGGTAGGTCGGAGAATAGGTCGTAGGCTATTTTTTTATCTTCGCAGACGGATTCGCGGGCAACAGCTAGTTACATTATAAAATCAAACTGTTAGGCGATACAAATTTCCCGGGACAGCTATTATTTTACTTATACAACGACGGAACCTCGTCACAATACAAATAAATCAAACGGAAACAAGCAAAGCACTTTATCCAAGAAGCTCCTCAATTCACAATTATTCAGTTCGTTTGCATAACTTTGCGTTGATCCAAATAAGCCTCCAGTCGGCGTGGCTTAAAAGTATTTACTCCGAGAAGCCTGTTAAATTGTGGGCAGCATCACTCAATGGTGGGCGGCATCCGATGGGCGGCAGCACCCAATAAGTTGCACTCAATGGGCAGTCTAAGACCGAGGAATAATTATAACAATACCTTTGTGATGAGCTTCTGCGTCCAACGGCAGAATAGAGGTTATTATAAAGCTTTATAGGCGCCACTACTTATTCATGTTATTCTATCGTTTGTCCGAATTTCATAATAATATACACTTATTTTATATGCGCGAATTTCATTTGACATAGATTTATATTTTACTAGCGGACCCGACAGACGTTGTCCTGCATGAACCTAGATACCGACTGCAACGCCATCTGCCGGGCTGATTTGTGAATCTAAACCATCCAGGGCGCCACACAAACGCATACAAAAAAAATCATTCCAATTGGTTCAGCCGTTTAGGAGGAGTTCAGTGACATACACACGTACAGTAGAATTATATATATTAAAAGAAATGATTTTTTTGCCATATTTTCATTTGTCATAACTTTAAAGTTGCCATAAATTGGATTGCTAAAGCCGAGTTTAGACCTGCAAGAAAAACCGTGCAAGTTGCATTACACTGCGGCGCTTGATGGACCACCTCAATCTCGTTCGCCTTACTGCCTCGCAATGTAATCCAACTTGCACGTTTTTTCTTGCAGGTCTAAACTCAGCTTTACACGGGCGAAGTCGTGGGATTAAAGCTTGTATCGAGATATGTTTACGCGGTTTATCAACCGCGATAATAGCGAACATGCCCTGTGATTGATAAATTTATTGATTTGACCGGACTGGATGGAGAGGATGGTCAAATACCCGTAACTGGACGAAGAGCAACGCCGATACAATACGTTTACTTTTAGTTTACCACTGACAGATGGCTTGCCTTCATTTCCTTTCCAACTTTAACACCATACAAATAAAGTAGCTAATACAAAATCTGCAAACGTGGGTAACAGTATTCTATAATTGGCTTTATTTGTAGGTCGTTAAAGTTGAATATGAAATGAAGGCAAACCATCTGTCAGTGGTAAACTTTATGTAATTTTACTGTACCTGGTTGATGGCAAAGCGGAGTATGATGAAATGTCATACTTTTTGTCCTTTGGTCCATCTTAAGTTAATTAATAGGTATTTAATCTAATTTTAGATAGATCAAACGAAAAAACCGGCCAAGTGTCTATAAAAACGGCAAAAATCACGTTTTTTGTATGGGAGCCCCCTTAAATATTTGTTTTATTTTAATGTAAATATTTATTTTTAAGTAAATAAGTAAGTTTTTTTATTTGCATTAAATTGTGAGCTTAAAGTCATTAAATTTCTTTTTTGTTTTTTGAGTGTGTTGCGTCTAAAACTATGTCCATTCTATTAGTCTTCGCAGTCTAATAACAATTATCGCAAATGGCAGGATCGATAAGTCTACATACATTCTAATTCTATTGTTGATCCCAATGCCCATCATTCTTTGTAGGTATGTCAAAATGCAGGCTTTGATAAATGATAAAAATCTATGTTAGCAGAGTCGCTAATAGTCGCTTGGAGACTAAAATCGTTTGGTAACATCTGGGGGGCTACTCCGAAATTCGAAAATCGGAGGTCATGTCGTACCGTCTCGCTCACTCTCGTCACACGGCGGACACGACGTACAAAATACGCGTTCTTGAATCTACACGCGTACGCCTACATACATCGCGCGCGCACTCTTCTGGATTTCGGCGGTGTCCGGCAATCTGCGCCTTGAGGGGTGGGGAAACTCGAATCGGTGCGGGGCGGAGCGTGTCCATTCTGTACGTTAGTACTATTATATATTCTGTGCTCTCGTATTAAATACAATTAGCGTGACCGGGGCGGCACGACACGAAGCTTGAATTTTGCACATCGTAGTATAAGGCCTGTACGAAGGACTTAACTCGTAAATTCGAGGTCCGAGGTGTTATTTCGGATCCTTTGGAGTATATCCGAGAGCACTTGAGTCGCACGCTGAGGCGATATCACGGACTGAAGCACCGAATAGGGTATGAGCTACGTCAGAGGTGAAGAAAAGTTTTACTTTCTGTCGGAATAAAGGTTTAGAGTATAAATTTTGTACAATGAAGAATGCTGAAAGGTCGTGGGTTGAGTCAACATTGGAAAAAAATTGCACATAGAGAGTACCTACCTACCTAGGAAAAGTTAGAGCGTTTATTAGCTTGCCCTGCTAGTGTGCAAGTAGTTTGCGACATATCGATACCTTTAGGTTCATTTGGCGTAAAGGACAAAATGGCACTTTTCAGGAGAGCCAAAAAACAAATTTTTTTTTTGAAAAACTTTTGTAACTTTTTTCTTTGTTGACCTATATTTTCGATGTATATGAGAAAAGTGCTTAGAATTCTTGTCTCTATGTAGTTATTTGGTACCTATTACGTTAAATATGAAACTTAAAAAGTTAGTGTCCTTTACACCACGGTAAAAAGCGTTATAAAGTCACATACGACCACACCATTTTAAGAAATTTAAGATAGTTGATTGGTTGATTGGCCGTAAAGGTCATTTTTGTAAAAAATAATGCAATTTTTGGGTGTATAGACCACCATAACTTACTAATTTTATATTGTTTTCCTTAGATTTATGTCATTACAGGAATGTATTATGCGAAAATATTCATCATTTGTCGTAATTATTCGTTGGTAGTTACTTACCAGTAATTTAGTAGTTGGTAGTAGCATAAAATATCATTAAATACATGTAATAAACGTTTTACGCCTTGAAAATATTAAAATTACATCCATGGAATTTTATTATTATTGTAATAAAACAGGTAGGTTAATCAAGGTATGCCGTGAATGAAAGGATGGAGTCATTAGTCTGTAAGAAATCGCTGTAAAGTCAACTTTGGTATTCGCTAAATGCACTTTACTAGAGAAACGCTACACAATATAGGTTCAATCACAAAATTACTTTACCTACTAGGAATTTAATAACGTCATTTTCTTTGTGTAAGAACTAATTATCAGGTATGTTGTACCTACAGCTCTAACGAAACACAAAATCATCCAGTATAAATCAAAACAAATTCTAATAAACAAATCTCTCCGGATAAAACCGTACTAATTATTGTTTTGTAACTTGATATTAATAAACTGGTTCTCAGAAATGACTAACTAGCTTTAGGTAGACCTTAAATAAATGAGTTAGTATCAAGTAGGTAGTAAGAATAACGCAAAAATTCTTTAAAGCAACTCGTCAGAATTTTTTTATTTCGTCTACTGCAATGTCTCTGTAGACGCCTGCTGACGACATGCCTCAAAAACACTACTCGATACTAATTCAATCGAACAGCGTTAGAAAATATTTCTATAATAATAACTGAACTAAACAAAACAATCATCTGATCTGCATGCGTATGCATCGGGGACTAGGTATAAGTCCGTACCATCATCGACACATCACCTATCTTGCTCTTAAGGCCACCACAAACTGCAGCGCGGGGCATGCGCGCGACGCCGATGGAGCGTGCCTAGCGCGGTCTATAACACTAAACCATATATACGGTGACATACACCGGCAGTGTTGTGCAGCACGCTGGGCACGCTCCGTCGGCGTCGCGCGCACACCCTGCGCTGCAGTCTGTGGAGGACTTTACTACTGATAAAATACAAAATTGCAAGGATGACAGAGACAACCGGCATGAGGAATTTTTTACCGCGCAAAACTGTCGCATGTTTTGTTACGACCCGTGGTTACGACGCAAACTGTTATTAGTAAGAAAAGTACAATTATAATGAAAATAGAAGAACATCAAATGTTTAAACAAACTAAACCTATTAAAACTTGATTTAATTACGTTATGATATCATTACAGGAATCGAAAACTCTTTTACGCCTTTAATTTTTTTTATTAAGTTCACCAATTTACAGAAAAAAAAGAGTAGTAAAGCATTAAAAAGTCCTTTACGCTGCATCATTTATATACCTTAGCATTTATGTAAGTCCTTTAAACCACGTTATATAATGCTAGGAAAAAAATATACGTCCTTTACGCCCATAGTTTAGCTACGCCATGAAGTAAATGTAGTACGTAAATGAAGAACAGTAAAGGTCGTAAAGGACAGAATAATAAAATAAGGTTCCAAATGGTAGGTCTTAAAGGGCAACGTGTATAATACTAGGACTTTACGTCGTGGTCTAAATTTCATGACATCCTTTACATTCCATGTGATTTCGAGTGTGGTATTTACACCCACTAAACAAAGCAGTTTTGATGTTGAGCTTTGAAAAATTCTGGGGTGTAAAGGTCAAATTTTGCGAGATATCAAAATTTTAAGTATACAGATCGATGGAGCTTAAAATTCTGAACAAAACTGTATATATAACTCATTTTCGGCATTTTGTCCTTTACGCCAATTGAACCTAAAGGTATCGATATCTTGGAAGTTGAGTTTAAAGGCCACAACAAACCGGGAGTACGGGGCGTCGACGGAGCGTGCCCAGCGCGATCAATAACACTGAATCAAATACGATGTGCCGCGCTGCCGTTGTGTCACTGTATATTTGATTCAGTGTAATAGACCGCGCTGGGCACGCTCTGTCGGCGCCCCGCGCTCCCGGTTTGTGGTGGCCTTATGGGTGCAATTAAAACGCGATCTGTAGTTGTCAAACTCTTCTCCCGGGTGAAATAATATACACACTCTTTATTATACATCGTCATATCGTCCAAAAGACGTCCACTGTTCCACAACTATCGGTCCTATGCCGCCCGCATCCATTAGTGGTTCCTGCGGCCTTTACCAGATCGTCGGTCTATCTTCTTGGTAGACCTTTCTACCTCCCATTAAGAATAAGAATACTTACTTTTCTTATTAACTGCTTTACTTTACTTTTTAGGGCTCCGTACCCAAAGGGTAAAAACGGGACCCTATTACTGAGGCTCCGCTGTCCGTCCGTCCGTCTGTCACCAGGCTGTATCTCATGAACCGTGATAGCTAGAAAGTTGAAATTATCACAGATGATGTATTCCGGTTGCCGCTATAACAACAAATACTAAAAACCAGAATAAATTAAATATTTAAGGGGGCTCCCATACAACAAACATGATTATTTTTGCTCGTTTTTGCTCGATATTGATAATGGCAACATGTAGACGCTTGTAATATTCACAGAATATTTAGTTATACAGGGTTATTTTTAATTCACTGACATCCTCTTAACCCAGAATTCCTAACACTCAAACAAATGTTTTTTGTTTTACGACTTTTTAAAATGAAGCACTTTTTTTCCTATACAAATACACAGAGTATCGTAAAAATAAGAGGAAATCTCAAATTTTCAAAACGTTATTACACCAAAAATATTAAGTTATGACAAAAGCCGTAAAACAAAAAACATTTGTTTAAGTGGTAGGAGTTTAGGGTTAAAAGGATGCTAGTGAATTACAAATAACCCTGTATATTCACTTTGAAAACAAATAATAACATTAAAATAAAACAAATATTTAAGAGGGCTCCCATACAAAAAACGTGATTTTTGCCGTTTTTATAGATAACTAGCTGTTGCCCACAACTCCGTCTGCGAATAATATACCTACGACCTATTCTCAAACCTAACGAATATAGAGAAAAAAGTTTCATAAAAATTGGTCAAGCCGTTTCGGAGGAGTTCGATGACAAACACCGTGACACGAGATTTTTATATATTAGACTAACCCGCCCGTTTTGCCCGTGACTCCGTCCGCGAAGAAATAGGGTTAGGTGTAAAAAATAGCCTACGAGCTATTCTCAGACCTACCGAGTGTAGAGAAAAAACTTTCAAAAAGATCGGTCAAGGCGTTTCGGAGGAGTTCGATAACAAACACCGTGACACGAGATTTTTATATATTAGATGGTATGGAACCCTTCGTACGCGAGTCCGACTCGCACTTGGCCGTTTTTTTACCTTTTTTCCTCCATTGATTTATTAAGCACTTGGTGAACTTTTTCCTTAACAATTTCATCGCCTTCATTTCCCCCGCCAACGAAAGAAGATAAGGAAAAGACAAGCGATGAGTTTTTCACTTATGCTAATGAACCCCCCGTCTCAAGGGTGACAAGGGCTCATCGCCTCAGAATAAAGCAGTCAAAAAGAGTTTAAATAGGAGGCAAGCTCATAACTTCTCGAAATTTAAGTTAGTTTTGCGATCGCATCGTCTCATGGAGGGTACAGACTGGTGGAGCGTAACGTGCGATTTAATAAGAAAGAATTTGCCCAGCACAGACATCATCATCATAATCTCGGCCTAATGGCTTATGAAATAAAACCTCAGGCTTCAACATTGTATGGAAATTAGGTTAGGGCACAAAAGTCAAAATTCTTTAATCAATTAGGCATTACGGGTCCCAAGATACAGGCTCAGCCACAGAAATAATAATAAAGAGGATAGAAATGCCTTAGTTCCTATTTTGTTCCGGGACCAGTGGCGCTAGTTTGTCCCCTCTACTTACTATTAATGCATACACGCAAAAGACCGGAACCGTACTACGCAATCACGCACACAATTACTAATAATTTTTGCTTACAAACAATTATGAACCTAACCACTTAGAGACAGCGTTGAATAACACTCACCGTAAGTCATACCCACACTTACACAACGGCGTTCTTCATTGGCCGCGTCGGCAATATGGTTGTAGTGTACACCGGTGTAGTCGTAACCTGTCTTGTGTTCGTACCATGAACATTTGTGCGAGGCAGAAGGTTTATCAAAAATTACATTACATTGCTGCTTATACTTCAAAGCAATCTGTGTTTTTAAGGATATGAGCAGCAATGGTACGTTTCGTGTCAATAACATGTATACCAATATTTCATAATGAAATATTTTCTCAAGTTGTATTTTAATATAAACCGCATTATTACATTAAATTAATACATACCAATGAAATGTAATCCCCTTATTAGTGTAATTACTCAGTGTGGACGAGTTTCCGCAATTGCTAATGCTGCAAAACACCATTTTAAAGCACTTGTTATCATACCCACGTTTCAAATCGCACTCCCAGTACAACAGTGCATCATCTCGAAATAATACACCATTTTAATTTAGACTTTACTTAATTTCCGGAAAGTCTAAATTAATATGGTGTATTATTTCGAGTTGATGCACTGTTGTACTGGGAGTGCGAAATAGCACTGAGCCACAAGTCGCGCGCTTGTGACCTATGAGTCACAAGCGCGGCGCCAAGGTCACGCGTCTAAGGCACTTCTATCCTCTTTATTATTATTTCTGTGGGCTCAGCCTAGTTTGGGGTTCACCGGATATTGCTTCATGTAAATTTTTAGTTTGTGTAATAAATATTTTTCTTCTCCTTCTTCTATTATTTGATGCTCCTATGAACGTTGAAGAATCTACCACCAGTTCGGAAAACCCTCATTACCTGATTGGGTTTAGTTGCCGTTTTTATGTAGTTTTCATATGGATCAAAGTTACCTACCCTCCATTGTGTCAATATATCCCAAGCTCACGGTACTTTTTAGGATTCCGGAGCCAAAATGGCAATAACGGAACACTTATAGTTTCGCCATGTCGGTCTGCCCGTCCGTCCGTCCGCGGCTTAGCTCAGAGACTATTAGGGCTAGAAAAAATAAAGCCGGATAAAGTGAAAAAATAAAATGTGGAAAAAAAAATTTTAGTGTACCTCCCATAGACGTAAAGTGGGGGTGATTCAAGTTTAATTTAAGTATTTTAATGTATTGCATATACACACGTACTTGCTTGTAAATAAATACCGTTGCGCAGCGGAAAAAAGCCAACTTTCGCACTGTACCTACCTACCTATTAGTAGGGTTATCTTTGCATCGCACCGACTCTCAAACTTTAGTCTTCTTACGTCACATTTGGCCCGTCTTTTCACACCCGCTTCTCCAGAAGCAAATAATTTTCATAAGTAGACGCCCACGAATGACGGTCATCAGTCGCGCTTTGATCTGCCGTCAATGCGCGCTGATGTGAGGCAGAAAGTTGCGGCAAATTGTGTCCGGGCCCTTTAGTCCGTGGACCGAGCTATAAGCGGTTCTCTAAAACGGTGTCCTATTTTATTTTAAAGGCTTTCAGAAAAATAAAAACCGGCGGTTGTCTGTAAAGTCGGTTTATGGACGATAGTTTAACATGACAACGTCATAACAAAACATTCAAAAAACGAAAATGAAACCAGGCGGTCGCCCATCCAAGTACTGACCGCGCCCGACGTTGCTTAACCTCGGTGATCGGACGAAAATCAATGAAATTTTCATCCCATTTTCATCGCATTGTACATCCTGGCGTTCGTCGCTTTCTTGTACATACTGGTCGTCGCTGCTCTGTACGTACTGCCTACATGTAACGATACATTGCGTCATCCTTTTTCGTGAATGCAGCCGGCGTTCATCGATTTATTAGACGTTGTCACGTCAAAAAGGAGAATTCAGACCAAAAAGAAATATAAAAATTTAAAAAGACATACTCAACTAAACCACAAAATGAGCAAAGAAATTGGATGCTATACGATTTCTTTTAACGAAATGGTTACCATAGTGATTGTTCGTGATGACTAACTTTCAAACCGCATAAGTGCTATAACTCAAAAAGTTGCTTTGTTCTTTCCGTGGGTTTCAATGGTTTCATGATTTATTTTTATTTATTACTAGCTGTTGCCCGCGACTCTATCTGCGAAGAATAAAAAAATAGCCTACGACCTATTCTCAGACCTACTGAATACAGAAAAAAAGTTTCATAAAAATCGGTCGAGCCGTTTCGGAGGAGTTCGACAACAAACACCGTGACACGAGATTTTTATTTATTAGATAGCTGAACTAAAACAATTACTTTGCTCACCCGCGACCTTACAAATAGTTACGTTTATGCAAGAAATGTGTGTTCATGCAGTTCCTCCACCTCCACACTGTACGAACACACACAAATCACATAAACCCAACCATCACCACCACCAAGCTACACTGACGCGTTTCGAACTCAACCAGAGCTCATCTTCAGAGTTACCACAACCGTATGCTATGCTACCAAATGTTGAACTAACAAACCAAAACAAATGTTTTAACTTGTCACTGTAACTTCTCAAGTACCCACTTTATTTTTCTTATTCTCAAACTACCCCACAAAAATGAACTTTTATTGACATATTATTAAACTACCTTGAATTTTTGTTTATTTATTTATAAAGCATATTTTATTATTACTAACTGTTCAAATTAGACCCAAGCCGCAGTAAAGGAGAAGATACTAAATTTACCTGTCCATTAATAATAGACCCCATAGTGTTGTACCTAATTATTTCCATGCATTCCAGAGCATCCAGACGCAACCCCTTGCCGCAATAATGTAACACTTCATAAGAATCTGAATCTAGCAATGAATGATTTGATTCCAACAAATGTTTTGCAAAATTCGATCTATCTGGATGCTCATTCCTATATATTATGCCGAAACATGCTCTTTAAATCTAGATTAAAACTTCGGCCTGTCTGTCCTACGTAAATCCCATTGCAGTCATTACAAGTAAGCTTAAACTAAACTTAGGTAAACTATTGTAAGGTCGCGGGTGAGCAAAGTAATTGTTTTAGTTCATTAATATGGACCTCCGCAAAGTAACGCCTGATTCAATAAATTATTAGATAGCTGTTGCCCGCGACTCCGTCTGCGAAGAATAGCGGTATAAAGAGTAGCCTACGCCGTATTCTCAGACCTACCGAATACCTACCAGAGAAAAAAGTTTCATAAAAATCGGTCGAGCCGTTTCGGAGGAGTTCGATAACAAACACCGTGTACCTAATTGTTTCTCGCGATGATATTTCCAATCAGGGCGTATTCAATAGTTTTTCTTTTAGCTCTTATAACTTACGGCAATCGGTGCCTGTAAGAATGTCGCAACCGCCGTGGAAACATCGCAGGCGCTAAACTTGTGCCCATTCGTTAGTTCGTCGCCACTGAGCACCGATCTGACTTGAGTACCGTCGCCCGCAAAAGTGTTTACGGCTTCGGTTTATATCGGGAAAGGGGTTCAGATTTAGATGTTGCCTATTTGGACTACAGAGCTGAAAGAATCATTATTAAGGAGAATGGATCCATTTGTTTCCCATAAAATTGAAATTCACAATGTAATGTTTGTTATAATTTTTGTTAGTCATAATTTTTTTCCCGTCGAAACTGTACATTTTTCAGAAAAATTTAAATGGTTATCTCGTACAATTTTTATAACAATTCTGAACAATAAATGGATCCAAACAAAAAAGAGTTCTGAATAATAATTTAATAATACATTATGACTGTTCACGCATGTGCCTACTAGCGCCCTCCAACGGATCACTTACGCAAATGAACTCTTAACCATTTTGAAGGCGCGTGTACTTACACCTCAATGGTTCACGCGGTTGACTGAGTAATTGATTAGTGAAATCATAGGTGGGCGTGATTTAGTACAGTCGAATGATGTGATTTAGCTAACTTAGTGATTGTGCACAAAGGGACAAAATCCTATCTCGAAGAGGGAATGAAGTCGAAAAAATCTCCACAGTTTCTCTAATTCTGTTGTTCGTTTCCGTGAAATTCTATAGTTGATTTCTACGAGAAAAGCCTGACTCGCACCTCTGAATTTTTCGGAATTAATGTGCGAAATTACATTTGAAATTTACCATGCGCTTTACGGTGAAATAAAACATCGAAAATTTGCACACTCCTGAATTCAATGGCGTGTGTAAAGTACTTAATCCACACAGGGCCCGCGTGGGAACTACGGTCCAAGCCCTCTTTTTCTGGGAGGAAGCTTATGACCTGCAGTGGGTAGGCTGGAAAGATAATCTCCACGAAAAAAGTGATAAACAGCACTCAAAGTCTTACAAGTCAATGTTGGACGCAATCTCTCAGTAATACACACAAAATAGGTAATTTTAACAACTAAGTAGTTTGTGACTAAGTCCTGAGAAAAATTTGTTATGAATGAGAATTGCGAAAGTTTAAAGCATGATTTCTTATATTTTATAAAAGGTTCTTACGAATATCACGGGATAAAAAATAAACAGGACATCATATTCGATTTAAAGTAATTTTATTTCTATAAGTGTAGCTGTTATAGAGCCTTGATTCTTGGCGGATAAATTGGCACTGCGCGAACGAAGTTGCGGACAAAAGCTATAAATAAATAATAAGTAAAATAAATAAATTATGGGACAATTGACACCGATTGACCAGGCCCAAACTAAGCAAAGCTTGTACTATCGGTACTAGGACTAGGTAACGGATAAACAAACATACTTAAATTAACATCCAACATCCAAGATTCGAGCACAAACATTCCTATTTTTCACACAAATCTCTGCCCCGACCAGGAATCGAACCCTAAATTTAATAAAGTAAATAAATTATGTTTAAAGTTTTTTGCACACCTGTTCTTATCATCTTATTTGGTTTAATGAAAACTGGGCTTCAGTACAATTTTGTTTTGTTTCGCAAAGTTATAAGCATATTTATTTGGTGGTTTTAAGTACGAACTTCATCTCATCATCTCGCAACTTTACCGCATCCAACTTCGCAACTCCACGTGTTTCACATTAATTCGATACCGCCAGGAATTTCTTAATTGATTTATCGACAACATTGGAAAATTTAATTTCCCGAAAACTTTACGCATTGAGGAGTTGTAATTTTTATGATTCAGTTTCGCTCTTGTTCGATCCTCCCAAATTAACTTTAAGTGTCTGCGACCCGTAATTCATTGATTTAGGCATCTCAAAAGGAATGCATTATTATTAGGCATTTGAAATGAAGCACTTGTTGTAAAAATGTTTTTCTTTTTCAGGTAAAAGTGTGATGAGTGCAGTGTTCCAGTGGTAAAATCCATGATGGCTGTGAACAGCCCCGGCGGCTACCCCCCCGTCTCTCCCAAACCCCATACCCCCAAAAGCCCTCGTCACTTCGTTTTCCCCCAAAAGAGTCCTTCGATAGCCTCCAGCACTTCATCATCTGGCTACTACACCCCCCAGTCCGGATGCAGTTACGACAAGCACAATCAACCCCCTAAATCTCCTATAGCGCATGGCCATCGCAGTCCTATGAGCCCCAGGCATTTTAATTTCCCCCAAAAATCTCCATCTGGCCGCTCGAGCCCTTGCAACCCTCTCGACCGGCATCAAAGCTTGCACTATTCCGCGTCTCTGAAGCACAGCCGTCGCGAGAAGTCCCGTTCACCGAAACCACCGCCAGTCCACATACACACCAATCCTGGCTACGTTTCCCCTAATCGTACGAGAAAATTATACGGATCAACATCCACAGTGAGTTCTCCCAGGCTGGTCACATCTCCAAGTATAGTTTCGAGCCATACCGACGATTCCATGGACGCCATGCCGGGAACACCTTCTGCCATCATAAACGACGCAGATGACGAGGCTACCACAATCTCGTCGCGCATCTGCCGCAAGTCTACATCAGATTTAACCGATATGACTGACGACACCCCTCAAACTAGATCGACCAGCATAAGCAGACCCTGTTCCCCTATGAGAAGAGGCTCGATGAAAGGAGGTCTGGCTTATTTGGCTAGTAGAAGGGGCTCTAGAGAATCGACGGTGTCAAATTGCGACTCCGTGGAGGATATTGGTCCTCTCAACTTTCAAAACACGATGCGCGGCCGGCAGCGGCGCACTTCCAACTTCCTCGAGCTGCCAGGTGAGCCGCCCACGTTTAGACATTTGTTTTAATGTCAGCAGACAATTACTTATTCGGGCCTTTTCAGTCTTTAATGTAATTATTTCAACATTGTGTTCGGAGGCTCGTGCCTCTTAAATGTTAAATCGAGTTTTAACGAGCTCCGAATACCGATATACAAGTTCATCGAGTGTTTTGAAAAAACTTTGACTTGATTAGAATGATTTAACATAGATTCGAAAAGTTGAAACAAAATGCCATTAAAATTGTAACATCATTATGGCGCGAGGTAACTTTCCTCATCATTTAACCAACTTCTTGGACTTAACGTTGGAAGTTTTTTAAGTACTTAAGTACTCGCGTCCGTTACTCATAATTTAGGAGTTACTTAATCAAATGTTTCTACCTTCCGACATAGCAAATGCATTTTAGTAGGCAATTAAGTCTTTTAGGTAAGGTCTTAAGGTAAAATATTCTGGCTGCACAGTAAGAGAGATATGTATCAAATTACATTAAGTTGCAAAAAAATTATTTAAATTAAAAAAAACATAACGGTCATAGGTATCATCATCTCGCACGGCTAATTTCCCATTTGCAAAAATAAACAGAAATATAGTTTCATCAAAAATTATATTACTTAGATCACTATAAAGTTTAAGTAGTTTCTTAAAATTTATAACATTTAAAAAGAATAATGAACATAATTACAATGTAAGGGTCATTTGACTTAGCGTAATTTTTGGTGAACCTACCAATTAGACGAATTTTTTTGAGCGTTAATCTATAGATTGGTTTAGGTTATGTTAGGTTTATTTAATGATAATCCTGTGGAAAATTCTGTGGAAAATTGCATTAAGTACATTTTTTTTTTTTTTTTTTTAAAAAGTCCTAAGTTACATACTCAAATAGGTACTTAATGATCACGTTTTTTAAGAAATGACAGAAGATTCTGACACAGTTTTCAGTTATACTATGGTAGATATCAGTACAAGATCTCTAATATACATATAACCGAAAGTTCCATCAAAATCTACAGCTATTTCTAAAAAAATGTGGCCAGATATATGAGGCGGTTGAATTGCTCGAATAAATGCAATAAAGCTAAGAGCTAGGTATTTTTTTTTTACTTTTTTATTATTCGGGGAAAACAAGCAGGCGGGTTACCTGATGGAAGGCAATCACCGTCGCTCATGGACATCTTAACATTACATAAGTTGAGTTGCGTTAGTCCTTTGAGTAGGCTCGTTTTCGGAAGATTTTTTTTGCTTACCTTCATTAACTTATACCTTTTCTGACATCTCTCACCTCTTCCAGTGGTGGAGCACTCCCGCCCCCGCGTGTGCTCCCTCCCCGAGAAGCCGTACAACCCTCGCATCTCCGACGACCTCTACCGCCTCCGCACCTTCAGCATCACCACGAAGGGCGGAGTGGTCAACTGCGGAGACTCCATCTGCAACCGGCGGTCGCGCTCCAATACCTCTGTCAATTCTACTAACAGCAGGTAACTGATATAAACTCATGCATACATACACGATCATAGTCTCAAAAAATCGTCCGTGCCAAATTGTAATCGCAAACAACAATATTAATTGTTAGTATTGTAAAGATATTCTAAAAATTACAAAAAAACATGAAAAATACGACATTTTGATTACAACGCCATCTAACGAGAGTTTGACAATGAGCTAACGTGACGGCCCACTTTAAACGTAAAAAATAATACTGCGGCACAAAATCGATATCAACACAGAACACAAAAACAAAGGTTCTCGAATGCGTCCATGGACTGGATAGACCTCCAACAAAATGGAGCGATGACCTGGTTAAGGTTGCGAGAACGGTTTGGATGCGGATGGTGTAGCACCACTCTGATTGGCGAAACTTGCGGGAGGCGGCCATTGTTTAGCAGTGGACGTCTTTCGACTGAAATGATGAAGGGGGATCCAGACGGGGGAGTTAGTATTCCATTGGCCCGCACAAAGCGGTTCGCTTCATCTTTCCTAATAAGAACTGCTAAGGAATGGAAATCGCTTGCATAGTCTGTATATCCAGATAGATACAACCTAGTCTTCAAGACTAGAGTGAATAGGCTGTTACTGAACCGGTCAGACACACCCTTGGCTCCATCTTAACCTCTACTTTACGTGAGTTTTCTACCGGAACCAAAAAGCGCCATGTTTTAAAGCCAATTTCGTAAAAGCACTCAACTTAAATCTAAAAACGATTTAATTACGTCTATAAAAAAGATTTTTACACCAAAGATGAGGAATCAAGGCTATTGTGTGGGCGTTTGGATGGGATCGTTCAAGTTTACGAACAAAAATTGTTTATCGTAATTCTTTTTTTGGTATACTACCTAATACTTCTTTCTTTTAACGGCTCAAAAGCTCCAATAAGCCGGTACGAAGAGGGCTGTAGAAAATGCTAAATAAAAATATTACCAACGTACTTTTGAAAAGGTAAATAACACATTATTCTCTAGCGGCCACAACATTTAAAATGTACCTACTAGTACAGTCAGCCAGAAATATGGTCATCTACCCTACGGTTGAAATTTATTTGCATGTCATGACTCATGATCATGACACAACGACGTCGATTTTCCCTTGCAATCTTTTGCAATAATATGATGACAGTGACTAATGACTTCACTCAGTTAGAAAAGTCAACTTTTGCGATATTTAGACCTCACAGAAACTTTTGTCAAAACTGGTAGATCACTTTTTTGGCCGACCGTACTTAATTTCTGGCTAGCTGGGTAGCTATCGTGATGGCCTAGTGGTTTGACCAATGGTCTATCAAGCAGAAGGCCGTAGGTTCGAGCCCATTCTGAAAATCACATTCGAAATTTAACATGACATACATCGTGAGGAAATTTACACACACCTGCGAAGATTTTTTTTTTATTATGAGAGGGAGGAAAACGAGCAAGCGGGTCATCTGATGAAAAATGATCACCACCGCCCATAAATATCAACACCTCAAAGAGCGTCACTGATCTATTGCCGGCCTTTAAAAAAGGAGAGGGAATAGGGGAGGGTGGTGGCGAGAGGTACTGGGCCCCCGGTGCTCTCCCTGACCGTACAAAACGCAGCAGGAGTACTGCTGCTTCACGCCGGTGTTCTGTGAGAATGGTACTGCCCCGGACGAGCCGGCCCATTCGTGATGCAGCGGCTAGCTACAACATGGCTCTACCACTACGATTCAATGGTGATTTAATGGAGTGAATTTCCCAAACCACACTGCATTTTTAACCCCCGACACGAAAAGAGGGGTGTTATAAGTTTGACCACTATGTGTGTCTGTCTGTCTGTCTGTCTGTCTGTGGCATCATAGTTCTTAAACGGGTGAACCGATTTGTATGCGGTTTTTTTTAATAGAAATCAGGTTTCTTGGCGATGGTTCTTAGATATGTTTGATCAAATCGGTTCATCCGTTTCAAAGTTATCAGCTCTTTTGATAGCTGCGGAAGGGATCTAAATAACGTTATGCGTCTAAATAACGGGCATTGACTTAATGTTCATTTGAACATTAAGTCAATGCCCGTTACATAATTGACATAATTAATACGAGTGACATAATTGCGTTGGGGGTTTTTAAAATTTTTAATTTATAGTTATGCAAACACATTTTACCTATAAAAAAACCAGACTGTTGCATAGAAAATTATGTTTAATTGTTTGACAATAGGGTTGAAATTTAGTCGAAGCAATGTTCCTTGGCTTACGAATAGTCGAGCTAAAACCTTTTTATTAGGTTCACCCGCCATTAACTATTCTCTGCTAAGATAAACGAGGTGATAAAATCTATTTACTACGATGGTTAAAACTAAATGCTTCTGTCACTATCATCATTGCATTTTCATGTGATTCCTTGAAGCTAACAACTTGTCTACAAGCAAAAATAGACTTTAAAATAACTAACCTTTTCGTTCCGCGGCTAACTGTACCTACATACATGGCGGACGAAACTATAACTGTTCTGTTCCGTTTTAAACGGTTTATGTATTTACAAATTCTTATCTGACATTTAGTCGATTTTTTCCTTTTTATTCTATATTAGGGTCAATTTCGTTCTGTTGTATGTTTAGATTTTTTTTAATTTGGAAAATTGTGTATGATTTCTGCTCAGAATCAGGAGAAAAAAAGTGTGCCAAACTTCCATATAATTTTCGATTCTTCCATTTAGTAAAAATGAATGAACGGAAAAAAAAACTTGGGACACTTTTGTTCTCGTAGTAGGAACGAAAAAGCGAAAAAGCAGAAATTACCTACATAAATTCCATATTATTATTACTTAAAAAAAAGTCAAAACAAAAATTGGTCCATTAATGAGAAAAACTTTTATTTATTTATTTATTTTGAAAAAACTTTTTCATGTTAGACTTGACAGCATTAGCTAACGCGTCCAACAAGCAAGACATTTACTAATATAACATAAATGAAGAAAACAAAACAAAAAAGATTATACCTATAAGTATAGAAACATAAAGGAAATCGTAGCGTTAGATAGTTTATAGGTTCGAACCCATGAACTGGAGTTCAAATAGCGAACTATAGCCGCTAAGAGGACTTGCCACTTGTCCGCAAATATCGGGGGGCACGGCAGTGCCCCGCCAAGTCGAGCGCGAAGCAAACACTGCCGTACCATCCTTTACTGGAACCATTTCGCCGCATTTTCAGGCCCCTATTTGAGATTTTAAGTTGTCCCGTTTCTTTGGGTCAAATATTGGACGTCGAATTTAACTCATTTTCAGTGATCGGATTAACTTAGAATTTGGCGTGACTTATGTAGGATGGATGACGACGCAAATTACCCCAACAAATGATCGATGCTCCACATTTTCTTAAATCAACTCCAGCCAATATCACAATGGCCACAACCTTGCATAGTTAATGAACAGCAGGCCAGCGTATCAGATTACCGTAGATTTGTGACTGATCACCGCATTGCGTGACCGAGGTGACCTACTGGGCAATATGTTAGATGTCGCACCTCAAAGGGAAGTCCATCTGCTTTAATACCCTAGCCTTTTTCTGTATCTGACTGTAGGTAAGTAGGGTGCCCGATCTGAATCGATCTTTAGCAATACGATCTACGATTTTTGAATCGATTCACTTCGATGTGATCTTCCACAAGATCGATTCGCATGCTTATGAGATCGAAAGAAAAATTATCTACATTTTGTATGAAAACGGCAAAAATCATATTTGTTGTATGGGAGGCCCCCTGAAATATTTGTTTTATTTTAACTTAATTATTTATTTTTAAAGTGAGTCAATAACTAAATATTCTGTGAATATTTCAAGCGTCTACCTGTTGCTGTTCTCAATATCGAGCAAAAACGAGCAAAAAAATCACGTTTGTTGTATGGGAGCTCCCTTAAATATTTATTTTATTCTGTTTTTTAGTATTTGTTGTTATAGCGGCAACCTATAATTTAAACTGGCTAGCTATCAAGGTACATGCGATACAGCCTGGTGACACACGGGCAGACAGACAGACAGACGAACGGACGGACGGACAGCGGAATCTCAGTAATAGGGTAATATTACCTCAACATTTTTTCTTGATGTTTAACATGAGTGAAACCACGGGTTATAGCTAGTTGTGCTATAATTTACAGAAATATCGTCTGCCTCTCCAACAGTACCTACTTAAACGCAGTTATTCACAGGATATGAAACAATGGTGTAATTTCGGAACAATCAGTCAACGTCAGTAGGCGATTGTTTTAAACGAACACTAAGTATTTACTGAGTAATCCATTCTTATTATGCAAATGAAAAATGAAAAAGAATTTCTTTATTACTCATTCGGGGCCATCCATAAACTACGTCACACATTTAGGGGGAGGGGGGGTCAAACGATCTGTGACGCTAGAACAAAATAATGGCGATTTTCATAGTAATAAGTGTGACAAGGGGGGGGGGGGGGGAGGGGTTCAAATTGATCGAAATTGTTGTGACGTAATTTATGGATGGCCCCTTCCCGTTTATAATTAATATTACGAGTATAAACGTGTTTTGCCATTTCATTCTAGTTTTAGGAATTTATCAATGAAAACTTTTTTATTGCATGTCATAATACTTTAATGATGAGAATAAAATCCAAACTATTTATTTAAATTTAATTTAAATCCAATCATTGTCATCCAATATACCGCAATGTCTCAAGTCAAAAGTCTGACCATTGTGTGTTGCCAGTGATGACCAGGGTCCGTACTTTTCATGCCGATGAGATGACAATAGTTTGACGTTACGCTTCATAAAGGATGATCCCAAATAGTTTTATTATAATTATACGTACCTATTAATCATTAGTCATCAATTATTTTAATCATGTACAAATGACTTCACAAGTAATCTATTCACATATTGAATATTAATACCTACTTGATACGTGAAACGTAAATGAAACTATTTGTTTCGTTTTTATACATATTTTTTTTTAAATGGTATTGTTACCACGTTTCAATAATTGGGTGAATCAACTTTTAAATGTCCACATGATGAAATTTTGGATTTTTATTTTTTGTTCTTATTTTCCAATTTTAAATGTTTTATTTAAAAGATAATTTTCTCTCGTTTATGAATCTGTATAGAGCAGAGCTGTTTCTTTGAGAATTTAGTGCGTTTCACTAGAAAAAATTCACCAGCCCAGATCTGCCCTGTCCCCTGGACCACCATTCAAAATTATTTTTAGCTAAACTTGACATCAGTTATTGTTAATACAATTATCTTACTTACATTCATTTAACAATACAGTTTCATTTTTTATTTTTATATATGGCATATATCTTAATAATTTCACAGTATTTCCCATAATCATGTCCCCAGGACAACTCTAATTTCATAGAAAGTGAACTTTTCAATTAAAATGCGAAATAGTAACAGTAACTTAATAATTTTTTTCCTGCTACTTTGTTTTATATTGTGTTATTGTATCTTTTAAAAAAATTAATTGTTTTTGAATTTAAAAATACATAAAATAATGATTAGTGTTTTTTAATTTTGGGGACAACTTGGTTGTCCCATAGACATATCTGGGTTGTCCAATGGAAATATTAGAACCAAAAATCTTACAAGAGGGTACAGAACATGACCCGCTTCGAAGAATAACCAGCTTGGAACCCGTAGTTCTTATATTTTTCGTATTTTGTTTTCCACTTATTAGCTTCACTTCGTAATTTTAAATTTTCTTTATGTATCTTAGTTCTATCTTACACATTACGATAAGCAGAGCCTGGAAAACGTCGCTACTTGATGCTAGGAATCGCCGCGGCGCTGATGTGGATAGCGATCATCATCTTGTCATCGCTGATGTACGTCTCAAGATGGCAGCACGCGTCGTTAAGTTGGAAGGCATCCAAAAAGTTCCATTTGCAGAAACTTAGGACCAAGGAGGGTCGGTGTTTGCCTCCTTAATCAATTTGAGCTTTTGGAAGAGCTGGAAGACGAGGAAATGGATGAAACTTGGAATCATTGTACGCACTGCTTTCACTGTAGCCGGTGAAAAAGTCCTGGGCTATAAACGCTCCAAGCAAGAACCCTGGATGTCCCAAGTGCTGTGGTCCGCGATAGAGAGAAGGCAGAGCGTAAAGCTAGAGCAGTTGGCCGCTGAATACACTGTCGCTTCGGATGCCCGAGATGAGGAGTGCCTCACGCCTCCGCATCCGAAAGCTGGCGAGACGTGACAGACGGCGTGCCGCCAACGAGCTAGCAGACCAAACTAACGCAGCAGCCAAGATAGCCAACATGAGGGAGTTCTACGACGTTACTAAACGCCTGTGCAACAAATCACTTTCCTCCAAAAAGCCGCTAAAAGACGCCACTAGCGAAGACGAGAACGAGCACTTCTCCAACCTGTTGACTAGCATTGGCTAAGCCCAACCGATAACTGCTTCAGACAACTCCGGACCACCTCCCTTAAATCTGCCAACCACTCCACCAACATACGCAGAAGTAGTCGCCGCTATTAAACAGCTGAAGGCAGGAAAGGCACCAGGGGTTGATAACATCAATGTGAAGCTATTAAAAGCGGATCTGGCTAGGACAGCCGAAATACTTTATCCGCTGTTGCAGCGTATTTGGGAGAAGGAGCGTATTCCCTGCGACTGGAAGCAGGGTTTGCTCGTGAAGGTACCGAAGAATGGGGATTTGTCAGTCTGCGATAGCTGGAGGGGCATAATGCTCTTACTGACTGCGGCTAAAGTTCTGGCAAAATGCTCCTCAACCGAAAGTCCTCAGAGATTGCAGGGACACTTCGGGAAGAGCAAGCCGGGTTTCGTTCTAGCAGGTCATGCACCGACCACACGAATACCTTGCGCATACTTATAGAATCGTGCGTGGAGTGGCGAGCCGAACTTTTCCTTGCTTTCGTCGACTTCGAGAAAGCGTTCGACTCCGTGAAGTGGAGCGCACTGTGGTCCTGTCTTAGGCGAAGTGGAATACTGTATATAGGTATCATCAAGTCCCTATATAACTGTAGCATCTGCAAGGTTTTACACGACCAAGTTCTAGGGGAACCAATCCCAATAACTTCAGGAGTCAAGCAGGGCTGCCTCCTGTCACCGCTGCTCTTCATTGTCCTACTCGACGACGTCATGCGGAAGGTAACTCAAACATCTAGGGGCATCCCATGGAACAAAAGCTCGCACCTGGAGGACCTTGACTATGCAGACGACATAGTGTTGATTTCGTCTTCACTGACCGTTTTCTAAATGAAGCTGGACTCATTACGAGAGGAAGCTCAAGATAAGGGTCTACGAATCAACACTAGGAAGACCGTCGAAATGCGAGTACAGTCTTTGGACGCCGAGCTGCGGGCAGCAGGGCTGAGTTGGAGGGACGCGGAGCAACAGGCGCAGGACAGGAGTGGATGGCGACGTCTCAGGAAGGCCCTTTGTACCACTGGGGTGCCATAGGACAACAACAAATTGTTTTTGTCCAAGGGACAACCAAAATGTCCTACGGACAACCAATTCCGTTGTCCAAGTGACTAGTTGTCCGAGGGACTTATCTAAAACTTTGTGCCGTATAATAAATATTAATGATTTTTTATGTTTTATTTCACCCTTACGGTAAAATATTTATACAATAGTATCTGGTACAATATAATTTATTGTAATAAGTTAAGTACTTACGTAGTTGTGCCAGTGGTCCGATGGACAGACAATAAAGCCACCCACAGTCTTCAACAGTACTCGACCGACTAACGCTGCGAGTTTTGTGAAATCAAAATAACGGCTAGGCCTATTTGCTTAAAAAAACTTTTAGCTTGTTGTGAAGTATCTTAGTACGCCATCAATAACTATATTTTATAACTATTTTATGGTTGCCCAGTGGACCTGCATAGCGTGTGTAATTAAAGGGACAAAATTAAAAGGCAAGAAATTCATAAACCGTTTGGTGCAAATATAAGAAATCGGTGTGTTTTATTAATGATACTTATCCATAAAAACGATTATGTGTATAAATATCAATTCCGCAACAGTATTTTTTCGTGATACAAAGTTTTACGGTGCACCGTTGCAAGGGGACAATCTGTCTTCTATTGAAAACCAACTTTTGGTCTTTTGGACAACCATTACAGAACAGATAAATTGTAAACAAAATGAAATATTTTGTGATAAAATGCTAGGTAATATTAATAGGAACATAAAGGAACACAAATAAAAGTCATTACTTTTATATAAATTTGTGTTATCGATCCGGGACTCTGTACGTATGACGTTGAACACTAAAAAGTTGATTCACCCAATTACGTAGAAAACAGAATTCCTCTCTAACTTGAAACACGCTCTCCTTCTTGCATTAATTCCTACGCAGAGAAAATCTAAATCATCTTTGTGTTCATACATAATGCAATATTCATAAAAATACTTTTGTTTTGTAATCGTATTTTCCTTGTTGTGTCGCAAATTTGTTTAATTTTTAATGATTGATGATTAATGATTGATTATCACAACTACTCAAATTGCAATACCGTACTTACCGTACCTGTACGCGGCGTGACGATATCGGCATCAAATGTACGGGCTCTGGTGATGAATGACTTATGGACCTGAGACGTGGCCGCTAACGATGGGCCTCATGAGGAAGCTCAAAGTCACTCAGAGGGCAATGGAGAGGGCACCGACATAGAAAGAAGAAATGCCAGACTCAAGTGGCAGTGGGCAGGGCACAGAACTGATGGCCGATGGGGCAAAAAGGTTCTCGAGTGGCGTCCAGGGACCGAAAGACGCAGTGTAGGTAGGCCTCCAACAAGATGGTGCGACGACCTGGTTAAGGTTGCGGGATCGCGTTGGATGCGGATGGCACGGGACCGATCTGTTTGGCGAGCCTTGGGGGAGGCCTTTGTTCAGCAGTGGAGGTCTTTCGGCTGAAATGATGATGATGATGATTATTTTAAATTATTTCTAATAATGTATAGGTAGTCGACTAAGAAATTCCTTAACCACCTAAGGTTCAATGTACGACGCAGCTGTACGTGTCCCGCCTGCATCACTCCACGAAGGTCGCGGACATCGTGGAATATGTGCGTGTGAAGACCAAGCTCACTCTGAGGGTTGAGCGGTTGGAGTCCCGCCATGACGTGATTTTCAATTCATTTGTGGTGTGGGTTCCGACTGATCAACTATCGACCTTCACAAGAGAGGAGTTTTGGCCGAAAGGTGTCGCTTACCGGCGGTTTCGTGGCCGGTTAAGTGACACTGCAAAAGTGCCCACGTCACAGACTTCATGTGCTTGTAATTAGGTTGTTAATTAAGTATAATATAAATATGTATGTTAGTCTTTAAGGTATTTTTATATGGGCCTATGCAGCCTGAAATAAAATTATTCTATTCTATTCTTCTAATGTCAATTGTAGGGTAATCATCGAAGGCTATTTTCACTTACAAGTCAATGTGACAATTACTTATACTTCATTTTAATTTAGAATTGAAAACCACACCATCATTATATTGCGGTTCGTCAACTATTTCTTACCTAGCAAATAGTACAGTACAATAGTCTGGGAGCCGCAAAATAAAATTGTTTTAATGTCACTTTATTTGCGTGTCGTCAATTGTTACTCTAGTACATACAAATTGTAAAGAGATTGCAGTTCACGAGCCGCAATATAATGTTGTTGTGGTTTGTAATTCTAAATTAAATGGAGTATTAGCCTTATTGTTTTTATTTTGATATCGTACTGTCATCTGTCTGTTGTGTCTGTCAAGCAGAGGGTTGTGGGACTTGTGAGTTCAAATCCTGGGAATTTATTTGCGAAATTACATTTGAAATTTACTATGAGCTTTACAGCGAAGGAAAACATCGCGAGGAAACCTGCATACACCTACGAAGAAATTTAATGGTGTGTGTGATGTTCCAAATCCGCACTGGGCTGGCGTGGGAACTATGGCCCAACCCCTCTCATTCTGAGAGGAGTTCTGTGCCCTGCAGTGGGACGTGTATAGGCTGGGATGATGATGATGACGAACTGTCATAAAAAATGGAAAAAAACACTTAATTCGTCGACAATACCATAAAAAATTAGCTGATTCCGGTTTATCAATAAAAAACTTTTTGTTCGGCGAAACACAACATAATAATATCCTCGAAACAGCTATTTTTCATATTACTTTTCATATTACCGCCAATTGTACAAAGTAATTAAAATATTTTTTTTTACAAAAAATAATAGGGTGACAGCACCAGTAATGGACAAGGACCAATTTTGGACATTTTTTCCGTAAACCCAAATTTTAAGAAACGGCGACACACTACATTTTTAAATTATCAACATTAATGCTCATATAACTGATGATTACTCGTATAGTAAAGTAAAATAAAAAAAAAAAAAAAAAAAATGATTTATTGTACAATCAACATCAAATTAGTTACAGTGCTCAATACATAAAGTAGGTTTGTACAGAGAAGTCACAAGAGTTGTCATACAATCTGACCCCCCAAACTAGGTAAAGACCTGTGTCTTGGGGGACAAACAAGTCCATGAATGGTGGGCTATAATACTTATAATGCATTGAATCTTTGCTGTCCATTACTTTGGAACTACTGTGCTTAACATGTCCATGATTGGTGCCGTCACCCTAGTCAATTATTTTCTCAATTAAACTCCCATAGTATACGAAAAACCGCGAAGGCGTTTCCGTTCCACATTAATATTAATTTATATGATTCTGGCTCATTAATTACGGACTATTATTAATAAAACACAATTAAAATGCCATTAAGTGCGGCGCAGTGGCCGCGGGTTGACAGTTGAGAAATGATCTGTCAAATTTTGTTGGTTCATGTTGAACCCTTGGCATAATGGGTGATATAACTTTAGCCTTGACTGCCGATGTGCATGACATTGTAGAAACCGGAGAGATGAACCAATTTGGATGCATTTTTAACAGGACATGGGAATTTTACAAAAAAATAGGTACTAAATAATATTTTTTTTTTAAATTATATGTATAGGTGTTGAGATTCGTTTTTGAGCAATATTTTTTCTTAAAGTTAGAGGTTTAGCAAGGATGATATAGACTGGATTGGCAGTCTCCATAGTACGGATCGGCCGCGGTTTTTGTAGTTCGATTATTAAATCTAGATGGCGCTGAAATATAGCCAGAAGCTTTGAAAGCAAAACAATAAGACTACAGGTATTTCATATCACTGTAAATGTATTATTATGCAATATTTTTGAAAAATAATTCATTTGTAGTAATATGAAACATCTGTAGTCTTATTGTTTTGCCTTCAAAGCCTCTGGCTATATTTCAGCGCCATCTAGATTTAATAATCGTACTACAAAAACGCGGCCGATCCGTACTATGGCGACGGCCAATCCAGTCTATATCATCCTTGGGTTTAGTCACTTTTCAGTACCTACTACGGAGGACAATTTTTCCAAATAGTTCGTGTGTGAGCAGCTAAAAAAAATATGTCTATTATTTTAAACTACTCTCCAAAATCGGAGCCGAACAGTTGTGTACCTTTCCTTGTCAATTTTATAGATCTTAAAATAAAATAAAACATGTTTCTAAATCTCTACCAATAATAACAAACATATCGATTAAACTTACATGTTATTTTGACTCAGATATGGCTATAAATAAAACTACAAAGTTGCCTAAAAGCAATATGAAATCCATTTCACAGATGACATCACGATAACGGAAAAACGTAACTATGCGTGCTTTTGATAACGCTGCGATTGTAGTAATAACTTTTTATTTGTTGTAAGTTACGTTACAATTTGTAACGATGTGATTTTTATCAATAACTAATTTGTGCACGCGGCGTTGCCTCATTAGCTTATAAACTATCCAAGATATTCCACGTTATAAACTACATATACCTATCTGTGTGCCAAATTTAATTTAAAGCCCTACCGAGCTTTTGGCGCTAATCGATTTAATAGTATTCTATGCACTCGTGTGTGTGTGTGTGTGCATGAGAGCGGCTAGAATCAAAGCCGTGCGTAAACGCGAGCGACACGAGTTCCCCGTCCGATGGCCGAAGGAGAACTAACGCAAGTGACTATCGGACAAGGGGGAAGCACGATGGTTGGTTAGACTGCGCGTGTATTTAGGTATTTTCATCTTATTACTAAAACAAATACATATTTTAAAACTGTACAACACTACGCCCTAGAAAATATCTTGTTTTATTAACATTCAAAAAGTCATGACCTGCCGTGCAGTATTAGCGTCGTACTACGAATTTATTTTATTTTTTGGAGACGACTTTGAATTTTTCGCTTCGAGCCATTACATTAAATTTGAACCTTAATACTATGACGATACCGTTTGTTTTGAAAGATAAGGGCTCGAAGCGAAAAGTTCACCTGGGAAGATTTATACTATAATCGTGTTTCGATAAACACTGGTCATTAGAGTGAATCCTCAAATACCTGCTGTTAACTAGTCCTTCCTGCTTTCTGTAAAAGGGTTGCCTGGAAGAGATCGCTCTTAAGCGATGAGGCCGCCTATTGCTTACCTTGAAACTTTCTCTCTGTGTAGGTACCTGTTTTCTGTATTGCTTACTATTTCTGGTGTACAATAAAGAGTCATTGTATTGTATTGTATCTTACACATGAATTTCAGGACTCAAGCTTTGCTAGTAAGGGGCCATCCATAAATTACGTCACACATTTAGGGGGAGGGGGGGGTCAAGTGATCTGTGACACTAGAACAAAATAATGGCGATTTTCATAGTAATAAATGTGACAAGGGGGGGAGGGGTCCAAATTGATCGAAATTGGTGTGACGTAATTTATGGATGGCCCCTAATGATACAGCACGAGATTAAATTAATGCAATAAATGCGCCAAAAGCTCGGTATCGTAACTAACAAACATCCAAAAATACAAACCTCCAAACTTTCTCATTTCTAATATTACCAGGATAATCAACAAATACGACAAACTACTAAGTAAACTGTGTACTGGACCCGAAGGCCATTTCATTCATTACCTATCCCAACAACTTTAAACAAAAACCAATAACTTCCGCAACCTCGAATCTTACTCAACCAAGCTATTGCAAACACAATCTTACGACTTTTAAATAAAGTTTACATTTCAAGGCAGCTCCGGAGCAGCACGGTAGTGTGAAAGCAACTTGAAACTCCTTTTCAACAGTTCTTCATTTAACTTGGACTTAAAATAAACGTTGCAGACAAACCGTAAACAAAGATTGTTTGAAATTCCTAACGAAAGCTGGAATTCCTAATGGAAACTCAGGGTGCCAAGTGTTGATTCGAACATCTACTAGAATAAATAAGACGTAGTAGCTTAGTGGTTGACACATGGCCTCTCAAACAGAGGGTCGTCGTTCGTGCCCGGGCTCACACCTCTGAGTTTTTCGGAATTTACGTACGAAATTACGTTAGAAATTGACCATGAGCATTACGGTGAAGGAAAACATCTTGAGAAAACACATTGCACACACCTGAGAAGAAATTCAATCGTGGCTGTGAACTAAGGCTCATGCCCTTTTATTCTGAGAGGAGCCCTGTGGCCTGCAGTGGGACGCTGATGCTGGGATGATGATGATGATGAAAGCGAAGTGCTTTGTAATAAAATAAATTATGCTCAACAAGCATTTCAGAAGGTCCAGTCTTTATTAGAAAGGATATTGAAGCTAGCTTTTGCGTAAATAATGATCATGAATTCATGATAATAATACAAAATACATGTAACATAATAAGTAGGTAAGAGCATTCCAAACATATTTTGCGTCAGTTTACTAGCTTACGTTTTATAGCGAGTAGTAAAAATTTAAAGTACCACAGATGGTGTCATCTGCGGGAGCAATTAAAACGCTATTTCTGCGCTCGTATTAAACAATAATAGCGGTTTACATATTTGCATAATTTAAATATAGGATTTGATCCACAGTATCATGCTACTAAATATACTAACATTCTATCTATAAATATACTATTTTAAGTACGTAATATTGTCAGATTGCACAACTAACTCACTTGCGATACACATCAAGAGAAAGAATCGCCAACCGTGTATATCTATTTTACTCTAACTTTACATAACTTTAAACAGGTAATTCACGGGAAATCAACGAAGGTTCTTTCTTTGCACTCCAACAACTAACTACCTAGAATTACAAGGAAGTGTAGGGTGCTAACCTTGTGCTAACTGGCTTCTAGAAGTTATACGGCTTAAAACATCAAAGAATACTTTCACTTTCAAGATAAAGTGTCAGTCAGCCTCATTGTTTTTATTCTAATGTAGGAACTGTCATTAAATATGAAAGGCAATCGTAACCGCTTAGCGCTCAAGCGTTTCTTCGGTTACACCAAAAGACCGCTAATACAAAACCCTTTGAACTGTGTCTCTGATATTACGTGCGCTTTGACAGTACTCATAAAAAGAGGGTCGTAAAGGGGCATTCGGGCGCAAGGGCCCGGAACTGACCCTTCCCGGCCTCTAAATAGGGATAACAATTGCAATAAGCATTGAAAGGGCCAAATAATTTGAATTCCTGGAAAGGTCACACGATAATGACAAGTATTTTACAGGGTTACAAATGGGAAACACTTACAGCGACAATTAAATTAAACGAGTGAAATTCTGTTTCTGGATAAAAATAGCTTGTTTATCCCGAGGCTACACATATTTGTTAAGGTGAGAGTGCTGGCAATAACATTCGCTTTCTCGTTCTATCACCATCTTTATTTTACACCAGCGATACCCAAAGTGGTCTACATCGACCCCCAGGGGTCGACGAAGACCTGCGAGAAGTATACGTACGTGAAAAAAATTAGTCGATATATTTCTAAGTAAATTAGTTTGCAATAAATCAGTACTTAGGCAAGGATAGGTAAGGAGTCTACTTAAAATATGAAAATACGAACACATAAAAAAAAGTCGTAAAGACATAAAAATATGAGGATCTCTGTTTTATACCGTTTGTCAGAAAGATTCCCCATACAAACTTCCATTCCCCTTTCCACCCCCTCAAATGATGATTTCTGGGACAAAGCTATTCTACGTCCTTTCCTGAGACTCTAACTACTAACTAAGTACGAGTATCTCTAGGTAAGTATACCAAATTTCATCTAAATCGGTTCAGCGGTTTAAGCGTGAAGATGTACAGACAAACAGACACACTTTCGCATTTATAGCATTAGCATCGATTGTGTCATCATCATCATTGCTTCTACGAAATACTAGCCTGTACAATATAACTGAGTAGGCTAAGCTTGGTTATCGTTATGTCTCCAGAATCACCTGTATTATAATTATGAACCGTTCGTTCTCCGACAGGGCGTCGGACCGTTCCCCGTTCGACGGCTCGTGCTGCTCCGGCTACCGGCCCGTGGACTCCGCCAGCTTGGACACCCCTGACGAGGACGAGCTCGATCCGGTGCGTCCCCCACACCCTTGTTACTCAAAATCATCATCATCTCTGGCAGATGTATTTCTTACTGCTGGGCACTGGCCGCCTCTCAGATTGAGAGAGCTTGGGTTGTAGTTTCCATGCAGATTTATTGTTGATTAAGAACTTCATACACACCAGTTTGGTTTACAGGATTTCTTCGATGTTTTCCTTCACAAAAAACCTTATGGCTCTCGGCATAGGATGAGGAAAGAAAGGGATGGTTAATGCGATTGCGAGCGCAAGGAGAACTTTGCATGTGCCGTTCGTTTCACTTTAATAGTATTAAACAGATGAGTGAAAGAGACGGCACGATACTAACTTTGAATTTCGTAGTAGGCATCCTGTAGAGCTCAGCCGGACATTTGGAAAGTACAGGAATACGTTTCGCTCGCGCTTTGCTTTCGCTCGGCCGAAAAGATTCTAGTGGTAGATTTTTCGACGTTCATAGGAGCATCAATTTGATGCCTAAATTGAATAAAGAATTTTGACTTTGACTTTGACTTTGAATTAAAATTCAATCCACAGATACCTAAATACAGGGTGGTTTTGCTCGGTGACGCGGGAGTGGGCAAGACGGCGCTCGTCTCGCAGTTCATGACGTCAGAGTATATGAACACTTATGACGCGAGCTTGGGTAAGTTTTTATAGCACTGAGTTAACAATAGACATTGCCAGCTCTCATGCTTCGCTATTTTAATTTTGCATGTTAGTTTTATTATTAGACCGCGATGTGAGTAGGATTGAAACATCTCTCATGTGACATTTCTTATAAATTGTGACGCAATTGTATCGAATAACTGACAATTCCATTCCCAATCTTATCGCGATCTTATAATACCTAGGACTACTGCAGAAAACAAAAAAAATTAAATTATTTTAGGATCGACTACATCGAAGTTCAAAAGCAGCGTCAAAATCGCAAAAAATATATACATGGTGTCCATTAATGGAGGTGATCGCACTGGACTGCGTCATAAACATGACGCAATGGCCGCGTCATTGTAGAAACTTTACGTCAACGTATTTTGAGTTTCATTGTAGTCAATCCTTTTGATTTTAAATGTCTAGGGATCAAACGGGTATGAAAAAACACGTGGTCGGTCTTTATTAGACAACACTTGAGCCCTGTAAGTTTTTCTTGCAACACATCTCTCGTATGCTTTTACGGTAAAGTGTCAAACTAAAGGCGTCAAATTAAACTAAAACGGATACGCGGTGCTAGAGGCGCTGTCAATTTGTCCATTGTAATTAATGGCTTTAAAGCAAATACGAGATGTTTTGTGTATAAAACTTACACGCTGTCTCATTAGGTATGTCACTTATTCAGGTCTACTAATTGTTTATAATATTTAGATTATTGCGATGTATCTTTTATACTTTCAGACTTATTTAACAAATCAATTAAGTAGATGTCAATCATAATATGGCGTAATGTTAAAAATATTTGTGTCATGCTTACTTTTATGACGTGCACTTTATTTTGCATGATATTACAACTCTGTGTTCATAAATAAGAATCGGTTGTGCATTGTAAATGAGGCTACAGTTAAATTTCATTTATCTGGGATCGAAAACTCAATATAGCATGTAGGGTTTTTATTGATACTGCATCATTAGCAATGACGAGTATTGATGCATTTATTGCATAGCATGTATTTAGTTATAATAATTATGAACCTATTTGGTTCCTATTGTATATCTGTAACGCACCTGTTAGAATACCTAAGAAAAAAATAGATATAATTATTTTTAAGAATACGATAAGTTTATCTAAGAATAATACTTTGACGTAAACGTACTTATAAGTATTACCTGCACTCTTTGGTTCCAGCGTAGTTGGTTAAAATATCAGTCTACGTCTGAAACCAATTATGGGAAAAGCCTACATTAACTATTAATCTGTTCAATGAATGAGCCGAGAAGCCTCAACAATGTCCATAAAAGCTATTTCAGACTTAAATACGTAATTGAAGAAGCTTTTAAGCGTCAATAATTAAAACATTCAATAATCCTCTTCGGTTTCTTGTAATTTCTTGTAATGTTTATTTTAGGATGACGCTGCTTATTTAGAACTACAATTAAATAAGGATAAAAAAAACATCCAAACATCCTGTATCTATGATGATAAATTGATCAAGCAAAAACGCTGAAAAAGGACGTTTTTGTTAGGAAAAAAAGGTTTTAATTCTCTGTAGGTTATAGTTGTGGTTAATGAATGTATCATCATCATCATCATCCCAGCCTATAAGTCAGAAATAGGCAAAGCTACAAAAGAATTATTTAACAAGACGACAAGCAAAACTCACGAAAATTTCTGTCGCTGCTCTTCCAAAATATGTATCTAGTTAGTAATTTCATACTGAGATACGAGCTTTGTTTTAAGTAGGTATTTGGTACTTAGTGACTTTTGCTTGTCACCCGACGATATTACTATACGTATATATAAAATATACATACATAATACATACAACTTATAAGTAGTACCATAAAATAAGTAGTGGTAGTACACACTTATTGAAAGTTTTGTGTCTCTATTAAGGTTCTAAAGATATAACAGACGGACTTACAGCAGAGCCTTAACAATAGAAACCTTTATAAAAAAGCTCAGTTTTACAAATGCCCAATCAATACTATAAAGCTAAGTTCAATTTACCATAACAATGTCACGAAATCTTACCAAAATCTCCAAACACTGCTCCAAACCAGCTTGCACAAATGCATTTAGTACGTGCCTCGAAATATTTGTAAAATGTAAGTATAGTCGGGGTAAGAAAAGGTTCGTCACTTTTCGACCTTAACTCGTTGACATAGAGTCGAAAAGTGACGAACCTTTTCTTACCCCGACTATACAATGCTATAGAATCTACGCCACCTCCAGTTCAAATAAGTGAGAAAATTGAATCTGGATGCAACGTGTGCGAAACACTGTGTACGTTTTCTGAAATTCAATGATTGAACCCACATACATACAACACGGACAAAGTAGGTATTGAGTTGGATTACTGAAGGGGACACCAAGCGCCCTAGCGCTAATCGTTTTTAGGTATTTGCACTAACACTAGCAACAGGGGAAAGCGCGGCGGCTCAAGATAGGTTGGTTACTAAAAAAAATACATATTTTAAAAATTTAACGTTTGATACGCTATCAAAACATCGTTCTTTAGAGACGACTTTGGATTTTTTTAAAGTACCTAAGTAATCGTGTTTCTAAAGTGACTGCATATCTACATAGAAAGGAAATTCTCAAATATCTTACATAGTAGATTTCAAAACTAAATATTTAGCTCGCCAGACTTAATTTAAAGTGTTTTTTATAGGGTAAAAAACTAACCTATTACTGAGGCAGACAGTTGAAATTTTCACAAATGATGTGTTTCGGTTGCCGCTATAACAACAATTTCAACAAATATTAAAAAACAGAATAAAATAAATATTTAAGGGGGCTCCCATACAACAAACGTGATTTTTTTACTCGTTTTTAATATAGTTAATGGTACGGAACCCTTCGTGCGCGGGTCCGACTCGCACTTGGCCGATTTTTTATTCACGTGAGAGTTTATAACCAGGCAAGTATTTAATCTCATGTGAATGAATGCATGAACCCGCTGGACTGATTTCGGTCACGGCGATCGCTTCGACCCCTAATCACTGCGGTGCTGATGCGGCTTAAGATGGCTTGTATCCAATTTTGGCGGTGAGGCGTCGCGCGCGATTTGGGGACGTGAGGAGACCGCCCTTATAGCCGTAATAATAGTAATAATCATTTATTAATAAAAATATCAAGTTACGAAGTGTTATTAAAACTAGAACCCGAAGAACCGATAACCGTTGGGGTAGACGAGTTCTTGAGTGGAGACCACGGATCGGCAAACGTAACGTGGGACGTCCTAAGACTCGGTGGAGCGATGATCTTCGCAAGGCGGCTGGGAAGAGCTGGATGAGAGTGGCCGAGGATCGTGCTCAGTGGCGTGCCATGGGAGAGGCCTATGTCCAGCAGTGGACGAACATAGGCTGATGATGATGATGATGATGATTAAAACTAGAAAAAATCTGCTTCCTAAATAGGTATACCTGATAAAGGGTAACAAACATCCATCCATCTGTACAAACTTTTGCATTTGTAATATTAGTAAGATTTATTTTGACATTTCGTATTTTTATTCAATAATTTATTTTAAGTAAACATTTATCTAAAACTAAAAACCTTAAGACAAATAATAATAATAACTAATAATAAAAAAATATATAACTAAAACATATTATGAAATTGGTCCCCTTAGGCAATGTTCCGAAGATACTGGCAGCGTTTCCTCTTTGAATAGCAAAGCTAAAGCTAATTGTAATTGATTTAATTATAATCACTTCCACGCCTATGCAGGCTGAATACACTGCACATAAAATACTGTTAAACCTGTAAAATTGTATTCTAATGCTACGGCTACACACATCGCGACAACGCGAATATTCGCATTATCGCGATGTATGTAGCCGAATATCCGCGAATACTTCGGCACTTCGCCCGAAGCCGCAGACCCTTCGCCCCGCTGTCGGTAAATTTGCGCACATCAAAGGCTTTTATCGCGATGAACTTCGCTTGCGCGGCCACATTTCACTCGGCTCAACTTCATCGTGCGTATTGGACGTACTGTCAACTGCAAGCGGCGACGTATTGTTTAGGATTTGATGGTTGTTTACGATGGATTGGAGTAATGATAGAATCTTGGAATTTATTTCTAATTACGAGGATGAGCCTGTACTATTTAAGTAAAAAGTATGCCGCCTTTTCTTCACTTTTTTTCTATTTTTTATTTTGCACAAAGTCAAAAAATAATTGTTGTACGCCATAAAGTACAGAGCGACAGCTTCGTCCATTTTTCCGCGATAAACTCTGCGGCATTGCTCTCTATAGCAGTGTGGCCATGCACATTCGCCGTAGGCCGAAGACGAAGTTTTATCGCGATAATTCTATCGCGATGTGTGTAGCCCTAGGGTAACAAATAAACATTTTATATAGCATAGCATATTTTAAGTATTTAATTGAATAATGCATGGAATACTATATCGCTCAAAGTTGTTAAAATATATGACGTGCTAAATATGATGTATGTTACATGGTCAATAAATTATTCTATTCTATTCTGCCGTGCTAAGCCAAAAGGGTCTATGTCCGAAAATGACTAAATTCTGTTTTTTTTTGCGTTGGATTCCTTAGCTTATAAGGAATAAAGTTCTGTTAACGAAAAAGTTGTATTTTTATTAGAAGAGCCTTAAAAATAGCTAAGAAAGGCTTATTTTTCACTCAAATACTAAGAAACAAAAACATAATAACACATTTTTCTCGAAACCGTTAAAACGGACATAGGCCCTTTTGGCTTAGCACGGCAGTATTCATTTCTAATTTGAGATTCAGTAGCTCCACGGCAACGGACCTCCTAACCACCCAAGCGCCCACAGTCAAATTTAATAACCCCGTCGGGCATTTTTAATCGTTACCAGCTTCCGCAAAAACTTTAGGCGCTGGCCGCGTTTGATAAAGTTATCCTTATAAATTAAATTAGGCAACGAACTAATCCTGGGTTCCGTGGTGACGAGGGTGCGTTGACACCGGACCCCTGTTTTTCCCCACGCCCACACTGTATCAACATTATCTAAGTGTGTGGATGGAGTCGCAATTAACAGCATTGACATTTTGATGACACCGAAACAATACATGAGTGGGTGGATAGTCACTTTGTCGCGTTTGCTGGGCAAGATCTTCTCATAAAATTGTGTAATCTATAAAAGATCATTGTGTAATGTTTCTGTGTGTGTAACGAATAAGTCGAACCTGACAAGTCGATTTACTGCTTTGATTTGGGTGTAATTTGGTATGTTGATCGCTGGATCTCTATAATAACACAAGGAATAACACAATTTTATTCCTATATTTTTAAAAGGGATCGAGATGAAATCGTGAAATCTCGTTTAAAGTCTTTAATTGGACCCCACTCAGCATAATGAACTAACTAAACAAATTAGAGCTTGTTCCCACTATGTCGTGTGTCGTTCCGTTTTTCAATCGGGCGTTCCAGTGGCAGAACATCCAGTGTCACACGAAATCGTGTCCGACAAGTGTGAACAACTTCATATAAAATGTTCTGCCACTGGAACGCCCGATTAAAAAACGGAAGTACACACGACATAGTGGGAACGGGCTCTAAGGTATGACTATTGCAGTGACTTGTCAATAATTTTAATAATTAGAGGAAATTTTCTCATAGTTTCGTAGCTTAGCTTTCATATCCTCGCATCATAGCTGGATAGCGCATCTCTGATGGAAATGCACCCTAAGAGCGTGAGTGGACAGATTTGACAGCGGATTTGGTAGCGTAATTTGAAGACTACTTAAATCGTTTTCATGCCGTTGCATAAATTGCACAAAACAAAAGCAAAGTAACAAATCCACTCTTTGCTTTCACTCGACTACGACACTCGTAAGCTGACGGCTTATCGAATAACCATTTTAATGTCGCAGCGTACACCGACATGACTGTGTTAAGATGTCAGTTATGACTTATGACGTAAAACAAATAAATAAAAAAACCCGGCCAAGAGCATGTCTGACATGCCCAGGATAGGGTTCCGTAGCCATTACGACGTGTACTATCTGTATTCAATAAGTAATATTATTTATTCTAAGGATTTTGTATTTACGGAAATTCCCAAGTAGAATATTTTCTAGGTCAGGCTGCTTATTTACTCTTAAACTACTAATAATTCTTAAGCAAAATAAGCCGTTATAGTTTTCCTTCTTAATTTGAGATATTTCCTCCCATCCTGATTTTCTTCAATAATTTTATACCACTGTTGGTTTAGCTTTTAGAGGGGGGGAGCTTGAGCTTTAAAGTTGAATATTTCCCAAACGAATCACTGTATCGAAAAATCGTCTTCACAACCCCGTAATGATTTTAAAAGACTTATCCAAGGATATCCCACACTATAAAGCAAGACAAGAAAAAAAAATCACCCCCACTTTACGCTTATGGGAGGTAACCTAAAAAAAATTTTTTTTTACATTTTATTTTATCACTTTCTTGGGGTCATTGCTATATATATATCCACGCAAAATTACAGCTTTCCAGCACTAATAGCCACTGCGCTAAGTCGCGGACAGACAGACAGACATGACGAAACTATAAGGGTTCCGTTTTGCCATTTTGGCTCCGGAACCCTAACAAGGGCGGATCCAGAAATGAGCCCATAAAATATCAACAACTCAAAGAAAGTCACTGATCTGTTGCCGGCCTTTAAAAAATGAGAGGGAATAGGGGAAGAGGAGGGGTATTGGGCCCCCGGTGGTCTCACTGACCATACGAAACGCAGCAGGAGTACTGCTGCTTCACGCCGGTGTTCTGTGGGAGGGTGATACTGCCCCGTACGAACCGGCCCATTCGTGATGCAGCGGCTAGCTACAAAGTACAATTGTGTTAAAAATAAACTTGTTATATTTATACTTCTATAAAAGCTTGTTAAAGTATGAAAACAATAGAAAAATTACATGTTTAACAACACTCTAATGATTTGATTTTCCTATAAGTATCAAACTCCGCAACCGTCCGGGGAGGGCGTACGTACCCCTGTCCGCCCCCCTAAAACAGTACTAAGAATAAAAAAATGTGTGTCTCAAATGTTTACGAGTGAAATTACATTTGGAATTTATGAGCTTTGTGACATATTCGTGAAGTTTGTGATCCGCACTGAGCCCGCTTGAGAACTAAAGCCTAAGCCCTCTCATTCTGTAAAGAAGCCTGGGCGCAGATGTTGGATGTGTAAACGCCAAAGTTAACAATGATGTATGGTTCTTTATTAGGTACATTACCTCCACTGTAAATACGTGGGTGACCCATTTATCCAAATCCGATATTCTTTTTTTTAAATCTAGGTCCGCCATTTTACGTTCTGATGACGTCGTTACCCCAAAAGTAACAAAAAGAAGTTTTATCAGAAGCGGAAGGCGGCCATTTTTAGCGTTTCTCGTGTCATTTATCAGCTCCTGTTTGCTTTATAAGCCTTGGAATATAAACGAATAAAATCTGCCGAGCTCGTGTCGCCTCGAACAGTGTAGGGTTCCGTAGTTTCCCAACACGACATGGGGCAAATCATGTGGCTAGGTTGCAGAGACGTGGACATTCACAGGAGGACTAGTCTTAGTCTATAAGTTCAGATCGCTCAGCGTGCTATGGAAAGGGCTATGCTCGGTATCTCGCTGAGAGATAGGGTCCGAGCATATCAGAAAGACGAAAGTTGTTGTCATAGCCCAAAGGATTAGCACGCTGAAGTGGCAATGAGCTGGTCATATTTACCGTAGAACCGACAATCGTTGGAGCAGGAGTGTCCACGTTTGGGAAAGCATACTGTAGGACGCCCTGCGGCACATTAGACTGATGACCTTAGGAGGACAGCTGATACTCCCATGGCATGCCACTGAGTACGATCCTCGGCCACTCTCATCCAGAAAAAAAATATATACCGCCGCCTCCGGCGAATAAAATGATAATCGCAAAAACGTAACTTTTCAGGAAAAATAAAAAACACAATTTTGCCAATTACTTCTAAACAAGTGGACGTAAACTGATGATAGTCAGCGTTACGGAAAGCTAATTTTTTAAGAATTCTTCTTTTTTTAGTGTCACTTATATAATACATATTATAAAGGAGTTATTTAAAAAATTAGAAGTTAGTGGAAATCGATCATCATCTGTGATTTATAAAGTCGATTATCATTTTATTCCCGCTTTTTCAAGGGTTTAAAATACGTATTGTATGGTTGTTTTATCATTTTATTCTACTATTTTTACGGTTCGATTAGTAAAAATAATAGTTACAAATCATCTTATTCTCGTTAATATTGTGAAATTTGTTTTATGATAATGTAATTTATTTGGTATTGCAATGAAACAATAACATGGTAATCAACTTTGGCTTTATTTCAATTATTAGGTTAAAATTAACAGAATCTCGAAAAACACTAAAACAATACAATTTATTAGGTACTTATTACTTGATTCTTATTCTTGATCATCATCTTCATCATCATTATTCATTTCAGAGTTCTTTACATAAGTCAAGGACTCATAAAAAGCATGATAGTAGCTTGGAATATCACCTGCCTTCAGGTCGTCGTATAATATAATTGGCAAGAGCTGGGTGTATAATACTGGTCTGGTAGTTCGGTTTCAAGGACAGGGCTTGGGCTGACTATAGATTTAAGTGTATGTCTCGTACCTCGCATGCTTCTTAATTTTTGGATTGACTCTGTGTTTATTCGGAAATATTCAGAATCGACGTCATATTAAAATTTGTATTTTAAAATTGACGGCTCTGCAGAAGAAACACTGACTTTCATTATTTTATTATTTATTATTATCGGTTAACTTTGAATCGTTGTTGTGCTTTCATTGCTGATCATCGTTTCGTCCGTTAAGATACTTTCTGTATTATTTTCTGGTTGTAGAGTTTCGTCCAAATCAGTAGCATCAAGGGTCCTTGTTTGTTCTTTGTGCTTGTCACCTTCGTAAGCATCAAAGGTCGAGGGCTGTTTGCAGTTCTGGAATATTTGATTTAGACATCGTTTTGATGACCGCTGCAATGAAGATTCATTCAACGCATGCTTTGAAGTTGGTGTCAAATCAGAAGTACAAATCTTGTTATTTCCACCGACTGTCGGTGAAGGTGATGCTATGAAATCTGCTGCATTCAAAATAAGCGAAATATTTGAAATAGTTGACGGAGTTCTCAATATATTCTGAGTGGCATGTTCAAAATCGGAGGCAGGATTTGGGTCGACTAAGGAACTGCTGTTTGTCTTGGTTCCCCGCTTGCTTTTTGTTTTTTGGACAGGTTCTATGTTCATTAGAGAATATCCAGAATCAACATCATATTTATACTGTAAAATTGAGGGCTGTGAGCAAGCGACTCTCACTTCCTTTATCTGTGTCCATGAAACTTTTTGCCCTACCTCATTTTTGACCCAATTTTTATTTTTTATTAGTTCTTTTATGTTATAAAACTTCTTTTGAAGCATTTCTTTAACGTTGTACTTTTCTCCGTTGACTTTCGCGTTCATAATGATTGCGTACATTTGGTCCGGGGTGTACACGACTCTATTTTTTAATTCTCTTTCAATGTTGGCGTGCACAGAGTCTCCCTCACTCTGGCCATCGTTGTCAAGACTGTGATGGATAGGACTCTGAAGGTCAGTACTTTGGTGGCTGGGAGTGTACTGCTCAAGACTATGATGGGCAAGAGTTTGATGTGGACTGTAATCGGGACTCTGATGGGCAGGACTGCGACGGACAGGACTTTGGTGAAACGGACTCTCATTGTCAATACTGTGACAGGCAGGAGTCTGAGGGTTAGGACACTGGTGGCTGGGAGAGTACTGCTCTGGACTATGATGGGCAGGAGTTTGATGGACTGGACTCTGATCGGGACTCTGATGGGCAGAACCGCGACGAACAGGACTTTGGTGAACCAAGCTCTCACCGTCAAGACTGTGACGGGCAGATCTCTGAGGGTCAGGACTTTGATGGTTGGGAGTGTACTGCTCAGAAATATGATTGACAAGAGTTTGATGGGCTGAACTCTGATCGGAACTCTGATGGGCAGGACTGCAACGGACAGGACTTTGGTTAACCGGGCTCTCATTGCCAAAACTGTGACAGGGAGGACTCTGAGGGCCAGGACTTTGGTGGGCAGGTCTATACGTCATGCTTGAATTACCGATAATCGTTTTATCTGAGAGTACACTGCTACAATTACTATTCCTCTGTAATGTTTCATCTAAATCATTACCGTCAAAAGGCGACGCTATTTCTTGTTCTCGGTTATCAAAAATACCTATAGAATTAGACGATGTTGACGGCTGAGCGTCGTTAAGGAATATTTGACTCAGACATCGTTTTGAATTCTTATGAGAGGGTCCTATACATTCATGTGTTGAGGTTGGTGTCAAATCAATAGAACAATTAGTGTTTGTTTCTGGAGTTCCCTTAAGTTGTTGATAAACGATTGAAGGTGATGCTATAAAATTCACAGAATTCAATACGAGGGAAATGTTCGATATATTTGATGGAGTGCTTATTATATTTTGAGAGGCTTTTTCTAAATAATCTGAGTCTCCTCCAATGCTTGAAGAACTCTTACTGCGCTGTAAATTTTGAAATCTCTCTGGGCTAGGCAAATATTCAGACACATCTGGTGAGAAATCTTGGTTCAATTCAGAATCATTTTCATCGCAATATTTTTTTTTCTCTAGATATTTGTCTTAAATCATATATATGATTCGTAGTCACTACATTTTTATCCGTCGCAGTTTATTCATAATATTCATTAAACGCGATGTCTTTTGTTTGTTCATTGTCACTCACTTCACTTATACGCCAATCACACCAATAATTATATAGTTTTAGAAATCGAACACTAAAAAGCCGACACAATGTTTTCGCGAGCCGGTTTGAGATCACATTGAGAGGCAGTTTGTTATTGTAAATAAACATTGCCACGTACCCTTAGCACTTGACATGTCGATATAGACCATTGCAATTTACATTCGACCCGTGCAATGTGACAAAAGAATATGGCAAGACGTTTTAGAGTTCCGTTTCAAATGCGTAGTTTTGGTGAGCGCCATTGCACAAACAGTATTTAGCGGTTTGCGACGAGAATAAAAAGATAACTGCGCATATCATTACTTAGCGATCTAATTTTGACGAGAACATAATAATATAGATGTTTGTCATGCGATGAGCTTTCAGTATTTTATGATAAAATTATTGCACACTTTTATTCTAGTTACAAGGTATATAAATAAAAAAATTGAATAGTATTGTATTATGTTTCAATTTTGTCATTTACCGTACAAAAATTACGAAAAAAATTGAGCTGGTGCATTGGCACCTACGGATTCCAAATATGGCATAAAAATAAAACTAAGATAATGGTGGTTATCATTTTGTTCTCCGGGGCCGGCGATACTTAAGTACACTACACACATAAAAATGTGTAGTAATTTTCTTAATTCGGAGGATAGCAGGAATGATTTTTTTTATCGTGATACTGGGGAACTAACACTCGCTCTTGTTTTCTTGTCCCTCAGTGAGTTATTTTCTAAGTCATCCGAAAAGATAATAACAAAACTACTTAGAAATTATCCATATTCGTCTAGTCATTTTAGCATAATTGTTATTCTTTCACACACACACACTAACCTTTTATTTCGGCACCATGTTACCCCACGGCTTCAAAATGTAAGGCCACGTCTGTCCGATAGCGATGTAAGCAGAGTGACTTACAAGTGACCACGGAACCCCGAAGATTAGCATCCCGGGGTCAAAGCCCCGACCCCGGAGTCTATTAAGATTGATAGTTGCCCGTTCGGTCGTTAAACCGAATTCAGGCCCTCGGGAGTAAAGTTAACTGAGATAAGTATTTATGTAAGCGTTTAGGCTTATTTAGGTAATTTAGTTGGAGCAATAAACAGGGCGATTGGGATTGATTAAGTTAGGTTATTATTAAAAGGTTGATGGCTGAGTGAGGTGCAACTGGTGCGAGGGCGGGACGCAATGGGTTTATATCATTGGCTACTAACTATTAGCGGGTCCTACGCAAAACGACTGCTTAAGCACTATTCACCGTGTTTTTTGATTTCTGTTAATTTCCACAAATAGTTTAGTGCTCGTACATCAATGATAACTACCTGGTTCAAGAAAATAGGTTGGTCAGACCGCGCGTGTATTTAGATCGTATTACTAAAACAAATAGATATTTTAAAAATGTAGCATCACTACATTTTTAACATAAAAAATTCACAATTTCGTATTAATTTGAGTTTTCTGTGCATCTATGTTTCAGTTTGTATTTAGTATTAAACTCAAGATCTGCCCTGTAGTATTTACACCGTACTAAGGATTTGTTTTGTTTTTTAGAGACGACTTTGGTTTTTTTTTTCTATAGAGCGAACTACAAGTAATTGTGTTTCGAAAATGACTGGTCATTAGAATGAATCCTCAAACATTTTACACGTGAATTTCAGAACAAAATTTTTGCTAGTAATGATAGAGCAAGGGATTAAATGAATGCGATAAATGCGCAAAAGCTCGGTGCGGCCTTAAAAAGAAGAGTGAAAAGGACGGCGCGATACAAACTTCTAATTTCGTAGTATAGCCCACTGTAGCCATGCAAGTTGTCTGTGCAATCTAAAAGCTTTTGCGTCAAGTTTATTTTACAGTGAAATATTTTAGAGACATCCACGAGGTAGTGACTGCATTTCTTTCGCATGATTTCAAACGGTTTTCAGTAATCAGTAAGCGGGATTTGTGACATTTCCTCTTGTTTTTTATACTCCCTGAGATAACAAGTGTATCGAAATCTTCCAAGGTCCTGCACCTGCTCGTATTTCAAATTCATAAAAAAACTCAGCTCTTTTCTTCATCAAAATCTTCTCAAAATTTTCGAGTGATGCGATGTCGAAAATCGGCTCTCTGGGCTATTAGAAGTATATACTCAAACTTAGTCTCCAAATGCATTTGATAGTGGATCTTCACTTGAAAGACATAAGTTAAACTATCGCTTAGCTTGAAAATTAATACATAGAATACTGTAAAACTGACGGCAAAGCGTTTCAGATTATTCTAGAAGACACCTGTATGTTTATGTAATGAAGTAAATAAATGATGAGTTCCATTCATTAGTGATAAATAGATTAGACGTAGCTTAAACTGTTACTTAAGTTGTGGTTGAACAAAGAGCGAGAGCGGGAGCGATTTATAACTTCTTAGTGAGGCCGCTTGTTTGGCTATTTATTTAACTGTGACAATAATTTTATTGTTATTAACAAACATAGTAACTAACTAGTAGTAACTTAGTATCCTAGTAGCTTATTAAGTTACTAGTTTTAACCCATGGCTTTTAAAGCACAACGTTCTCTCAAACAACGCCATCTATTGATTACAGGCGAACTTAACGCGTAATCTTAAAAGCCGAGATATCTACCTCAACGTTCTTGGACTGCGCACTCCATTCTTGTTTATTTATTAAAAAAAACCAACAGCTTAAAATACAATTTAAGTAATCGGCATAGCAACACAAAGCCAATTACAGGAAATCACAAATAATGATAAAAAAGTTACAATATCCCACATGTCTCTTCTATCTGTACGCCAAGTTTCCGATCAGCCGTTTTTGCGTGATTGACTAACAAACATCCATACATATTCGCAAACTTACTCATCTAATCTTCTTGTTCTATCTAATTTATAAAAATCTCGTGTCACGGCGTTTGTTATCGAACTTCTCCGAAACGGCTTGATCGATTTTTATGAAACATTTTGTCTAAGTATATTTGGTAGGTCTGAGAATAGGTAATAATAGGCTGTAATTTATATGGCAAAACAACGTTTGCTGGGTCAGCTAGTTTATAATATTATAGGGTAGGGTAGGTAGGTTACGTTGCAATATTTATTCTAAGCGTGAAGTTTGAAGACATTCAAGTCTGAGGTAGATAATTCATTTGTATTCGCAATTTTATAATAATTTAGACACAAAATAAATTATGTAAATATCAGGAACTGGAGGAATTTTTAAACTTGTTATCAGGAATAAAACAGACTTTGTTTTGTTTTAATAACTTAAATTTCTACTACTTAGATGAAAAAAACCCGCCTGTATAATTCCTGATCCCATGAGAATTCCGGGAAAATATATATTCTATGTCACTCTCGAAACTGAGACGAATCTAATGACACCTCACACTTCAAAATTCATTGAGCCGTTTAGGCTGCAGGTCGTGCCTAAGAATGATACATACATAAATACATACGCCTCCTTCGACAGTCGGGTGAAAAAGACACGAATTACATTTGACACCTTGTATTTTACCTCGCTCAAATCCCATTTCGTTAAGGTGCAAGGAAACCATTAGCTTTTACGTTCCATCGATAATATTAAATTCACTAAATTGATGTTTGTACTGGGAGTGGACTTTCATTACGGAGACAGCTGTCACTTTGTGTAAAACGTACTTTGTGTCAACATTGATAAATGTAATACAAATCTAACAAGTAACGTATCTTGTTGATAAGGAAACTGCGGTGTATTTTGCTTTATACTTAGACACAAGTTTATTTATTTATATAGAAGTAATAGAGAGTATGTTAGGAAATACGTCCGTGTTTCACGGTTGGCCGATTTCGTAAAGATGGAGAAAGACAAGATGTCCCGGGATCAAAGTTCAAAATGTCCCACATTATGGACATTTTTTCGAAGAGCTCAGTGTACGTTGTCACAGCATAATATATTCTACATACAAACAGACAAATCAAGTTTATCCCTGAATTATATTCAATATTTGTAGTGTTATTTATTACACATTTACAGAAAAAATCTAAGCGGTAGACATGCCGATGGCCGCTGATTGGTATGATAACAAATATTAAACTGCTTCGAATTCTCAATGCTTATCAAGTTATCAATCAGAGTAAGTAGGTACTGTAGGGGGTCTACGCTCTGAAAGAGAAAATACTGCAAAGAGCCTAACTTGATTGAACGTATTCAAAAGGAAACTTGGTTTTCAACTATAACACTATATTTATTTATAATTAATTACATCGCATTATATCAAATCACTTTTTCGTGGCACGGCCTAAACAAGAATGGCTGCCCAGATGGTCCGCTGTGCTTCGTTCATTTCTTTATTCGAATTCCAGAAGCTGCAAATTCAAATATTCGAAACAGCAACACGGTCTCGGTGGCCAGTGTCTACATATCCCTCCCTCCTATAAAGAAAGCATATGGCACATCTTCAGGCTTCTGCACCAAATTTTCTGCAGGACAGCTTCTCTTGGCATAAGCACCTACATAACTTTTTTTAACTCAAAGCCTCACTGAGAAGCCGCACAGACAATACAGACAGACCAAACTAAAATGACACGCCCATTTAATTGCTAAATTTCGATGTGTGAAAGCAAATACTAATTACGCCACTTTGTTTGTGTTGCTGCTCCCACGTTTGAGTCTAGTCAACCGAATGACCAATGACTAAAGCCCCGTATTCATGGTAAACATTTGTTGATCTACTGGCACAAAGTTGCTGGAAACTTTGTTTACGGTATGACCTCTTGTCCACACGCCAGTCCGCGTCAAAAGGTTGCATTTAGATATATTATCAGTTGCATTGCACCTCTAATCGTATGTAACGTTGTGTTTTCTCCAATGACTCGAACTGACCAAGATCTGATTAATCTGGCAAGTATTTTTTATTAACATAAAGAAACATAACAAATTTGGTACAGAATCGAAGGCTAATAACATCTAGTGATAAATTGGTGTAGTAAATGTTATTCACAAAATTGGTGGTATTTGTGGGAAATTCTTAAGGGGTTTTTTATAGTCCAAGTGTTGTGATGGCTGATGTGGCTCAAAAGCAGCCCATTTGAATTTTATTTTGTTGCTGCAAGAGAACTGTAAGTAAATGTGGTTACTGAGATTTTAATTAGATTCTGTATAATCCACGAGGCATTATTTCTCATTCATGTGGTTAATTTCAGCATCAAATTCAGTGCATGCGGCTGAGGGTGGGAAAGCCAGCGTCGAGTTAATCCTGAGCTTCAGTTGAATTACTCCGGTAAGAATCATCCAGATCACTTCACTTTTCTGCCACATGCTTTTGCATTTTGCAAGTATCTAATCGAAGCAATTTCTTCTTCTTTCCAGCCGGTTAGGGTTTTTTAGTTTTTTGGTATCTTTTTAGTATTTCTGTAATTTTTGATTAAAATGATGCTCATCATTTTCATATAGATTTTGTCCTTTTGCACCTCCATCTGGGAGCTTAAGCTTTAGTTAGATTCAGATTTCCGGGCTAGATATATCTAATTTTGTGTTCTGAGAACTATCCTTTCTGTGGAGCATCATTGCCTTAGCTGTGCCATCTGCACCTAGCTTTTGCCACGTCGTTTCTTCCATTGCTGAGACCAGAAGACTTATCTCCATCCTGTGGGATCCGTGCGGGCCATCTTCGGTGTTGGCACATAGAGGCGACGCCCCAGCATCGCGCTCGTCTCACACTGTGCTCATCCTTCTGCTGCCGGACAGGTGTCACAGGAAGGTAGCCTCTGGCCAGGTCGGTGAAACCTTGAAGTACATAGGTATTATATTAGGGAATTATGATTTAAATTTTGTTAGTTGAGAATTGAAATTGATGGCAAGTTTTGATTTCCTTAGGGACTAACATCTTTAGGCTTAAATAAATTGTGAAACTAGCATCTAAGAAGCGCCTTCTGCATCACACCCGCTTGCAGCTGAGCTAAAACCAATTTTGTAAATTGTCTGGTATCAATATACAAGTGGTTTCACATTTATCTTTACTTTGCGCTGTATAGAGTCAAAACAGAAATAAAGATTGTGTTTATATACTAACTTTTTCCTTCTAATCCTTTAGTTAGAGCCCTAATCACTCAGAGCACGCCTCCAGACATTATTCTGTTATTTTCAGTGTAGCGAAGGCTACTTTCAGCTTTTTTGTATCATTTTGTATTGCCACCAGCGTTCCCTCATCCGGGCAGGGACAACTGTGATGCATCGACACTACGAAGGTAACACGTAGTTTTTTCCGAAATCTTTATTTGTTCCCTAGTGAACTGCCCATGTAGTACATGCAATTTAGTTTCTACGTCCTTTTGTGGCATATTCAGGTTAATGGAAATCTTGTCCCATGCAACGTTTCTCTTGTTTCTGTCTTTATTTTCCCTTTTTTGAAGGATCCTATACGCTTTTCGATTGAGACAGTTCTATTAATTTCATCACTTTTTCATTGTCCCACACCACGGCCAAAAAGTTGAAAAATGTCTAGAAAAGTTGCAAACTTGTCCGCACACGTTAACATTAGTTGCTGAACTGATGTTTTCGGTCACCAAGCAGCAACACGGCAACACGCAGTGAGCAACTCTGCAACACTCAGTGTTGCCCGCAATATGTTGCCAACAACTCAGCAACATGTTGATTCAACAATGTTGCTCAACAAATGTTTACCATGAATACGGGGCTTTAGTCGCCTACGTAACACAGACCTGTCACACTTCTGATTCTAGTTGTCACGAAACACTTTTTCTGCCATTTCTTAAGGAGGGTCACGTGTACAGCACTTACGTATTTCGCATCATCACCATCATCTCCTACTTAAATACGTTCCACTGCAAAGCACAGGCTTCCTCTCAAAATAAGAGTGCTTCGACTATAATTCCCATGTGGCCCCAGTGCAAATTGGGAGCTTTACATACACCATAGAATTGCCTGTGTGATGCGTGTTTTCCGTCACCGAAAAGGTCAAAAGTGCGAGCCAGAACTCAAATCCATGATCCCCTGCTCTATTCAAGTCAAACCACTAGACTTTTAGTAATCTTAATTACTCTTTGTCGGTCTCTTCTTGAATGCTCCTCTCATACAGTCGAAGGTTGACTGAAAGAGATCCCTTAAAATAATAAGTTCGCCTTTGTGCATGTATCTCAATGGTTGTGAAGATTATTATTTTTTATTTTTGTACAATAAAGCGTTCAGGTACATACAACCTAATGTCAAAACACATAATTATATTACACATACTAATATCAAAACTTGTACATAGATGAAAACCAGAACAGAACCGTCATATAAATGCGGAACATATCATGCACGGTACTTTGGTGGAGAGAAACGCGCGTTATATGCTACATTCTAAGTGCTTTGTGCCTATAAATAAGGCTAGGTTTTACACTAAGCGGATCTTCTTTATAGGTAGAAAGCTAGAACACGCGAAAGATCAATGCCCGAAGGAAAAAGACTTACAAGTCCTAACGCTGTTCGACGCGACAAAATTCTGTTCCACGCTTACGCGTCCGACTACGTGAGAGAGATACCATTTCACTCACGATGTGCGTTATGTATACTAAGTAGGCATCGAAGGACCAAATATCTAATAATAGTCGGTAATGTCTGTTCTATTTGAAGTCTTAGAAAGTAGAGCAAAGAATAACACAGCAAAAATGACAATACCACACATAGGTACACCTTGAAACATTACGGTGAAACTTTGGAATCAGCGCCAGTATTTACAGACTGGTACAACTAATAATAATCTTTTCTCGAAGGCCCAGCAACGCATACGCAACTCAACTTGTGTTATGGGTTTCCATCGGCGGCAGTTATTTTTTTTTATGAGGTAATCGGCCTGCTCGTTTTCCTATCATATAAAAAACATCTCCGCTTTTTATAATACTTGGGACTAAGCAACAAATTGAAAACATAAATAATTATAACCCTAAAATAACTCTAGACGGTGTTGGCGTTGAGAAAGTAGAAGAAGCTCGAAGCCTTGGCTTACTAATTGACCACAAACTTCGTTTTGAAATGCACGTGACAGAGACAGTTCGCAACTGTTTTTATAGGTTGAAAATTCTATACAATTATCGTGATTTTCTCAGTGTCAGTACAAGAATAAATTTATGCGAATCGCTTATACTATCCAAACTTAGTTATTGCTTTACGGTGTACTGGCCCTGTCTCTTGGAACGATCACGCAGGCTACTCCAAAGAGTGCAAAATGTTTGCGCCAGATTTTGTTTCGTAATTCCGCCGCGTACCCATGTAACACCATTCTTGAACAATGCAGGAATTTTAAAGCTATCTGCTAGATACGAACTTTTATTGTCTTGCTTGCTGTTTTATACTATTAAGTGGCAAACACCCAGCTATCTTTATAAAAAACTCGTTTGGTCCTCCTTCAGTCGTTCAATTCGTGCTTCGCGAAAAGTAGTGTTATGCGTGCCCAGACACAAGACTGTCGCTTTTAGGGGGAGCTTCAGATACCAATCCACTAAGTGTTGGAATAATATTCCCCCACCACTCCGCAACATTGAATCGAAATCCAACTTTCGTATTAAGCTCAGATCGCATTTACTGTCTCTCCAGAAACTCTTATCTTGAAAAGTTCTGAACCCTCTCACCTCAACTATATCTCCTTTTCGTTTTTCGCTTCACTTCTTAGACAATTTAATTTAAAGCCTTTATAAATATGGGTAGTACCTAATTTATACATAAAAGGAAATGCTTGTAGTACCTAATTAATTAAATTCAAAATTTTCGCTGATACTTTTTGATTCCCATTTAATAATTAAACTCATTATATGACGAGATTGGGCTGAGTTTATCACGTTGGTCGGAGTCCTTACTCGGTATGGGTACTGGCAGAATATCAGCGCTGCGGCTTGCTGCAGCATTATGCTGAGCCAGCGCCTATTCTTCAGTGCATCACATGGCTTCTCATCTAATATGTGTCTGATATGTTTAATTGTTATTTTATGTTTATTGTTAGTTTTATTATTCTTTAGTTACTAAGCCATGTCTTTGTTTTGGAGAATAAAGATTATATCTATCTATCTATCTATCTATCTACTGCTGCCAGTAATAAGTAAGGGAACACGGAAGGAAAGCTATCTATGAAAATACTCAACGCTTTATAAATTGTAGGCAAATAATCTAGTACTTAATACGTTAATATGATTAACGTATAACAGCAATAAAATTGTTTAATTTCAGCAATTTTCCAATAAACCATTATTAAATAATCCGCGGATGGAGTGCTTAAAAATTACCAGTAAAATTTGCATTACATTTTTACATGAAGGCGTTCCTCGTTTACGCAATAATGTTTTCAAACATTTTAAGATAGATAGATAGACATGTAAGTTTAATGGTGATTATAAACTGCAAATAACGTTATACTGAGTATCAGTTGGCGGCGTTGGATTCGGTGGAGCATCGACGAAGACTCATTTGGTGATGGTCCGTCGATCGGTGACACCCACAGAGCCTCAACCGTCGTAAAGTTGCTTGTTTGCCAGTTTTTTATCGGATAAAAATTTTAGTGAGTGTGCACAGGTATTACTTGATTTAATTCCTGCATCTCCAATTTACCAACCAGGCGGGGGGAGCGTCTTCATCCTTATGTGGTTAGTATTCCATTTCACCCGCACGAAGCGGTTCGGAACTGCTAAGGAATGGAATTCGTACCCGTCGTTCGTATTTCCAGATAAATACAACCTAGGCCTCTTCAAGGCTAGCGAGTGAATAGGTTGTTACTGAATCAATGAGATACACACTTGACCTCATCTGTATTTTTCATCTGGTGAGAATTAATGGTCTACACAGGTCATTTTTATGTAAAAAAATATAGCTGATGATCTTAAGGGAAGACTAGTGCCTGCTGTAAGGCACTATGATGAGTTGGAACCATTTTGTGATAATTTGTGCCTGTGTTTCTTTTTTCTTTATTTTTTGTTAATGTCTCGAATAAATGTTTTACTTTGTTTATTTGAAAGAAAGAAAGAAAGAAATATTTATTTGTGACAACTAACATAGACAAAAGAAAATTAAAACAGAATAAGCAATAAGAGCAAAAATAACACAATGAAAAAAAAATATAACATGCTTATGCCACAAAATGGTCCCAAATCAGCAAAATATTGCCAATCTTGCGAACGGCGCTGATCTTCCTTTGGGACCATAAAACCATAACAGTAAAAAAAACACAAGAAATCAAAGTGAAACCAACAAGTTGAGAGTTAGAAAAATAAAACAAAAAATACATAAATCAATACTACAGGCCAGTGTCCTTTACCCTATCGGTCATAGTAAAAAATAAAATAAAGAGCAATCATAGACAATAAAAAAAGAAAAAAAACCTAAATCCAAATATGGCTGGCCACGCCAACTTGGTATAGTTAAGATACTACATGTACAATTTCCTTAATTCTTGAAGTATATCGTATAGTAAGACCATTTTGTAAGTTTTTCTACCGTGTTCGTAACTGTCATGAATTCATGACACGATGAGAGTTAAAGATAATTTTGAAGAAAAAATTGCAGTTAGGATGTGGCCGCAAGCGTAAATTAGTAAATTTTAAACCTACAAACCTACAAAGTTTTTCCATAGGTATTTGTGAAGGACAAAGTGACAACCTCGTTTATTTTAATGTATGCTCTTCCTACATTGATATTAATTGGTAACAAAGTGAAAAACAAGTAAAAGATTAAAAGGAAACCATTTAATTAGTTTCTATTTCTCAACCAACTGCGCTGCATCCGACGAAAATAATGTGTATGTTTAAATAATGAAAATGATTCGTACAGTTGGATTCATCCAGAACCATAATAAGATTAAAATTAATTCTTCAATAAATGATACAATCTGAGGCCATAAATTGTAAAATGCGTAGGCGTTAGCAAACACCATCACCATATTTTTCTATCGCCATCCTATACTTTTTGAGAGATCACAATGATTGCAATTGCTGCCATTTCTTGATTCTGCTTTACTAGATTTTTGTACATAAATATTCTAAGACCAACTCTTATACTTTAATTATTATTAAGTATCATACCACAGATTCACGTTGTATATTTGGCATGCAATTTACAATCATCGTAATGATAGCATAAAAAATATACTTGAAGTAACATAATTACGATTTAAGTAGAGTTTTGTCTGGCATGTTTCGGCCTTGTCCCTTTTTCAAGGATTGACAACAAGTTGGGCAAAAGAAGACATCAACATTCTGAGTACCTTAAAATAGAATAAATATAGCCGTAGCTTAGAATTTATGTAAATATATTGTAGATATAACGTTTACGTGGCCCTATTTCATAATTATCACGTTTATCCTTATGCTTGCTTTTTAATTGTTTGCTTTGTAAATACGCAAATTTTTGGCATTTTAAACGATCGTCTCGTTGTTCATAAAAACAATACGCCTTGATTTCATTAAAACTATTGCCATTTTGAGGATAGCTTATTGACTGAAATGTTTCTTCGAGGACAACGTGACAGTGTTTGAAACGCTTCCTACTTACTAATTTTAAAACTTTTTAAAGTGACATTTTATTTGCTTGGCTGTAAATCGCTCCCGCCTATGCCCGTGACCGCAACCTTAGTTTTAACTCTGGCTGACTGGCGCTGACTTTTTTGTGAATAACATAACTTCTTTTTACTTGCTCTCGTGTGGCGAAGCTAAACGTGGTAAGTTCCCTTTACCTAGCCCTTTATGTCCTTAAAACCAGTGGCTCCATGAGGAGCTATAATTCCTTTAAGATTTTTCCTACAGTCTTTGTTCAGCCCTATATGTCGTTAAGTTAAGGAAAAGTGTACCGAACGCAGTTGTTGTAAAGTCGAAATTCGTGTGCGATATTTTCAAACCGGCAGTATCGACACAGTGTATGTATACCCAAATTACCTAAGTAAGTAATCTGCAAACGATGCGTCGAATTCGCCTCATACAAGGTGTACGGGCTACTTCGAAATTTGAAATTCGAATCGATACTATTAGCGTAAATGGAACGGCACAATACGAAATTTGAAAATCGAATTTTGAAGCACAAGTCAGTGATCCGTCACTCAATAGAATAAAGTACTTCTCCACCGCAACTTCACGTATTTAGCAATTCCATTCTCTTTGGTAGCTGACACTTCAAAATATACTTTGTGACTTCTAATAACACCGTTGACGGTAAGCCGACTGGTATTGAATAAATCGGCGGTCAAGCGCGATGGACGTATCTGTTGTTGAATGTTGACACCACAAGCGAACCGGCACAAAAGTTTAAAATTGCGATATAATGTCTGTAAAATATAAAATAAAATAAAAGTTTATTACTTAGGCACTTGGAACCCAAAACAAATCTTCGGGTCTAGTCGTATTTCCGATCTTTCCCGATGACATGGCTTTCAGTGACGGCGCAGGACTTGAATTTTGTGTGGACAAGAGGTATTTTGCGAGACCCTGAGATCTTGCACCACACATTTAAATGACGTAATTTTAAGGCACTAGTCCCACCAAGGGAGAGAAACCGACTAGCTATCGAATATTTTCTCGCTCAAGAAACGAACACAAGATAAACAACCCGTGTCGGTAAAAGAGAAACACATATATATTTTATAAATAAATAAATATCACGGGACAATTCACACCAATTGACCTAGTCCCAAAGTAAGCTAAGTAAAGCTTGTGTTATAGTTGATCGCTGACTGTTCACACTGCCGGTGAGGACTCTCTCTTCATTAGTTGATCGCAGCGATAAAAGCTATCAACGATAAAACTCGCTGAGCGATGCACGCTTGGCGGCTGAGAGACCAACCGAGAGATAGGAGCCCCGCCCGAGCGAGTGGCGCGAGAAATCGTCCGTCGCACTTGAATACTTGCTTATAGTCGAGCGACAAAACTGTCCGAATTACACACTCGCTTCTCGCTGCTCGCCGACTCGTTTCTAGCTCTAATCGCTTCTCGCTCACGGCGGTAGGACTAGTGCCTAAATAAGCAAAAAAACGAGAACCTTTCAAGGCGCGAGGCCCATAAGACCGCGAGGCAGCGGTGCCAAACTACGTCACTGATTCAGTTTAAAAATAAATATTCAGTATAATATTTTAGTTTAGGTATTACCTTATTATGGTTTAAAATTATTACCCGAAACTCTGAATTTATATTAAAACTGACGAGCCATTAGTGTCGGGCGAGACACGAATAATAAATGTGATTTGTAACGCTAACTTTTAGCTTAGTATAAGAACACTAGCTGTTGCCCGCGACTCCGTCCGCGAAGAAAAGTAACCTAGGGCCTATTCTCAGACCTGCCGAATGCAGATAAAAATGTTTCATAAAAATCGGTTGAGCCGTTTCGGAGGAGTTCGGTAACAAACACCGTGACACGAGATTTTTATATATTAGAAGAAGATTAAAAATAAATAGAAATAAATATTAGGGGACAATCTTACACAAATCGACCTAGTCCCAAACTAAGCAAAGCTTGTACCTACTAAGGGTACTAGACGACGATAAACATACTTATATAGATAAATACATACTTAAATACATAGAAAACATCCATAACTCAGGAACAAATATTCGTGCTCATCACGCAAATAAATGCCCTTACCGGGATTCGAACCCAGGACCTCTTGCTTCGTAGGCAGGGTCACTACCAACTAGGCTAAAGCGGTCGTAAAAAGAAAGATTAGAAGATAATAGTTCTTTATTAGGTACCTACACTAGGCTTTCAGTAACCACACCAAGGATGTCCAACATAATTTTGTAAACGGCCAGGACGAAATGGAAAGTGACCTTTAAATATAAATAAATCAGCAATTGTCAGTTAGACAACTATGGGCGGATTTGAAGTTAGTTAATCGCAATGAATCTTAAATCCAAATACTCAATCCAGCAAACCTTAGAAATGCTCAATTTACCATGTACAAAAATTGCCGCAACAAGATGGATTTTAAATGTTAGGTGTTTTTATTCGGCACTGTCTAAGTGATTTAGAAGCGGACTGAAAAACAGAGGTATATCTTCTTGTTGCCTACAATTATATTATCATCGGTCAGAAGACAGACACTGTTGAACAAAGGGATCTCCTTTGACACGTTCATCATTTATGTTTTATAAAGTTTTTTCTATACGTTCATGGTGCTAAAACTGGTGCATTGGGCCACGTCTAGATAAAAAATTAGTACAAACTTTATCTCAAAAATGAGTCCTACCTCTGTGCATTGCGTGTGCTCTCAGTTAACTACTGTAGGGCGAGCTTGTCGGTCCCGCAATGAACAAAGAAAATGCTCGTTACTCCGCTGCCCACTATGGGGAGGTACTACAAAATTCGATTTTCTAACTTCATATCCTTCATATCCCTTTCACTCCTGTGTTTAGTACTATTAGCGTGAACGGAATGGCATAGTACGAAGTTTGAAAATCGATTTTTGTAGTTTAAGGCCTGCTGCCCACTGTCCCAGTTCTGGACCTATACTTCATTTAATTTAGAATTAGAAACCACAACAACGTTATATTGCGGCTCGTGAACTGTAATCTCTTTACAATTTGTACTAGAGTAACAATTGACGACACGCAAATAAAGTGACATTAAAACAATTTTATTTTGCGGCTCCCAGACTATTGTACTGTACTATTTGCTAGGTAAGAAATAGTTGACCAGACGCAATATAATGTTATTGTCGTTTCTAATTCTAAATTAAATGAAGTATAACATTAGCCGTCTAGGGCTATCTTGGAAGGAGAAACGCTTCCATATCACTTATACTGTGTCGAATACAGGCCAAGTAATCATTGCGAGCCTCACCCCTACGTGGCAGGCATACCACGCACGAATTATGCCACTCTTTCACTCCCATTGATGAGTCGAGGGGAAACTCGACGAAATTGGGCCGAAATTAGGTGGGCATTGACCTCTATTATATATGAGTACGCTGGAGAGGCTTTGACGACGTGATATTGAAGTTATTCTCTTCTTCTTCACCATCATCATCATCATCATCCTAGCCTGTGTTCATCACACTGCAGGGCACAGGCCTCCTCTACGAATCAGAGGGCTTGGGCCATAGTTCCCACGCGCGCTCAGTGCGAATTGGGAACTTCACACATACCATTGAGTTTCTTCTCAGGTGTGTGCAGAGGATCGTGGGTTCGAGCCCTTTGAGTTTTTCGGAACTCATTTGCGAAATTACATTTGAAATTTACCAGGAGCTTTACGGTGAAGGAATAAAGGTGCGACCAAACCGCCGCTTAAAAAACGGTGACGTTACGGAATCGCAGTGACGCACCGTAAACGTCACAACTTTACTATGGAGAGCATGCGGTAAATTCTGACGTTTACGGCACGTCACTGCGATTCCGTAACGTTTCCGTATTTTAAGCAGCGGTATGGCCGAACCTTAGCATCTTGAGGAAACCACACTTGCGAAGAAATTCAAAGGTGTGTGTGTGAAGTTTCCAATCCCCACTGAGCCCACGCGGGAACTACGAACCAAGTCATTCTGAAAGGAAGCCTGGGTAGGCTGGGATGGATTTTAGTTAGCAGCGCATATGCCATACTCTGCTATTGCAGGTGTCTATGGGTGGTAGTGCTTATTTACCATAAGATAGGAGACTATTTTATTAGGGATAGAAAGAAGGGGCGAGAGAGAGGGGGGGGGGAGGGGAGAGAGAGGTATATATATTTTTTACACATATTCGATATACAGGAAAAAAAATCTTTTGGCAGGAAAAGATACAAATAAAATAAAAAAAAACATCTAATAGTTAAATTCGCCTTGCCAATGGCCATAAGCTGCAACGCTGTTTTTCTGTGGGTGACATTTAAAAATTAAACACAAAAATATACCCACTGCGATATAACGCGAACGTCAGCGGAAAGTGTAGTTCATAGCAAAACCTAAATACAAATACTTCAGATTGAAAATGAATATTGAATACCGACACGCTCGGCAGGAGTGCTTGAAATCGATAGAATAAAATAACTCATTATTTTGTATTCCCGTAGCCTATCCACCGTTCTCATTTAATAGAAGTCAGTGGGCACTGATTATGTCGAGATATACATATTTTATATTACAAGTAATCAGTACGTGGTTTGTTATTCAAAATTATCTTAATAAAAGGTAATAAAATGGAATTTCTTGATTTGAGGCATTAGAATGGTTAACGACGTATTGTTTGATTAAGTTATTCGTAGATATGATTTTGGGGATGAATGCTAAGAACAAATTGTAAGGAATTAGGCATACTTACTGATTTTAGTCATTATTAAAATACTAGCTGTTGCTCGCGACTCCGTCTGCGAATAATATGGGTATAAAAATAGCCTAAGACCTATTCTCAGGCCTACCAAATATAGACAAAAAGGTTTAAAAAAAAATGGGTCAAGCCGTTTCGAAGGAGTTCGATAACAAACACCGTGACACGAGATTTTTATATGTATATTAGAAAGAAGATGTACTTGTTACAAAGTAGTGAAATAAATAGTTTCGAATAGATATACACTGTTGGACTTTACTGTACTTTCGCTGTGGGTTGTGAATTTAATTCTATTTAGAGTTCCGTATTCAATGGGTGCCAATGAGAGTATGTTATAGTATTTTCAATGTAGTATTGTGCGGGTGACATTTTGACACACCGTTTAGTTACACTAAGAAAAAAACGTTTAGGTTCACTTCGTCCACATTCCCATTTTGACAACTTCCTAGTTCGTCAGCAATCCTATTTCGTCCAGAATCTAAGATATTCTGATATTGTCTAAGATATTCTGATTCTCACTAACGGTTCATTTACTATTAAAATGTGATCGTCTACGAAAATATAGCATGGAATTTCATTCGTATATTTTACTGAGCTTGCTTTGCTTATGTTTACGTAGACGACATCACAAACAAAATGGCCGATCAAGCGGCACGGTGTTGAACTATATGCCTGTTGTTCCAGATGATGAGTTCGGAGAGAAATCTGTGTCCGTCCTGTTGGACGGCGAAGAGTCTGAACTAATATTTATTGACCACCCCAGTACTGAAATGTCGGTTAGTAATAGAACTGTCCCTTTCTGACTACGTTCTAGTGAAAACTCATTTTTTTATTAGAATAGGAGCCAAATTTTATAGTTTTGGCTATTATTTTGGTGATCAAGTTGTAGTTATGGTATAATTTAAAAAAAAGGAAACCGTAATATTTCTGGATTCGATAATGTACCTGTACTAATGTTAATCTGGTACAGTCGAAGACATAAATATGTCATCGCGTCAAAATATGTAAAAATCAACCTTATGGTTAATAGCGATGGCTCTTCCTTCGTCTAGTGCCAGCATTAGACAATATATATGGTCTCTGTTAACGTGGCTTCTCGTTCGTTATCAGGTCATCGTTGAGTTTTGCGTTTTTGTACGCAATAGTGTTGTTGCGATATCGATAGTCTATCGATAGTATCGTGATACTATCGTGGCCTTGAAAATCAGTCATACTATCGATAGTGAAAAATAGGCGATACTATTGAACTTAGTCGATACTGTTGATAATATCGATTGATGAAAATAAGTAATACTATTGCTAAAGATCAATAGTGTCGATAGTATCGACTTTTATGACGCGATACTAACAACACTATCGATGTATCAACCAAGTTCAATAGTATCGCCTAATATTCACAATATTCACTTTCGATACTATCGATAGTATCGCAGCATGTCGATATTTCCGATAGACTATCGACGCTATCGTCTGTTTTCTCAAGGTCAACTATCGCTATCGCAACAATACTGGTACCCAACAGCCTTCCTAAGTACACCCTGCTTCCAGGTGGAGAACTGCCTGTCTACGTACGAGCCTCACGCCTGCGTGGTGATATACTCCGTGGTGGCCAAGAGTTCGTTTACGCGGTCTGGTGAGATCCTGGCGTACCTGGCGCGGGAACTGTTCACCACGGAACGGACTGTGGTGCTGGTGGGAAACAAGGCTGACCTGGCCAGGGCACGGCAGGTCTCTACCAATGGTAAGGAAATTTCTGTCTTGCTAATATTATGAATTATACACGGTGCTTAGAAGAAGGGTGTAGGGGTTACTCGACTTCCAGACATCCTGTAAATATAAGTTATTGTGTGTTTTACACTAACACGGCTGGAAGTTCGGCGGATGGTTTGTCGCAGTTTCAAGGGGCATCCATTGTTTTTATTTTGCTTTCACACTGTTTTTGCTTATACTTTGTTGCTTTTTTGGGTCGTTTTGAAGGGAATGCGCATGATTTTAGGCTTGAGCTTTAATTATTAGGGCAAAAATTAGTTGATTCCTTTGTGTGGCCAAAGCTTCCTATCTATATAGTTGTATGGCTAGCTTTCGCTACACAGGGAACGCGAACTCGATCGTGGTTTCGTTTTGTTGGGCCCTTGGGTTATGTGCAATTTCTTTGAGGGTGACCCAATTAATTAAGTAATGTCGTAGGTAAGGATATTTTGAGCTTTGTTTATCTGTGCTCTCTTTGTACTATTTTGTGGCAATAAATGATTTTGTATTTAAGTGTTTCACTTTTTTTGTTTTTACATACTATAAAAAAACACTTTCAAAAGGTTTTATTTGTCTATCTCGTGTACTCAGAGGCCGTGGTGGCTTGGTGGTTTGACTCATAACCTCTAAAGCAGAGGGTCGTGAGTTTGAGCCTGGGCTCGCAATTTTGAATTTTTCGGAATTTACGTGCGAAAAACATCTTGAGGAAAAATGCACGGGTATGTATTACAATACCGAAGTACGAAAGACCGAATGTATTAAAACATCGAATGGGTCAAAAGACCGACACGATTTTTTTCTGAAACCGTTAACTTTTTAAGATTGTTATAAAACAAACCTAACCTAACCTAATGGGTTCTGTATGATGCCGTTTTAATAAATTCTGAAAAGTTTACGGTTTCAGAAAAAAATCGTGTCGGTCTTTTGACCCATTCGATGTTTTAATACATGCACATACCTGTAAAGTAATTCGATGGTGTGTGTGAAGTCCAACCCGCACTAGGCACGCGTGGAAACTACGGCCTAAGCCCTCTCGTTTGACGGGAGGCCTGTGCCCATGATGATGATGATAATGATGCTAATGAAACGTGCTTTTAATATTTTTGGACGGTCATAGATTTAGAAGAGCGTAGTATACGCATACATTAGGGCTAAGTAGATAAAATGTAACGCCACATAACCACTATCACCACGGCTTTCAAAAAGCAGTTTTATTAACCTCGTGAGGTCCAGTGTTCTAAATTTGGACCATACCTTTTTCTTCATCGTCATCCGGTTTCAAATGCTGGTAGTCAAAATTAGCAGATCTTACAAGTATCAACCAAAGAATTGGACTTTAAATTCCATTCATTCAAAATAATTACAATACAATAATAACCCCCAAAGTAAGTTAAGATTCTCAACGTCAAAGATTTCAACTCTCCCAACCCTCCTTCGTACCAAGTTGTGTAATATCTGGACATAACTAAATAAACAGTGTTACCGTTCAAGTCCAGGCAAACATCCTAAGTCAATGTAATGTAATGGCCTCGGAGAAGCGGACGGGTTCGAATTTTGCGTACTACGTGTGTATACCTACTCATACTATTAGTATACCAGTTGGCGACCAAATGGCCTAGTTGTTAGAGAAACTGACTACAAAGCTTGAAGTCCCAAGTTCGATTCCCACGTCGGGACAAATAATTGTATAACTTAAAAAATACTTAAATATTTATCTATCTATATAGATTATATAACTCAGTGTCTATATAAGCAATGTTTATCCGTTCCCTAGTAGTACTCCCCTTTGCTTACCTTGAGGTCAATTGGTGTGAATTGTCCCGTGATATTTATTTGTTTATTCTTATTTATTGTACGGTACACGGAAAAAGCACATCTAGTCACCTTTTTGAAAAATGTGATTTTAATATCAAAATGTAGAGCTCGTAAAGTACCTACTATAACCCGTGAAACTGTTATATCTCGTCCATGTTCGTTCATGTTCTTTTTCAGAAGAAGTTAACTTTGAGCATCATCTCTTTACTAGTTTTTGTTTAATTTGCTGTTTTAGTTTTGTGTCAAATATAGTAAGTCGAATTTATCCCACTTCCACTGGTCGGATAAGACAAGCAAAGTCGACATAGAGCGTAATCAGCAAATCAGTTTGCATTTTTTTTAACATAAACTTAACAATATTTTCTACGGCCATCTAGTTTAGGTTAATGCATCATGTGCCAGCTGTCAAACTCAAGACTTCTACAGGAGTCGCACGTGCACCTAAGTCCCAGCCTATATAGGTACGTCCCGTTGCAGGGCACAGGCCTTCTCTCAGAATGAGAAGGCTTGGGCCGTAGTTCCCACGCGTGGTAAATTTCAAAAGTAATTTCGCACAAAACTCAGAGGTGCCAGCCGGGATTTGAATCCACGACCTTCTGCTTGAGAGGCCATAGGTCAAACCGCTAGGCCACCACGGCCGCAAACGCACATGTGCGTACAAATACCTACAAAATTATGACTGTGGCACTGGGAAAAATACACGAAAACGGTACTGATTATGTTAATGCCCCAAAAATCTCCGTAGCAACGTTGAACATTGACCCCATAGTAAACGTGTCCATGTTTCGTCGCAGAGGGTAAGGCGCTGGCCACATCGCGCGACTGCAAGTTTATTGAGACATCGTCAGGCATCCAGCACAATGTGGACGAGTTACTGGTCGGCATCCTCAAGCAAATCCGACTTAAGGAGAGCCGGGAGAAGAAACAGGCTAAGAAAGTTAAGGTAATCCAAAACTTTCCAAAATCATTACCAATATTTGTAATCCATACTTAAGATTATAAATTCGAAAGTGTGTCTGTCTGTTTCTCTGCCTGATAGCTCTTTACGCTTAAATCGCTGATCCGATTTATATGAAATTTGGTATGGGAATAGCTTGAGACCTTGGGAAGGACATAGGATATTTATTATCCCGTAAAATTGCATAGTTCCCGCGGGATAGCGATAACGAATTATTTGCAGACGGAGTCGCGGGCAATGGTTAGTACTTAAATAAATCAGACCCTCCAACAGGTATCAATATGAAATGAAAATTATTAATCTAGAAGAAGAAAATCCAATTCAAACAAACCAAACCACTGAAGAGAATTAATCACTAGCAAAAATCAATTAAGATTTTTCGTTTGAATAATTCAAAGGAGCGGCCATCACAAAAGTTTATTTACAGGGTAAGAGAGATATTGATGAGTTCGCGCTACATTGCTTTGGACGAAGGATCACTTGTTAATCGATACCCCAGTAACTCCGCAATGAACCGCAACTTTCAATATTTCTCGCTCAAGACTCAAAGAGCAAGCAATCCGAGTTATTGGTGAATTTTTTAATGGCCCTTACCGCAAAATAGCCTGAAGATTCGCTTTTAATAAAATCTTTTAATTAAACCTTTTCAGATGTTGCTTTAAATTTAAATATTTATACAAATAACGTCTGTAGCAGTTTGGTCGTACTTTCAAATTAAAATATTGAATTGTGCTTTGATTTTATTCTGTCTTTTTGATACCAGCCGCTTAACTTTTGTTTAACTATATCGTTCGTTAATACACATATCAAAAAAGTCTTGGGATACTCATTACTTATCTGTAGACGAATTTGATATTTAGAGTCATATGCGTTTATTGAAATGTTCAATACTGACTAAATAGGGATTGAAAATATGAGGCCTTTTGATGATATAATTTCAAAGTCGCTCAAAGAAAATCCACCAACAAGTTTCTAATTTAAAGTAGATCCTACGATCTACTTTAAATTAGAAACTTGTTTACGAGTGTAAATTTGGCCAAGTAATTACTTACTAGTTTTTATGACAGTTCCTATATCGAAATAGAAGCAATAAGCTGACTGTCTCATGACTCATGAGATATAAGAGAAAATAGCTTTTGGTGTTTTAAGCCATGCACAAACATTGAACCTTATTATTAACTCGTTTATCGCTATCCCGAGGGAACTATGCAATTTTCCGGGATTAAAAACTATCCTATGTTCTTCACAGCGTCTCAAACTATCTCCATATCTAATATCTCCAATTTGGTAAAATTTCATCTAAATCGGTTAAGCGCGAAGAGGTAACAGACAGACAGACAGAACCCGGGCTCGCATCTCTGAGTTTTTCGGGATTTTTCGTGTCTCAAGGAGTCTCGGTTTAATAAACATTTGAATTTAGGTATAGACTCGATCCTGTGAAACCATTGAAGAGTTTCAGTCCTTGAGTGTATTTACCATATTATATTTTCTATAGGAAGCAAAACCGCCGAAACTAGCGAGTTCCCGGACACATATCTCGCTAAACATCGCCCGGGAATTGCTTCAAAAGATCTGCATCAACGACATTTCCAAGTCCAAGTCGTGCGAAAATCTACACGTGCTGTAATCTTCTGCTTGCCTAGAACTTTTGCCGAGGCCGTTCGCCAAGGTAGGAATTGGATGATAAATGGACAGTTTTATACTTGAACTCCTAACCTAAACCTATTTAACGTTACCTAACTAAAAAAGCTTTCTTAAATCTTGGACTGGTTACGTTTGTAAGTTACTTTCGTTACAAATTATTCAATTTGATTGGAATATTACCAATACTAGAGCGAAGTATGATGGAACCTACTCAATATGTTACGAATTGTATGTAAATGGTTAGAATAAAAGGTGATTTTTAGTCACCATCTAAATTTTTATATAAAGTTCAATATCGACAAAAGAACATGATATTTAAGGAGTTTCACTGATTTGTGAAATTCGCGTTGTTATTATTAATTCAAACACATGTTTTGATACGTTTCACAGATTAACAAAAAACAATATGTACTTAATAGAAAATAAAACATGTTTTTTATTACGTGAATTTGGATGGTGAATAAAAACATATTGAATAATGTTGCATTCCTTTTTTATACTGTTTATGTACTAACTATATTTTCAATCGACCATTTTAATTTTAATAAGTTGACTTACAAGTCCTACACATGCCTCTTTTATGCAAACATGTGTATTTACAACCTACCTGTCTACAATGTGATTTGAAATTAATCGGAAATTTTTCTACATGTGACTGGGTTTTCTGGGACTTTCACTGAACACCTCTGTTATTTTTTAAGGATTTTTGAATTTTAGCTGACAAATTTTTCCATAGATTGGTCGATGTCCAAAATTTACCGCGTCGAAAGCGTCACTACATTTTGAATCAAAAATTCCAATGAAAAAGCTTACAGATTCATTACAACTCTGCCCAATCATCTGCGGAAATATTCCGAATTCATTTAAAAACACGCTACTTATCTTGTACGTTTTTCTATTACGACTAATACATTCGGAGTTAGGGATACGTGAATATATTATGTATAATTTGACGCCCGATCGCTTCTGAAACCCCAAGACTCTATATCTTTACAAGCTGTCTGAGAATCTGACGTGAATTGATTGATAGATGTGGAGAAAATACGTTTTCGGCTATCAAGCATTGAGGGAAAATCAGATACACGAGTACGTACCTGTTTGATTTAACCACAGAACTAGTAATAAGAAGTATAGAAATGTTACCGTGTTTATTTTCTTTTACATCGATGTCTCGTCTCCTTTTTTGTCACTATATCGGTGTCAATAAGCAAACTTTGGGATACGTATCTGAATATTGAAAACTATTCATCGAATAATAATAATTTATTGAATAATAAGCGACACATAAATAAACAAACAAAACAAACTGCCTTTCCAACTAGTATTTCAATAGTACTAAGTATCAGATGTAATAGTAGATTGTTCAACAAGGGACTAAAACAAGCCATAATGACACAAGATATTTGGCCACCCGAGCAGAGCGAGGGTGGCTATAATTCGCGTGTCATTATGGCAGTTTAGTCTCGCGTTAAACACTCTACTTTTCACTTTGAATGCGAGGAAAAAAACGATGTTTTAGGTATACTAATCTACAATATTACTTTTATACAACGTACACTCAATACGAGCAATGGTCGTCTGTTCAGTATTCAAATAGCAATTTAAATTTGTTTCGCGGTTTTTTTTTGTTTAAGTGACGCTTTAAATGTTTGCATATTTAGCCAACAGATTCAAACTTGAAAATTATTTCATAGTTAATTGGACTAAGTATGCATAATAAAATGAATTCATCTTTAATATAATTAAATATATTAATATTCGTAAATATTCATGGTGTTTCACGAAATTATTAATTTTTAAAATATTTTTTATACAGTTGTCATTTTGAGGTTATTTATTTCCACGCCCTAAAGGCTTCCACAGACTGAAGCGCAGGGCGCTACGGAGCGGGCGCTACGGAGCGCTTCGGAGCGTCCGCAGCGCGCTGCGGTCTGTGGAAAGCTTTAAAATTGTCTATGCCCAGTCACTGAAAATGACAATAATCCTCCATCCACAAACACCGTGATTGGCAGTTTAGGGGTTTCCAAAAAAATTAAAAAAAATTTACTTTAATCCCTAGAGATCAAAAAAGAGCTTTAGTCCCGATATGCAGAGACTAAAGTAACATTTTAAGAGCATGAGAAGTGAAAATTAAATTAGCATTAGATTCATTAAAATCTTTAAAAGTTAAGATTAAATTCTAAGCAGAAGTTTGTAGTAGTTTTTTTATTTTTCTTGAAATAAACAGATTAATCTTTTTTTTATACTTACAATTCAAAAATCTTATGTATATAAATATCTTAGAATTACTCATAACTACTGAAAAAGGGCAATAAATAGGTTTGTTAAAAGACATCAAGGAAGATCCTCTGACCTTCATGCTTGAGTAAATTATTTGCGCTGACATTTGCTATCGTTCTCTCCATTTCTTCTGTAAAACGGTACGAGACGGAGACAGAATGATGATGCCTGAGCATTCCAGACGCAAAAAACTGAAATGGCGCCCTCTTAAAAGGTGACGAAATAAAACAATAATGTAATCAACTGTATAATTTTTAACAGAAAAATTAGATTAAGTACCTATATATTTTTTGTTCTGTTACTTTTAAATAGGGAGTATTTTGAAATTTTAAATTAAAAAAAGCTGCACTGGGTTGTATACGACGACGTTTTAAAAAATGATAAGTTTTTAATTAAAAAAAAAACTGATAACATATTCGATATTTTTATACATTTTGATATACATACCTATTAGCTTTTGATATTCAGAAACGTGCCCACACGTTTTCTCGTGTTTTCATAGGTTTTTGTAGATTACAGTTAAGTACTCACCATTGAAATTTAATGCGGAGTAACCGCTATCGCCACAATAACACATTGCACAAACCAGAAAAGATAGGTAGCTTGGGGCGGGGAATCAAACCGGGGTCCTCATCAATCCGTGATGCGTGCTTCACGATACACCAACCCGAGCGCTGGCAAATACGGCAAAATATTCCAATGTGTTCTTGAGACAGTTACTATTTCAATTGGAGAGTATTATTTTTGTCGTCAAATTCTTAGCAGGAAAACTATAAAAGAATTAATACAAAAATCATGAAGCAAAATTTTCGAGTTTGATAGTTAAGTTTTTTAGCTAAAATTTTGCTATGCGCGGTCTCGTTTTAAATTGGCGCGGCACTTCTTTTCTTCTTATTTTTAGTTCTATGGTAACATCAGATATGTAGTTACCTACTTGTTTGATTTCGCCTACGTATGCTGAAACGTTAAAAGACGCCGTGTCCTTTTATAATGTACCTCTACTTATTTATTTTGAGTAAATAACGGTTTTATTTTTAGGCTGTGTAAAATTTCTTCTACAAACATCAAAAAATTACGGTATTCACTTCATTCTATCTGAATAGGCGTACGTGATTCGTTGTTATTGGTTAAATTGATTGGGATTCGCTGCTGTACCGAGACGTCTAGAGACGCTTAATTTAAAATAAGTATCTCTCCGTCTTTAAATACCTACTTCAAAACTTTTGTACAATATTTAAGGTATTTTTATAAACTGTTACCCTATTTATGTAAGTAGGTTGTTGTAATTTTAGATATAAATACTTAAAGCTTATCATAGGTAATGTTTATGATAAAATATAATACTTTTCTTAGGTCTGCAAAATGTCGAAGCATAGCGTAATAATTTCTAACAGTGAGCGGACTTCTTTGTATCAGCGTTAACTTTATTTAGTTCTGGTACGTACTTAAAGTCGGACGAATTAATGTTTTGGGGTATAGTGACCCTCGTCCGCTCTACATCGCGTACCTACTTGCCGTGTCTGGATGGCCAAGTAACCGCACTAATTGTTATTATTACGCTATGGCAAAAGATTTATGCGGAATATGGTAAAAAATATTTTATTTTGTATTTGTATTGTTGATAAAAATCATTACATACAATATCTTCGACAAATGTAAATGTAATATGTTTTTGTCTAAGTCACATCGTATATTTTATGTTCTGTCATACTATTACGCTAATAAATGTCAGTATTAAGATTTTAATTATAAATACTTCATACGCTTGTTCAAAATAATTAAAAAGTATGTTATAGGTGTAACCATCATTACATAAGTATAGGTGTTAACTATTAGATACTAATTATATTTTTCTATCAAAAAAATACATACTTTTTACAACTTTTACATTTTATAAAAATGTTTCGAACTTTTATCTTTGTTGTTACGATAACGCAGTTATCTTTTGAGTTACTTTTTAAACTTTTTCTTTGTCCTCTTTAACCGTAGAACCGTTAGTGAACTTCAATATTTTCATCATTACTATATTTAAATTGTTTGAACTTGGAGCATTTACTGAAAGCTGTACTACTAAAAATCTATTAGAGTTTGTACAGCCAACGACTTTAATTCATGAGCCTCCATGGAACCTTTTCAAAGGAAAAGTCATTACGATTTTCCTTGAATTAATGCTATGTCACTATAACGTTTACTGTGAAATGGTTCCATGGTGGCTCATGAATTAAAGTCCTTTACCATAGGTACAGTTTGTTTCCCTTTGTGATTTCTCATTTCGTTGCATAAAACTAATTGTAATAAATTTAATAATTAAAGACTTTAGTAGAAGAACAAACAAACGTTAATTAATAAGACTTCTTCAGTATGGACCGTCATTTGTTTACTTTCTATGATTTGTATATCTGTAAGTTTTTCTACTTGTTATTGTATAAAATTGAGAGAGTGTTTCTAAAATTTAGATAGGAAACGAAAAGAGAGGGTTTGTGTATATTTTTAAGAAACTTTTATATTCACTGCTACTAAAACATATTAGCGACTATATCGCTTTTTTTGAAAACATATAAGTAATTAAAACAATAGAACTCAAATATCTTTGAATTTGCATTTTAGTCATGTAAAAAGTACACAAACCCTTAGTATTCCCGCACGGGAGATCGAGCTTTAATGTATTTTAGAAAGGATTTTTCTATCGACTAAATCTCTAAATAGCAAATTCTATACTAACGTTTTTTGGCAACCCTGATTTCACATTGTTGGATAAAATCACGCACACATATAACGTGGGCGCGTGATTGGATTTCATTGTGGTATGCGTTAAGAGTATTATCATCATTAGGGACGCAAATGTCAATAAGAACTAAAATTTATTTTAGCTGAGGAAGCGGTTTGCACTAAACGTTGATGTATTATTTGCTTTCACTTGTACGATTATTGATTACGTATAAAATGTATATAATTATAAATTTGAAAAATCTTAAACATGTTATTATTATTTTTTAAGTTCATTTGTAAAATGAATTGAACGCTTGTTTAGGTATTTGCACTGTTCTGGTAATAATTAAGAACTGAAGTAAATTTTCAATGCCACAAAACTAGCATTATTACATGGGGTATATCCATCAACTTGTCATTCACAAGCGCTATCATAAAATAAAAAATAAAATTGTTCGACATTTGCAATTTAAACAACCACTGGCATTTCTTTAAAAAAAACAACGTTAAAGCAACAATTTAATTTCCAGCCAGTCTGTTACATATTCACGGTACACAGGAATTCATCAATTGTGATCTTTCCACCTTCTGACGTAGGGTTCAAAGTGATTGTTTTCCATACGAGCACACAAAGGGTTTCATATCTAACGCGCTGTCACCTATCAAACGCCCCGATAATTAAAGCCCTCATGAAGTCATTTCAAAATTAGAATTCATTTAAATTTCATTCGAACGGTCGAACAATGTAATTTTATTCTTCGTCAACTTGTTTCTTTTTTAAACCGTAACATGTATTTTGCTATGTGATTTTCCAGCTAGCTACTTATTCAGTTCGTTTGCATACAAATTTACTTTTAATGTTACTAAAACTTTAGCAATGAAGACGTTACCAAGACAGAGACAGACAGGAATGAGTTAGGATTATCCTTGAAATTTACGTTTTTACCAGACAGCTGGAGGGTATTTTGTTTCGTCTATATTTGTTTCAGTAAAATGAAGAATAGTATGGTCCCTAAAGAGACATCAGCATTTTCGTGGTTATTTATTTGGCAATATTGTCTTCAAGAAAATCTGTTTAGGCCCTTTTCTAACGCCTGTTAGTAATTAAAAAGTTAATCATACTTAAGTCTGGCATTTTTATGTTTAATTAAGGTTTTATCATATCAGTCAAATGACAGTTCAATTTCTTTTAAGACAAGTAATTAACATTAAGAGCGTCTCAAGTTTGTATGAAACCCTTTGACTCCTTGTCTTTTGCATACATTTACATGTATTTGCATAGTCGATTAGAAAGTGATACTCTCGATCAGAGTTGCCAAGCTAAGTGGCAGACATTTTTTATTATGATAAACACAGTGGAGTCGATATCGTACTATTTTAGTGAAAAAAAAACCGTTGTGACACACAAATTACCCATACAATTGTATGGTTACTTTTCGTGTCACAACTCACAACGGAAAACTTTCATACAAATTTTAACTAATGTCGTTAAATGTCCAACCTTTTGAACTCTACCCTGTTAAGGGCATCAAAAGTCAATCCGTAGATTATTATACGTCGTTGATTTTTAAAGAAATAGGTACGAGTACGACATATTGTATCGTAAGATGTCTTCCGCGATCAAATTGTTATGAATCCAAATAAGTGGTTATAACAACTAAGGGCCCATTTTTCAATCCCCAGATTAAATTACCTATCTGTCAGTTAAAACTATCGCATTCCTTTTCTCTAGTCATAGGAAAAAAGGACAGAGCTGAGCTTACATTAATCTGACAGATACTGTTAACTGAACATTGAAAATCCAGTCCTTAGTGTTTTTCAAGGATTATATTTATTAGCTGGCTTGGCACAGCTGCAAACTTTTATAGACTATTGGGTGTCCCACTTCTGGGCAATGAGGAGATTTTTGGACCAAATCTTTCACGTCTCCGTAAAAAAAAAATCAAACTTTTTCCTGGCAGTTACAAAAAATAAAAAGAGATTTAGCCAATTTGATGCAGCAGTTCTGAAGTGATATTACATTCGGCAATAGATTTTTGTTTATTCTCTTAATTGTGTTGTAAATTCAACTCTTCTTCATTGTAATAAGGTTACAAATTCCGGTAATCAACATTTTTACGCGAGTCTTACGAGTTTGAACACGAAACTAACGCGAGAATCAGCTTATAGTGATATAAACGGATAACTCACACCTATAAATAATCGAGCAGAGTGGTGGCGCGTAGTGTGCGTTTCGCAGCGGCCGCCGTGTCGTGTGCTCCGAGAGGAAGGGCTACGAATTAGTCCGAAACATGTCAGTCAAGCTAAACTCGATCTAAGCTGTGAGTTATCCGTTTATTTTACTATGGGTCTTACGAGGTTAGACTGATTTTAACTAGCTTCTTAGACGGATTATTGAATGCATCTTTATATTTACTTATTTTATATGTATCTCAATACTAGTCATAACTCGTAACAATTCTATTCTAGTCATTCTGTATTTTCGTGCGGTTTTGGATATGTTTATTTGTAACTCGTAGATTTTCGTACGGGCGTTTTCAGGACTCGCTGATAAGTTCCTCTTATTTTACGTGATAGATATCTGAGTGATATCGTCTCTTTTCATTTTGATCGTTTAACCTTTTCAACGCCACAATATAGGTGTCACAAAGTACAGTGTCAAAGTGATCTTGACACAATGACATAAGATTCAAAGCAGGTTTACGTTCTGTCGAGGGGTGGCGTTGAAAGGGTTAAACAGAGACGGCATCATACTCATACATACCGTAAAGTCAGGGCACTCACAACAATGTAACTTGCACGATTTTTCTTGCAGATGTAAACTGGGCTTAAAGTTAGGTGATATCAGTTGGTCCACTGGAATGAATAAGTATTCACTCGAGTGAATGCTTCATTTTTCTTTCACACGGCTTAGTTGGAATGACGTAGAAATGATCATTCATTCGTACCTAGTTTCTATCAATATGGCGTCGAATGAAGTCGTGCGTCTAGGAATAAGTTTAAATGGCTGAATCTGAGTGACTGAATGATGCCGAATGAAAGTACTCAACATCGTTGGATCGGTTTTATAATGAATTTATTCGGCACTTAGATTATTTATACACTAGATAGAGCTTAGGCGGCATGAAAACGACCCGAAAAATATAAGCCAACGATTGGCTTATATGTCATTTGCCTCCCTTCAGAACGCGATCGTAATATGAAGCTGTCGAATGGATTTTTGGACGATTTGTATCGCAATGTTTTCACTGACACTCTATCTAGTGTTTAAATAATCTAAGATTCGGCATTTCTGTTTCACTTAAAGTGAAAAATGCAAAATGAAACAAGAAAATGAAAGAAAAATAACCCGTCTGGTATCACCTTGAGAAGATCCTATCAAAGAATAATAAACAGCTCATATGCGTTAATTTTTACTACTGAAACAAAATAAGCCGAGTACCTATACAGGGTTATTTGTAATTCACTAGCATCCTTTTAACCCTAAACTCCTACCACTTAAACAAATGTTTTTTGTTTTACGGTTTTTGTCATAACTTAATATTTTTGGTATAATAACGTTTTGAAAATTTGAGATTACCTCTTATTTTTACGATACTCTGTGTATTTGTATGGGAAAAAAGTGCTTCATTTTAAAAAGTCATAAAACAAAAAACATTTGTTTGAGTGATAGGAATTCAGGGTTAAGAGGATGTCAGTGAATTACAAATAACCCTGTAGACTGGTGAAACGAGAAGTACTTAAGTAATTTATTGAATCAGGCGTTACTTTGCGGAGGTGCATATTAATGAACCTTAAGAGGATACGATGCACACCATTTCTCCATACAAACGTAATCCCCTGTTTCCTCCCTGGATAATGGCTTTAGAGCCAAAATTTTTTTTACTGTGTAATCTGTATCTACCACAGCTATGCCCCTAGGTTTCGTTTTTTTTTCATATTTAAATTAACATAAGAAATATGAGCTTTCAAAAACTGAAAAAATTGCCCAATTTCAACGTCATTTTCAGACGGTCATCAGAAAAGAATCCCTCATATAAACAAAAAAAGGAAAACATAGGGGCATAGCTAAATCTGTCGTCTAATTATTTTTGAAAAAAATAATTTTATTGGTACAGTTTTCGAGAAAAAATAGGGGTTTACGAAATGTTGTTTTGATCAATTTTACGCGCCTATTAACGGTCTGAGCTGCAGTTGTCCCGCTCTTGCTGTACTGACACGGAGGGGTTCGGGCGAGACAGCGACATTTCATTAAAATACCTATTTCTCAAAAGTCTCTCAGCCATCGTACCCTCCTAAGGTCGCGGGTGAGCAAAGTAATTGTTTCAGTTCGTACTTAAGTAATGTAACACACATTGTAATATATTGATTAATATTCACGCGCTCAAACTTTTAAACTATGAGAATGCTTTACGTTGTCTTTGTATGTTACTGTATAGTCAACCAATTTGATTCCTATGCCACCGTAGAACCCTATCGTAGTATTTTTTTATATATAAGTATATAATATAGGCTTGCGTTTGACCTCAATCACGCCTGATGGAAAGCGAAGATGAGGCCTACGATCTTTGATCAATTATAACTGAAGATACACATTGCCGAACAAAATCCCCTTCAAAAAATGTCCGAACTTTTTTATTTGTTTGCATAACAATTAAAATCATCACCTACACAGAAATTTGAACCTAGTCTTTACTTCATTACAGTCGAATTTCGGTTGACACTTGACAGCTAAACTTGACAATTTCACGCAACGTACTGAGAAAAAAGAAGGCCACTTTTATCAAAGTGGCGCTCATTTGGCTCGGACATTTTCGGGCGCGCGACTGTGGATCTACAGTTATAATTGATCAAAGCCTACGATGGAGCACGCTTGCCTACTTAGTAAATGTTCATTCAACCTAGACTTGAATTTAGGGGAATAAACGGAAAGATGGCAGCTGAGCGCGGTGTTGCGTGCGCCCCCAAGCAGTGCAATGCAAACCGTACAACAAATACGGGGCACTGTCACCGGTATGCGCGCGCTGCACAACTGCTCAGACCCTTCCTCCAGAATGGCTTCTATAGGCAACAGGCCGGAACACGACGAGAGTCGCTTGGCAGCCTGGCTCAACCTATAGGGTGGTGACCAGCCACGGCCGAAGCCTACCACCGGAGTTGTATCGCTCGTTTAGCACCATCCAAGGGTCTAACTAAACCTACGGACGCTAGCGATTTCAACCTCCATTAAAATTTGTCTATAACAAGATTTATCGAATGACTTATTAAAATGTCAAAAAAAAAATACAAAATATTTTATTCATACAGTATAACATAACTAAGCTTATCAGCTTATTAGCTTTGTGTCAGAAACACAAAGTTCTATGGAATCTAAGCCTAGGAATCAAAGTGGTTGACTGTACAAGACTTTATATCTACACTACCTTAGATTATTTATACACTAGCTTCGGCGGCATGAAAACGTCCCGAAAAATATAAGCCAACTTGGCTTATATGTCATTTGCCTCCCTTCAGTTTTGGAATGACGTAACGCGATCGTAATATGAAGCTGTCAAAAGAAATTTGTGGACGTTTTGTATCGCAATGTTTGCTACTGACACTCTATCTAGTGCATAAATAATCTAAGTACACTACTTATCGGTGGCAATAAAAGGTTTAGATATCAGAAACAAATTTGGGGTTAATTATAATGTACTGATGACAAAAAGGTAGGTAGAATAAATGATTTGGCTTGGGGTAACTTATGTGTAATTAATTAATTATAGTTTGGATACACAGTTGTATATGGTTTTGACTGCTCTAGACTATGTAATATAAAATATGAAAAATATATAATTTTATACGTGCAAACAAAGCATAAGGTAAACGTCCCTGTGCTCGACGCTGACCCAATACATGGCACCTTCAATCTTATGTCATAGTTAGTGAGGTGACAGATAGTCACATCTACTGGGCATTGAGGTATTGAGCATTGGTACGTTTACCTTATGGATCGCATAATTAAACGTTCTTCAAGTCTGACTCTTCTTAGTTGTAAAAACATAGTATGTTATTGTGTTTTCCGATAGTTAACCGTTGTATGTTATGCGTTTTCGGTGTTTGAATTATGACAATGGAACTATGTATGTGATTTGATTATAACTATAAGTAATAGTTGGAAATAAAATATATGAATTTAATTTTGTTTTTCTTGATGAAAATCGTAATATCGACGAATTTTAGTTGTGAAATTTTATTGGCAAATACAGTCGACGACATAAATATCTGTACAGCTATCGCGTCGAATACTTAGTAGGTAAAAATATAGTGTTTCTTACTCAGTTAATGCTGGACCATATAATGTACTAACTCATTTGTCGTCATTGTATTGTTCAAGAATAAATCGCGGTGTAAAAACCAGATGAACGTAACATCGTTTATCCAAATTGTCCAGTAGAGCCAAAAAACTGAGAAATTTTACCACTTTCAACTTTACGAGCTTCTTGGTAAGTGACTATGCCACGAAAGAAAGAAAAAAAAAATACTGACACGTACACACACAATACAGCTTTCAGAAAGTTAAGAAATATTGTAATTATATTTGCTAGTATACCAGCAATAAATATTTTTTTGAAATTTGGTTGACATACGTTACTTCGGCCCTTAATTTTTTGAAAATGTTTTTAACGTTTATTATTATTGTACTCGAATACGTTGTTATGGTTCGTGTAGAATTATGAATCCAGCAGCATTCTACTACACAAAGAATAGTGTTTTGGTTGATACGTTGTTGTGGCCCTAAAAAATAGCAAAATTACTACAAGTAATTCAATGGATTTCAAAATACGTTTAGCTGGTTCTATTGAAATTGCTTTTTATATCATTTCGTTTTTTTGGAACTAGTGAAATATCAACTGTACGATTACGTCCTTTTGGCAGTTCATGCAGGACTACATTTAGAACAGTTTTATGAAAAAAAGGTTTTTGGAAATTTTTGATGTTACGTTCATCTGGCTTTCACACCGCGAAACGTTGAATTGAGTTTTAATTAGTCTTATTAAATTTGAAGTGTCCTGAAAGTAGGAGAGACGCGGCAGGTGCGGCTAGACTTGGAATTCCCTGTCCCTCCTGTTACTTTTACACTCATACAGGGTTCGGGTCCCGTGCATCTGATCGGGAAGCACTCGCTGGGCGCGCTCGTTGAGGAGTTCGAGGAAATGAAAAAAGAAATGATTGATGGCTTTTAAATTCATATTGCAAGCAACATTGATCTAAATGCAGGAATTGTCAACAGGAAAATCTGAATTTTTGTGAGATACAGAAAGAGTTTTAATGTTCCTTACTTGGACTTGTCCTTTTTGTGTCCTGTCTGTGGTTGTGTGTGTCATACATTGACTTCGTGATTTCATTTCAACGAAGTATGAACTTGCTAAATTTTACCGGACTAATTTTAACAATTGACAAGATTTCATATTTCTAAGACTATAATTTGATTCGTTCTCTGTATTCTGTTTGGAAAGAGAAAGACGCTGATAGGCTTAAATTTTCACTAGGATTATTAATTAATTTATTACAATTTTTTAAAGATGTGTTATTCTAAAAGGGCGTAACTCCAAAACCGCGATGCAATAGGTCCATTACTTTTATCTAGTCTCTATTAAAAAAAAGTGATGACGTAAATTTGACGTTAAGGTTGTTAACAAACTTATCAAATTTAAAATTATTACAGCTCTTTTTTCTGGTGAAAAAGGTAAATGAAACATATCTATTCTGTTGTGGTACTGGTAAATTTAGATATTTTTTAAAATTTGTTTTATTTTTTTAAATATGGAGAAATAAATTACAATAAATATTTTTCCGTGTTCAGGAGGCGAAACTCTTTCGATTCCTGTAGTAATTTTCAGGTGTCAGAAAAATTAAATCTCGTCAATTGAGTACCTAATGCATTATACAGTCCAGCATTAACTAAGTAAGAAACACTAATCTTGTATCACCATTTTGATTTCACCGTGTATAAGTAAACATGCTTAATACAACACTCGAGAACAATCATTCTAATTTTTCATACAAATATCTGCCCCGACCGGCAATCGAACCTGGGATCTTAAGCTTCGTACACAGTAGTGATGGGCCGAATATAGATTTCACCGAATACGAACATTCGGCCGAATATTCGGTTAAACTTTCACCGAACTGAATATTCGGCATACCGGAGCAGGTCTATACGTGTTTACGCTAACCGCGCGAATTGACGGACGCCGGGCGCACCCGCCCGCTCCCCTTGCTTCCCCCGCTACACCTTGTCAATACTTGTCATTATTATTGCATCATCCAGTGCGAAACGAAACGGCAACACGTGCAAAGTATAAAGCTACACAGTGATTTACTTAGGTTAGGTATGTTTATAATATGCACATGCATCGTTCAATCAATAATTCTCATTGTAATATAGTTCACAATAGAAAGAAGAAAGAAAGAAAAGAAAGAAAAATATTTATTCGTGAAACCTTAAATTAACAAATAAAAACAGTAACAGACAAAACATAATCACGAAATGGTCCCAACTTAGCATGGTGTCGGCCGTGAAGCCGACGCTGGTCTTCCGTTGGAACCATTTTACCCACAATTAAAACATAAACTGTTCAGTGAAACCGACAACTAAAATTTAATCAGTAAGCAAACCAAAAAATATAAAGAAAAAATATAAAAACACAAAAGGCAACTAAAAAAAAAAAAAAAGCATACAAGAAAACATAACGCACAAAAGTGTCTGCATAGATCGAACGCCTTTGCCTTTTTTGAGTTAGACACAAACAAACAATGGCGTGGTCAATAGAGTTACTGTTATTAAAATCTTTACCGAATGGTTTACCGAATATTCGGCCGAATACGAATGTTCGGTAAACCTGCCGAATATGCCGAATACCGAACATAAAACGAATATTCGGCCCATCCCTAGTACACAGGTTCTCTAACCTCTAGGCCACTCGATCGTCAAAGGACTCATAGATATTCGATAGATCACGAGTACATCCCGTGATCTGACAAGATAGAAAAAATAGCTCCAGGGACCTCCTCTTTCCTCCTCCTTTTTTCTACCTCGTTGTTTTAGATATCACGTCATCAAACAGAAAATCGTCATAAGCAAAAATAAAACAATTTTACTATACTTCCCAGAAACAAAAGCCTGGAATTAGAGATTAAGCCGAGCTCGCGAAATCCCGCAGGCACCTTATATTTAGTGCCTAGGATTTTCCGGGGATTTGACGGGAGCCATTTTGCTTGTACTTATGAAGAAAAAGCGGTGAAGTGTCAAAGGGATTCGCGCGTTGAGTGTTCCGTGGCTCCTTCGGTTAATCTTTTCGACGCCAACGACACAATATCAGCACCGCAGGTTCTTCGCCAACGACTGTATATCAGTCACGGCGTGCAGAGCGATATCTACCTACATGCATGACTGTAGGGTTCAACTTTACGTTTGAAATTCTGACGTCACGGCGTATGAATGAGAGCTGTTGTATTTCACAGAGCGTTGAAAAGGTTAAGAACGATATGTTGTTGTTAAAGCGATGTGGTGTACAATAAAGAGTCATTGTATTGTATTGTATTGTATTGTTGACGTAAGATTTTAATTAACACGTTAGCTGCCCACCATACTTCAACTAAAGTGTTTCCCCCACGCCCGATACAAAATTAGTGATCCCACCGGTGATGCTCTCAGCATCGTTTCATTACTTAGATGCAATCAATCAATCCAAATTCATTATTATTAGCTAATATTTGCTAGTATCTAAAAATTAGGAATAGTTAAGTTTTTGTAAATAACTATAAAATAATATTCACAGTTTGATTCTGGCCCCAAAAATTTGACTTTTTAATTTGTAAATTTTTATGTAATTTCTGCTCAGAATCACGAGTTTTTTCGAGAAAAAAAGTGTTCCAAAACTTCCACATAATTTTCGATTCTTCCATTTTGTCGTCGGTCTTATAACGTCTATGAAAAATAGTAACTCAACGGAAAAAAAAACTTGGGACACCTTTGTTCTCCTAGTAGGATTGAAAAAGCTCCTGAATCTGAACAAGAATCACATAAAATTTTCCAAATAAAAAAAAATCATAACTTACAACAAAATAAAAATTGGCCTAGTTAGTAGTACGGATTGGAAACTTCACATATATGACGATGTTTTTCCTTCACCATAAAGCTCATGGTAAATTTCAAATGTGACTTCACACATAAATTCCGAAAGACTCAGAGCTGTGAGTCTCAATCCACGGCCCTCTGCTTGAGAGACCAATAGGTCAAACCAGTTGGCTACCACAACTTCTACACTATAGCTAGACCGTTTAAATGAGTCCTCGCCCGCGCCGTAACAGGGGAAGGGGGGTATGACGACAAAGGAGACCGGGAGAGGTGCGAGCGGCGAGCGCGCATCGTATGCCTGCCGCCCGCACCTCTCCCGGCCGCCTTTGACGTCATACCCCCCAGCCCCTGTAGCGCGCGAGCGAGGGCTCATTTAAACGATTTAGCTATAACAATAATTGTAAGTTAAATAAACGTTTGTAATATTTTATTTTCCATGTTATTTAAATTACGATTACATTTCTACATTGGTTGTATATCCAGTTTCTTAACAACTTCTTTAAAGATTGGCTAGAAAGGTTAACTGCCCAACGGCATAATAAAAGGGTTTCCTCCTTTGAGTACGGAACCCTAACACGAGCTTCAAGGTGGTTGTTTGTCATACAAAAGTTTGATAGAAATACACCAGACAAAAGGTGGAATTAGAAATTATTACGAGTAAAACGTCTGGAAGATCTCAACGGTTGGAAAAATTAAGTAACTAAATAGACATCGTTAATGAACAAGGACGTTTTTAACCCCTAATTTTAAGGATAAAAATAAAGTTTATTGAAATAAAATGTTTTTATTATAGTCTAATTGGCTGCTTAGATTTTGTTTTCCATTTTCTTCTTTTTTACCTTACTAAGTGAGTGTGGGTTATCAAAAATATTTTTAATAAAATTATCGGTTCATGCCTGTTAAACGTAAAATTCTACTCTGAATTATACTTTAAATATTGTATTACAGAATACAGATTTATTGAAAGTCGATAAATAAGAAGTCCTTTGACAGTCTCAAAAGTGCTACGATAATTCCGGCCCCTATTTATGTGTCAAGTTTTCATAGAATTTTCAAACTAACATTATTAAGTATTTTACATTGTTGTGTTGCAAAGTGTAGAAACAATGGGATGAACAGAACACTAATGATCAGTTCGTGCAAGTTTTATTCGTTTCCAATATCAAAATGGAAATTGGAACAAAGACGTAAATGGATAGCTGCTGTGAAGAGAAAAAAGTACCTATGCGACTTAACCTAGTATGATATTACTGGACATATTAATTTTAACTCTATACTGCGTGCTAAAATTATAACCCTTTTTTATTGGTTGGGTGAATGGTTTGTTATGTTAGTGCTGATGGGTCCAATACTAGTTTTTTTACTTTTTGTAAAGTTTGAGATTGGAAATTTATTCCATGTTTTATCGCTTCAAATACCGTACGTATTATAATATTCATATTTCCGTTTAAGTAGGAAAATCACTTATTATGATATGTACAGATTTTTTAGATATTTTCATTTATTTCGCTGAAAAACAGTCCGAAAATCGTTATCAAACAATCCAGAGTTGCTATAGTTTGACAGATTTAACTCCACCTCCTCCTCGGTGTCGATATTTCGAGCACGGTGCAATTTCGCGATCACCTGGAAGGTAAAACCAAGTCGGCTGCTAGAATGTTGGGCGTGCTTGGCCGCTCTAAGCGATACTTCACTCCGAAGCAGCGGCTTTAGATATATAAAGCCCAGGTTCGGCCAAGGATGGAGTATTGCTCTCATCTCTGGGCTGGCGCACCCCAATATCAGCTGCTTTCACTTGATCGCATACAGCGCAGAGCGTGCTGAGTTGTCGGCAACCCCTCACTCTCCGTTAAACTCGATCCTCTTGCTCTCCGCAGAGACGTTAGCTCCCTTTGCATGTTCCATAAGATCTACAACGGGGAATGCTCTGAGGAACTCTTTGACCTCATTCCAGCTGCGGGGTTCCATTTCAGATCCTCCCGTCGTAAGCGTTCATTTCATCGGCATCATGTTGATGAATGGCAGTCTTCGACGGTGCGTTTTAAGCGGTCTTTTTTGCCACGAACTTGCAAAATCTGGAACGAGCTTCCCGCTGGGGTCTTCCCATCGAGTTACGACCTGGGTGCCTTTAAGAGGCGAGTGTACAATTTTCTGCAGGGCCGACAACGCACTGGTATCGCGTAAAGCGCTGCGAGTGTCTATGGACAGTGGTGTTCATTTAGCATTTAGTGACCCACTAGTTCGTTTGTCTGGCTTCACTAACATAAAAAAAAAACAATAATTGTGGCCACTGTGAATACCTATCTAAGAATCTAATGGTCAATTATAACCTGGCTTTGAGCTCTACGCCTCGCAGCACGCGCTACGCTGTAGCAACGTAGCACCCTCTACGACTACGAAGGCCTTAAAATAAATACAAACAAAAGGACAGTACGATTCGGAACCATTATTTTTCTGCGACAGCCATTTATTTCTTTCTGCGTGATTTGCTAGTCACGACCAATAATCAAATGTTTTCAACTGGTCATGAAAATAGAAAAAGAATCAACTCTATGAATGCGTACGTAAGATTTAAATTGCAAATGTTCAAAATTGTTAGATGGAACCTTCGACAATCGGATTTCGAATTATCAAGTTGTTTCGACTTCAAAGCAAAGGCTTCTTTGGTTAACAACAAAGCGTTGAAATCTTTTGCTTAAAAATCGTTGATTTTGCTCTTATTACAATAACCAATATTAGTACTGGGTTGAACGTAACAAGGGATTCCCTTTCTTTATTTTGCAGCCTTTATACAGGTCACTATCATAAAAATTGGAGCTGTTAAGGTGTTCAAAAATATGTAAACACGCACTTATGCGATTAACAATATGGTCGCATTTTGGTTTTTGGTTGTTAGAGAACCTGACTACGAAGCCTGAGGTCCCGGGTTCGATTCCCGGTCGGGGCAGACATTTGTGTGAATAATACGAATGTTTGTGCTCGAGTCTTGGGTGTTTAATATGTATTTAAGTATGTATCTATCTATATAAGTATGTTTATCCGTTGTCTAGTACCCATAGTACAAGCTTTGCTTAGTTTGGGACTAGGTCAATTGGTGTGAATTGTCCCGTTAATTTTTTTTTTTTTTTTTTATTTATATATTTATACATTTACAATAATAGTGAGGTTACTATATTTTATTCCTAGCCTAGAGGCTATACCTATTCTAGTTCCAGATTGTTAAAGTTTAATGAAATGAAAGGGTTCGTTCAACCCTATAGGTGAAAAACTTAAGTAAATGACCTGTTGTAAGTAATAGTAACGTATTCGTATTCCGTATCCTGCGCAAGCGCGTGGCCTCGGTGATGCGGCGCGTGCGGGACAGCACCAACAGTCTCTTGAACACCATATTGGAGCGCACAGATTGCCCTATTGTGAGATACTGGAATGCGTGTCATATGCACTCCGGAGTAGCCATATTTAATATTAAATAAACACCATTACGAACATAGTTTTTAGTAATATTGTTACTAACCTGATATGAACTACATGTTTGAAATAAATGAATAAATAAATTAACGTTCTAAATTTGAAAAATGACTTAAGCTCCATATCAATTCTGCGCACTACTACATACAGCAGTACCTCTACCATCAGTTACACTATACCTTGACAAGGTCGTGCGTGGCGCTCGGCGGAACCCTGTCGCAGGGAGCCTCTGCTGTCCTTAACAAGCTGCTCTTTCTCCTTGCTCTTTTTCCTCTGCTGTCCTTTTTTTTATTATTTTTTTTTTTTTTAATATTTCTACTCTTTCACATATTGCACTCCAGGTTCCCAAGATACAGGCTCAGCCTAGTTTGGGGTCCGTCAGGAATACTTACTCTGTACACTTGTGAGTTATTAAGCAAATAAATATTTTTGTATTTTTTTTTTTTGTATAAGATTGTTTTTAATAAGTGCCGCAAACGCTGACTGCGACAGGGTTCCGCGGAGGGTCGCGCACGAGCTTGTTGGACTATAGTTTACAGTGACCGTACTCGCTAGCGACGGCGTAAATGATTTGTATGGAGAATTGTACTTCCGTAAGTGACCGCTAGAGGCGCTGTACACAATTCTCTATACAAATCATTTACGCCGTCGCTAGCGAGTACGGTCACTGTAAACTAGTGTAACTCATGGTAGAGGTACTGAGGAAGTATTGTCTAACGCAGTGTTTCCCTACCTGGGGTCCGCGGACCCCTGGGGGTCCACGGTAAACAGTTATAAGTACCTATTTTGTATCTGTAATAACTAAAATAAATACCTAATCCGAATTTTTTTTGCTGTTTATTTTATTACAGTATTACCACTTATATAAGTTACATCGGCAATAATCGTTTGCGCAGAATAGTGCAACTAACACCTACTGAAACCGAACGTGATCATACCAATGACATTAACACCTTATTATTTTACCTTATGGCTTCAAATACAAGAACAACACGGACTCAAGCTTTACCTACATGTGAGGTTTTTCTAACGTGAGGCATCGAATTTATTGTATAAAATAGCACAATAAAATATCAATGGAATCTTTACCGAATTTACTCAATCTTTGTTATGACGTGACAACATAAACAAGATTGGTTGGTAACCACTATATAGAAAACCATAGATGTCGACGCAAGACCCACAAACGCGTCAATTACTGTTAAAATGTTATTTTGATTATGCTTTAAAATTCATCTTCCTTAATATGAGTACCTATCCTTATTTGTTAAGGTGAATATGAACAAGTGTCTACTTGCACATACAAACTGTTAATATTCCATTTCTTTTAGATTCCACATTTAAAAGCTAGCACTTGTTCATATTCACTTGAAAAATCTAGTTTTTACTTTTAAGCGCCTAGTTAATAACATTAATATTGAGAAGAAATATTTATACTGGCAACAAAGCGTTACATTTCATAGTATTTAGAAACTTTAAATTATTTCATTAAAAAAATAATAATAATCAAACTTCTAAAAATGTTTCTAAAATTGTCAAAGAATTAAAACTTATTAACGATTGATTTTAAAACTCATTTTAATTATAAAAAGAAAAAGAAGTAAGTGAATTGACTTTGGTATGTCATTTTTAGTTAAATTCTGATTAAGTGTGCTGCGACACATTCTTTCACGGGCCTCTGCCGAGGCAACACGCATCCTGTAAGTACATTACCTGTTCAAAATACTTAACCTTTTAAGATATTTCGTTTATTTGTGCTTTTGTTACATTGCAATAAAAATTTGTGCTCTAGTTTTCATCTTTTGCAAATGAGTGAACCTAACGATGGAGATGGTGACGTCAGGTCTACTGATGTCACCATTCCCATCAACCCAGCTGGCCAATCCTCGCCGTTATAGATGACAGGGAAACAACCAATAATGGACAGTTACGTGACGCACGTACGCGTGGTGTGCTATGATTGGCTGAAAATTTTTCGCTCCACATCAAAATAAGTTTTCTGCGCAGGCATCGGCGTAACTTATATAAGTGGTAATACTGTAAGTGGGTCCGTGAAAACTGTTCTTGATTTCCTAGGGGTCCGTGGCTGAAAAAGGTTGGGAAACGCTGGTCTAACGCTTCTGAAGCTTGCCTTCGCTTTGGTATAAACCATCTCTTTCTATCACCATTTTATACCGTTTGACAGAAAGAAATAGTAATTGCGACGGCAAGCGTCAGAAACGTTAGACAATAAGCCTGCTGGGCATTTACTTAAGTTTTTTTGTTATTTTGCTCATCCCAATGGTGGTTTGCAGAATTCGATATTGTTGGTGTCAGAGAATATGGCCCCAATGTGACCAGTATGCTTAGTATAAGTTTTCCTTCACTTCAATACTTCTCGATCGCGTTTACGTAAAAAATTCAATTCTATGGAAACATAGACGCGCGCGCGCGGAGGCGCTGTCCATGTTTCCCTAGTAATTGAATTTTTTACGTAAACGCGATCGAGAAGTATTTTGGTGAAGTAAAACTTATACTAAGCATACAGTATGCTTAGTATAAGTTTTACTTCACCAAAATACCACCATACTTCACCATATACTTCTCGATCGCGTTTACGTAAAAAAATCAATTCTATGGAAACATGGACAGCGCCCCCGCGCGCACGCGTCCATGTTTCCATATAATTGAAATTTTCACGTAAACGCGATCGAGAAGTATTTGGTGAAGTAAAACTTATACTAAGCATACTGTACGCTTAGTATAAGTTTTACTTCACCAAAATACTTCTCGATCGCGTTTACGTAAAAATTTCAATTCTATGGAAACATGGACGCGCGCGCGCGGAAGCGCTGTTCATGTTTCCATAGAATTGAAATTTTTACGTAAACGCGATCGAGAAGTATTTTGGTGAAGTAAAACTTATACTAAGCATACAGAAGGCCTAATTTGAATGAAAAGATTTGATCCCACTATACTCGCACTACTATGTCAACAAATTAAACCTGACCTTTTAAAGTAAGACTAAAATACCACCAATTAACGGCTTTCCTGGAAATGGGGAAAATCCTGTCCCTTTTATTGAGAGCCAGATTAAAACAAAGCACCACTACTGAAACACGTGTATCTATTACAGTAAGTGTCCAAAATATTTGCACTTTAGTAAAGTTACCGTAAAGGTTCTCGAGTGGCGACCACGGACCGGAAGACACAGTGTAGGTAGGCCTCCAACAAGATGGAGCGACGACCTGGTTAAGGTTGCAGGATCGCGTTGGATGCGGATGGCACGGCACCGATCCGTTTGGCGAGCCTTGGGGGAAGCCTATGTTCAGCAGTGGATGTCTTTCGGCTGAAATGATGATGAAAGTCAACGTGAGAATCACAGGTAGTTAAGTAGTCGGTTTTTAGAAAAATTCCGGCCAAGAGCGTGTCTGACACGCTCAGGATAGGATTCCGCAGCCATTACGACGTGTACCATCTGTATTCAACAAAAGCAATATTATTCTAAGGATTCTGTATTTACGGAAATTCCCATGTAGATATATTTTAAAGGTCAGGCTGCTATTTACTCTTAAACTACTAATAATTCTCAATACAAGCAAACTTAGCCGTTATAGTTTTCCTTGTTAATTTGAGATATTTCCTCCCATCCTGATTATTTTCAAAATTTTTATACCAACAGTTTAGCTTTTAGAAGGGTAGGACGCTCGATTTTAACAAAACACTTCACTTTAAAGTTGAATATTTCGAAAAATCGTCTTGACAATCCCATAATGATTTTAAAAGACCTATCCAACAATACCCCACACTATAAGACGAGAAAAAAAATCACCCCACTTTACGTCTGTGGGAGGTACCCTAAAAAAATTTTTTTTTTTCCATTTTATTTTATCACTTTCTCGGGGTCATTCCTATGTTATATATATCCATGCAAAATGACAGCTTTCTAGCACTAATATCCACTGCGCTAAGCCGCGGACAGACAGACAGACAGACATAACGAAACTAAGTACCTATAAGGGTTCCGTTTTGCCATTTTGGCTCCGGAACCCTAAAAAATGGCTCTGTCCATCGAAGAAACAATTTTGCCAGTAATTATTGTACAGTCGACCAAGTAGGTATTTCCTTTAGGTAGAGGTAGCCCAAAAAAATTTTTTACAAAATTTTTAGTTCTTTCACTTTGTCCGGATAATCGCAACACACGTCCGTGCAAAATTACAGCTTTCTAGCCTTAATAGTCTCTGAGCTAAGCCGCGGACGGACGGACAGACATGCATGGCGAAACTATAAGCGTTCTGTTTTGGCCATTTTGGCTCCGGAACCCTAAAAATAATTATATATTCTCTTGTTGACTATATTTTGCCGTTGTTCGGTAAAAAAAATAACTAGAAAATCAAGTGAAAAATACGGGTTAGATTTTATTATTGAATGCCACATAATTGAAGTTCCATATTTAACACCAAGGTATTCGGATGCAGAAATTTAATATTCAAGGAGGTCCTTCCATCCCGCGTTAAGATATTGACAGTCCATGGATGACAAAAACCATTAATTTGACAAAAGTTATGTAGGGCTGTTTTGTCTTGTTTTCTGGAATATGGCATACCGTGTAGTAAGTAGTAGTAGTAGTAGTATAGGCAGGCCTCATGCATGCCATGTACTTACGCGCGATATTTACCTACCGCGGGGACGATCCCCTGGGATCGAAATTCCAGTAGGTTGTCACAAGCGCGCGCCGACGCACGTTCATTCGTGTTCCACGGAAAAAATATGCCGCCTGGACTTTTATAAGTGAATGGTGAAACAGGGGGCAAATTTTAATATGACTATGCTAGAATTAATAGCTTGTTAGCGGAAGAATAAGACCGCATAGTTGTTCGGCTGATGGATGACGTCAGTGAAAGTTATAAAGCGGTGCGCGCGCTTGCTACCGACACATTTCGCCTGCGACTCTCGGATCGGACGGACGATTACTTTTTCATTATTTCTGCCCTATAATCGTTATACTTAGTGTTAAATTAATAACATATTTGAATATTGTAAAAATTTGATTGCAATAAAATTAAGTTCGTTGATTTTAGTTGTGTCTTAAATTAATAACAGTCTTAAATAGCTAACATCAGAAGTGGGATAACCACACCCCACTGTGTGTCTGGCTTTCTTAAAGAATAAAAAAAAAAGGAATTTAGTTTTGTGTGAATTTTTAATTACCTGTTTGCGTTTTAAAGGGTAGTTTAACATGGCAGAAAATAATAAGCGTCGAAAACGTGATCGAACTCCCGTTCCAGGAATCGAACAACAACTTCAAGCGATACTTTCTCGTTTGGAGTCGTTGGAGGATTCTAGGTTTCGAAATACTGGCGGGTCAGGGCCACGTGGTGATAGCGACACGCGGTCCTCGGTTCCTGGCCGCAACTTGTCGCCCCCTCCTCGGCCGGAGCCATCGTTCACGCCGACGACGCATGCGGCGCCACGTGAGGAACGCGCGGTTCAGTCGGTGCCGCTTAGTGGTGTATCATGTAATGGGGGTGTCAATACACCTCCTCCAGTGAGCGTGACGCTCTCGAGTGCCGAGGCAGTCATGAGCGAGGTAACGGAAAAGCTGGTGACTGCTATCAACGCTATGAACCCGGTAAGATCGAACCATATTTATATATCTGGCTTTGACCCATCTCTTAATGATTTCAATGTTTGGTGTAATGAGGTTGATCACGTACGTAATATAAATCGTTGGGACGATCGCGAGTGCTTGGCGCGTATAGGGAACAGTTTGAAGGGAGACGCACGTGTGTGGCTCAGTGAGTGGACGACTAATGACCGCACGTGGTCTAACTTCAAACGCGAATTCCAATCGTTGTGTCCGCGTAGGATTGATATTGCGTCTATTTTGTTTGACGTGATGAAAACAGATTCTAACAGTTACCCTACCTACGCCGAATATGCTAGACGCTCCCTGTTACGCTTACGTATTGTTAACGGCTTGAGTGACGAGTTAATTTCAGCAATTATAATCCGCGGCATAACCGATCCGCAAATTCGAGCTGCGGCTACAAACGCAAAGCTAATGCCTAGCGATATAGTAGGGTTTTTATCGATTTATGTCAAACCCGTCCCGGCTGTATCAGGTCGCACCAAGCCGCGAACTATTATAGGCCGTAATGATTTTTTGCGAAAAAGGGAACACGGTGATACTAAATCCAAATGTTTTTCATGCCGAAGTTTTGGCCATAAGCAGTACACGTGTCCTAAACGTATAAAGTTAGGCACAACCGATATGCACCAATCATCTACCTCGGGGACGCCAAATACTAACGCTTCGTCTTCTCATTCTGAACCGTGCACTTTTTGTAGAAAGACTGGGCACAAAGTAAAGGACTGTTTCGCTAAACAGCGCGCTGAGTCTCGAGGTAAATCTGTCAACTTTTGTCGTGAGGCCGTAGAAGAATACAGACAAAATGATATTGCTGCTGCTGTAATCCAGGGCGTGCCTGTAGATATATTGATCGATAGTGGGTCTCAGGTTTCCCTAGTTTCTGAATCGGTAGTGAAGCATTTTCAATGTACTCAGTCACCCTCATTTTGCGTGGTATCGGTAGCCAAGAGGTAGAGTCAAGTTTTTTCACTACATTGACAGTAGAATTTCCCGAAATTACGCTAGAGGTAGATTTCCATGTAGTATCGGACCGCTACATGACTACGCCAGTCATATTGGGTACTGATGTACTTAATAGGGAGGGTGTTGTCTACATCCGTGCACGTGGTGCCCAACGTCTTACGAGATCGGCAACGGTTCTTAATGTCGAGTCGAGTGTGCAAGTACCAGTCAATACTCCATTAATTGGTACCGATAAAGAGCGGTTGTTGACGATTATAGATGAATTCTCGGATTATTTGATCACAGGCACAGCCACAACTGCTGTGACTACCGGTTCTATGCACATTCGACTACACAATGAGACGCCCGTCGTGTATAGACCGTACAAAATGTCTTACGAAGAAAAGACGCTGCGTGAGGTGTTACGGACTCTGACTAGTGCCGGATTTTCTATCAATCTGAAGAACTGTACATTCCTATCTCATGAAGTTGAATACTTGGGGCGCACAATAAGTCATGGCCAGGTGAGGCCGAGCGCGCACAAGATTGAGGCACTAGCCAGGGCTCGTGTGCCTAGCAACGTCAAGGAGGTAAGGCAATTTTTGGGCCTCGCTGGATATTTTCGGCGGTACATTCCGGGATACTCTCTCAAGACTGCTTGTATAGCAAATCTGACTCGCAAAGGTGTGCAGTTCCAGTGGACTGAGGAGCACGAACATGGTTCGTGTTGAAGCGAATTTTCAACAGGAAAGTTGGTTTAGTATTTTATGGAAAATACAGCTCACCCTGAACATTACGAGACAAAAATCAACACAATGTTCCCCATTAATTTTATTAGTTGGCAGTGATATTACGACACCCGTCATACGATCCCTGGTGCGTGACCTTGCTACGGAGGCAACTAGCACCAATCGAGAGTCGCTACGAGAATTGTCCCGACAGCGCGCAAGCGCGCGGTTGGATAAAAATCGTCTACAACAGGATGCTCGCGTGAACAAACGTCGCAAAACGCCAAAATCATTTAAAGAGAATGATTTAGTTTTTGTGCGTAAGGCCAGTCAATCTACTGGCAAGTTGGACTCTGGCATGAGGGGTCCCTATACCGTAATTAAAGTGTTACCACACGGTCGTTACGAGTTGAGGCTCGTTACGGGCTCGTATGGAAAGACCACTCAGGCTGCGGCTGAGTACATGGTGCTTTGGCACGGTGAATGGACCCCTGATGTGTGTATGGCGTTTTTTGACGGTGAGTATATACGAGTGGTGGATGTTGGTGCATCCTGAGGGCTCTGCGCTTGTTTCGTAAACATCCTGAGGGCTCTGTTTCATTATTTTACTAGATGAGATTTTTTTTCCACGCATAGGACTCTAGCTCTTAGCATCCTGCGGGCTCTGCACATGTTGATTTGCTCTCTTGTTTTTCGTTTTGGAATGCACATCCCGAGGGCTCTGTAAGTTACCCAAATATCCTGAGGGCTCTGTTTGGTAGATAAATACATTTTAGTGGACATCCTGAGGGCTCTGTTTGGTAGATAAATACATTTTAGTGGACATCCTGAGGGCTCTGTAAGTTACCCAAATATCCTGAGGGCTCTGTTTGGTAGATATACACATTTAAGAGGATATCCTGAGGGCTCTGTCTAGATTTATGTATTTTAGCTTTGTAGTGACGTTTCATTGCGAGTAACGCTTTACATAGAGTTGCTTGCTAAATTCTGTATGTGTTACTAATGCAAACAATTGCTTTTAGGTGACGATGATGAATTACAGGGAAATTCCCTGGACAGCTATAACTCAAGCTCTGAAGACAACATGATAGCCACCCAACCGCAAGTGGTAGAAGTTGAGGTTCATGCTGCGTCTGACTCTGAAGACGTAGCGAGCGAGGACGCATCGCCTTCAGGAACGGCCGTGTTAGCGGAAGAATAAGACCGCATAGTTGTTCGGCTGATGGATGACGTCAGTGAAAGTTATAAAGCGGTGCGCGCGCTTGCTACCGACACATTTCGCCTGCGACTCTCGGATCGGACGGACGATTACTTTTTCATTATTTCTGCCCTATAATCGTTATACTTAGTGTTAAATTAATAACATATTTGAATATTGTAAAAATTTGATTGCAATAAAATTAAGTTCGTTGATTTTAGTTGTGTCTTAAATTAATAACAGTCTTAAATAGCTAACAAGCTAATATAACAATTTGGAAGTTCGTATCGTGCTGTCCCTCTTACTCTTCTATAAAAAGCTATAAGCGTGAGCGGGATGGCGCGATGCGAAGTTCGAAAGTTGACCTTCGTATCTAGTATAACGCTAGGGTACTGTGAGCATGGCAATGTGTTCTGCGCATTATAATAAATATCCTTTTTTGTTATGATTCCAATGCTAAAATGGCAAAAACGGAACCCTTATAGTTTCGCCATGACCGTATGTCCCTTTGTCCGTCCGTGGCTTAGCTTAGGGAATATTAGTGCTAGAAAGTTTGCATGGATATAATATATAGCAATTATCCCGACAAAATGGTAAAACAACATGTAGAAAAAAAAAATTAATCCAAACTGCCAGCCCTTGTCACTGTCGGCACGCACACATTCTTAAGGAGACGGAGTAGTATAATCTGTGGCTTGTTCGCGGTAAGTACCAAGATTTTGTACGGGATGCAGTAGGTATCTGTTACGAAGTAACTATTAAGTAATCTGTGGTATAGGTAACGCCACGAGAGTTGAGGCGAATGTTTACACACACAGCTACATAAAGTACTGATTGCAAAAAAAGTAGTGAATGAATGAAATGAGTGAGTGAATGAAAATATGATTTACTAGCTTTTGCCCCGCGACTCCGTCCGCGTGGAATTAGTAATTTGGGCAGCTTATTTTTTTAATCCAATTTGCTTTTTCATCAGTTATGGCTCTCCTTAGTTCCTCGATATAATAAAATCCCAGAACCCCCCCCCCCCCCTCCCCACGCACCCCAGTTTGTAATATATTCAGCGATGATCTAACTAACATGGGCTGTAGAGCTGCGCAAGTACCTACCTGAACTTAATTTATTTAGGAACTTACATATGATTATTTTTGCATAGGTATTACGCTACAAATCACAAACTTTTATTTAACTTGCCCTGTTGGTATGGGTCAAATCTCGGAAGTCGAATTCAACCCATTTCCAGTGGTCGAATATGGTCTTATGATGAAATACTTACACAATACTATGCATATTATAATTTTTCTTTTTTCATTTTATACTTAACCTATTTTTGGATAAAACAATTTGAAAATGATAAGAAATATTCGCAACAAAAAAAATCGGTATTTTATAAATAGCGAAAAATATTCTTATCTTATTTAAATAAAATAGATCAATATATTTTATTTTCTGTTTTGTTTGAACTAGATGTATTTTCCTAAATTATTTTTAAAGAAATATGTTGAAGAAATATTGTCAATCTTGTACTTCTATGTTGAGTCTGTTGAACTCACAGAAATATATCGAGATAGAAGAAAAGAGTTTACGTACGTTGACTGGCCAAATGGAGTTTATAAGCCCCAATGCTCGCCGCGAACTTCAGTCTGCTCCCGACCGCGGTCTGCGTGCGACGTCAGGTTTTAAAAATAAAATGACTCGTTGTTCAGTAATTAACTGTTCAAATACTACAGATAAAGTTGGAGCTGTTAGTCGAGGTATTTCCTTTCATTGGTAAGTACTATTTGTCCTAAAATATCTGTTATTAATTAAAAAACGATTTATTTTATTATTTTCATCAGAACAGTAGCGGGCGATAGTGTGTCCACGCTAGCTTTCCATTGCGGCTTTAATTTGACGAGCCAGACATGGCGTGCGTTAAAAACCAGCAATGTAAAAATAAGCTATTCAAACTATCGAGTCACGTCCAAGGTCAATTTATCATTTTTTCTGTCAAAAGTAAGAATAGTGATGTGCAAGTACACTATCGCAGTTCTCACTCGATTAAAATCGATTTTGAAAGCAGAGGAAATGATAATTACGTTTTTATATTATTATGTAGCTATATAATGGCTCAAGATCGCAAAGCATGGCGCAATCTGGTGTTGGAGGCCAAGACCCACTTTGGGTCACTGCGCCCTGGCAGTAAGTAAGTAAGTATATAATGTACGTAGTGCAAAGCAAATATTATTAACAAACAGGTTATGGTTACTTCTATATTGCAATTTTATTTTAGTTTTCCGAATGATCCTCATATTAAAAAAAAAGGAATCTACAAAAAACAGCAAGAATTGTTCTATACATTTCCACGAAGACACCTTTACTGGCCCATCAAAGTACCGACGAGTAATCAGTACAGCTTATCCGACTATTGATGTAGTGGTGATGTCATATGATGAAAAGGTACACAGTTACATAAGGCTAAATATTATTTTAAAAAATGTGCGTGTGTGTGTGTGTGTGTGTGTGTGTGTAGTATTTACACGATTATAGGTAGGTAGGTAATAACGAGCTATGGAGAGGACTGTGCTCAGAGTTTCTCTACGGGATCGAATCAGAAGAGAGGAGATCCGTAGAAGAACCGGGGTCACCGACGTAGCCAAACGGATTAGCTCGTTGAAATGGCAATGGGCAGGCCATATAGCATGCAGAACATATGGTCGTTAGAGCCCAAAAGTTCTCGAATGGAGACCACAGACTGGCTAGCACAGCGTGGGACGTCCACCAACGAGATGGACGGACGATTCGGTGAAGGCCGCAGGTTCAGGGTGGATGCAAGTCGCTTTCAACCGTAATGATTGGGCGTCAATGAGGGAGGTCTATGTCCAGCAGTGGACGTCCTACGGCTGAAATGATGATGATGATGATGAATAACTGCAGCGGCTATAGTAGGTATTGACAAATGTAAAGCAATTTATTGGTTAGGTAGGTACCTACCTACATTTATATTTTTCGATTTGAAATTCTGACCTTTCTCATTTCCTCTGTCGAAAATAATTATCATTTCCTCTGTGCATAAGAATCGGTTCCCTAATCGATCTGTGAATCGATGCTTTAGAATTGATTTCACGCGGCTTATGTTTCCCATCACTAAATTACACTCGTGACGTCAAAGTACCTACGCAAGATGTTACAGGCTCGGTCTCGCTACAAATTGCCGAGCATTTTCCTTCTATCTCGATATATTTCTGTGGTTGAACTTGCTATCAGTACGAATAAATGTCAGAGTCCCGCTGTCATTACATGACGTGTTGTTGTATGCGTGACCTCAACTCTCGTGGCGTTACCTATACGTGTCTAGGAAGGTCTACGAATTAGTTCGAATCATGTAGAGTCATTTCAAAGTCTCACGGTAGTTTCATGTTCACAATATTTTTCCTTTTATGATGAAAATGGTGACGATCCTCGAATGTTACGGGTTATATGTATACCTATAATCTTCTCTGAGTATGACAGCAAAAGATCGAGATAACGATCTCATTAAAAGATGATTAATGAGCAAAAACCCTCGTCCTATCAACAAGTGGGCACTCGGTGACAAAAATTCAATTTTACCCGATTTAAATTGAAGGCGAAATTAAAAAGTTTCGTAACTTTATAAATTATAAGAGATTATCTGTTCAGCGAACAATTTTTGAAAGCCTATTGGCTTTTATAAAGGTTATTTTAATAAATATTTTAGTAATTGATTCTGATGTTTTTTGATCCGATTAACTCAGTACTTCCTCATATTTGCATACTTAAAAACAGCGGACAAATAGGAGTCAATCTCAAGGCTTCATACGTTTTAATAAATACGTTTTTTACACGACTACGGCAAAGCCAAAAGGAAGTGTAATGATTTTAGCAGTCTATGTATGTTTGTGGTTATTTGTGTTCCACCTTAGCGTCGAGACTACTCATCCGATTTTAATAAATAAGGTATCAATCGAATCTTTATTATGCTCCGGGTGACATAGGATACCTTTTTATATACAAAAAAATATTGGTCGCAAATTACATAAAAAAAACTGAGCGATTAAAAAAAATTTTAGCGTACGACGGCGTGTGAGGCATTACTAGATAGGTCTTAAAAAATTATGTAAAGGTTTCTTAGTAGGATTTTGGTTTAAGATAAGTGTTGGGGAGCTATTAGCTCCGAAAGTCGTCAAAATTGTTTGCAGAATCAGGCGTTACTTTGCGAAGGTCCGTATTAATGAACTGAAACAATTACTTTGCTCACTCGCGAACTTTAAAGGGTCATTTATAAAGTAAATTCTCAGTTTATTCAATTTATACGAGCCAAGTAATATACTTATTCAATCTATTTATAAATAAGAATGAATCGCCGAAATGTTTGTACGCGCATAACTTCCGATTGACTGCACCAAATTGGATAATTCTTTTTTTGTTGCGTTTGTTATTGTAAATAGAAGGTTTTTATGAAAGAAAATTTGGAAAAAATAGAACGGGGGCGAAGCCGCGGGAATCAGCTAGTATGATATAAAATTTCTAGCTGTTGCCCGCGACTCCGTCCGCGAAGAATAGGGGTATAAAAAATAACCTACGACCTATTCTTAGGCTTACTAAATATAGAGAAAAAAGTCGAGCCTTCTCGGAGGAGTTCGATAACAAACACCGTGACACGAGATTTGTATATAAGACTAAGAAACTTTGGAAACTCAACAGGAAACAACTCTGACACATAATCGGAGCATTTTACTGGTTACTTCGATACTAAACACATACTAGTAAAGATGGGACTACAGGACAATGAAGATTGTAGAATATGTGGTGAGGAAGAAGACGAAACAATGGAACACATCATGTGTGAATGTGACGCCCTCGCCAGATTAATTATGAGACTCTTTGGCGACGGATACCCCGTACCAGGAGACTTTAAGGCACTACCGCTACGTCAAATCATCCAATTTATGGACTAGGTGAAAGCGATGGAGTAAGTGCCAAGGAGGAGTAATTACACAAAAGGTCCCTACGGGTCAAAGTGTATCTGCAAGGACCCCTAATACTAAAACAAGATAAGATAAGAGTCGTATAGACGGATAGCCGCTACCTTATATTTCCTGCTCCTTGACAGAAAGGCGGTAAGAAAAGAAAGACTATTTCTAATTACATTAACTGCGTTTCGGTGTTACGCCCTCATCACGATTACCCGCGACAGAAACGCGGAAAGGATATAGGTACTCTGTTCATTGCGCGGCTGATACGCAGCCTGTCCCGTGGTTTCCTTTCAGGACACGTAATGGACAATGAAAATGCCGCTGGTCACGCCCTTACTATATCGGGTCGTTTGCGTCTCTGATTGAGGGATAAACACTCGAACTAGGAATAAATTTATCTGAAAAAAAACGGGAAAATCGAGTTGGACTCGCAAACTACTAGTGATAAAGCCCAAGCCCTCTAATTCTGAGAGGAGGCCTGTGCCCTGCAGTGGGACGATATAGGCTGGGATGATGATGACTATGATCGGTGACCATTGCATTTTATGTCACTTTGACGTTTAATATAATGACTAATATGGATAAGTCTATATATTGTTAAAAATAAAATTGCACTGATTGATGTGTAAAATAATGATAGGAACGTCAGTGAGACAAGTGCAAGACATGAGTTGACGTAAACACATTCGTTCGATAGATAATAATTATAAGTGTGTAGCTACTTCATAATCGCAAAAGAAATGTTAAAACCGCGATAAATTATCGGCGATAGTAAAACTAGATAAAAACATACATTTTTTATAACTTCATAAATTGTGCACGAAATCTATACCTACTACCTAGGTATATATAATTCTAAACTGACTGACTGACTGTTGATATATCATCGCACAGCCTAAACCACTGGACCTAGAGACTTGAAATTTTGCAGATAGATACCTTATACAATGTAGGCATCCACTAAGGAAGGATTTTTGGGAATTCCCACGGGAACGGGAAAAAACGGGATTTATATATTCGATTTCGAATTACCGTATCTCAGTAACTATAATAACTATATAGACTCTTCAAATTTGGTACACAAGTAGGTCTGGGAAGCAGATCTGGGGTTTGAAACTATTAAGATCGCTTAGCTCACGTTTTTGTGGGAGTTTTGAAAAATGGACTGTATCTATACTAATATTTTCGAGAATTTAGCCCTGTGAGGTCCAAGAAAACACTCACCTTCTTACTGCTGTGTCGGAGCTTGGTATCAGCTAGGTACAGGGCCTCTGGACTTTCTCGCGCTGGCCAGGCTTACCTTACGGTCCTTGGGTTACCTGCTACCTAGGCTAAACCACACGCGAAGCAATCGAAGCAGATGTATTTTCCTGAATCCACAAGGCACTACACGAATGTATATTATACAAAGTAACGACAGCGAAAAACAACTTGTACGAGAGGCGAAAACTAGACTTTTACGAGCGAGAGGCGACACTAGACCATACTCTTTTTGAACTAGACTGTTAGATACGAAAAAATGACAGTTACTTGACAGTTTTTGAATGTTGCTATATCAATAAACTTGTAACTTTAGAGAAAACGGAACACAATAATAATAATAATAGTAGAAAATATTAATTTCAGGATTTTTCAAAATTCTCACGGGATAAGGAAAAAACGGGATTTATAATATTCAGTTTAACGGAATCCTAGACTCTTCAAATTTGATACACAAGTAGGTATTACAATAGTTAAAACATTAATTTCAGGATTTTTCAAAATTCCCACGGGATAAGGAAAAAACGGGATTTATATATTCAGTTCAACGAAATCCTATGAACTATAATTACTAGACTCTTCAAATTTGGCATAGAAGTAGGTAATTATAATAGTAAAAAACAGTTTTAAGGATTTTTGGAAATTCCCACGGGATGTAATTATTTTAATAAGGTAGTCATTAAGCAAACCATCAAGCACCTTCGCTATTACGGTAGCAAGTGAGATTGGCCAGTAGTTTGCAATGTCCGAAACATCCCCCGCTCTGCTCTTAAATAGAGGCACTACCATAGTCCTCAATAGGTGGTCAGGAAGATAAGCGTGCCTCAAACATAGCATAGATATGATAGGAGGCAAACGAGCAGGCGAGTCACCTGATGGAAAGCACCGCTGCCAATGGACACCGACAACACTAGTTAAATTACGGATACGTAGCCGGCCCTTTGAGAAAATTTGATAATAATTTACTGTATTCACAATATAATGTAAGCTTTATTTAACCACAATCTCCGCATTGACTCAGATTTTTACTTACAGTTGAATATATTACCTACTAGGTAGTGGCATGCCGCTTTTGTATTATGTTATTTGGAATGAAATATAATGTGTCTCATGTAGGTGTTGGAAGAGGAAGACCTTTGTATTTTTAGAAGCTTAAATATAAACTTTTCCTTATTGACCTCCTACTTGACTTTTAACTTTCATTCTCAGGTTTCCGTACTCGGAAGGTGTCAAACGGGACTCCATTATTACTACGCCTACGCTATTCAACCTTTAATTTTTTGTAGAAATTGATCTTTGAACTTCTTATATGTATCTTTTCTACATGCTATGAAATATTGATGTTATGTTCCTTATAATAGGCCGCGAAGTGTCAAGTTTCAAGCGCGGCTAGACGGAGAAGTCGTCGGAATTTCATACAAAATCGTAGGCCTAGGCCTGCAAGATGCTCTGTTTTGGGGTTCCGAGCCCAAAGGGTAAAAACCAGACCCTATTACTGAGGCTCCGCTGTCCGTCCGTCTGTCCGTCCGTCTGTCACCAGGCTGTATCTCATGAACCGTGATTGCTAGACAGTTGAAATTTTCACAAATGATGTATTTCGGTTGGCGCTATAACAACAAATACTAAAAACCAGAATAAAATAAATATTTAAGGGGGCTCCCATACAACAAACGTGATTTTTTTGCCGTTTTTTATAGACAATGGTGAGGAACCCTTCGTGCGCGAGTCCGACTCGCACTTGGCCGGTTTTTAATTTCCATTCCGCATAAATTTTTGACACGGCATTATGGCGTTCAGCCATTAAAAAAAACAATCCATACGAAAAATAAAATATAAATGCGAAAGTGTCTCTGTCTGTCTGTCTGTTACCTCTTCGCGCCTAAACCGCTGAACGGATTTGGATGAAATTTGGTATGGAGATACTTTAAAGCCCTGAGAAGGACATAGGATAGTTTTTATCCCGGAATATTGCAAAATTCCCGCGAATAGCGATAAACGAATTATTCGCAGACAGAGTCGCGGGCAACAGCTAATAAGCAATATTTGCTTTTTGGTTCATTACGACATTTTGCCACTACGTTTGTTAAAAATAAATAATATCCATTAATTATCTCTGTTTTCTATTAAATCAGAACTGGAAATACCTAGAACGAAATAGATACATTTCTTATTTATTTTACCAAATGTTTTCTCTAGAAATAAACCTTTGATTTTTTGGAGTTGCTATTTATTTATTTCGTTGCATATTTGAGAAAAGCACTTTACATACCTCTGCGGGATATAAAGTTCATTACTATCCGTTTAAAAGTATTCGGCCGGCAACCCCTTACTTTCCAGCCTCTATTATTGTACAAAATAAAGAAAAAAAACACTATTGACAACCGTTGACGTTGAGATACAAGGTATAGTCGACCACGAAATTCTTTTACCACAGATGCACGGCTTAAAACAAGCGCATAAAAATACAAAATATTGTTACTTCTTATTTTCCAACGTCGCTACTATATTTTGTCGCATACTGCAATATATTTTGCCACCCTCGGGAGAAAAACATTGTCACTAGCATGATCATTACGCTAAAGACGAGCATTAAACCTGACGACGCGGCTCACTAATCCGTGTTCGTTTTTACGGTCAAAAAAAGTAACGTTTATCGTGTCATTTGTGTGATGGTTAAAGTAAGTAATAGAGTTCTGTCACAGATTACGTAATAACTACGTTACAGACTCGACATTTGCTTTTGACAGCCGTTATATTTACCTACCAGAGGCCGTATTGTCTAACGCTTCTGACGTTTGCCTTCGCTTTCACCATCTCTTTCTAAAAATATATATTCATAAAAGAAATAGTGATTGCGAAGGCAAGCGTCAGAATCGCTAGACAATAAGCCTGCAAGAGTTTCACCGCCAATATACCGCAGCGTCTAAAGTCAAGTCTTTGATCAGCGTGTTAGCTAGTGATTACTTATGGCACTGAGCGTGACCACATACATTGGGCGTCATAAGAAAGCTCAAGGTCACTCAGAGGGCGATGGAAAGGGCTATGCTTGAAGCTTCTCTGCGGGATCACATTAGAAATGATGAAATTCGCGCAAGAACTAAAGTCACCGACATAGCTCGAAATATCGCTAGACTCAAGTGGCAGTGGTCAGGGCACATCGCTCGTAGAACTGATGTTCGGTGGGGTCAAAAGATTCTCGAGTGGCGTCCACGGACTGGATGACGCCGTGTAGATATTCCTCTAACAAGATGGAGCGACGACCTGGTTAAGGTTGCGGGAACGCGTTGGATGCAGATGGAGCAGGACCGTTCTGTTTAGCGCACTTCGGGGAATGCTGTAAGTTAAGTTAGGTTTGTTTAATAAGAAAATACTTTCTTAAGAAAATACTGTTTTTGAAATAAATTGCTTAAGTAAAGTAAAGTATAATGTATAATAGATAAGTTATAATGCTAGCCCTGTGGCAATAAATAAAGTGACCCTTGCTTAATAAAACTTACATTTGCCGTATTATACAGTGTTCGAATCTTCTTTCACTGCCTTAAGGAAGAAGTACAGTCACTAAAATGGCTTTGTTCTATGTAGGGGATAAAGGAAAAACTCGTGCCAGCACTTATAGTCACGTAAGTGAGAAATCAGTAATGTTTTGTAAACTATGATAGCCCGTTTTAAACTTTCGTGATTTTGATTTTTTTGTGATTTTTTTAATTACTAAACTAAATGGAACTTATCACGCAATAAATATTTATTTATTTACCTCGTCGTTTCGGCCACATTGCAGCAACCGTGGTCACGAGTTAGCTCGTATATTTATTGCGTGATAAGTCCCGTTTAGTTTAGTAATTATGTATGATATAGCCCGTATTACCAAGTAAGTATAGATCGAGTCATTCATGATGACGCGTGCCGTGACTCTTATTGCAATGTCGTTAAGACGCTGTCAACACCAACGTCGGCGCACACTGTCTATTTGTATCGGAGTAAACGAGATGCCGCTATGACTGGGCAGCCGGGTATATTGAAATTTATCGAGCAAATATTGAATTAAAAAAAAAAACTGTGGATTATTTGTGAAATATGACTCGTTAGCGGTTTAGGTATGAATATGTTCACTTCATGTTTTTAATTGCAGACGCATACGCCAAAAAAATAAAGACATAGAACCGTTTAATGATGATTTTAAGACCTATCTTTGCAATTATTTTCTATCGAGCCGATTTTGTCCAATTATGTATCGAGTCCGTCCACGGTCTTTGAAATATGATGAATTATTAACATATAATTTTTTGATGTGCTAGAACAAACAGTTTTTCTTAAAAAACTGTTTAAATGACATCAATTTCAACAAAATTAGGTGTTGTCAGCCTCTTAACGTCTAATCTAATTTTGACAAATTCATGCGTCTTCGTGAATGGCACTAGCTTTATAACCTACGCAGTTGAAACTTTATATTTTTAACCCCTGACGCAAAAATAGGAATGTTTTAAGTTTGACCGCTATGTTTGTGCGTGTGCGTGTCTGTCTGTGGCATCATAGCTCTTAAACGGGTGAACCGATTTGCGGTTTTTTTTATTTGAAAGCGGGTTTCTTGGCGATGGTTCTTAGACATGTTTCACCATTATTGGTTCTGCCGTTTCAAAGTTATCAGTTTTTTTGTTAGCTGTGGAAGGGATCTTAGACGCATAATGGGTATTTACTTGACCAAATTGCGTTGGGGGCTTTTATAGTAGATTGTTCAACAAGGGACTAAAAGAAGCCATAACGACACAAGATATTTAGCCACCCGAGCAGAGCGAGGGTGGCTATAATTCGCGTGTCATTATGGCAGTTTAGTCTCGCGTTAAACAGTCTACTTTTCATTTTGAATGCGAGGAAAAAAACGATGTTTTAGGTATACTAATCTACAATATTACTTTTATACAACGTACGCTCAATAGGTACGAGCAATGGACGTCTGTTCAGAATTCAAATAGCAATTTAAATTTGTTCCGCGGTTTTTTTTTTGTTGAGTGACGCTTTAAATGTTTGCGTATTTAGCCAACTGATTCAAACTTGAAAATTATTTCATAGCTAATTGGACTAAGTATTCATAATAAAATGAATTCATCTTTTATATAATTAAATAGATTATTATTCGTAATTATTCATGGTGTTTCACGAAATAATTATTTTTTTAAATATTTTTTATACAGTTGTCATTTTGAGGTTATTTCCACGTCCTAAAGGCTTCAACAGACCGAAGCGCAGGGCGCTACGGAGCGCTACGGAGCGCTTCGGAGCGTCCGCAGCGCGCTGCGGTCTGTGTGATCCACAAACACCGTGATTGGCAGTTTAGGGGTTTCCAAAGAAAATTAAAAAAAAATTACTTTAATCCCTAGAGATCAAAAATGAGCTGTAGTCCCGATATGCAGAGACTAAAGTAACATTTTAAGAGCATGAGAAGTGAAAATTTTTTTAATTTATAGTTATCACTTCAGTCCCTTACTAGAATCTTTAGTGCTTAAAAATGGCTCCTACATTGTTAATGTGTCTACTACTGATATCATATCCCGAGAATTTTGTTTATCTGTTATAATCCAAACTCAAGTTATGAGGGTTCAAAAAAACGATGAAGCGCTTCGAGAAAAGGTAGTAGTGCCATTGCGCTTCGCTTGGCTCGTCTTGGCGGGACGGGCACGGTAGACGAGCCGTTCAGAATCGAGTTAACATCATAATAACAGAATTACTTAACTTAAAAAAGTTTATTCTACTTAAAACTCAAAAAGACGTACAGTCAAGAAAACTGAATCACGTACCTATAGCTTGTCTAGTTTGAAATGACGTGCCCCACCACCGCGTTTGCGCACGGGATATGGAGCTCAATTTGAGCTATAATAGAGTCTATTGTAGCTTGAATTGAGTTTCGAATCCTGAGCGTGAGTGCGGTGGTGGGGCGCGTCATTTTAAACTAGACAAGCTCTACCAATGCCAATGGTAGATGTATGGAATGTCAACATGACATTTGCAATGAAAAGGGTTCTTCTCCCTGGTACGTGATAGTTCCTTCGACTGTACCTAGATAGATACATACTTAAAGAGGTAGATAGATAGATAAAGACGTTTATTTAATACTACAAGCACACACAATCAAGATTAAGATTTGGTAGTACATTACTGCAGAGGCCGTGAAGTAAGGGATTGCTGGACGAGTTTGGGATAGACGGATAAGACGAGTCCTGCAAACCCTGTTCCGGCCGAGGATTGTATAGTGCTTTTCTCAAACAATGTGAGGAAATATTAAAATTATAATAACTACTAGGTAATCATAATCAAGTAAATAATTGTTTAATTTGCTGCCTTTTTTATTTTTTAATAATGCCATTTGAACGAGCTATTCGAGCACCATGTTTAACCCCACATAAATATAGTACCATAGATTTTTTTTTAATGACGCAAGTATTTTTACAGAGTCTAGTGGTGGTTGGCTGTATGTAATTTTTCCTTTGTCAGTAAGCAGAGTGTGTTTAATGTTAGTAAGCAATTTCAAAAAGTTAAAACAGCGACCAAAAAACGCTAAAAAAACACGTTTCTGCTGTGTTTTATCTCTCACACTGGAATGACTTGCTGGTAGTCGTAATTTAAACTACAATAGAGAAACATTACTCTAGGCAGATGTTATGCCTGGGACCGAGGTGTAGGTCATTAGTATTTGTTGTTATATTTAACGGCCACAGTAATACATCATCGGTGAAAATCTCAAGTGCCTAGCTATTACGGTTCAAGAGATAGAGCCCTATTTGTTTGTTTGCACCCTTTGGGTACGAAACCCTAATCTCTACTCAAGCGTGACTCGATCCCAGAATCTTTGTCTTTCCTGACAAGATTCGTTCACAAAAAGCCCAGTCGTCAGCTTGTTATCAAGATCGTTTGCATGGCGGCCGAAGGCCTCGAAAGCCTACGAGTGCTGCCCAATCACGGGGCACGGAACTTCGGCTCACATTTAAGGACCCAAGCTGTTTAGCGGTGGTTCCGTAGAGTTTAAAAACGGTAAGCTCAAGTTTTTGTGTAAAATGTCATTTTCAATGTAAGCTTATTCGCTGACTGTACTTTTTGTTAACTGTACTTGCATTGCCATCCAACTTACATAAGTATACTAAATTTCAAGTAAATCCGACCACTGGAAGTGGGTCAAATTCAACTTCCAAGATTTGACCCGTACATACATACATACTTACATACATTGCAAGTTAGTAAAAAGCTTTTAACAGAGGCTAACGAGCAAATGCTACTTACCTACTAGCGTGTCTGTAATAAGACATGCTACTACTAGACATGCTGTTTAGCGAGATACTGGCTAATAGCACACCCTGCTATCTTTGAGCATGCTAGTTGATGCGGGGGTGGAACTGGTGGAAGGGGAAAGGTAATAGCAAGTGTGAACGCTGCCACAGAATATATAATAGTACTAACGTACAGAATGGACACGCTCCACCCCGCACCGATTCGAGTTACCCCACCCCTCAAGGCACAGATTGCCGGACCCCGCCGGAATCCAGAAGAGTGCGCGCGCGATGTATGTATGTACGCGTGTACAGACGTCGTCGTGCTTACGTAGATTCAAGAACGCGTATTTGTACGTCGTGTCCGCCGCGTGACGCTGCTTAAAGAGCATGCTATTCGTAGCACAGAATAATTAATAGTACTAGCGTACAAAAGGTTCACTCTCTTCACTCTCGAACAAAAGTCAACTTTAGGTATAAAAATTTGCCTACTCATACGACTGTCAACTGCTTGCAAGCGAAATTGAAACTTATCGTGTGATACGAGCATTCATATTCCGTTGGGCACCGCTGACCCGAAACCAAGAGCACAGGTTCCCACTCGCCGATATTTAAGCGTACTCTGGCCATCTCCGCTCCGCTCCGCCACAATAAAACCACACCTTAAAATTATTCGGGTTTTAAAGTTTCTCACGGAACCCTCAAAACATGAAACTTGGGCCGGTTGAAGAAGCTCCGTCGAGCACCATCGACGCGGGAACTCGTGATTAAAACTTTCTGCAAGGTATTCTTTGTTATAGAGTTCCGTCTCAGGAGTAACCTTCAAGTCAAGGGGTTTTAGGCTTTTTGCAAGGTTTTTTTTAAAGAAGGATATAGATGGACTGACAATGGCGTCAATCTGGTAGAGGTCGCAGCGCAGGAACCACTTGGAAGCAGTCAGTGCAGGGTAGCGTTGTTGCGACAGCGATAGTCTATCGATAGTATCGTGATACTATCGTGGCCTGAAAAATCAGTCATACTATCGATAGTCCTATCGAAACTTTCGACCCTTGACGATACTCGGTAGTAAAAATTGGGCGATACTATCGAATTTGGTCGATATTATCGATTGATGAAAATAAGTACCTAATACTATTGCTAAAGATCGATACTATCGATAGTATCGATCAAGTTCAATAGTATCGCCCAATTTTCACTATCGATACTATCTATAGTATCGTCATGGGTCGATAGTTTCGATAGAACTATCGATAGTATGACTGATTTGATTTTCAAGGTCAACTATCGATAGCGAAACTATCGCTATCGCATTAATACTGGTGTGGAACTCTAATGAACTCTATGAGGAGTTCTTTGCCCATCAGTGGACGTCTTCTGCTTTGTCTTTACAAAACACAATACGTGTAGAAAGTCCCTCTTCGAACAAGTCAATAACCTTTTCGACGCCAATGACGCATATATCAGCACCGCAGATTCTACGCCAACGACTGATATATCAGTCACGTCGTGCAGAGCGATATCTACCTACATGCATTTCTGTAGGGTTCAACTTCACGTTTGACATTCCGATGTCATATTATGGCGAATGAGTGAGAGCAACAGCATAACACTTATTCGACAGAGCGTGGAAAAGGTTAAGCCAAGAAAAACTTCACGACGACGACGACCACCACGACGTTTCTGAATTACCCGATTCAAATGCCAAGTGAGACAGGATTTCGAAGAGCAACCTCCTCCGTCCTGTCTCACCCGCCAAATCATCTGAAAACGATTTTTTTTATTATTGATATTTTTATTATTCCCCGTTTCCCCTGTTATGGGAAACGTGTCAATTTGAAAAGGGTTTGGGGTTAATTTTCACGGTATCGGAAATTGCTTTCAAGAGTCGACGTCCTTTTGACAACGGTCACGAAGCACTTATGACTGGAGTAGTCGTCGTGATTTTCTCTCTGAAAAAGCACAATCGAGTTGGTAATGAGCAAATGCCTTATTCTCTATCGCATTGGGAATCATAATCGTTTTCACTGATCCCGAATTAATATCGGAATAAAAAATATACACATAACCATTCAGCTGTTTTGGCGTGAAAGAGTAACAAACAAATAAAGTGAGTGAAAGTGAAAGTGATGCCCTAACTTAATTTCTACTCGAACCAGTTTGATAATGAAGTATCTTTTTGTATTTTTATTTTTCAACTTCATTTTTTATTACTTTTACGGTCATCCCAAAATCCATATATTTCTCACTAAAACAAACTGAAATATGGATGCACAGAAAAAAAAAAACAGAAAGACCAGACCAGCGCTGGGAATCGAACCCAGGTCCTCAGCATTCCGTGCCGTGTTCCAATCCCCTACACCACCACTGGTCTTAACTTGACCAGTGGTGGTGTAGGGGAATGGCACACGGCACGGAATGCTGAGGACCAGCGCTGGTCTTTTTTCTGTTTTTTTTTCTGTGCATCCATATTTCAGTTTGTATTTTGTATGAAATAATTTCTACTCAATATTGTAGCCTACGTCCCCCGTCATGACATACGGTGCCGAAACATGGACACTCACTGTAGGGCTGGTCCACAAATTTAAAGTTGCTCAACGTGCTATGGAAAGGGCTATGCTCGGAGTTTCTCTAAAAGATCGAATTCGTAACGTAGTGATCCGACACAGAACCAAAGTTATCGACATAGCTCACCGCATTAGCACGCTGAATGCGGCAATGGCCAGGCCATATAACCCGAAGAACCGATAACCGTTTGGGTAGACGAGTTCTTGAGTGGAGACCACGGATCGGCAAACGTAGCGTGGGACGTCCTCAGACTCGGTGGAGCGATGATCTTCGCAAGGCGGCTGGCAAGAGCTGGATGAGAGTGGCCGAGGATCGTGCTCAGTGGCGTGTCATGGGAGAGGCCTATGTCCAGCAGTGGACGAACATAGGCTGATGATGATGATGATGATTGTAGCCTAAACGCATGCTGTAAGAGTACATACATGCGGCGGAAAAATGTAGTGTAAAGCTTAGCAAAAGTCATCTCCGGTAATACGTATTCTGTGGCAGCGAATAATGATAATGGGTTGGTGGTTATAATAATAAACCAGATGTGTTTAACTTTGTTTGGTTTGTTTTTGATCAGTTAAGTTATTAATGTTATTATGTATACATCGCTAACTTACGTAGCATTATGTTCGCATTTTAACTATCTACATTATGAAACGTTTTTCATCATCATCATTGTCATCATTCACCAGAGACATCGGTCCTGCGCAATCAACATGCAACACGTTCCTGCAACTTTAACCAGGGGCTAAATTCAGGAACGGGCCTTCACGGGTTTGGTTGCGATTCAATCGTTTGGGTACTCGAGAAGCTTTTGACATCATCGACCATCAGCTATGAGCGATGTGCCCTGCTCAATGCCACTCATTTCATTTTTCGAGCTATTTTTGTTGGTGACTTTAGTTCACGGATTTTATCATTCCTTAACGTGATCCCGCAGAGGATCTCCGAGAATAGCCCTCTCCATCGCCCTCGGAGTGATCTTAAGATTTCTTGTGGGGCCCAACGTTAAATTATATATTATTACTTAGCTGTTGCCCGCGACTCCGTCTGCGAAGAATATGGGCATAAAAATAGCCTACGACCTATTCTCAGACCTATTGAGTATAGAAAAAAAAAATCATAAAAATCGGTCAAGCCGTTTTGGAGGAGTTCAATAACATAAACCGTGACACGAGATTTGTATATTAGAAGATTACCAACTATCGTCATATTTTGCGAGAAATATTTTTTTTCCGCATTTTATCGGGATAATTTTCCCGTTGTATATCCCTTGTTTCATGTCGTGCGACATACTGACATACATGTCTCATAGTGCCGGTCACGGGTTAGAATAATTTATTGTAATCCTAAGATACGGAACCTTTTTATTTTTAAATGTAAACGGAAGTGTCGTATCCTCGTCGAAATGTTTCGACCATCTCATTTCAAATAAGTATGACCTTTGCTAACTTTTTAAACCAATATGGCTGCCGGCTAGTTTCCAACATGCTAGTTAATTCCATGTTCTTTTACGATTATTTTTTGGACAATAGTTATCTTTGGCCTGAATGCATCCCACTGCTGGGCATCTCCTCTGAATGAGAGAGCTTGGCTGTAGTCCTGAGGACGCCTCCAAAGGACGATCGTGTTGCACACACAGTACTCGACAAGAGTGTCATGTGTGTATGGGACATCTTAACCTATTTTTGACTGTAGTAATAATTGCTCTTGTCGATGACAAATAAACTTTGTCCTTTCTTCTTGTTCAACCGCCGCCATAGCGTGCAGATGTTAGTTATAGCACAGATTACTTAATAGTTACTTCGTAACAGATACCTACTGCATCCCGTACAAAATCTTGGTAGGTACTTACCGCGAACAAGCCACAGATTATACTACTCCGTCTCCTTAAGAATGTGTGCGTGCCGACAGTGACAAGGGCTGGCAGTTTGGATTAAAAATTTTTTTCTACATGTTGTTTTACCATTTTGTCGGGATAATTGCTATATATTATATCCATGCAAACTTTCTAGCACTAATATTCTTTAAGCTAAGCCACGGACGGACAAAGATACAGACGGTCATGGCGAAACTATAAGGGTTCCGTTTTTGCCATTTTAGCTCTGGAATCCTAACAAAAAAGGATATTTAATTGTAATGCGCAGAACACATTGCCATGCTCACAGTACCCTAGCGTTATACTAAATACGAAGGTCAACTTTCGAACTTCACATCGTGCCATCCCGCTCACGCTTATAGCTTTTTATAGAATAGTAAGAGGGACAGCACGATACGAACTTCCAAATTGTTATATTAGCTATTAATTCTAGCATAGTCATATTAAAATTTGCCCCCTGTTTCACCATTCACTTATAAAAGTCCAGGCGGCATATTTTTTCCGTGGAACACGAATGAACGTGCGTCGGCGCGCGCTTGTGACAACCTACTGGAATTTCGATCTTAGCAGATCGTCCCCGCGGTAGGTAAATATCGCGCGTAAGTACATGGCATGCATGAGGCCTGGTTATAGTTCATCCCTGTTATCTTGAAGAATTGTATTTGCTGTTTAATGGTAATAATTAAAGAGCTACAATAGAGATCATCGTGATTTAATCCATTTCGCTTGCCAGAGACTACTTATCTCAATAGATATAGCCGCGGGTAAACTAGCTTTCACCTACATTTAGCTAAATAAAATTAAGTACCTACCTAAAATTCCTGCAAAAAGCTACCATTTTACTGACAACAAGATACTTGCAAAGATTGTATTTTCCTTCAAATACAACGAATGATTCAAAACAAAAACTCCAGCCTGCAAAGGACTCAAAACAGCCTGAATAGAATCCTTAATTAAAGGATCGGGAAAAAATGAATTCCTCAAACAAAAGAACTTTTGAAGCACGACTTATTAACCTCTACAGCGAGATTGTCTCTTTGACCGCTCGAATCTCGGTTCCGAATAACATGAAGAGACTTCTGTACCAGTAGCAGCTATCGGCAATTATCGTCTTTTGCCTGCCATCTTCTTTAGGAGGCACTTCCTTTTTTTTTAAATATGGCTCTGTCCATTGAAGACAATTTTGCCAGTGTCCAGTTTCGCACTGGTGTAACTTTGAAACATAGGGGTGAAAAAGTAAAGTCTATAATTTAAGGCGGTAACTTTATATTTTTACTTTTTTCCCCAAACTACATCCACACGAAGTCGGAGCGCGTCGGTAATTTTATCAATATAACCGATACTATATGCTGTACGAGGCAGTACGTAATAATAATATGTCAATCACGCCCGCTGTCAAACGACTGACAGTTATGTCCAGGGGGGGGGAAAGTCTCTTGAATTTGACAGTTAAAGTTTTTAGCTACGCCACCTTTTACTCGTGATAGCTAATTTTTAGCATTTAGTGCGTTACGCGTTGCCGTTTTGTTAAAATTATCGATTCAATGAAAAAAAATTTACGATCAAATAAAAAAATATAATATTACTCTACGGTTATGTCTAACGCTATAGATAAGGTTACCTTAGAAAAGTTAATGAGGACGTTAATTTTCTTATATTTTCTAATTTTCCGCACAACTTTTTTAATTTATCTTTCATAAGAACCTTCTCCTGACAATAACGAACACAACTAAGAAAAGAATCAATGAAATCGGTCCAGCGGTTCACGCGTGATGCCGTGACCAAGGGAAATAGGGATTCTATTTTTTTATATATAGAGATAATTGAGTCGCGCGAGTAGAGCGTGCGGTGGCGCGTAATATTCTTGAGCAGCCGCCGCCACAACGGGATATGTATTACAATACCGAAGTACGAAAGACCGAATGTATTAAAACATCGAATGGGTCAAAAGACCGACACGATTTTTTTCTGAAACCGTTAACTTTTTAAGATTGTTATAAAACAAACCTGCTAACCTAACCTAATGGGTTCTGTATGATGCCGTTTTAATAAATTCTGAAAAGTTTACGGTTTCAGAAAAAAATCGTGTCGGTCTTTTGATCCATTCGATGTTTTAATACATTCGGTCTTTCGTACTTCGGTATTGTAATACATACCCCCATAACGTGTGCTCTGGGAGGAAAAGCTACGAAATAGTTCGAAATATGTGCAATAAAGAGCTTCCATACATACTATCTTACGTTTTCATGAACCCAAACTATATTAAATGTACAAAACCGGCCAAGTTTAAGTCAGGCTCGCGCACCGAGAGTTCCGTACTTTGTATATACGAGTCATTTTATATTGGTTGAACCAGGCTCCGCTTAATTTTTTTTTTACTGTAGAGGTGATAGAAATTCACATCATTTATGTAAATTTCAGCTGTCTATCTATTCCGATTTGTTCCTTTGCTAAAACTGAAGGTGCTATTGCGACAGGAACAAAGGCGAAAAAATAAACGCAGTTCTTCCTTCATCTTTTGTTAAGGAACTATTGCGAAAAAAACGCAATAGTTCTTTCGAAGGAACACCCAAAGGAACTACCGCCAATAATCCCAAGGAAAATCACTGTGACGCTTACCGTGAAAACGTTCTACAATGGGTCAGAAATCAAATGGTTCGACGTACATTCAACCCTTTTTAATAAAAGCACAAAAATAGCTAAGTGAGCTTCAGTTTTATTTCCACTAAGCCGCCTAAGTCCCGCGTGGAGATTAATATTTACTGACTCGCAACGCTCACTAAACCCCTTACAGCTTATATTGTCCTGGTAGCTTTATGCGTATGCCAAACAAAATGGCGGGTTGGGCGTCTGGGTACTTATGACATACGCTTGTATGCTAATGGGTGTGATATATGCGGTATCTAATGCTACAGTTCAGCTAACGGTTTTTTGAATAGAATAAATTTCAAACTCAAACCTTTTCATGTAAAATGTTGCCAAGACGAAACCATACCCGTATTTCTTGCACCCGTCAAAAAGTTATCAGTACGCTTAGTATAAGTTTTACTTCACCAAAATACCTCTCGATCGCGTTTACGAAAAAAAATCAATTACTATGGAAACATGGACAGCGCCTCCGCGCGCGCGCGTCCATGTTTCCATAGAATAGGGATGACGACTGGGTTAAAAATATGTCATTCTATTTAGTCCGTCAGTTAGATTATGGGAAAATATGGGACACGTATTTTTTGGTTTATCAAATTATTAAAAAACGACAAAGATATAGATCATCAAACTTCCGGAGTGGGGGCTTGTGACGTCACTGTTAGGTAAAAATTGTACCATATAGTGACGTCACTCGAAACTTCTAAGCACTGTATTCTCGTCATTTTTTGTTTGTCAAACAAAAGAAAAAATACGTGTACAATATTTTTTAATAATCTATCTGACGGACTAAACAGTTTTTTTTAGTCGTCTAGCCTATTGAAATTTTTACGTAAACGCGATCGAGAAGTATTGAAGTGAAGGAAAACTTATACTAAGCATACTGATCTCATATAGAGCCAAGTTTCCTAATTCTACACTAACTTCACAAACTTTACACCTTAGTCAAAATATATAGCATGGCCGTAAAGTTAAGATTTTATTCTTATTTATTTACTAGCTGACCCAGCAAACGTTGTTTTATTTTGCCATATAGCCTACGACCTATTCTCAGACCTACCGAATATAGAGAAAAAAGTTTCATAAAAGTCGGTCTAGCCGTTTCGGAGGAGTTCGATAACAAACAAACACCGTGCGTGAGACGAGATTTTTCGAGATTTTTTTCAAGATATCAATTTATTGCTGTTCATTACTTTTCTATAATACAAGAGTTCTTGTATCACCCAAACGGCCAAACCGCATATATATTTGGATTTTACTTCTTTTTGATTTTGTAAGCATGTTATATTGGATAAATCCGTAGCACTCTAGTGGTTTGTGCTATGGCCTCCAGTAGGTTCGACCCCGGGCTCGCACCTCTGAGTTTTCCGGAATTTACGTGCGCAATTACGAGTACATTTGAAATCAAGAACATCGTGTGAAAACTGCGAAGAAATTTAATGGTGTGTGCGAAGTTCCCAATCCGCACTGGGCCCGCGTGGGTACTGCGGCCCAAGCCCTCTCATCCTGAGAGGCCTGTACTGCAGTGGAACGTAGATCATCCTAATATTAGGCTGAGATGATGATAATGAATGTAAATAAATCATCATCCCATCATCATCATTCCAGCTTATATACGTCCCACTCCAGGGCACAGGCCTCCTCTCAGGGCTTGGGCCGTGGTTCCCACGCGGGCCCAGTGCGGATTGGAAACTTCACACACACCACTGAATTTCTTCGCAGGTGTATGCAGGTTTCCTCACGATGTTTTCCTTCACCGTAAAGCTCATGGTAAATTTCAAATGTAATTTCACACATAAGAAAATGGTTTATTTATACTTAATTTAAAGGCCGGCAACAGATTGGTGACTCTCTTTGAGTTGTTGATATTTATGGGCGGTGGTGATCATTTTCCATCAGATGACCTGCATGCTCGTTTGCCTCCCTCTCACAATTTAAAAAAAAACAAGTTCCGAAAAACTCAAGAGGTGCGAGCCGGGCTTTGAGCCCACGACCCTCTGCTTGAGAGGCCACATGTCAAACCGCTAGGCCTCCACGGCTTGTAAATAAATCGTTCGTAGCTAATTCGGCGTCCAAACATATTAATTTCCATTCATAAATCCGTCCGCGTCCCGTTAATCCACGTATTTAGCGCAGTCGGTAAATTATACCAATAAATATCTGCGGCCTCCGATTGGGGGATCAGCACAGGCTGCCTGCCACTCGCACCCTTGTCAAGCATACTGATGAATTAGTTAGTGATTGATTCACTTACTTGCTGACCTTGGCAGCAAACTGAAATAGATATTTCCAGTGCCAACGCTACCACAGGTTAAATATCTAGTAGCTTTGTCCCGCTTTGCCCACGTTCACTGCAGAGCACAGGCCTCCACTCAGCATGAGAGGGCCGTAGCGCGGATTAGGAACTTCATATTATAAATTATAGATTTATCGCAGGTTTTCTTTCACCGTAAAGGTCAAGGTAAATTTCAACTATAATTTCGCATGTAAATTTCAAAAACTCAGAGGTACGAGCCTGTGCTCGAACCTATGACCTCTGTTTGAGATAGTCTAGTCGAAATGTTCAAAATGGTGTTAATTCTTGATAAAGGTCCTAAAAATATGTGCGATAGCTCATTGGATTCGGAATGACGTCTAGAAAAATGTATTCGAAGGATTTTACTGCAGGATAAAAATTGCAAAAGTTATTAACAAATTAAGATGAAAAAAAAAGGTATTTCGTTTTTTGGCAATATCTCAAAAACTATTAATATTTAAGAAATTTAAAAAAAAGATTCTTAAAGAGGAGAAAATTTCCAAAAAAAAAGTCTACCTCCCGGAACTCTACCTCCATTATTTATAATTTTAATTTAGCGCTGAAAATAGGGCCCCGCGCGGTCGATTCAGCATGGCCGCGCTGCCGCTCAACAGAGTCTATGACATAAAATAATTTTTTTATAGAATTAAATATCAATCGAAAAATTTAAAAAAATTATCGTGTCATCAGAACACTTCAAAGAAGAAAGTCCCGTAGGCAAAAAATTTTTTTGTTGATTTTCCAAAAAGTTATACTATTGTTAATTAAGTAATTTTTCGTGGGCTTTAATTTTTACAAAAGACAGTACAAAAGTTTAAATAATTGGCCTATAAATTTTTAGCTTCATGGAGCTCTTTTTATATATATACTTAACAAGACCACGTTATAAAAAAATCTTAAATTTGTATATTTTGTTAATTATAATTTTTTTAAGTTAACAAAAAATGAAAATCATCAAAAATGTTATTAAAAAATTTTTTTCAATTTAATGTTGAGTTATGGCTATTTTTGCATTGCATAGAGGCATTGTCTAACGTCGAAAAATATTTTTTTACGGCATTTGTTAATAAATTGTTTATAAACAAATAGACAAGTTTAATATTTTTAAAAATTTTTTTTTTACCATTTTGTTGTCATGGGAAAATAATGATTTTTAAAATAAAAATTTTTTCTTAAAAAAATTTTTTAATTGTGTAAAACCGTTTTTTACATATTTGCATTGTTTAAATAATTAGTTAAGAAATTATTTCCTCTTTAAAAAACATAATTACCATTTCTCAATAGACTGACCGAATTTTTTTTTTTTTTTATAAATGATTTATTTGTTTATTAACTTTACAATTGTTTATAAACAAATTCAGATGACCATAGTATTTTTTTTCTAAAACTAAGAAAAATTACAAAAACAACCATGTATAACAAAGTGGTAAAATATTTTTTTCTTGTATTTTTTACAATAATTTCTAAAACTCCACGATACCAAAGTTAGATCGGTCACACAATTTGTCAAGTAACAAATTACCATAACTCATAAACTATTAGAGATACGATAATCAACATTCAGGTCATTATTATAGAAGATTAACTACTTGTTAAAATGAGCTCAAAACGAAGTTTGTAACTATTGTTAATTAACAATTACATGCTATTATTTAAAAAAAATAAGATTTTTTGACATTTTTGCCTCTTTTATGACTTATAACTTGTTAAATAACGTAAATACGCTTATGGACCTTCAAGAAAATTTTGTTTATCGATAAAATATCTACCTCATTATCTTTTTATTAAATCAATATCTCTTATAGTTTTAATTATAAACATATTTTCATTATTATTTTTCAAACTAGTGTTCTATTAGATATGAAATAACTTCCTTTTTGCATAAATTATTTATAGTTTGCCACGACTTTACATTCTTCATATTATAATTTTTTATATTGGCTTTAATCTGAAGATAATCTTAAATTTTTTTAAACAATAGCATGTAATTGTTAATTAACAATACTTACAAACTTCGTTTTGAGCTCTTTTTAACAAGTAGTTAATCCTCTATAAAAATGACCTGAATGTTGATTATCGTATCTCTAATAGTTTATGAGTTATGGTAATTTGTTACTTGACAAATTGTGTGACCGATCTACCTTTGGTATCATGGAGTTTTAGAAATTATTGTAAAAAATACAAAAAAAATATTTTACCACTTGGTTATAGATGGTTGTTTTTGTAATTTTTCTTAGTTTTAGAAAAAAAATACTATGGTCATCTGAATTTGTTTATAAACAATTGTAAAGTTAATAAACAATTAAATTATTTAGACGACCAGATGGCCTAGTGGTTAGAGAACCTGACTACGAAGCTTGAGGTCCCGGGTTCGATTCCCGTGTCGGGGCAGATATTTGTATGAAAAATACGAATGTTTGTTCTCGGGTCTTGGGTGTTTAATATGTATACTATAAGTATGTGTTTATCTATATAAGTATGTTTATCCGTTGTCTAGTACCCATAGTACAAGCTTTGCTTAGTTTGGGACTAGGTCAAATGGTGTGAATTGTCCCGTGATATTTATTTATTTTATTTATAAAAAAAAAATTTTTTTCGGTCAGTCTATTGAGAAATGGTAATTATGATTTTTAAAGAGGAAATAATTTCTTAACTAATTATTTAAACAATGCAAATATGTAAAAAACGGTCTTAAACAATTAAAAAATTTTTTCTTAAAAATAAACTTTGTGTAAAAAATATACGCGTCGACTTGAGTACCTTCTCCGTTTTTTTCGTCGGTTGAACATAAGGGTATAAGTTGGCAGCCGACTGCACGCAACAGCAGCAGACGACGTCAACGCTACGCCAACTTATACCTTACTAGTGTTCCGTCCGCAGCTTCGCCCGCGATAAATTAATTTTCCCGTAGGAAAAGGTATTTTCCCGCGGTAAAAAGTAGCCTATGTCACTCAGTGATAGTGTAGCTTTCTAACGGTAAAAGAATTTTTGAAATCGGTCCTGTAGTTTCGGAGCCTATGCAATGCAAACAAACAAACAAACAAACAAACAATCAAATCTTTCCACTTTATAATATTAGTACAGATTAGTATTAGTATTAGTATAGATTTCTACCAAATTCCCTCCGTAGCTAGCGTAGCTAGCGACACGTCGTCTGCTGCCGCTGCGTGGAGTTGGCTGCCAAATTATACCTTAAGGTATAGTTTTGAAATGAGAATAATTCGGATTGAGTCAGTTTCATTCTAAGCGTGCGAAATGTATGTGTGTGCATGCATGCACAAGCACACACACCCGCTCAAATTTGTTCACTAAATTTATTAAAGTAAAAATATTATTATCCCACAGGAACTTCTTTCTTTTAACCATTTCAACAAGGAAACCCTAAAAAAGGTATTAAGGATATTACGTTTCAGGCGCGCTCATGAATAAATCCTGAAATCCTGAACAAACACCGATGTCTGACCATCCTTATGATGTTCGGGTACTACAGTGGACAACATACTTACATACAGGTATAGCGTGTGAATTTCATACGAACATATTATTTTAAAGCCAGTTATAACTTACTAGCTGACGCCTGCGCCGCGGCTTCACCCCTGCTGAAGTAGAATAAAACGTGCTTTCCCGTGGAAATGAGATATTTTCCCGAAGTAAGAAGTAGCCTATGACACTCTCCAGACTTTAAAAAATAATCATACAAAAAATCACGGCAATCGGTGAAAGAATGACAAACAAACAAACAGACAAACAAACACACTTTCACATTTATAGTATTAAGTATGGTAATATGGATGATATCTTAAAGTTTGTCCACAATGCGAGTAAAACTTTAACCGGAAACAGCTTCTTTCCCACCGTCCACCTCCCAAGACCACCTAGGTGAACCGTTGAATTTTTTACTAGGTACCGTTCACCCTCAATTATATCGTATAATTTATATTGGTGACCGACCACATCTGAAATTTAATACTGGCTGTCATTATATCTATGGATTTTTTATTTTGTTAATAATTAATAATAATTACTATCTAAACCAAAGCCAGCGAGCGTGCGAAGCGAGCAAGCAAGACCTATCGGAGCGGAAGCGACTCTGTATGGTTAGGTTCAAAGGCTAAATGCGGGAGCGTTAGCCTTTGGTGTTAGTTTTTTTTTTATGACCACCCGGAAAATCTAATTTGTATTACTCTGCCCAAACTTGAAACCTGAAGAGTTCTGTAATAGGTAGGTACCTACGCCGTATTGATAACAAGGTGTACGGTGGAAATGAAAATTTTTCCATCGTACACCCAGGGGCCAGTTGCATAACAAAGTACAACTAATATTACAAGCGGAACTTTTGCTTCAGTTATATTAACTAGAAAGGGAGTTCCAATTGTAATATAAGTTGTACTTTGTTATGCAACAGGCCCCAGGTGGTCAAAAGGTGAACGGTAGAAAAAAAAATTTTTCAACGGTTCACCTAGGTGGTCACGGGAGGTGGACGGTGGGAAAGAAGGGCCGGAAAACCTTTCTACCAAAACACAAAGCACCGAACTAACTTTGCTTTCAGAAAACCGACACTTCACAGTTTGCATGCGTCTGACGTTTCACTACAATAGCTAAGCCCGTTGTCACCGAATATAACCGCGTACATGGAAATTTACCTTGTATAATAATTAAATAGAGTGAAGTTATGATGTGGACTTTTAAGGAGCCAATTTTGACAAAAAAACATCTAGGACCAGGACCATCAAGGAAGTACATATATTCCACAAATAGAACAAACAAGAATTGTCCAATTCGGACCGCAATTGTCGTAGTAAAGAGCATAAAAAAAGCATAAAGCATATGTAAAGCAATAAGCTGAAAAAGCGAAAGCACACAAATACAGGGGTATAAGCACCGAATACGAATACGATTTCATGCCGAGTATCGAAATCTTGGGGTCCTAGCGCTATGACGCTATATAAGGAAATAGCGCAGAGGTTAGTCGACGTCAGATGAGACTGAAGAGCTGGCAGCTACCTCGGATAAAGAATCAACTTAGCTACTCAAAGGGGGAAAGGGGGAACGCTGCCAGAATCTTCAGAATCTTGTCTAAAGGGACTTCTTTTCATAATATAACGTTGTGTTCATTATCTTTTTTTTTCTTTTCCTAATATACCTATTTATACTTTAGGATAGTAGTATACACATAAATACTTTGAGGTGAATTTATATTTGCTTTATTCAATGAAAGAAATGAAGTAGCTTTACACGATTTCTGCGCGGGCAAAAGCTAGTATTATTAAAATCCTTTAATAGTGGAAATGAACAATTTTTCTTTCTTTCAAATAAAAAATACAAACATACACACATCACGTCTGCGTCCTAAGGGATTAGGCAGAGCACACGAAACGCTATATTTAGATTTCGGGGCTACTTTTAGCAATTTTATGTTAAATATTAGATAATAGTGGTACAATAATAGCGACAGATTGCTAGCCTATCGCCTACAACATAGGTAACATATATTTCCTTAGTCGCTTTTTACTAAATCTACGGAAGAAATGGAGAGGTGTAATTCGAAACCCGACACCACACGGGTAAAAGTCGATTCATAATATATCATCTATAGACATCGAGCGTGTCAGACGCGTGCCGTATCAGACACAGACAGACACCGTTTATTCATATCTACAGACATTAAACGCACCAGATATGTGCCGGGACAGATTCCTTTTATGCACGTCTAGCAGAAGCGTGCCTTGTCAGATACTGACAGACACCATCATCAAGAACAAAACGCACGCTTAGTAAAAAACTGGCTCAATTCGAATGAATCTACTTTCAGAAATAAATTTTATGTAGAAAATATAATGTAAATAAATTTTATGTAAGCCACAGACACGTACAGGTGCGCGGTCGTGTTACGATAGATATGAATGCGTTAATAGAAACTAATTTATTGAATCAGGCGTTACTTTGCGGAGGTCCATATAAATGAACTAAAACAATTACTTTGAAAGAAAGAAAGAAAGAAAGAAAATACATTTATTTACAACAACACAAGACACATGAATATTTTTACAAAAAGAACAATACAAAAAATATTTTTACAAAAAGAACAATACAAAGGCTAAACAAAAAAAAAAGTGTCATTGCGGTTGTAAATTGGACACTGGCTCAGCATAATGCTGAGGCGTTTATAGCACCCCAGCGCTGATTTTCAGCCAGCACCGTCGGTAATACCCGGAACGCCACACAGATAGATAAACTGTACACTTATAAATATAAAGCGATAAACTACATAAACTACATGCGTAAATGGATAATTTGCAGATCATAAAAGCAAATAATTTCAACAAAATTACTTAATAATAAATTACTATAACTCACTTTGCTCACCCGCGACCTTACAATAGTTACGTTTATGCAAGAAATGTGTGTTCATGCAGTTCCTCCACCTCCACACTGTACGAACACACACAAATCACATAAACACAACTATCACCACCACCAAGCTACACTGACGCGTTTCGAACTCAACCAGAGCTCATCTTCGGAGTTACCACAACCGTATGCTATGCTACCAAATGTTAAACTAACAAACCAAAACAAATGTTTAAACTTGTCACTGTAACTTCACAAGTACCCACTTTATTTTTCTTATTCTCAAACTACCCCACAAAAATTAACTTTTAATGACATATTATAAAACTACCTTGAATTTTTGTATATTTATTTATAAGGCATATTTTATTAATACTAACTGTTCAAATTAGACCCAAGCCGCAGTAAAGGAGAAGATACTAAATTTACCTGTTCATTAATAATAGACCCCATAGTGTTGTACCTAATTATTTAGAAGAAGTTTGTAAAAGCTCTTGACTATAGAACTGGCTATACGCATATTAGCTATAAGGACTCACTTGTTCACCATAAAATCCAATCGCTTAGTGACCGCCGAGATTGCGCAGACTCAGTTCTGTTCTATAAAATTTTGAATAATATTTTAAATTCCCCCTCCCTACTTCATCAAATTCATTTAAGAGTCCCCAATAGACGTCAGCGCCAGTGTCGGAAAAAAAAATTGTTTTCAATCCCCCAGTATAGAACGCGTTATGCACAAAACACTTTCTTGAGGCGTGCGTGTAAGCTATTCAATGACAATGAAAAACTTAAAAATATTGACCCGTTCAATTGCAATATTTCCGCTATAAAAAAAGTTTTCTGGTAGCCACTATCATTTTTCTACTTTCATGTTTAGTTTTCTTGGTTTTGGAATATTATAACTATTTATGTTCATAATTATTCTTTTACAATGTAATTTTATTAGTACACATACCGTATGTACTTTAAGGAAACTCCAGGTCTATTTATAAGCATTAGATATTAAGAAATTTTTTGTAAACGACTGTTTGTTTCTTGAATAAAATAAAATAAATTAAAATAGAAACTGTATAGAAGAATATTATTTTGTCTGACACGGCATGCGTCTGACGCGATCGGTGTCTGTAATATGAATTGACCTTTACACCGAATCCAATAGATCCCGAACAGATTAGCTCGTTGAAATGGCGGTGGGCAGGCCATATAGCACGTAGAACAGATAGCGAATGGAGCCCAAAAGTTCTCGAATGGAGACCACGGACTAGCACGCGCAGCGTGGGACGCCCACCAAGGAAATGGACGGACGATTTGGTGAAGGCCGCAGGTTCAGGGTGGATGCATGTCAGTTCCAACCGTAATGATTGAGCGTCAATTAGGGAGGCCTATGTCCAGTAGTGGACGTCCTACGGGTGAAATGATGATAATGAATAGATCCGATTCAAATAAAAAATAACGATGTAAAATCATTTGCCAGGTTCTCCCTTTGAGCAGCCGCGCAATGGCGTATCAAAAGTGTGTAATTAATCATACATCTGACGGTGACTGGCCTTTATTTGCTAACACAACAACGCTCTTTGGGAAATGGGTCGCTTTTCAATGTGCCCGACATTATGGCTTTTTGTACCCACTTTGTTACTAGGACTTCAAAGAGCGAAGAAAAGCTACGTGTTTTCTTAACCGAACGTAAAAAATATGTTTTTGCAAAAATTTCGTTTAATTTCTATTTAACGTTTTAAAGCCAATGCGATTAGCATGTCTCATAATGTTCAAATAATCTATTCAAGATTCGTGTAGTCTTATAGTATTTCATGCAAAGGTTGTATTAAGTAAGGTTCTAAAAGGCAAGTGGCGTGAGTTGTGATACGAACGAAGTGAGTATTGCAAAAAGACGCCATGAGAATTTTTAGACCAAATTATAAACCGTTGCATACAATATTCTTTCTTCTTCGTCCATGTTTTTATCTATTAACTTTAACTATGGCAAACTATGGCAAAAGCAAACAGTAATCGAGCGGAGCCAGTAAAAAATATAAAAATGTTTGACATATATTTGACAGATGATTTTTTTATGATAAACTTAATTTTTAATTGATGTCCGATGTTATTAAATATATTTTTCTTATGTTGGCAGTAAAAAAAAATCTTAGAAAGTTATATAATTATTAATAAAAACCCCATGAATTCAGCTGCTTGTTTTAAGCCGAGTTTACACCTGCAAGAAAAATCGCGCAACTGGCACGGTTTTCTTTACAGGTTTAAACTGGGCTTTAGTGTTGAGTGTAACCTACATTTTAATAATCTGTAGCAGCTAGGCGTATTGTTTACACATGTGCTGTTATGGGGAATAGAGTACCTATAGACTTTTCTGAGATCATATTAATCTATGTTTTTATATAATTGTTGTATATTCGTGACCATGTAAAAAACAGATAAAAGTACAGAAGTAGAAAAATGTAGTTATGAGTATGAGTATCCAGTATATAGATTAAGAGATCCGAGGGTCACCGACGGAGATGGTTGAAAATCAGCGCTGGGGTGCTATAAATGTTTCAGTATTATGCTGAGCCAGTATGCGATTTACAACTGCAATGACACACTACCTTATCCTTTGTGTTGAAGACCCTCTGCTTGAGAGGTCACAGATCAAATCATTAGGCCACCATGGCTCACAACATATAAAATAAAATAATAGTTAAATCGAAATCACAAAATCGCAATCAAACATCCTGTTACAGGAAAACATCCTGTGCGCGAAACGGATTCCCCGTTAGAGCAATAATCAATATCAATACATCTGTTCTCAGATATCCTCGCACGGGATATCTAACTCTACGTCTGTGGTAATAGGGCTGTAGTTACCAGTGCGAGTACCCACAAAGCAGTTAATCAGCCTTTGGTAGGATGTGCCAATTTACACCGTTACATGATCCCTTTGTGAAGGAACTTAATTGTGTTTATTGTGTGGAATATTATGGGTTACGTAGACAATTGTAGAAATTAAATGTCATTTTCAAATGGTAGAGTCGGGGTTTTTTGAAAAATAAGAGGGAAAACGAAACAGGGCCGGTTTGAAGGACCAACTGTTTATGTAAGGAAGAAATTGGAAAACGAAGGAGCCTGGAATAATACAAAAATTGACTCGCCAGATTTAACGGTTTCTTGGGAGTCTCCGTCTGTATAATATCCATAGGTCACTGGCTGAACTGGGCAGAGATTTAAATACTGCGGCGCTAATTTAACTTTCTTCAGGGTTTTCAGGTGAATTTGTAAAGACTAAACAGTTTCAGTGGTAAGTGAAAACTTGTATGTATTGATGAGCGTAACGTGACACATGAGATAAACATGAAAATTTGTATTGATGGATGGTTGTGTGGATGTTAATTACTCTTTCACGCCAAAACGGTTTGACGGGTTCTGATGAAATTTGGCACACAGATACCTATATTTAGTTCACAAATTGGATTACTATAGGTAGGATACTTTTTATCCCGGAAAATTGCATAGTTCCCACGGGATAGCGATACAAATTCTTCGCAGACGGAGTCGCGGGAAACGGCTAGTCTATCCTACAAATATTATAAATGTGAAAGTGTGTGAAGATGTTTGGATTTGGATGTTTGTTACTCAATCACGCAATAACGGCTGAGCGGATTTACATGGAATTTGGTATGGAGATAGTTTGAGACCTTAGAAATGACATAGGATAGTTTTCATCCCGGATAATTGCATATTTCCCGCGGGATAGCGATAAACGAATTCTTCGCAGATGGAGTCACGGGCATCAGCTAGTAATAAATTATTTACGCCACAATTCCCTTCAAATAACTTATGCGTGGAAAAGTCAGCGCGTGTTGCTGTTGCTGACATGTTATTTATATTTAAAAGAAACGGCCAAGTGCACATCGCGCCATTGTGCAGGGTTCCCAACTATGCAGCAAAAATACTATTTTACTCGTTAACATGCCTGTACACTGCAATACAATACAATGACTCTTTATTGTACACCATAAAGAAAACAATACAGAAAAACAAGTACCTATACATGGAAAAAATATATAAGGTAAGCAATAGGCGGCCTTATCGCTTCGAAGCGGTCTCTTACAGCCAAGCAGCTGTGATAGTTTTCCTTGTAAAGCCATACTGAGATTATCAATGAGAAAGTAACTCTGTCTGTTTGTTGCCTCATCACTTTGGTATGGTATTTGGTATGGAATTTGAGACCCTAGAAAGGACAAGGATAGTTTGTATCCCGGAAAATGACATAGTTCTCGAGGGATACACTACGGGGCAGACGACGACGTTTTTATTAGGTATTTCTATTTTTTACTTTGTCAGTGAGATTATTATTATGTAAGAGTACACCCATCCATGGCACTACGGGCCAAGCCCTCTCATTCTGAGAGGAGGCCTATGCCCTGCAGTGGAACGTATATAGGCTAGGACGATGATGATGATATCCATGGCAAATCACAGTTTTCTAGAATTAATAGTCTCCGAGCAAAGCCACAGACAAAAACTATAAGGGTTCTGCTTCTACAAATCTGGCTATGGAACCCTAAATAGGAACAAGGGTCATGTCCGGCCCTTAGGACCAAGTTATGTACATTTTTATATTTGTAGTTTGTCACGTAAAGCGGTACCGGTTGGTCCTTTCATAATCAAATCTTGCGGGCAAACCTTTGCCGTTGTTTTTTTTTTTTTTTTTTTTTTTTTTTTTTTTTAATATATTTATTATGTTAAAAGAACAAGGTTTACAGTGCAAAGGTTGGAATCTGCTAGTAAGTATAAAATACCTGTGTCAGCAGACTCCGCTCTTCCATATCAAATAAGTTTTAACAATAACAACTATACAATATTAACAATAGTGTGAGTGTGTAGATGTGTGTGTGTGTAGATGTGTGTGTGTGATTGCGCGCACACGCGTGTGCGTGCCCGTGCGCGTGTGTGCGCACAAGTGAGCGCGTAAGTATATCACAGCCTAGTACATATACCCTTGGCTTTGCTTGGTTTGGCTTAACATTGTCTAATTGTGTTTCACCTCCTTTTGTATGTACGTCTGTCCTTATTTCGTTACGGTCAAGACCGGACTACTTGGCTGTTTTCCACATATTACGTATTTACAACGGCATGGCGATGCCAAGGCAAGCCGAAGCGGAGATGGCGAGACGACCTGGAGATAAATCTTCTAATATATAAAAATCTCCTGTCACGGTGTTTGTTATCGAACTCCTCGGAAACGGCTTGACCGATTTTTATCAAATTTTTTCTGTATATTTGGTAGGTCTGAGAATAGGTCGGAGGGTAATTTTTATACCCCTATTCTTTGCAGACGGAGTCGCGGGCAACAGCTAGTCTAATATATAAAAATCTCGTGTCACGGTGTTTGTTATCGAACTCCTCTGAGACGGCTTGACCGATTTTTATCAAATTTTTTCTCCATACTCGGTAGGTCTGAGAATAGGTCGTAGGCAACGAGGGTGGGATGATAAGTAACTAGCCTAATAAGAAAATACTTAAGTTTCGGTGATAAAATTGATTTTATTTTTTGACAGAGTCTCTGGGTAGCTCTAAACACTTATTTCATCTTTGGTCTAAAGCTGTAATGTAATGACTTCTCTCGAGGACTGCAACACACTCTTCTACAGCGGCTATGACTTCGTCATTTGTGGCAAATTTCTGTTAACCCCAAAAATTTTTGAACTTAGGTAATAAATAGAAGTCTAATGGTGCTAGATCAATCGAATAAGGTAGATGAGGCAGCAAATCATACTTCAATTCCATGTTTTTGGCCATAGTTTTTAACACATGTGTGAACCCTAGAGTTGTCTTGGTGGAAGACGATTTTTTTTTCTGCTAAACCTGGACGTTTTTGCTTACTTAATACATTGATGAAGCTTATCTAAAAGATTAGCGTAGGATTTTCCTTTAATAATTTATACTTCGGAAAGGTAATCTATTAACAATATCCCATAAGACGGAAGCCATCACTTTGCCAGCCGATTTTACAGCCTTAGCTTTTTTAAGGCGAAATATCCCGATTGAGTTCACTGTTTAGATTGTATTTTTGATTCTGGCGTACATTTTGAACCTAAGTTTCATCTGTTGTTACAAATCGTCGTGAAAAATTGGCTTTATTACTCTCAAAATGGTCCAAACATTCTTTTGAGTTTTACATCCGAATTCGTGGCACCCAACGGGCAGGCTTTTTCATATATAATTTCTGACTTAGGGTATGACATCATTTTGAATTACCTATAGTGTCAGCTATTTCAAATAACTTCAATTGTCAATCTGTTAAAGTCATATTATGTAAATTCGAGAACTTTTCTGGAGTCATCGTCTTGGACACATGTACGACCAGGTCTTAACTCAGCCACCCAGTTTTTTATTGTGGCATAAGAAAGAGCACATTCCCCCAAAACATTCTTTAACTCTTCATAAATATTTTTCTCCTTCATGCCCTTCATATGAAGAAACTTTATAACCGCGCTTTGTTCGATTTTATCCATATTGAAAACAGTTGAGGAAATAACTTAAAAAAATAACTTTAAAAAAATACTACCTAGCCTGTGATAACCAGGTTTGATCTTATGTACCTATAGTTTAAGTTTGTACACGGATTGAAACGCGATGACTCGCCAGCTATTACATAAACCCCTTAGGGGTTTTCAATAGTGGCTCGTAATTTTTCCACTCATTTGTACCTCTTTGATTATGTTAAATAAATTTAAAAAAAAAAAAAAAATATTATATAATACGTACCCATTTTTAACAACACGCACTTATCCATATTGGTCATTAAGGGCCTGCTACCGTGTTTTTGGCGCATTTATTGCATTCATTTAATCTCGTACTGTATCATTACAAGTAAAGCTATAGTCTTGAAATTCATGTGTAAGATATTTGACGATTCACTCTAATGACAAGTGTTTATCGGAACACGATTACTTATAGTTCACTCGATAGAAAGAATATCCAAAGTCGTCTCTAAAAAATAAAATAAATTCGTAGTACGACGCTATTACCTACTGCACGGCAGGTCATGCATTACTTTTTGAATGTTAATAAAATAAGAAGTTTTCTAGGTCGTAGTGTTGCTAAATTTTTAAAATATGTATTTGTTTTAGTAACAAGATGAAAATACCCAAAAACACGCGCAGTCCAACCAACTTATCTTGAGCCATCGTGCCTCCCCCACGCCCAAAATCGCCCACCCAAAATCGATTAGCGCGAAAAGCTCGGTAGGCCCTTAAGTTGGACGTCAAAGTGACATAAAATGCTACAGGTCGCCGATCACTACTGATTACTAACCGCTCGGCTATAAGATCGTCTAATTGCCACAGGTGTCTCAAGGTGTACGGTGAAATAACGTGTACATACACAGGTCCTGTTTTACGTTCAAGTACTCATCTTTATTAATAGTGCAAGGATAGCTAGGTGATGGATGGGCGAGCAAGATACACCTGCGCCCTTTGAAGGGAATTTATGGCCAAACTTTAATTAATGTACAGTTCGATTTAAATACAAGTAAACAATAATAATAAAGCATGTTACAACGTGGTGCTTATGGCTGAGACCTTGGAAGACCTCAGTGCGATGCTCGCTGACCTCGGAAGAGTCTCCGAGAGAGTTGGTCTTAAATTGAACATGAACAAGACGAAGGTCATGTCGAACGCCCATGTTGTACCAACTCCCGTCGTAATCGGAGATACTTTGCTCGAAGTTGTTGATGACTATATCTATCTGGGACATACAATCCAATTGGGTAGGTTCAACTTCGAGAAAGAGGTCAATCGACGAATTAGACTCGGCTGGACAGCGTTCGGGAAACTCCGCAATATCTTGTCATCCGATATACCGCAGTGTCTCAAGTCAAAAGTCTTTGACCAGTTTGTGTTGCCAGTGATGACTCATGGTACTGAGACGTGGCCGTTAACGATGGGTCTTATAAGGAAGCTCAAGGTCACTCAGAGGGCGATGGAGAGGGCTATGCTTGGAGTTTCTCTGCGGGATCGCATCAGAAATGATGAAATCCGCGCAAGAACTAAAGTCACGGACATAGCTCGAAGAATCGCTAGACTAAGTGGCAGTGGGCAGGGCACATCGCCCGTAGAACTGACGGCCGATGGGGCCGAAAGGATCTCGAGTGGCGTCCGCGGACCGGAAGACGCAGTGTAGGTAGGCCTCCAACAATATGGAGCGACGACCTGGTGAGGGTAGCGGGAACGCATTGGATGCGGATGGCGCAGGGTCGATCTATTTGGCGAGCCTTGGGGGAGGCCTATGTTCAGCAGTGGACGTCTTTCGGCTGAAAGGATGATGATGATGTTACTACGAAAACTTAAACGGCCGTTGGTCGCGTTTTTAACTCATGGCAGTTGGGTAATGCATGCATGATTGACCAACAAACATCCAAAAATCTTCACAAACTATCACATTTATAATAATATTAGTAAAATAGGATAATTAAAGCCGTGGTGGCCTAGTGGTTTGTCCTCTCAAGCAGAGGGTCGTGGGTTCAAATCCCGGCTCGCACCTCTGAGTTTTTCAGAATTTATGTGCGACATTAGATTTGTAATTTACCATGAGCTTTCACGGTGAAGGAAAACATCGTGAGGAAACCTGCATACACCTGCGAAGAAATTCAATAGTGTGTGTGAAGTTCCCAATCCGTACTGGGCTCGCGTAGTAACTGCGGTCCAAGCCCTCTCATTCTGAGAGGAGGCCTGTGCCCTGCAGTGGGACGTATATAGGCTGGTATGATAATGATGATGAAAATAGGATAGAATAAGTTAGATAGGATTTGCTTCGAAACCTCAAAACCATTTTGAAAGATGACACATCCGTACGCTTAATTTTTTTCCCTTTCGGTTGCATCTCAGTTATATGTTTATGGAATGCCTTTTTAGGGTTCCGTAGTCAACTAGGAACCCTTATAGTTTCGCCATGTCTGTCCGTCTGTCTGTCTGTCTGTCTGTCTGTCTGCGGCTAAGCTCAGAGACTGGTAGTAGTAGAAAGCTGTAATTTGGCATGAATATATATATCAGTCACGCCGACAAAGTGATCATATAAAAAATACTAAAAATTTTTTTTAGGGTACCTCCCATAGACGTAAAGTGGGGGTGATTTTTTTTTCTCGACTAACCCCATAGTGTGGGGTATCGTTGGATAGGTCTTTTAAAACCATTGGGGGGTTGCTAACATGATTTTTGTATTCAGTGATTTGTTTGCGAAATATTCAACTTTAAAGTGAAAATTTTCATTAAAATCGACCGTCCCCCCCCCCCTCTAAAATCTATACTGTTGGGTGGAAAAATTTGAAAAAATTCAAAATGGTAGTAAATATATTAAATTTACAAGGAAAATTATAGCGGCTAAGATTGCTTGGGAATTATTTGTAGTTTAATAGTAAACAGTAGCCTAAGGTATAAAACATACCGTCACTACTTTGAGAAACTCGTATCTGAAATCAGCATGTAAACAAAACTGAACCTTGATACGCGCGTAATAAAGTTCACTTTGCCAGATTATCGATTTTGAGATACGAGCTTTTTTCAAAGTATTGACGATACCTAACTTGGAAGATTCCGTACACATACGAAATCCTTAGAAAAATATTACTTGATTTTTTCGTAATGGCTACGGAACCCTATCTTGGGCGTGTCCGACACGCTCTTGGCCGGTTTTTTCGTTATTTTCATCAATAAATACATATTTCGTTTTTATTTTGTCTACAGAGACGACGCAAACTACGAACTCTACCCTATAGAGCACTAAAAATGATGTACGAAATTGCACTCAATTAGGAATAAAATCTAATCTGTACACAAAATCACCTTTTAATTTGAGTGACGACTGTACGTACTTTTTTGAGACGGGTACTTTACTCACAAACAATTAGTCCCGCGGATTTCGTTTTAATTATAAAACCTGCGGTGGTGATTAATCTGTGTAATTAATTTAAAAATTTGTACTTGGTCTGAGCTCCGCTCTGAGTTCTAATTTTGCTATAACTCTACAACATGCGTTTTCCTAGAGATACGAGTAAGATCAAGCTAGATTGATTGCTCGCCCCCCAAATACCCCGACTTCAAATTATAATAATTATAAAAAGGCGTAGGGATGTGACGACCCCATCGTCCGCTGGTGTGGTGTCACCAGTGCAGTCAGTCATAGCAGGGCCGCTTGGGGCGAGCTGTTAGTGCGTGGTGACACCACGAACTTGAGAACTCCAAGGACTCCAATGATTTCGATGAAATTTGGTAAGTGGGGGTTTTCGGGGATGAAAAATTGATCTATCTTGGTCTTATCTCTGGGAAAACGCTTGGTACCGAGTTTCAGCCCGAGCGGAGCTCGGCCGCCCAGGTACTATTATAAACATGAAAGTTTGTATGGATGGAGGTATGTATGTTTGTTACTCTTCAACGGTTTAACGGATTCTGATGAAATTTGGCACCAGATAGTTTATACCCTGGATTAACATCGAGGATACTTTTTATCCCGGACAAAAACATAGTTCTCTCGGGATAGCGATAAACGAATTATTCGCAGACGGAGTCGCCGGCAACAGTTAGTAGGAGAACAAAATTTCAAATCCAATGAAAATCAGCTTCAGGGCTGTAAATACGAGCTAACATTTACGAAGAAATAATAATTATCTATACATATAAAATCATTTGTCCTGACTGACGGATCAACGCACAGCCTAAACCGCTGATCGTAGAGACCTGAAACTTGGAGGGTGTGTTCTTTGTATGACGTAGGCATCCGATAAGAAAGGATTTTTCGTAGTTCTACTCCGAAGGGGGTAAAAAGGGGGGGCAAAGTTTGTATGGGACAACGTGATTCCTTGGTCCAATCTACTTCAAATTTTGCATAAACATTCTTTAACAGAATTGATGGAAGACGTGTTTCGTATTTTATTGAAATTCATCACTTGACGGGGTTAAAAAGGAGTAGAAAGTTATTTTGGGGGTGATTTGCTTCGAAGTTGATATCAATACTCCTTAGTGCTTTTGATTTAAATTACATTTTATTTTGACACATGTTTGAATACTCGATCCGAAGACACGGCTTCATAGGAACGTAGAGTTCGAAATTTGAAATGGTAAGGACTAGACATCTTGGTTAAGCCGCGTTTTCACTTAGTGTTCTGAACAAACATTTGTTTAGAGCAAATATGATTGCGGTTTTGCCGATGTTCGCTCAAAATAGCATCAATGTAGCGTATCTACTGTGTTAAAAAATAATAATTTTATTAAAAATACTTAAGATGTATGTAATTTAATAACAATGTAGATCTGATTGAAAAAAATATACCTTGTTGAGTTTCTTGCCGGTTTCTTCTCAACTGGGTTTTTTTCCGAACCGGTGGTAGATTCTTCGACGTTCATAGGAGCATCAATCGATGCCTAAATTGAATAAAAAATTTTGACTTTGACTTTGACTTTGAATAGAAAATGTCCGTTTTCATTCAACGAGGAAAGAGAACAGTTGTTTATAACAAAATCGTAAACAAAGATTGGAGACCCACCGAACACGTACAATGTCGAGCGAATGCACAGAGCAACAGCTCGCTCGCCACAGACGTCGTTTTCACTGGATGAATGAGTGAGCGACCCGCGTCCAGCCGATTATCACTGAATAAACACGTTCGCTCGCTCAGAACTGTTCAGGACACTGGGCTGATTTTTCAATCATCGAATAAATATTATCTGACGGATAACGTGTAAAGCGGCTAAATTGTAGCGTCATGCACACAGTGCAACTGACGCAGTGCTGTCAGTCAACTTATTTAGTCAACTTATTCTATAATTTAACCAGTTGATGACATTTATGTGTTGATTGAAAAATTGGCCCTCAGTGAAAACGCAGCTTTATAAAACATACAAATCATTCCATATTCAAAAAAAACAATATTTAAATCGGTTTAGAATTCGAAATTTCAATTTTATTTGTTCTTGGATATTTGAATGAAAAACTTACCTTATACCTAGATTTTCTTTAGAAAATTCCTTGGAAATCTCTTAGATTACCTACTTAGCGAATATTTGCGAATATATACACGAATTACCGACATTGTAAACGAAACGAAACTCCAAATTTTGCAAACCATTTTGTCTACGTTTGTCAACCACTTCCTGATCTGATCTCTGATAATAACTAATTATATGTACATATAAGTATTTGCATTTCACCAAGCTTTTGCTTTTACAAGCGCAGCGTGGGACGTCCACCAACAAGATGGATGGACGTTTTGGTGAAGGCCGCAGGTTCAGGGTGGATGCAAGTCGCTTCCAACCGTAATGATTGGGCGTAAATGAGGGAGGCCTATGTCCAAAAATTCAAAAATGCAAAATTCCCAAGGGATAGAAAAAAAATCAACTTCGGAGCTCATTTTAAAATGTCTTTCACCAATAGAAAAGATACACTGTCCTTGATTAACATAGGATGCTATTTTCCGGATAAATGCAAACTCCCGCGGTATAGAAAATAGTAAATTTAACTTCGGGGCTGAGTTTAAAAAAAAATACCAATAGAAAGCTACACTATCCTTCATTGGTATAGGCTAGGCTACCTACTATTTATTCGGTAAAATGCGAAATTCCCGTGGGATAGAAAGAAGTCAATAAGTATCACTTGAGGGCTGATTTGAAAATTTCTTTCACCAATAGGAAGCTACACCAACCATTATTTACATAGACTACTTTTCTCCGTGAAAAAGCAAAATTCCCACGGGAAAAAAATAAGTGAATTCAACTACGGGGCTGATTTTAAAACTTCTTTTACCGGTACAAAGCTACACCTTTAAGGACATAGGCTACTTTTTCTCGGGGAAAATGCAAAATTCCCGCGGGACAAAAATAAGCGAAAATTTGCATAGAATAAGGACAAATTTGTTGAAATTCCCACGGGATAGAGAATAAACGGGATTTATAATATTCACTAACTGATACTGATGATGATGAAATGATAATAATGATGGATCTTGCCGTTGCCGGATTTTTGTTTTATACAATGAAAGAGATGAAGAAGCTTTACCACAAATTGGAATTCTACGCGGACGAAGTCGCGGGCAAAAGCTAGTTTAGGTATAAATGTGCATTTCATTCGTAAAATTCTTTTTTGAAAGCTTCGTGTTAGTCAGTTCTTATTACTTTAGTAGGTACGTCAAGGTCCTATCTCCAGTTTGAGACGTACTCAAAATTGGATTTTACGTTTTTTCATTTAAGATGGAATTTGGTTGCCTTAAAATGTTAAGCTAGAGCAAAGCCTGGTTTTGGTGAATCTATTCAGCAACATAAAAGTAGTTTCTTTTTTTTCTATTAAAAGCGCGGTGAAAGGGCCTTTATGCGGCGAAAATAGATACGTGAGGTGCTTCGGAATAAGGTAGGTGAATGTAGAAGTGCCTTTAGTGGCGCTGGTGGAAAGAAAGTATAATCCAGTAATTTATCATCATCATCATCAGCTTAGTTCTCTCCCATGGCACGCCACTCAGCATGATCCTCGATCACTCTCATCCATCTCTTGTCAGCCGCCTTGCGAAGATCATCGCTCCACCGAGTCTGAGGACGTTCTTCAGGTTAAATGTATGAAGAATTTGATTGATAATCAGCGCTGTAGCAGGCACCTTTTCAGCAGAACTATGTTTCGTGTTTTTTTTATTAGTCAGTGTATTTTCTTTTTTTTATGTCGAATTAAATTGTGTCTGTCTGTGTCTTTGTCTATACCAGTTTCTACTACTGCCATATTTTTTTTTTCTACTACTATGTCCAAGTTCTTGCAGTCGATATTTGTGTGTGTGTGTACCTAATCATTAAAGTAAAGTAAACTTTTAACTTAACTAAATTCATTTTGTTCTGTTTTAGTTATGAATTTATTGACGTAAAATGAATTTTCTCAAACATGCTTTGAAATGTATGCGTTAATGTCACGAAATGAAGCCATGAAGTTTGTTGTTTATGGCTCCCTACATTACTTCTTGGCCTAGGCCATAAAAGTAAGTATGAAAAACCATTATTGTCCGCTGCTGTAACTTTTTAAATTTGCTTACTAACACTAAACTGACAAAGGAAAAATTACATACAGCCAACTTACGACATTAAAAAAATCTATCTTCTTTTATTTCTATAAAACCGCCTAAACTACTGGTGATGGATGAACAGATGTATGGATGTATGAATGGATGTATGGATATATGGATGTATGGATGGATGTATGGATGTATGGATGTACGGATGGATGTTTGGATGTATGGATGGATGTATGGATGGATGGATGGATGGATGTATGGATGGATGGATGTATGGATGTATGGATGGATGTATGGATGGATGGATGTATGGGTGGATGTATAGATGTATGGATGGATGTATGGATGGATGGATGGATGGATGTATGGATGGATGGATGTATGGATGGATGTATGGATGGATGGATGGATGTATGGATGGATGGATGTATGGATGGATGTATGGATGGATAGATGGATGTATGGATAGATGGATGGATGGATGGATGTATGGATGGATGTATGGATGGATGTATGGGTGGATGTATGAATGGATGGATGTATGGATGGCTGTATGGATGGATGTATGGATGGATGTATGGATGGATGTATGTATGGATGGATGTATGGATGAATGTATGGATGGATGTATGGATGGATGTATGGGTGGATGTATGGATGGATGTATGGATGGATGTATGGATGGATGGATGGATGGATGGACGGATGGTTGGATGGATGGATGATGATGATGATGATGCATGTTTGAGAAAAGCTCTATACAATCCTCGGCCGGAAGAGGGATTGCTGGACTCGTTTTATCCGGCCTCGTCTACGATTCGGCCGTATACCCCAAATCTCGTCCATCAATCCCTTACTTCACGGCCTCTGCAGTAATGTACTATTATTGGCTTGTGAAGCGACTGCCTTCAGTGATACTAAAAATTTCACGTGTTCGTGTAAAAACCAGTGGGTCGGAAGTATCCCTTTCTCGCCCCAGTAAGATAACGTGTACCAATTGTTTTCTCAAAGACCCAAGTCATTTCACGCCTCATGAACTTGCTTACACGTCAAAGAAAGTACAATATTGTAAAGGCTATTCTGTGCACGACTATTTGCCTTTATTAAGATTTTCTCAGCGTTCCAGTAGTCGTGCGAACGAGCGGAATGTCCTAGAAAATATTGGCTAAGGAAATTGGTCATTGTTTTCACTTTAATAAAAAAGCAGAGGGTCGTGGGTTCGAATCCGGGCTCGCACCTCTGAGTTTTTCGGAATTCATGTGCGAAAATTGTATTTCACCATGAGCTTTACGGTGACGGTAAACATCGTGAGGAAACCTGCACAGACCTTAGAAGATATTCAGTGGTGTGTGTGAAGTTCCCAATCGGCACTGGGGCCGCGTGGGAACTTCGGCCCAACCCCTCTCAGTGTGAGAGGAGGCCTGTGCCCTGCAGTGGGGCGTATAATAGGCTGGGATGTTGATGATGACAGGAGAGAAGCGAACAAAAAATATGTATGACCCATCTGTCGAATAACTCATCGGCCACTGTAAGTAAAATGCTATTCACTGTTGCATCCGTTTAAGTTTTTAATTTATTTTTTTAAAATACAAACTTAAATATAGATGCACAGAAAAAACCCCAGAAAAAAGACCAATCCTGGGAATCGAACCCAGGTCCCCTGGGTACCTATTTAGTATGAAATATAATATGATTTCACGGGATGACCGTAAAAGTAATAAAAAATGAAGTTGAAAAAATAAATACAAAAAGATACTTCATAGCTAACTTGTTCAAAATTGATGTGTTCGGTTTCACTTTATGTTTGTTGTTTTTACAATGGATGGATGACGTGATGGTTCCAAAGGAAGATCAGCGCAGGAAGATCTTGCGAACGCGCAAGACCGGCACTTTGCTGATTTTGGTTTGGGACCATTTCGTGATATGCGCATTATTTATTTTTTATTCCTGTGTTATTTTTGTAATTATATAATATCACGAATAAATGTTTTCTTTCTTTCTTTCTTTCTTTCTAATTTCTAAAAACCCTCATCGCTACCTCAGAAGCCTTGGTTGTGTAAGTAATCAGAAAGCGAATTATTTATGTAATTTTAATCAGAACATTTATCATTAAGCCTAGGTTGTAAGCTAATCGCTAATACAAAAGGGAGGGTTCGGATGTCGGGGCCCGTTTAGAAGATTAAGCCGTAATCTTATTTGTTGGCTGCACGACACGGGCTAAACTATATAAATGTACCCGTGAATCTGATTAGACTCATGTAATAAGTTTGATTTTACAAGCTTACACGTGTTTACTTTAGCCAAGATACATATTTTCTTCGTATGGTCTCCTATCATTCACCCCTTCTCATTCCTTCATCTCAATCATTCATTCTGTCATTCTGCTCATCAAATACAATCTCACATACGTTAATACCTTTTTAAATATCTGTACGCCGTTGTATTAATTTATAAAATATTTATACGCAACGGCAAAACAGGGATTGGAAACTATTATATTATGTAATAAGGTAAACGTAAGGTGCCATGTATTGGGTCAGCGTCGAGCACAGGGACGTTTACCTTACCCTTGTTAATTCAAATTCATATCCAAAAATATTTATATCGGATATATGATACATTTAGGCACATCATCCATAAGTGTTAGTGCAAATAAACATATCATACTAGCTGTTGCCCGCGACTCCGTCCGCGAAGAATACGCCTACGACCTATTCTCAGACCTACCGAGAGTAGAAAAAAAGTTTAATAAAAATCGGTCAAGTTGTTTCGGAGGAGTTCGATAACAAACACTGTTAGGGGTCTTCTATAGGCAGCCAGAAAAAACTCCTGAACAGAAATAAGGTATATAATTATACATAAGTTTTACAAATGGTATTTGAGCGCGTACTGATTGCACCGCGACTGAGTTTGAAGTATAGGAGGCAGCGGAGATAGCGGAGCTGGCCGCCGCGCCGCCCGCGTCCCGCGCCGCGCCGCGCCGCGCCGCACCCCGCTGTCGCCCCCGGTCGAATCACGTGCCGTGCGCGTGAACAAACACCGTAACACGAGATTTTTATATACACTGACGAGCAAAAATAAAGGGTCGGTTACAGAAATGACGATAACTACAAAACCCGCTGTGATAGCTTCTTTGAGTAAAATGAGTTTAGTAAAGAGTTTTATTCTTAACAAGAAAAAGTTTAATTGAGAATAAAACTCTTTACTAAACTCATTTTACTCGAAGAAGCTGTCACAGCGGGTTTTGTAGTTATCGTCATTTTTGTAACCGACCCTTTATTTTTGCTCGTCAAAAATTTACACAGTACGAGATGACGTTAAATAGTTTTTAATATTTTTCAATTCCTAAATCATTGTGAACTGAAACAATTACTTTGCTCACCCGCAACCGCAACCCGCAACTCGCGGGTGAACAAAGAAATTGTTTCAGTTCATTAAATATGAACCTCCGCAAAGTAACGCCTGATTCAATAAATTATATAAATCATCACGTTTCATAAACGTAGGTACATTTTACATAGATAGCACCGGTTAATCGAATTCCTCGCCTCGAGTTTAAGTGTCACACCTCCCCGGAAAACTTTAATAAATTCAAATCGACAGGCGCTTGGCATAATTTATATCCAGTCCCGGAATTTTCCCATTTTCCACGTGCGGGAGCGTTAATCCCGGATTTTACGGGATCTCATACGGGAATAGTTCGAGTTCCTTACCTCTACCATGAGTTACACTAGTTTACAGTGACCGTACTCGCTAGCGACGGCGTAAATGATTTGTATGGAGAATTGTACTTCCGTAAGTGACCGCTAGATGCGTTGTACACAATTCTCCATACAAATCATTTACGCCGTCGCTAGCGAGTACGGTCACTGTAAACTAGTGTAACTCATGGTAGAGGTACCTATCTTGAGTTCCCGCGTCGAGGTAAGTCATCGTTCTTATCGTAATGGGAAGTAGATAGATAAGGTGATAGGTAATCGACATTGAGGACACATTATTGTCGAGTAGACTAGCTTTTACCTGTAGCTTTGCTCGTGTAATTAGGTTTTAGGTTAGATTGGTTTTTAGAAGTCTTTTTGTATTTTTTTATTTTTTGAACTCCAAATTTGTAACTATTATTATTATTATCGTTTATTTTCAGAATTATTGACACATACATTTTTACATAAATTAATTGTACTGCCAAACTGCGTAGCAGTTTGTTGGCAGTTCGAATGCTCTTGATACACCTTGTGTCTTACATCTAATTAGTTATATTCATGCATTATTATTTACTATGTATACAAAAATACTAAGCATGCAATTTGACATTTTAATTTTAGTGAGAACTAAAAGCTGTGAAAAGTGGGTACCGAATGAATACGAGTTATCCATTCTCACTGCCCTTTATCCCAATAATTATCTATAAAGAACTTTTTGACAACTTTTACGGTCATCCCGTGAAATCCATATATTTCACAGGAAATACAAACTGAAACATGGATCAGAAAAAGAGACCAGCGCTGGGAATCGAACCCAGGTCTTCAGCATTCCGTGCTGCGTGCTAAACCCCTACACCACACTGTAGTAGTTTAGTAAATTTTTTAGTTCGAAATTGAACTTCCGAAATTTCACTAAGTTCCAATGGGAATTACGCCGTGGTGGCCCATGGCCTCTCAAGCAGAGGGTAGTGGGTTCAAATCCCGGCTCGCACCTCTGAATTTTTCGGAATTTATGTGCGAAATTACTTTTGAAATTAACCATGACCTTTACGGCGAGGAAACCTGCGTACACCTGCGAAGAGATTCAGTGGTGTATGTGAAGTTCCCAATCCGCACTGGGCCCGGGTGGGAACTATGGGCTCAAGCCCTCTCAATCTGGGAGGAGGCCTGTGCCCCTGCAGTGGGACGTATACAGGCTACGATGGGATGAACAAATAGTTTACGCGAACGAAACCGCAAGCAAAAGCTAGTTCCTATGTATATAATTTGCTTGTATTGTATACATGCCTGAGCGATCCAGGCGCTACATTATTAGAACACAGAACTTCCATTTGGAGCGGTACATGTCACGTCATCGCACTATTTTAACCTTTTAAAAACCGGCCAAGTGCGAGTCGGACTCGTACATGAAGGGTTCCGTACCTCCGTACAATGTTACAAAAATAGTTCAGTAAAAAAATTATAAGATTGAGTTTAAAACACAGAAAAGCACGTGCCTTGTATGACGACCCCTTTACCTTTTAACTGACTTCAATAAAGGAGGAGGTTTTCAATTCGGTTGTCAGCATGTTCTTTTTTTTAATAATTACCTCAGAACTCCGTCATATATAAACCGATTTGGAAATTTTTTTCGTTCTTTGAAAGCATATGCTTAAAGATTGGTTGCGTTATTACCAGAATCCAATTCTGATGATGGGATCCATGAGGAATTGAAGGAACTTCTCAAAAATTCTTTAGATTTTTGGTGACAAGTCGAGCATTTAGAGTCGAGCAACTGAATCGCTCGCCCTTGGAGTCAGTAAATGACTGCAATGAGTATTTCATTGGTGTGGGGAAAAAACTTTCCCATGCCCTGCTTACTAGTCTTGACAAAACTGAAGCCACGCTTTCGTCTCACCTCACTTCGGCGATGTCGTCACCCCACACCTTGTTTTTTCAGCCCACTGATGAATATGAAGTGGATAAACTAATAAGCCAGCTAAAGAACGACAGCGCTCCGGGTATTGATGGTCTGAAGGCACCATTGCTCAAGGCAGTTAAATCTGCTGTGGTTCCTCCTCTGACTCACATTTACAATTTGAGCTTATCGACCGGTGTCTTTCCACGCTTGTGGAAGAAAGCGACAGTGATCCCTATCCATAAATGTGGACAGAGGGGGAACCCAGAGAACTACCGGCCGATATCTCTGTTGGTGAATTTCTCTAAAATTTTGGAGAAAATCGTCAACAGACGTCAGGTCGGCTATCTTGAGCGTTTTGGTTTATTATCCGACCGTCAATACGGTTTCAGACTTCAAAAATCGTCTGAGGATGCGCTTAACTACCTAACAACACAGGTTGCTACGTGCCTTGATGACGGTCGAAGATGTGTAGGAGTATTCCTTGACCTCGCCAGGGCATTCGACACGGTTTCTGTCACCATATTTATCAAGAAGCTGGAATTTTATGGAATCAGGGGGTTGCCTCTCCAGTGGTTTCAGAGTTACCTCACTGAAAGGTGTCAGAGTGTGAGAGTAGAGGAGTATTTGAGCAAGGAGCTACCAATTACTTTTGGGGTTCCACAGGGAAGCGTGCTTGGTCCAACTTTGTTCATAATCTACATGAACGACATTTTCTCCGCTTGTGCCTCCACGGCTGATTTAGTTTGCTACGCTGATGACACTGCAGGTCTTTTTTACGGTAACACCTGGAATGATGTACTGCGGAGCGCCGAGGCTGGCATGAACGTTTTAAAACAATGGTTGGACAACAATCTACATACCCTTAACCTGAAGAAAACTAAATATATCTGTTTTCATAAAACAAAGGCCTCTGAACCCAAGCTCCCGACAGTTCTAAAAATCCACTCTAAATGCAATGTTTCGGCATGTGACTGTGGGTCTGTTGATCGAACCGAATGTATGAGATACCTGGGAGTCGAAATGGATAAGCATCTCACTTTCAAGCCCCATATTGTTGCCCTGACGCAGAGAGTGAGAAAACTTATGTATGTCATGCGACTCCTTCGAGATTCAGCGGATAATTGAGTTCTTAGACTTGTATATGTTTCCCTGTGTGAATCAATTTTGGGGTACGGCATTTCTGTGTGGGGTGGTGCAGGTAAAACTGCAATGCTTGGATTGGAGAGGGCACAAAGATTGGTCCTTAAGGTAATGCACAGGAAACCTTTCCAATACCCCACTCATCAACTGCACACTGAGGCCAGGGTCCTCAGTGTCCGCCAACTGTTTATCTGCAGGGTGGTTGTAATAATGCACCACAGAAATATTAATTCCCAGGACTACTCCGCTTTGCTAAAAAAAAGGATTTTCCGTATTCCTCAAGCCGCAACGGGGTCGCCCTTTGCGCGTCGGTTTCCACAGTTTCTCCATAGTTATATTTATAACAAAGTTGTGAAACTGTGCAACATACAAAAGTATAATATGAAACAAATGCTGGTCATTGTTAGAAAGTGGTTACTTGCATTGAATCACATGGAAACGGAAGAGCTTCTTAAAATTGCAATGTAGGCGAATGTCCATTCTTCAATCGCACACGTAAACGCACACACTCACATACACACAAAGACGCACACGCACACACACACACACACACATGTAGCATCGCTTGTATTTAAATTTTGAAGTATTCTTTTACTAGTTTATGTCATTGTGTCTTCTGATAATTGTAATTATTTTTTAGTTTTTTATTATTATGTATCAATAAAACTAGTTTTTTTGTTGTCTGCTGTTCACGCGTCCCTCTATTTTAATGCTATTTTGTTAAAGCAATGAATGTAAGGTCCCCACGATACAGGCTAGACCTAGTGTGGGAACCATCGTTTCACCTACATTGGAAGCCACCTCAATTGGAATATTTGTAAAAAACCTCTACTGTAATTATTGTTATTTTAATAAATAAATAAATAAAAATAAATAAATAAAAAAAAAAAATTTGCATACAGAAAGTATCATTTGGTAAACTGCAATGGATCTAATGAAGAAGACCGCAGATGGCCAACGGAACTCCTCAACGGGTCAAATCATGCAAGTTGAATTTGACTCACTCCCGGTTTCTGATTGAGTTGAAATTTTGCACGCATGTGTAAATCAGGGGCTAAATTCAGGAACAGCTCAACGCAGTTTGCGAGCGGTAATTCGATCGTTTGCGAGAGGATAGGGGTGACCTGCTATTCAGGAACGCCAAAAATCACTGGTTTGCGAGAGGTTTGGGCTGAGCTTGGGATGATGAGCCTTATTTATCTAGGACCGCATTACCGCTTGCAAACCGTAATGGGCCGTTCCTGAATCTAGCCCCAGGTGATAATGCAATATTATTGTGACATGGAGCTAATCTGATGGTGCTGGAAGGTGGCCATAGGAACTCTGTAATAAAAACGACGATAGGTTACGGTAACATTTTTAAAAGCAGAACATTCGCCAGGAGAACGCCATCTATTGGTTGCAGACGAAGTTACCACGTCATCTTAAATTGTCTTGTCTATGGCCTTATCTAAGAGGAAAATCAGGTTAGTGTCGCTTTTCCAAGGAACCCTAAAAGAAGTGAAACGACCGCCCGCGGCTCCGCTCGCTGAGTCCCGCCGTCGAGCAACTTATACATACATTTCAACTTTGCGTACTATTGAAGCTGTTATTATGACATGGTTATGAAACTAAGATACCTATTGGTTGTGGTGGCCATTATTTTAAACCTCATTGAAATCCGTATTCTAAAAGGTTTGGTACAGTTTGCTGCTTACAGATTCGGGACTCAATTTGACAGCCGCAAGAAGTTAGAAATTCGAAGTTTGTACAGTAAAATTACATAAAGTTTACCACTGACAGATGGTTTGCCTTCATTTCATATTCAACTTTAACGACCTACAAATAAAGCCAATTTTAAAATACTGTTACCCACGTTTGCAGATTTTGTAATAGCTACTTTATTTGTATGGTGTTAAAGTTGGAAATTAAATGAAGGCAAGCCATCTGTCAGTAGTAAACTAAAAGTAAACGTATTGTATCGTCCGGTCCCTTTCACTCTTTTGTTTAATACTATTAGCATAAACGGAATGGCACGATACAAAGTACAACATACCTACCTACAGACTTACCAAGTAATCTGTGAACCAGACCAAGCAATACAACACTTTATGCGAACGGCGTAAAAACTTTTTCATTTCACAGATAGTTGGTTAGTCTGTATGTGTGTTGTCTTCGATCATTGTTGATCGAAGTGTGTTGTCATGCAGAAATATTAAGAATGTATTATTTATTTAAAACCCGTAAAGAATTTGAAATGCGTTAGAATTTTGTGTTGTTTGTCATTGGGTCTATTGTAAAGATTAATTTTCGATGAACTGCAAAATTAAGATTTTTTTGTTGCTTTAAAACAAATAAATAGTTAGTTGATTGAGTTGGCGAACAAATAGGTAACGTCATATGTTGCTATTGCCATTCAAACTCTATGGGAGAATTGTTTTGACAGCTCATAAAAAGTAGGTACGACAGTTGATTGGTGGTGTCAACATCCCTATTATAACGTACAGTCGACTACAAAAAGATCTATACAGCCAAAGTTACAAAGATACACGCCTTTATTGACTTAACATTAAGGTCGTGTAGAGTAGATATACATATTTTTGTAACTTGGCCGTATCGATTTTTTTGTAGTCAACTGTACCACCTGTATACAAAAATTTTTAAAAGTAGGTACCCAGATAATTTTGGGAAGAGAACAACTGTAAACAGTAGGTAGGTACGCTCGAACCTTTTCACAACAAGCTTCACATTATTCTTTGTCAATTACAGCGATGAGCGGGATTAAATCATAGCGACAAAGTTCCACAGAGGCCTACAATGTTTGACTACAGTGAATGCCCTATCGATTCGGTACCAGGAAAACAGGGGCATGCGTTGGTCGCATAATAATGGGCTGGCACTCTCTTTTGGCCTTGAACGTGAAGTTGTCTTCACGGGTCATGTTTTCCTGGTAGATGTAAAACTGGAATTGTGTTTTTAACCCTAACGGAGAGAGGTGGGAGAGGGCCTTTAGCTATTTTCGCGAAGTAAGTACTTTTTAATGGAGTTAAAAACCGGTCAATTTTATTGCTTTTCGTACTCGTATAGTCGGGGTAAGAAAAGGTTCGTCACTTTTCGACTCTATGTCATCGAATTAAGGTCGAAAAGTGACGAACCTTTTTTTACTCCGACTATACATGAAGGCTTTTCCGTACCTCCGTACATACAAAGTTTGAAAAATAGTTCAGTAAATCTAGTCTATCTCCTATAATATATAAAAATCTCGTGTCACGGTGTTTGTAATCGATCTCCTGCAAAACAGCTTGACCGATTGTTATGAAACTTTTTCTCTGTATTCGGTAGGTCTGAGAATAGGTCGTAGGTATGCTGTTTTTATACCTACCCCTATTCTTCGCGGACGGAGTCGCGGGCAACGGTTACCTATCATATTCTCGAAAAGCTCATTTTCGAATATTAAAATTCCGAAAACGAAAGTCCTTTTTTTCATTTTCCAAATTATTGTTTGTCCGAAATTTTATTTACCATTTTTTTTTTGCCAAATGTTTTAAAATCCATTTTTTTATTTGCCAAAGCTTAAAGAAATAAAGATCTTTGCCCAATATTACAAGACTTTAGTTAGGCCATCTCATTATTGACACTGGAGGGCCCAAGGGACTGCCTGCGGTCTAGACTGTTCATTTACCGCCTGGCTAAATAAATAGCCACCGACTGAGTATTGCCTGGGGAACTATTTTTAAACTAGTATTAAGTTTGATGATCCAATTTCATTCAAATATCCTAGTGATGCGGGTATGCATACCTAACTCTTAAGGGGTGAGTCCCCAAAAAACGCTTGAAAGATGTTTGCTGTTTGCAATAATGCCACGAAATTCACCGTATATTTAATACTACAAAAATTATTTTAGAAACTTAATAGATGTATCTACAGCTTCACCGCGCTACATTTGTAAAATAATAATTAATTTCCGAGAAATAAAATCCCAAATTCTTTCAAAAACATCGAAATCGTCATTTTCTATTTACGCTTTTTAGATAATAATGAAACAAATTCATAAAAATCTCTTTGGTTGAATCGTAACACAAAAGTATGAAAAATATTATCACCGTTTCATTTTAGGCTAAATATAATCTCTATAATGATAATATGCATCTAAACATTATCTATTTTTTACGCAAAAATGTTTGCCGTTTTACATACTTTTTACTATGGAGCGAAAATTTCCCGTAATTCGATTTTTAAATAGCGATCGCGGTCGAAAAATATTCAGTGTCGTCAAGGAATCCAACGAGAGAGCACGCTCCGTTTGTAGCCGCGCACGCACACACTCGCACAAAATACTACTCCTGTGGTAGGGTAAGGGTGGATCCCGACTGTTCGATTTCAGCTGTCAAAGAGGTCAGACTTTTACTAAGGTAAGCAAGTTTTCTTAATAATTACAAGCTTTTATTTGTAATTATTGCAATCGTCGTTTATAATTATGTGTGTTTTTAACACGTTTTTACAAGCTTTTATTTAAATTGCCCTGTTAGTTTAGGCCAAATCTTGTAAGCTTTATTTAACCCGCTTCTAGTGGTCGGATCGACTTGAAATTTGGTATAAATAAAAAAATAAATAAATATCACGGGACAATTCACACCAATTGACCTAGTCCCAAAGTAAGCTAAGCAAAGCTTGTGTTATGGGTACTAGGCAACGGATAAACATACTTATATAGATAGACATATATACTTAAATACATATTAAACACCCAAACCCGAGAACAAACATTCGTATTTTTGATACAAATATCTGCCCCGACACGGGAATCGAACCCGGGACCTCAAGCTTCGTAGTCAGGTTCTCTAACCACTAGGCCATCTGGTCGTTAAATCGGTCGGTATGTGTAAGAAAAATTAAAAATAAGTTTGTAGCAGAATGTCTTGTGCCATCTTCTTTACTAATGTCCTTTTTGTCGATAGGAAAGTTCTTTGGTCTTTGTCAAACTCACATTGCACCTGATTGATTATAAGAATATTGTTAAATCTTATATCTTTATACTATTTATTTGATGTCTGTATCAAGACAATGTCAACTTTTTAATTAAATGCGAGTTGTATTTTATAAACAATCGAATCGTCTCGCACGCAGGTTAGACGACTTCCAGCCTCCTGAACAAGTAGGATTCTGAAAGGGCTTTAGCACCGTAGACCACATACATGCGTTGCAGCAGGTTATACAGAAAACCGAGGAGTTTAAACGCCCCCTTCACCTGACATTTATAGACTATGAGAAAACCTTCGATTCGATCGAGACTTGGGCTGCATTGCAGTCCTCCAACGGTGCCAAGTAGACTACTGGTACAGTACATTACATCGAAGTGTTGAAGTGTCTATATAATAGCGCCACAATGTCCGGCCGACTTCAGGACCAGATGTCGAAGCGTATTCAATTGCAGCGGGGAGTCAGACAAGGAGATGTTATTTTTCCAAAACTGTTCACCGCTGCACTGAAGCTGAAGGATGCTTTCAAGACTCCTGACAGGGAAGGGCGAGGCATCAATGTAAATGGTGAAATACATCACTCACCTTCTACCTAAGTGCGATGCTTTCTAACCTCGGGACGATCTCCGAGCGAGTTGGATTTTAATTGAACATAGAAAAGACGAAGGTCATGTCGAACGCCCATGTTGTACCATTTTCCGTCATAATTGAAGACTCTACGCTCGAAGTTGTTGACGACTATAACTATTTGGGATATACTTAAGTACAATCCAATTAGTGGGTTTAACTTCGAGAAAGAGGTCAATCGACGAATTAGACTCAGCTGGGCAGCGTTAGGGAAGCTTTGCAATATCTTGTCAGCTAATACACCGCAATGTCTCACAAGTCAAAAGTCTTTGATCAGTCTGTGTTGCCAGTGCTGACTTATGGCACTGAGACGTGGCCGCTAATGATGGGCCTCATAAGAAAGCTCAAAGTCACACTGAGGGCGATGGAGAGGGCTATGCTCGGAGTTTCTCTGCGGGATCGCATTAGAAATTATAAAATCCGCGCAAGAACTAAAGTCACCGACATAGCTCGAAGAATCTCCAGACTCAAGTGGCAATTGGCAGGGCACATCACTCGTAGAACTGATGGCCGATGGGAAAAAAAAAGTTTCACAAGTGGCGTCCATGGACCGGAAGACGCAGTGAGGTAGGCCTCCAACAAGATGGAAGACGACCTGGTTATGGTTGCGGGATCGGGTTGGATGCGGATGGCACGGGACCAATCAGTTTAGCGAACCTTGGGGAGGCCTATGTTTAGCAGTGGACGTCTTTCGGCTGAAATGATGATGATGATGATGATGACTTGACAACAACTGCGCACTATATCTCCTCTACGAGATTAGGAATTGGAATTGTAAATACACGGACAGGTCAACAATAATTTATTGAATCAGGCGTTACCTTTCGGAGGTCCATATCAATGAATTGAAACAACTTCTTTGCTCACCCGCGACCTTATAATAATTACGTTTATGCAAAAAATACGTGTTCATGCAGTTCCTCCACCTCCACACTGTACGAACACACACAAATCACATAAACCCAACTATCACCACCACTAAACTACACGAGCTCTAGTTGAGTTTCGAACTCATCCAGAGCTCATCTTCAGAGTAAGTATCGCAACCGTTTACTAAGCTGCATAAGCATATACATTTAATTTGCTTTTCTTGCATAAACGTAATTATCATACGGTCGCGGGTCAGCAATGTAATTCTTTCAGTTTTTTTTAGGTCAACAATAATAGTAATTTTGAATAAAGACATTTTCGATGTTTATATTTTTTTGATGTTATTAAAGTTCTGATTATTAATAAAAAGATCCTTTAATAATGTAAAATCGTTTTATTTGTACTTACACCAAGTTTGAATATCGAAAGTCATCAAAATAATGTAGATTACATTTGTACAAAATCGGAAGGCGACTCTTTAATGTTCCCTTGTAAGTACTTACACTGGGACTCCACCCTTAGCTGACGGCCGTATAGCGTATCACGCAAAATGGTTCTGTGTAAGTGAAAACTGTCAATGTGCGTACGAAAAATAAATTCTCAAGGTCAGGGAACTCACTCTTAATCTTCTTTCTAATATATAAAAAACTAAAAAACACGCTTTATAAAATTAAAAATAAAAAAATAAAAAATTTAATAAATTTCAATTCACTATTCTTATAGTGCAGTAAAAAATCTTAATAATCAATTATTATATTGTTATATCCAGATCAAAATTTGTCAACAATTCTAAATATTGATAAAATAAATAATAATAGTTTAAAATATTTTATTGTAAAAAAAGCGTGGGGTGCATGGTGTCAATTGTCAAGGATTATCATTTTGATAACATCTTAAAAAGCACCCCACGCTTTTTTTACAATAAAATATTTTAAACTATTATTATTTATTTTATCAATATTTAGAATTGTTTACAAATTTTGATCTGGTTATAACAATATAATAATTGCTTATTAAGTTTTTTACTGCACTGTAAGAATAGTGAATTGAAATTTATAATTTTTTTTTTATTTTTTTTTTTAAAGCGTGTTTTTTAGTTTTTTTAAACTATTATTTATTTTCTATTTTTCACAGTGACTATTTTGCATTTTTTTCACAGTGAGAGTTTCCATGTGCTAAAAAGAGACACAAAACGGTTTTTTGCTCGTCTTAAATAGAATCAGTCTATCTTATACTTGGTCTTTGGTACGCGCGCACTGCTCTACACTACTAAACGTAAACCTCTTTCTTTCTAACTTTACCCCCCTCACCTACAACCCCCCAACCCCCCCAACCCCCTAAACCCAACCTCCCAACATCCCCCAACCCATTTTCCCAACCCCCCCCAAACACCTAACCCCAACCCCCACAACCTTACCCCCAACCCTCTAAACCCCCCTTACCCCCCTCCTCATTTTCCAAACCCCCAACCACCTAAACCCAACCCCCCTAACCCCGGACCCCCACCCCATTTCCTCCAACTTCCCCCAAACCCCTAACCCCAACCCCCCTTACCTCCCAACCCCAACCCCGCCACTCCAGCTCCATTATCAGACCCTTGTTACCATCTAGGACCAAAATACTCGTCAAAACGAATCAAACGAGCCCAAACTCGATGGGGTTGTTTCGTTTTATTGTGGAGTGCCTTTGGCCATCTTCCAGCTCCATCATCAGACCCTGATTACCATCTGGGATCAAAGTACTCGACAAGACGAATCAAAAGAGCCCAAACTCGACGGGGTTGTGTCGTTTTATTACAGAGTTCCTATGGCCACCATCCAGCTCCATCATCAGATCAGCTCCATGTTACCATAATATTGCATGGTCATCCAATTTACACATACGTGCAAAATTTCAGCTCAATCGGAAACCGGGAAGTGGGTCAAAATCGCGCCCTAAGAAGTCGGTTACAAACATACATTCATACATACAAACAAACAAACAAACAAACAAACATACAGGTGAAGCTAATATAAAGCGTATAAAAAAAATCTTGTGTCACGGTGTTTGTTATCGAACTCCTCAGAAACGGCGTGACCGATTTTTATGAAACTTTTTTCTGTGTATTCGATAGGTCTGAGAATAGGTTGTAGGCTACTTTTTTATATACCTACTTACCCCTATTCTTCGCGGACGGATTCGCGGGCAACAGCTAGTCTAAATATAAAAACCGGCCAAGTGAGAGTCGGACTCGCGCACGAAGGGTTCCGTACAATTATCTATAAAAATCACGTTTGTTGTATGGGAGCCCCCCTTAAATATTTTTATTTATTTTAATTTAATGATTTATTTTAAAGTCAATATATAATTAAATATTCTGTGAATATTTTAAGTGTCCACCTGTTGCCGTTATCAATATCGAGCAAAAACGTGCAAAAAAATAATGTTTGTTGCATGGGAGCCCCCTTAAATATTTATTTAATTCCATTTTTTTAGTATTTGTTGTTATAGCGGCAACCGAAATATATCATCTGTGAAAATTTCAACTCTCTAGCTGTCACGGTTCCCGAGATACAGCCTAGTGACAGACGGACGGACGGACGGACGGTCGGACGGACGGACGGTCGGACGGACGGACGGACAGCGGAGCCTTAGTAATAGGGTTTCCGTTTTTACCCTTTGGGTACGGAACCCTAAAAACTCGTGTCACGGTGTTTGTCATCGTACTTCTCCGAAACGGCACGACCGATTGTTATGAAACTTTTTCTCTGTATTCGGTAGGTCTGAGAATAGGTCGTAGACTATTTTTTATACCTACCCCTACTATTCTTCGCAGACGGAGTCGCAGGCAACAGCTAGTTACTTATATATGTACAGTCTAACCATGTGATTTATGACATGCATGACCCATCGTAAAACGTTCAGAGAAAGGGATGTAGGTAGGTATAATAAGATCCCTGAGGCTGGTTCGGGAAAAATGACCCGGAACAAACCTACACCCACCCACAGTAAGTGATAATGGATCGTTTAATATCAGTACCTGGGCGACCGAGCTCTGCTCGGGCAGAAACTCGGTACCAAGCCTTTTCCCAGAGATAAGACCAAGCTAGATCAATTTTTCATCCCCGAAAACCCCCAAATACCAAATTTCATCGAAATCGTTGGAGCCGTTTCCGAGATCAAAACACTGGAGGGGTGGGGGGGGGGGGGGTGAGAGGGGGGGGGGGATGCGGGGGAGGGAGCGCGGTGGTATTAAAGGGGGGATGAAAATTTCATTGATTTTGCCGTAGGATGCACCGTTTTCAAGATATTTGACAAAAACACCGGAGAGGGGGGGGCGGGGTGAGTCACGTTAAACTATCGTCCGTAAACCGACTTTACAGACAACCGGCTTTTCCTGTTCTGTGCTCCCAATAGGAAACGTGCACATAGACGGTGCTGCCAACTGGTGCCATAAGGGTGCCATCAATTTGAATGTTTTACCTTGATAAGTTTGTTTTACTGTCCGCATAGTGTCTCTTCTGTCGCATTAGTGCTGCCGCCTATAGTTACTGCACGTTCCCTATAATACTTTTTCTAACAAAAAAGTATCTTTTTCTCGCAAAAAAATAACTTTTTCTCACAAAAAAGTAACTTTTTCTCACAAAAGAAGAAACTTGACGTTTTCTCATAAAAAATAAACTTAAAAAAAAACTAAAAATCTTGAAAAAAACGTGGGATCGAACCGAGGTCGGCTGGATCCGCGACCACCCGATTCCTAATGTGCCATTATGATCTGCTGGAAGTCGGCGAAATTTAGCTTTATATTCTAATGCAAACAAAAATAGCCGGAAAACACGAGTAAAAGCGATTTTCTGAAAATGAAACATAGCTAGATCAGTTTTTCATCCCCGAAAACCCCCACATACCAAATTTCATCGAAATCGTTGGAGCCGTTTCCGAGATCCTGATTATATATATATATATATATATATATATATATATATATATACATAGTACCTGGGCGACCGAGCTCTGCTCGGGCTGAATCTCGGTACCAAGCGTTTTCCGGTTTCCCAGAGATAAGACCAAGCTAGATCAATTTTTCATCCCCGAAAACCCCCACATACCAAATTTCATCGAAATCGTTGGAGTCGTTTCCGAGATCCTGATTATATGTATATGTGCGAGGGAGGGGGGCGGGGAGGGGGTTCGGGGGTTCCAAAGAAGGGATGAAAATTTCATTGATTTTGCCGTAGGATGCACCGTTTTCAAGATATTTGACAAAAACACCGGAGGGGTGGGGGGTGAGAGGGTTGAGGGGTGCGGGGGGATGTGGGGAAGGGAGTGCGGGGGTCTCAAAGGGGGGATGAAAATTTCATTGATTTTGCCGTAGGATGCACCGTTTTCAAGATGTTTCACAAAAACACCGGAGGGGGTGGAGGGGTGAGTCACGTTAAACTATCGTCCGTAAACCGACTTTACAGACAACCGGTTTTTCCTGTTCTGTGCTCCCAATAGGGAACGTGCACATAGACGGTGCTGCCAACTGGTGCCATAAGGGTGCCATCAATTTGAATGTTTTACCTTGATAAGTTTGTTTTACTGTCCGCATAGTGTCTCTTCTGTCGCATTAGTGCTGCCGCCTATAGTTACTGCACGTTCCCTATAATACTATTTCTCACAAAAAGTAACTTTTTCTCACAAAAGAAGAAACTTGACGTTTTCTCATGAAAAATAAATTAAAAAAAAAACTAAAAACCTTAAAAAAACGTGGAATCGAACCGAGGTCGGCTGGATCCGCGACCACCCGATTTCTACTGTGCTATTTTGATCTGCTCGAAGCTGGCGAAATTTAGCTTTGTATTCTAATGCAAACAAAAATAGCCGGAAAACACGAGTAAAAGCGATTTTCTGAAAATTAAACACAGCTAGATCAGTTTTTCATCCCCGAAAACCCCCACATACCAAATTTCATCGAAATCGTTGGAGCCGTTTCCGAGATCCTGATTATATACATATATATGTACAAGAATTGCTCGTTTAAAGGTATTAGATATACAAGAATTGCTCGTTTAAAGGTATTAGATATCGACGGCAGCAGTCAACACTGTCGGAACTAAAATTTTGGCAATCTGTTGTTGACGACACACTTAATTGAATGAAAGACACGTTTAAAAATGGTTACAAACTATTATATTATATTTGGTTGAGCGGTTGGAGTCCCGCCATGATGTGAATTTCAATTCATTTGTGGTGAGGGTTCCGACTGATCAACTGTCGACCTTCACAAGAGAGGAGTTTTGGCCGAAAGGTGTCGCTTACCGGCGGTTTCGTGGCCGGTTAAGTGACACTGCAAAAGTGCCCACGTCGCAGACTTCACGTGCTTGTAATTAGGTTGTTAATTAAGTGTAATATAAATATGTATGTTAGTCTTTAAGGTATTTTTATATGGGCCTATGCAGCCTGAAATAAAATTATTCTATTCTATTCTATTCTATAATTAAAAAAAGAGAATAAACAGGAAACAGATGTAGCACAACCCGTCTGACAGAGCAACTGACTTCTCCGTCTCTGTCAGGCGGGTCTTAGTGGATTTTAAAATAAGAATAAACATAAGGTATTAGAAAAAGGAGGTGTTGCCAACCAGTCGCCAACATCCTGTGAAATTTTAACAAAAGTAATAATTTTTCACATACGACAATGTTAATTGCTACCTTCGATATTTAGGTTAAACAACTACACCTTTTTCTTCTTTTTAACCCCCGACACAAAATGAGGGGTGTTATAAGTTTCACAGCTATGTGTGTGTGTGTGTGTGTGTGTGTGTGTGTGTGTGTGTGTGTGTGTGTGTGTGTGTGTGTGTGTGTGTGTGTGTCTGTCTGTGTGTCTGCCTGTGGCATCATAGCTTTTAAACGGATGAACCGATTCAGATGCAGTTTTTTTATTTGAAAGCGGATTTATTGGCGATGGTTCTTAAACAAGTTGAGAGCTTGAGTTGCTGGAGGCTTTTAAACAGGTGCTTCAAACCTTGCAAGTTCGATTTTGCGTCACTTCTGGTGGAGCCTCACTATAGGATAATAGAAAAGCTAAAAAAAATGTTTAAAAAATCTCAAACTAATGTCAACAAGTGAAAATTTAACGACAAAAGTTTCTGATTGTATTAAAACATCAACGCTAGGTAGACGTACTATAGAGATAAAGTTATAATTCAATTTGGACTGCCGTCGCCGTCCACCTACGTAAAAGTCCCGTAATTGCTTAACCTTAATTAAATATTAATTAACAGGGTGTTGGTGTTCAAGCTATTTCTAAGAAGCAAATTAATGCGATTTGTTAAGTTTTTTTAAATACTATCTGTTGACCACGACTTCGTCTGCGAAGAAATCGTTGCATTCTCTCCCGCGAAAGTTACGCATTTTTCAGATGAAATTTTTGATATGTTAATCGGATATCAATTATGTATAAGTCATCTCAAATTTCATCCACGTCCGATCCACCGTTTTAGCGTGAAATAACAAACATCCATCCTTACAAATTTTCGCGTTTATACCTAATATAAGTTAGATTAAGTATAGGTACCTACATGAGTTTCTTTAAACAAATTAGTTGGTACCTAATTTTTTTTTATATAGATTTTTTTACAAATAATTCTGTTCACTTACTTATACTAACAATTGTTGCCTGATTTCTACACTCATTATTATCCCAGCCTATAATAAATCCCACGGTCAGTGGCGGATTAGCCACGTAGCAAGAGCAAATGCTTCGGGCCCCGCGCACCAACGTTTTCTGACCTTTTTTTAGGGCCCCTTGTTACAATTTGCTACAGCCTAACAGGCGCCGCGCTGGCTTAGTGCGGCACTGCCAACGGTAGGACACAGGTCTCTTTCAGTCAACTGTCAGGTGTGCGCAGATTTCTTCGCGAGGTTTTGATTCACCGTAAAGTTCATGGTAAATTTAACTCCGCATATAAATTCAGAGAAACTTAGAAGTGCGAACACAGGCTCGAACCTACGACCTTCTACTTGAGAGGCCATAGGTCAAGCCACCTGACCTCGCTGATTTCTATACTATTTTCAACATTCAAGCAGCAATTGATTGCGAATCGAATCAGGAACGAGGAGATCCGTAGAAGAACCGGGGTAACCGACATAGTCAAACGGATTAGCTCGTTGAAATGGCAATGGGCAAGCCATATAGCACGCAGAACAGATGGCCGTTGGGGCCCAAAAGACCACGGACTGGCAAGCGCAGCATGGGCCGACCGCCAACGAGATGGACGGACGATTTGGTGAAGGCCGCAGGTTCAGGGTGGATGCAAGTCGCTTCCAACCGTAATGATTGGGCGTCAATGAGGGAGGCCTATGTCCAGCAGTGGACGTCCTACGGCTGAAATGATGATGATGATGAAGCAGCAAAACAAAAAATAATTATAAAATAAAGACAACTCCAATTCTAAAAGCGAATCTGAATCATGTTCAACAATAACCCATTTTCATAATGCCTCAGCGCAAAATTAATTCAGCAGTAGGTATTAAATATTTTGTACAAATCCACAAACATAATCCATGTACTTAATGAGGATCTGGTTAAAGTACGCCCTGAAAATCTCAACACTAATAGTAGTAAACGCGATTTGATGAAACTATGCCCATGTACAAATAAAATAATGAAGTAAAATTCGATTAGTTGATTCTCGTGTAAAAGGTAAGTACCTGGGCGACCGAGCTCTGCTCGGGCTGAATCTCGGTACCAAGCGTTTTCCGGTTTCCCAGAGATAAGACCAAGCTAGATCAATTTTTCATCCCCGAAAACCCCCACTTACCAAATTTCATCGAAATCGTTGGAGCCGTTTCCGAGATCCTGATTATATGTATATGTGCGAGGGAGGGGGGGCGGAGAGGGGGTTCGGGGGTTCCAAAGGAGGGATGAAAATTTCATTGATTTTGCCGTAGGATGCACCGTTTTCAAGATATTTGACAAAAACACCGGAGGGGTGGGGGTGAGAGGGTTGAGGGGTGCGGGGGGATGCGGGGGAGGGAGTGCGGGGTATCAAAGGGGGGATGAAAATTTCATTGATTTTGCCGTAGGATGCACCGTTTTCAAGATATTTGACAAAAACACCGGAGGGGGTGGAGGGGTGAGTCACGTTAAACTATCGTCCGTAAACCGACTTTACTGACAACCGGTTTTTCCTGTTCTATACCTCTACCACGAGTTACACTAGTTTACAGTGACCGTACTCGCTAGCGACGGCGTAAATGATTTGTATGGAGAATTGTACTTCCGTAAGTGACCGCTAGAGGCGCTGTACACAATTCTCTATACAAATCATTTACGCCGTCGCTAGCGAGTACGGTCACTGTAAACTAGTGTATCTCATGGTAGAGGTACTGTGCTCCCAATAGGGAACGTGCACATAGACGGTGCTGCCAACTGGTGCCATAAGGGTGCCATCAATTTGAATGTTTTACCTTGATAAGTTTGTTTTACTGTCCGCATAGTGTCTCTTCTGTCGCATTAGTGCTGCCGCCTATAGTTACTGCACGTTCCCTATAATACTTTTTCTCATAAAAAGTAACTTTTTCTCACAAAAGAAGAAACTTGACGTTTTCTCATGAAAAATAAATTTAAAAAAAAAACTAAAAACCTTAAAAAAAACGTGGAATCGAACCGAGGTCGGCTGGATCCGCGATCACCCGATTTCTACTGTGCTATTTTGATCTGCTCGAAGCTGGCGAAATTTAGCTTTGTATTCTAATGCAAACAAAAATAGCCGGAAAACACGAGTAAAAGCGATTTTCTGAAAATGAAACATAGCTAGATCAGTTTTTCATCCCCGAAAACCCCCACATACCAAATTTCATCGAAATCGTTGGAGCCGTTTCCGAGATTCTGATTATATACATATATATGTACAAGAATTGCTCGTTTAAAGGTATTAGATTAGATAGATAGATTCGAACAAATTTAGGTATGAGCGACCTAATAAAGTTCGATGAACGAGAGTTAGGAAACGATAATCGATGAAACAATTTTCGGGAAAATGTTGGATTACTACCGCCTCGCCCACGTCAAATTTAGGTCAATTACTTTGATTTTGATTAGGTAGCTCTACATTAATTTATTCTATCCTTATTTTTGATTTTTAACTGCACGTACACCTTTTGGTAAAGCTAAAGTTAAGTAAAGTTACATTAATTCATACGCAATAAATTTTTATTTTCTTTTCATTAGGCGCAAGCCACACAGAAGAGACGTGGGACGGGGGCGCGTCGCAGTCGGCGTCGTTTGTTCGCACGCCGCGTCTCCGCCCCGTCTCTTCTGTCTGCTTTGGATCGCGACGCTTATAAACATTTAGTATGAAAACTGATTCAAGGGGCGCTGCGACTGCGACGCGCCCCCGTCCCACGTCTCTTCTGTGCGACTTGCGCCTTATGGTGGCACTTCACTTGGCGTTGCGTGTTCGCGTTGCGCTATTGCCGTCTCCGTCTTTCACGCTAGAATCGGCTTAGTGCTCCTCTCTCGCACACGCAACTATTTCGTGAAATACGCCAAGTGAAGTGCCAGCATTAGGTACAAATTCATGCTACATGCGGTTGCCTCGCGAGGCAGCTCGCTCAGTGTGGATATGGACTCGACTAATAAATAAACGACCCGATAATTCGTGCCTTCATATAATTTTTATACATTACGCGAATTATCAGGTCGTGCATTGTTGTATATTTTGGGTCGTGAATTATTCGGGCGTACAATAACCGCACCCCCTGTGGAGATAATGCCATTTGGCCAAGAGAAATGTTGTTGCTAAGCCGATGGATTGGTCGAATTACAAATGATTACGGATCGCCGAGGGTTCCAGCGTGATTTAAAGGTGTCCATTACTTGTCTGTGGAGTGTTTTTGTTTGTGCCAGGGAATTGCATTAAATATTAAAATTGCGACAGGTCCTCACGGACCTGTACTTTACTTAACTGGTTCTTTCGTATCATAAAAACAGATTTTTCGACAAAATCGAGCTTTCCTGGAAATTTAAAAGGTACCAGGAACAATTAAATTATATAATAAATCATAGGAAATTTAACACCAATTGACCTAGTCCCGATTTAACAAACATACTTACATGCATACAAACTTTCGCGTTTATAATATTAGTAAGAATATACCTAGATTAGTTACTACCTATTCTTTTCGCAATGCATAACTCAGAAAATAATAAGTACTTATTTACTTTTTAAACCTAGCATACTATATAGGTGCTGCTGAAATGGTAAGGAAATTGTTAAAATTCCATTTCTATCACTATACCTCCAGTAATTTATTACCGGCCTTCTTATCACCATGGAAGTTATAGAGTTTGCCTTGGCCGCTCACTAAACTTTATTTAAAAAAACTTTAAAGCGTTTTTCAATTAGGTTAACTTGTTAGCGATGTGTCGGCTTCTCGGAGAAAAAGTCGCCCACAGCTTAAAGCTACCTTTTGAGCAAGAACAAAACACTGCAGATTGGTAAAAAACGGTAAATGCTCGTTGCCTAAGAAAGCTAAAAATCTCTACAATTTTTTGGGATAATAATGGCTCCATCGAAAGATCTGCTAATGTCGAAAAGATTAAAAAGTTTAAAGTTTAAAAAACTCCTCAAGTGACATTTCGTTGACATTGACAGCTATTAACTGTTGACAGCTCACTGCGTATGACGTGTGTATTGTAAACAACTGGAAAAAATCTCTTTTCCCAAAAAAATAACTGCTAATTTTCATATATTTGCGTTATAAATATGGAAAAAGCGCAATATGATAACTCTGCAATGTTAAAAGCAGTAATACTTATAGGAGGTCCTCAAAAAGGTAAATTATTCGAGATATTACGCCGGCTATTTTGCATTTCTAATACCAGAAGCTAAAATTTAGTTCGTCATGCTTGAATAAAAGCATTTTCTACAATATTAAGCTCGTAATTAAGTATTCCATATCACAGACATTGACTTATCAATGCAATAAGGAAAACCAAAAGAAGAAAGCTCTTGCATTGTATTATTGTACTAAACCAACAGTTTCTATGGCAAAATTTGACACAAACTGTATTACGCGTATCTAAATTGAAGTCAAGGACGACATATTTAAAATATGATAAACATGTGTTCAGCCAATTCCATTCTAATCTAATAACTTTTTTTCTCATATTTCAGGCACCCGTTTTCGTCCTCTTTCTCTAGATACCCCAAAGCCCCTCTTCCCCATTGCAGGGCTCCCGTTGATCCAGCACCACATAGCGGCTTGTGTGAAGCTACGAGAATGCAGGGAGATCCTTATTATAGGATCATACCCCGCTGCCAACATGGCGCAGTTTGTAGGTGACATGCAGAAAGAATATTCAGTTGTTATCAGGTATATTCATTGTTTATAAAATGTCAATAGTATCAATACTATCCAAAGGCAATACTGTCTATAGTATCCTTGTGAGTCCAAAAAAAAAATAGACTTTATTCACTGATATAGTGTTGTTTTATAAAATTAATTGACACCAGCATCTTTCACATCAGGTTGTACATCCTGTACATAGGCCTCCAGTTCTTGCCATTTTGTCCTGTCCCTTGCAGTTCTTCGGAATCCTTTGGGTAGGTCATCCTCCCACCTCTTGCATTTCCTCCCTCAAGTTCTTTTGCCATCCCTGGGGTACCAAAGTAATAATAATAACTTTATTTCAATAAACTTAAACAAAAGTAATACATTAGAGATTAAAAATAACATAGATCTACAGTTTCTTAAATGTGCCTGAACTAGGATAAACCTGTATCTCAGGCAAATAAAATAAGTGCAATGTAATAACGTTAATTAGTTGATCAATTTAAATAACATACAGTACAAAATAGGTTACTGGTGCACTAAACCGCTGCTTAAAAAACGGTGACGTTACGGAGTCGCAGTGACGCACCGTAAACGTCACAATTTTACTATGGACAGCATGCGGTAAATTTTGACGTTTACGGTGCGTCACTGCGATTCCGTACCGTCACCGTTTTTTAAGCGGCGGTTTGGTCGCACCTTTAAGCACTACATCTGTTGAAAAAAGTCAGGAGGTTATTAGATTCTAATTTGTCTAATTTTAACGACCGCTTTAGCCTAGTTGGTAGTGACCCTGCCTACGAAGCAAGAGGTCCTGGGTTCAAATCCCGGTAAGGGCATTTATTTGTGTGATGAGCACGAATATTTGTTCCTGAGTTATGGATGTTTTCTATGTATTTAAGTATTTATTTATTTATATAAGTATGTTTATCGTCGTCTAGTACCCATAGTACAAGCTTTGCTTAGTTTGGGACTAGGTCGATTTGTGTAAGATTGTCCCCTAATATTTATATTTATTTATTTATTATTTATTTATTTAATTGCTTTAATTAGATATGATAAACTTATTGTGAAGGATAAAAAGGACAAAAGGAAGCGCTCCCCCTCAAACTCACCCTCAGGATCACCAAAATCTCCAGTAAATCAAGTGGCAAATAATAGAAGGAAAGTATGCAAAACCAAATCTCCAAAGGAACAAATACCAAGTCGGTCTAGCGATAGCAATACAGAAGCATAGCAACCAAAGAACACTGGCACCCGGAAGATAAATAAAAACAACATTGGCGCTAATCATGGATTAATGAAAACATTCCCCAATCCGGCTGGTCCCCGTGGGGAGAACGACCACTACCCTCCATCAAATAACAACAAAGAAGAAAGGAATAAAGAAAAAAGGAAGGAATTGAAAAATGGGCATCAACTTAAAATCTGCACATACAATGTGAGATCATTGTCAACAAGAGAAAGATTACTGGAGCTAAACAATGCGATTGAGAACATAGATTGGGATATAATGGGACTGGCAGAAGTTAGAAAAATGGGGCAAAATATTGAAGAACACAAAAACTTTATCCTGTGTTATATAGGGGAAACAGCAGGCCTACACGGGGTTGGTTTTATAATAAAGAAAGTTCACAAGAATAACATTGTAAACTTCACAGGAATATCTGAAAGAGTAGCAATTTTAAAACTCAAATTTGGAAAAATGCCACTTACCATAATCCAAACATATGCACCCACTGAGAACTCAAGTGAAGATGAAATAGTCAAGTTTTACAACGATCTAAAGACAGCACATGAGTTATCAGATGGAAAAACTCTTGTTGTAGGCGATTTCAATGCAAAAATCGGTCATCCGAAGCCAGAAGAAAATATGATAATGGGAAAATATGGATATGGAAATAGAAACAGTAGAGGAGAACGCCTTATACAGTATGCTAGTGAGTACAAACTGTCAATAATGAACACATTTTTCAAAAAGAAACAGTCTCGCAAATGGACCTGGATGTCACCTAACCAGATAACTAAAAACGAAATTGACTTTGTTTTGACCAATATTCCAAAATTGGTAACTAATGTGGACATATTAAATGTGGTCAACTTTCCATCAGATCACAGATTGCTTAGATGTTCTTTGATGACTGAAACACCCAAAATAAGTCGAAAATCTTTTGAATATTCAACAAGCTTATTAAAGACTACAACCGAAAGAGAAACATATGTTCAAAACTTAAAACAGTACTCTAAGACCCTTGACGATATTTTAGAAACCACAAATGATGTTCAAGTTGTCTATAACGCACTAGAAGAGGTAATAATAAAAAGTCTCAAACAGGAAAACAAGACAAAAACATATAAGCATAAAATCTTGACAAAGAAAACGTTAAATCTAATCGCCAGACGCGGGAAACTACTACTATTAAAAAATAAAACCAAAGAAGAGAAAGATGAATTAAAAGTCTTATTTAAAGAAACAAAGAAAGCAATAAAAGAAGACTATAACAACCATAGAAAAACAATCATCGAAAAAAACCTTACAATGTTCAGAAGTACAAAACGAGCAAACAAGGAACTTTTAACACACAAGACATGGATTCAAAACCTGAAGGATGGCCAAAGAGAAATAAAGAGCAGGAAAGATATTCTTAAACACGCTACAGATTTCTATAGAGAGCTCTATAAAAATACATCAGTGGAACCAGTTATAGATGTAAGCAAAAGCAAGAATACAGAAGACAAAGGACAAAGTCAAGTAACAGTGGATCCTATAAGCGAGGCCGAAGTATTGAGGCATATAAAAGCACTGAAGACAGAAAAAAGCCCTGGAGCAGATAACTTAACTAACGAGACATTAAAAATCGGAGGATGTGTATTAATCCCGTACTTGACAACACTCTTTAACAGGATACTAGAGTCAGAACAAGTGCCAGAACAATGGCGTAAATCACATATAGTGCTACTTTACAAGAAAGGAAATCCACAAGATGTAGGAAACTACAGGCCTATTAGTCTACTATCTGCTATATATAAGCTGTTTTCATCGATTTTGCTCAGCAGAATAGGATCCAAAATTGACAGTAATCAACCCGTAGAACAAGCAGGGTTTCGACCCAACTATTCCACCAATGATCATATCCACACTATTGAACAACTAATAGAAAAGTATAAGGAATTTAACAGACCACTCTACATAGCTTTTGTTGATTATTCAAAGGCATTCGACAGTATTACACATACAGCCATATGGAAAGCACTTGAGAATAATGATATACATGGTAAATACATAAATATTATAAAAAATGTGTACACTGAAAGTGTTAGCACAATAAAACTAGAAAGGAATGGAGAAGAGTTTCCAGTAGAAAAGGGTGTAAAGCAAGGAGACCCGCTTTCGCCAAAGCTATTCATTGCAGTCCTTCAAGATATTTTCCAAAATATAGATTGGAAGAACAAAGGACTGTGGATACTTAACAGCCGACTAACTCATCTTAGATTTGCGGACGATATTGCTCTTTTTAGTGAAACTCCCACAGAACTAGAAAGAATGCTTCAAAACCTCACCAATGAAAGCCAAAAAGTAGGACTGAAAATGAATACAGAGAAAACTAAAATAATGACCAATAATATCCAAAGTCCAATTAACATAGATGGGAAGACAATAGAATATGTCAACGAATATATTTACCTGGGAAAACTAGTTCAATTCGACATCAATAGAAACGAAGATGAAGTAGACAGAAGGATAAATACAACATGGAAAAAGTATTGGGCACAGAAAGAAATCTTAAAAGGTAACTACAGTCTGAAGCTAAAGAAGATTGTAATGGACTCGTGTATCTTGCCCTGCTTAACATATGCAAGCCAGACTTGGACATTCACTAACAAGATTAAAAACAAAATACTGTCATGTCAACATGCTATGGAAAGAAGCATCCTGAAACTGAGAAGAATTGATAAAATACGAAATGTTGACATACGCAACAAAACAAAACTCACGGACGCACTACAGCATGCCTTGACACTGAAGTGGAAGTGGGCAGGTCATATAGCTCGATACCAGGATAACAGATGGACATTAAAAACAACAAAATGGCTCGGTCCTACTGGAAAACGACATAGAGGACGGCAGAAGAAGAGATGGGTTGACGAAATTATAAAAACAGCAGGAAATGACTGGATGAGCACTGCTCAAGAAAAACAAAAGTGGAAAGAGATGGAGGAGGCTTTTTACCCTAGAGGGGCCATACAATAGAACTAATATAATAAAAATGTATAGAAACTTATTGTACCTACTGTATGGATAAATAAAGCTTTAATAATAATAATAATATTTAATTACTATCAATTGTATCTATATTATTGATGATAACACAAGACCAGACTTTTTTCAAGGTTACAATACTATTGATAATACTATTGATAGTCCAATCTATTGTAGCAACACTAATTTACACTAATAGACCTAGATCCAAACTAAGCAAAGCTTGTACGGTCGGCCAAGAAACTTGTCTACCAGTTTTGACAAAAGTTTCTGTGAGATTTAAATATCGCTAAGGTTGACATTTCTGAGTGTAGTCATTAGTCACTGGTCACTGTCATCATATTATTGCAAGAGAAAATCAACCTTGTTGTACCATGATGAGCAAATGAACTTCTAACAGGTAACAGGGGTGGTAGACTATATTTTTGGCTGACTGAACTATGGGAACTGGTCACTTTTGTACCTTATTGCTCTACAATTAGGTGCAAAACGTCATACTTAATTGACAATTGTGTTATTGCGACAAAATACAACAGTGGCCAGCTACTTTTGATGCTGACCATACAAGACTTTGGATTGAAATCCTTATATTGATAAATTAACTCAGGAGGACTACTATGAAATTAGAAATTCGATGTTGCCATAATTTGAACTTTCCCAGTTTAATAGCCAAAATTACTAACCAATCATTAGGCTAACTGGTCATAAAATCGTATTGAAAAAAAATTACAGGTACCTTCAAGAGTTCACTCCACTGGGCACGGGGGGTGGTCTCTACCACTTCCGGGATCAGATCCGGGCTGGCAACCCCGCAGCCTTCTTCCTGCTGAATGGGGATGTGTGCGCAGACTTCCCTTTGAAGGAACTATGGGACTTCCATACGGAGAGAACCAATGCTTTGGTGAGTTCCTGCTAATATTAGATGACTATATGCAAAAATTTATGTGTATGTTTGTTAATTGTTCATTTCACACTTAAACGGCTGGACAGATTTGTATTTATAAGCTGAAAGACTATTCTAAGACTACTCTGTCTGATCCTGTGGGAATATTGGGATATACCTACACTTGGTGATTTCACTATCTGGTATTATGGGAATTCGGTTTTGAATGGAACATGGTGTATTGAAAACAAGCTTGTTTGGCAATCCGATATAGAGAAAAACACGGTGACAGGAAAGTCTCGTATTCTGGGAATTCGGTAAATTTTAGAAATAGCAATTCTGATATTTAGGGAATGAGCGGCAAATTGCACTGAACTATTAGTAAATTTTCCACAGATAACAATAATGGGCACAGAAGCGACCCGCCAACAGTCCGTCCACTATGGCTGCATGGTCCGAGACCCGAGCACCAAAGCAGTGACACACTATGTGGAGAAGCCCGCATCCTACGTCTCAGCTCTGATCAACTGCGGCGTGTATGTGTGCGCTTTAGGGGCCTTCCACACTATGCAGGCGGCGTTCGAGAAGAAGGAACAGGACTTTTACAGGTACTTTTGACTGGGTAGTGTAGTGGTTTGAGAAACTGACGATGTAGCTTGAGGTGACGGGTTCGATCCAAGACCCTAGTACCAAAGCGGGGACATACTACATGGAAAAGGCCGGAAAAGCTTGCATTCTACGTCTCAGCAGACTTAACATTTGTTACGGACATTTTTTTTTATTATTATTATTTTTTATTGTGAGAGGGAGGCAAACGAGCAAGCGGATCATCTGATGGAAAATGATCACCACCGCCCATAAATATCAACAACTTAAAAAGAGTCGCCAATCTGTTGCCGGCTTTTAAAGTAAGTATAAACCCTTTTCTTGAAAGACCCGAAGTCATAGTTGTCTGGAAACACTGCTGCCCGGAAGCTGGTTCCACAGTTTCACCGTACGTGGCAGGATGTGCCGAAGAATTGTACAGTGGTAGACTGCCATTCATCGAGATGGTGACGATGGAACTTAGACTTACGGCGGGAAGTGCGATGGTGGAATTGACATGTAGTTTAGATGAAAACCTCAAGTTCAGTCAGCACAGCAGTCTGCTATGGCTGAACAGTATGAAGTTGTCACTTGAACAACTGGGTACTGAGTTAACCACACCAAAAAAATTGATTCACACATAAACTTATTCCGGAAAGTTAACATTTACTTTGAGGTCTGAGCTGAATTTAAGAGGTAGTACGAATGTTTAGTTTTAGTTACTTAACTAAGGGACATCCCTGTATTTTTCACCCAACTGTCAAAGGTCAAAGGATGTTTTTGTTAATGTAATTTCACTTTAATTTAATATTGTAATTTATATGTTTTTTGTTTGTAATTATTTATTTTATTTTCCCTTGGAAAAGATGACTTTCTGCCAAGTTTCTTGCGCCGCATTCTTCTTGGCAATGATGGTCCTTACGAAAGCGCTGGTAGTTTAAAAAAGTGACATGTTAAAGAGCCCTTTGCGGCCTACTTGCAGAATAAACGTTTTGTTTTTTTTTAATAGTTGTGTCGTTTAATCAATTTTATTAATTACATTTGAAATTTAACATGAGCTTTACGGTGAAGGAAAACATCGTGAGGAAACAAGCATACATCTGAGAAGAAATTCAATGGTGTGTGTGTTCCCAATCCGCACTGGGCCCACGTGGGAACTACGGCCCAAGCCCTCTCTTTCTGAGAGGAGGCCACAGCAGTGGGACGTGCATAGGCTGGGATGATGATAATGAAAATAAACGGATCACTCACGTCTTAAAACGAGTTTAACTCTACATGTACCGAAGTACAAAAGACCGAATGTATTAAAACATCGAATGGGTCAAAAGACCGACACGATTTTTTTCTGAAACCGTAAACTTCTCAGAATTTATTAAAACGGCATCATACAGAGCCCATTAGGTTAGGTAAGGTTAGTTTTGTAACAATCATAAAAAGTTAACGGTTTCAGAAAAAAATCGTGTCGGGTCTTTTGACCCATTCGATGTTTTATACATTCGGTCTTCCGTACTTCGGTATTGTAATACATACCCGTTTCGGGCTAATCCCGTGACGATCCGTTTATTTTCACTATGAGTAGTTTCACGGTAGTTTCATGTTTAAAGTGTGATGATGATGATGATGATGTGTCGTTCCAGCGGCAACGGTCAGAGCAGCCCGAACCCGGGCTACATGTCGTGGGAGCAGGACGTTCTCTCGCCTCTCGCGGGCACCAACAAACTGTACGCCATGCAGGTAGGCGAGCGAAGTGATCGACAGGTGAAGGACCCTGGGGCGTTATTGTCTAAAGGCGCGTACAGATTATGCGCGGCAACGACCGCTTAGCCTAGTTGGTAGTGACCCTGCCTACGAAGCAAGAGGTCCTGGGTTCAAATCCCGGTAAGGGCATTTATTTGTGTGATGAGCACGAATATTTGTTCCTGAGTTATGGATGTTTTCTATGTATTTAAGTATTTATTTATCTATATAAGTATGTTTATCGTCGTCTAGTACCCATAGTACAAGCTTTGCTTAGTTTGGGACTAGATCGATTTGTGTAAGTTTGTCCCCTAATATTTATTATTTATTATTTTATTTTAATCATTCGAACATTACGGCACTTTCACACGGGCAACGTCCCGTTTTTTGCGGGTTCGGTTTTTTGCAGGATCCCGTTTAGTAGCACGTATGCTACTAAACGGGATCCTGCAAAAAACCGAACCCGCAAAAAACGGGACGTTGCCGTGTGAAAGTGCCGTTAGCCGCCTTTATACAGTCGCTCTATCGCGCATTCTCAAGAGCGTACAGGATTGCGTGCCGGAAAGCCTGCGCGCGCAATCGGGCGCGATTATGTTTTGTTAGTTTTTTAAACTTAACGTTCATTCGCGCGCGATTACAAGTATACGTTTTTGAGAATGGAAAGAGCGAACGTGTAAAGGCTAATCGTGTGCGATAGATCGCGTGTTGGTTGGCGCGTGTGCAATTTATACAGTTTTACGCGTGGTCTATCCCTTCCCCTTCCGACATCTTTAGTAATCTTTACACGCGTATTATTTCGCGCACTATTGCTGTTTCACGCGCGATAGAGTGACTGTATAAAGGCGGCTATTGGATCGCGCGGCGGCCGCGCGCAATGGAGACGGGGTTTCCGCGCGCGGCAGCTCGAACATCCGAGCGCTGCCGATTTTTGAGCCCACATCAAAGAAGCTTCAGTCGCTGGCGCGCGCGCAGTTTGGACGGTTGGGTTGTGTTGTCCATGGTTTAGAACGTAATAATTGGCGCGCGCGCCACTCGCTGATCGAGCTGGATCGCTTGCCTCGCGCAGCCGCCGCGGTCTACCTAAATTCCATCGAACATTTGCCGCGCGAGTCAATGTTCACGCGAACACTGGCTCGCGCGGCTGCCGCGCATAATCTGTACACACCTTAACGCACTCTGCATCACGATCGTTTTTACCTCTCTGTCACATTGTATAGGTAGGATGTTATAAGTTTGGCCGCTATGTGTGTGTGTGTCTGTCTGTGGCATAGCTCTTCAACGGGTAAAACGATTTGGATGCATTTTTTTTATTTCAAAGTAAGATTTATGGTTCTTAGACATGTATCATCAAAATTGGATCAGCCGTTTCAAAGTTATCAGCTCTTTTGTTAGCTGTACTTTATTTTCAAACATATGTGTGGCCAAATTGCGTTGGGATTTTTTGTTATTTTATATGGATTTCACGGGATGACCGTAAAAGTAATAAAAAAAATGAAGTTGAAAAAATACAAAAAGATACTTCATTTCAAACTTGTTAAAGTTTGACTTAGTAGCGACATCTCTTGTCCGGGTGAGCGGATTCGGAGCGGAGTTCCGAAGGAGTGTTGAAGTCTATCGATGAGGTTATAACATAGATGGCGCTGTATCACTGCAGACAAGACTGCAGACAGACTGAGATGTGCGATGTATGGGAAAAATTCGTGTCTAAACTCCTGACCAGCGGTGGTGTAGGGGAATAGCACGCGGCACGGAATGCTGAGGACCTGGGTTTGAATCCCAACGCTGGTCTTTCTGGGGTTTTTTCTGTGCACCCATGTTTCAGTTTCTATTTAGTATGAAATATTTTTTAAAATTATTTAAGCTTAAACTCCAGTTGCAGAACTCTAAGCACTGTATCCATATTTTCAGATAACCAACTGGTGGTCGCAAGTGAAGACGCCTGGCTCGGCGATATACGCCAACCGGCATTACCTCGAGCTGCACAGGACGCATCCTGCACAGCACAACAACAACATACTGCCCGATGTGTACATACACCCCACCGCTGACGTCGACGATTCGGCCGTGGTAAGTCAATACCGTGGTACCGTGGCTCAGTCTGTAACGAAGCTAATTGCTCAAATAACAGAATCCATAATTCCGTGATGTTACTGTACTGTGGCCCGGCGGAAGACCAGTGCTGGTTTTTAACTAGCGACATGCTGAGCCGGTTCCCTTTTCTAACAGCACTATATGTTTAATATGTACCTATGTCTATGTTTGTACTCTTACTTTTGCCTGTGTACGTGTAGCGACTACTAGCGCCATTTAGTCATCACATAAGGAACTAACTACGACAATCCTACATCACGCTATCGAAGTTTCTCAACTCGGCTGCATAAATATAACTTCCAACTTTCATCCATTGGCATAACATCTGCCTGGAGAGAGATCTCTCTATTGTACCTACCCCCAAATACGTGTTATTGTTGTTATAAATAAATGTTTCTCTTTCTTTCTTTCTTTCATAAGGTATACATATATTGTGGTTCCATAAGGAATATAGTTCGGTGAAGAGTGCTGTAATTCACTGAAGGATTTGCCACACAGGATGCGTTCTGCGGTCGCGGTCAGGTCAAATTGAACTCAGCCCGCATTATGTATGAACAACATTGTTGTAACACTTGCCGTACCCACGTTTGCCATAAAATATAGATTTCAGGATGTTTTGAAATGTTATCTTTAAAATACAGAAGGTTGGGTTCGCTTAGTTTAATAACATTTCGATAGGAAATACTATTTCAGAAATAAATAACTTTATGAAAAATTAAAATGATGGAAAACGATACATTATGGCATATGAAATTCGGGAAAACGATGGAGAACCAACATTTATATTCCTGTTTACTAGTTCTGTGGCGTTAGGCGATGTTTGTCTGTAACGTAGCAAGATGTATTGATGATGATGGTTTGCAGATCGGTCCGAACGTGTCGATCGGCGCGGGAGTGTCGGTGCGCGCCGGTGTGCGCATCAAGGAGTCCATCATACTGAACAACGCCACCATCAGCGAACACACCCTCATCATGTACTCCGTCGGTCAGTTATCTAATATATAAAAATCTCGGGTCACGGTTTTTGCTATCGAACTCCTCCGAAACAGCTGGACCAATTTTTGTGAATTTTTTTATCACATTCGGTAGGTCTGAGAATAGGGCGTAGGCTATTTTTATACCCCTATTCTTCGCGGACGGAGTCGCAGGCAACAGCTAGTCTAATATATAAAAATATAGTGTCACGGTGTTTGTTATCGAACTCCTCCGAAACGACTGGACCGATTTTTATCAAATTTTTTCTCCACATTCGTTAGGTCTGAGAATAGGTCGTAGGCTATTTTTTATACCTACCCCTATTGTTCGCAGACGGAGTCGCGGGCAGCAGCTAGTCTAATATATTTAAGCCTACCTAAAATTACCTCATAATACCTAAAATTTCAAATTGTCTCATTCTTAAAATTTAAAATTTTAGGTATTACTAGCTGACCCGGCAAACGTTGTTTTGCCATATTACGGGTATAAGAAATAGCCTACGACCTATTCTCAGACCTACCGAATACAGAGAAAAAAGTTTCATAAAAATCGCTCAAGCCGTCTCGGAGGAGTTCGGTAACAAACACCGTGACACGAGATTTTTATATATTAGATGAGCCCATGGTAATTTGAAAATTAGGGGTATTAGTGAATAAGGTATTATGAAATTTAGTGGTTTTAAGTCCAAAGCGAAAAATACGGATGTTTGTTCACGAGTCTTGGGTATTTATTGTACATAATATAAAACACATGATATTAAAAGACAACAACAATAATAAATTGATACTATAACTATAAATAAAATTAACAAAAGGTTCCCCCCGCGGCATGGACCCAAAGACACTGGCAGCATTACCTCGCTGTTTAGCAATGCTGATACGTTGTGCGAGGTAGGTGCCAGCTCTTTGGTCTCCTGTAGTGTCACAAAGCCGTTTACAAATATCTTTGTAAAGACTTTTTGCGCTGGAGCCCCACGGACCAAAGGTCTCAACTCCGAATGGAACAAAGTTGTATTCAGAGCCAAGACCTTTGTATTTATTTTTCTTAAGCTTTTCTGCCGCTTCTGCTGCTGCACCAGCTTGATTTGCTGTTCCGCGGACGTGGGACGGAGCCAGTGTGTCTACACAAGTAGCGTCCCACACTAGCACACGACCCAATTTCCACGGAATCAATGACATTCTGTCTGGTCTCTGGGTATTTAATATGTATCTATCTATTTAATATGTTTATCCGTTGCGTAGGACCCATAACACAAGCTTGGCTTACTTTGGGACTAGGTCAAATGGTGTGAATTGTCCCGTGATATTATTATTATACAAAGCCAATGAAAATCATTATGTATTTTTAAGAAAATTCTTTTGAAAATTTTGTACAATTTTAATTTTACATTTGAATATTGTTTCCCTGTTCAAAAACGTGACAGTAACTAAGAAAATGGCATTTTCATTTAATTTCTACCCTTTTTAACCCCCAACACAAAAAGATGTATGATGTTTAAGCCGTTTAAGAGCTATGATGCCACAGGCACACACACATAGCGGTCAAACTTATAACACCCCTCCTTTTGTTTTCGTCGGTTGAAAATTGGTGCAGCCGTTACAAAGTTACAAGTACTTTTGTCATTTGCATAATAGGCATTTACTTTATTTTCAAACATTGTGTGACCAAATTGCGTTGGGGGTTTTTTTAAAGGTGCTGATACACTTGAGCATTCACTTGTAATGAGCATTCTAGCGAATGTTACATTAAAGGTAAAAGCTCACAAAATAAAAGAAGCGTTTTAGCGAGCATCACACGAACAAAGTTAGAAACGGCGAATGCTCGCTGTTCTGTTACAAGTGAACCTTAATTTTTAATTCTAGTTTTCTACTGGATATTTATGGGAAAAAATACTTACCATAAATTACGAAATGCTAATGTAACCCTTCTGCTGCAGTGGGTCAAAACGCGACCGTGGGCGAGTGGTCGCGCGTGGAGGGGACCCCGTCCGACCCCGACCCCAACAAGCCGTTCGCTAAGATGGACAACAAGGCGCTCTTCAACGCGGACGGACGGCTCAACCCCTCCGTCACCATATTAGGTACAATAAGTTTATAAATCTTCCCAGGTGAATTTTTCGCTTCGAGCCATTACATTAAATTTGAACCTTACTAACTATGACGATACCGTTTGTTTTGAAAGATAAGGGCTCGAAGCGAAAAATTCACCTGGGAAGATTTATACTATACTTTTAAATAATTTATTGAATCAGGCGTTACTTTGCGGAGGTCCATATTAATGAACTAAAACAATTACTTTGCTCACCCGCGACCTTACAATAGTTACGTTTATGCAAGAAATGTGTGTTCATGCAGTTCCTCCACCTCCACACTGTACGAACACACACAAATCACATAAACACAACTATCACCACCACCAAGCTACACTGACGCGTTTCGAACTCAACCAGAGCTCATCCTCGGAGTTACCACAACCGTATGCTATGCTACCAAATGTTAAACCAAAAAAAACATGTGTAACAAAATGTTTAACATTTGGTAGCATAGCATACGGTTGTGGTAACTCCGAGGATGAGCTCTGGTTGAGTTCGAAACGTGTCAGTGTAGCTTGGTGGTGGTGATAGTTGTGTTTATGTGATTTGTGTGTGTTCGTACAGTGTGGAGGTGGAGGAACTGCATGAACACACATTTCTTGCATAAACGTAACTATTGTAAGGTCGCGGGTGAGCAAAGTAATTGTTTTAGTTCATTACTATACTTTTAGTTTACCACTGACAGATGGCTTGCCTTCATTTCATTTCCAACTTTAACACCATACAAATGAAGTAGCTATTACAAAATCTGCAAACGTGGGTAACAGTATTCTAAATTTGGCTTTATTTGTAGGTCGTTAAAGTTGAATATGAAATGAAGGCAAACCATCTGTCAGTGGTAAACTTTATGTAATTTTACTGTACTTTCATTACTATTAACACTTTCACTGTCCGTGCCTTAGAGTAAAACCTTATTACAGTGGAACAAGAACTATCGTGGCCCACGTATGGGTCACTAGACTGTGAACGTGTTAATTCCGTACAAAATCCAAATCCCATAGGATACTCGGCTAAGCAGCATTTGGGAAGCTCCGTAATATCTTGTCATCCAATATACCGCAGTGGATCTTTCCCCCCCGATACTAATAACCTTTTCACTTGTCATGCTCGTAAAGTTGTTCTTAATGTCCAGAGAATGCTGCATAAACTGGTATTTTTATGCTATAGTGCATTAAAGTAAAATCTTCGTCTAAGACCAAGGCAATCAGGCGTAAACAGCCACGAACAATAGAAATTTATAAAATACAAGTTTCGTGCTTTTTTTTTTATATAACTGGTGTTTTGTGTTACGAAATGAATAGAAATAGGACTAATAGAATTTGCATTGAATGAAAAATAAGAGGTTTTAAATTTTATTTCCAATATTGCTGTTTAATGTACTTGCAATCGAAGTGAAAAGCAGAGTGTAAAACTCGAGCATTAAACCCATTTTCCCCTCGACTCTCGGGTGGGTATAATATAAACGCCTTAGATAAAATGGCTCGTTTTATGATCTTGTTGTACAATCTATTATCAAATTATGTCCAGGTGCCGGCGTCGTGGTGCCGGCGGAGACAATCCTCCTCAACACGATAGTGCTGCCCCACAAGCATCTCACGCGCAGCTTCAAACACGAAATCATACTATAAGTAAGCACACGAGCCTAATACTACGATGCTCAAAATTCGAACTTCGTACAGTAGTACATACTTTATATGGCGCGTCGTGCATTTTCGGCCGCGCAGATACGGACAGACTATCCGATGTTAACCGAAGGTACGCTTCAAACTTTAAATCAGTCTTATGTCATAAGGCTGTGTTCACACCAAACCGACTGCCAGCCGCCGAAAGTGAGCGTTACGCAGTTTATTAACTTTTTCGTTCACACCTAACCGACATATTCACTTTTTCCTTCACACCTAACCGACAATACGTCATTACGCTATGCGTAGTCGCCGACATAAAATACCGTACAAATAACGTTCACTCTGGGGCTCACAGTGAGCCTGCTCACATTCGGCGGCCGACAGTCGGTTTTATCTGAACACAGCCAAATAGTTACAAGGCGCAAATTACAATGCACCTGTTATCCGTCTCACTCACGCGAATTCACACGGAAGTATAAAGGCTGACTAACATGCCACGTGACACGCGCTAACATGGCGGCAGCAACCCGCCAATAGCGACACAGGAAAAAGACGCGCCGTGCGTGGAGTAAGCCGATTGGTCAATTGCATTTCCCGCGCTTTTAAAACGCGTTTTCTGCGCAGGTAAATCGGTGTGTGAAATTTCAGTTGTGTACTACTTATTGTGCAGTCGCGCTCACGCTAATATTATTTAATACGAGAGTGAGCGAGACAGAACGATAACTCGATTTTCGAATTTCAGGGAATTACCCCAGACTTTTTCCACGACGGCTTTCGAGTCTTAGCGCTAGCACGGAAGACACCACGAGTCCATTTCTTGGCGCTAGTAACCTTCACACTCTACCATCGCGTCCCTGCGCCAATTTATTGGACTCTTGTAAAAAACATCACGCCCACGGAATAAAAAAACAAGTGGTTTGTCCCTACAAATGCTCACATGCACATTCATCAATTGAAATCTTGGCGATTATTGGTCGTAGCTTCCATTTAAAAAAAAAGAATTGATTGATTGATTGAAACTTTATTTCCTCCATAACAAGATACAAACAAGAGATACTAAAACAGACTAAATTTAAAAACAATGAAAATATGAGATAAAATTAAAAATAAAAAACCTTAATATATGTGCTTTAATCAATCGAAACAGTGGATACCATGTGCTATGGAAAAAAAGGCGCTGACTCAGCATAAAACTGAGGAAACCGCAGCACTGTTATTCTGCCAGAACCATACAAAGAGATCTGTGGAAGTGGTATAAAAAAGGTAGTAAAATCAAAATTATAAGTGTTAAGACTAACTTCTGAACCCAAGCACATTTTGAATTTACGACAGCGGTAAAGCAAATAAAGAAATATATGATCATTGTCAAGAGGGCGCTACTATTTTCATTTGTGTGAGCATTTCAGTATAGTCTGCACAATGTGAATTAGCAAGTCGTTATTTTGACTGGGCACCTACTTTTATTCACCGTATAAAAATCAGAATCCAAATTCGGTGCAAGTGCCAGTGCAAAGTCCATGGGGCAAGTGGCTTCAAATTCAATCCCAGAAATCAGTTCCAAAAAAACCCCACAACATGGCGCATGATCATAATATTAGAGCTTGTCTAATTTAAAATGACGCGCCCCACCACCGCGTTTACGCACATCTGCCAAGAGAAATATTTCTCTATTGTAGCTTAAATTGAGTTTCAAATCCTGTGCGTATATGCGGTGGTGGGGCGCTTCATTTTAAATTAGACAAGCTCTACCGATCAAGCTTCATATCGTGGAGACTCTAAGTCAAAGTCTTGCCACCTAGCGTCGATTAGCGGAAAAATAATTGACAGCTGTTTATAAAAAAAATGTAGCAGTTACCCGATAGATGTCTCTAAATTATTGCACTGTAAAATGAACTATATGTAGAAGCATTTAGATTCAACATGACTAATTATAAAATTCAAATTTGAGACCGATATTTATGTAATTATGCTCCGTTGAATTTATTTATGATCAACGTTGTCTTGTTGACATGGCTTTTTCACTTGTTTTTTCTATTCCGTGGTTGTGCCAATCACTGCTATACTTCATTTAATTTAGAATTGAAAACCACAACATCATTATATTCCGGCTCGTCAACTATTTCTTACCTGGCAATTAGTACAGTACAATAGTCTGGGAGCCGCAAAATAAAATTGTTTTAATGTCACTTTATTTGCGTGTCGTCAATTTTATTGTTACTCTAGTACACATTGTAAAATTGTAAAGAGATTACAGTTCACGAGCCGCAATATAATGTTGTTGTGGTGTATAATTCTAAATTAAATGGAGTATACGCCTCCGTAGAGTGAAGGTTGAAAAAGAAGGACCGGCGACGAAATCTAAAACCATGTAGACGACCGTAATATAGTTCCATTCACAAAAGTTGACATGAATGAATTGAATGATAATGTCTATGCGGGCAGCACAAAGTGATTCAATAAGTGATAATCATGTTTTTAGATAATCTCTTCTCGCAACTGCCCAAATGCAGTGTGAAAAAATATTAGTAAAATCTTCAACCTTGGTATCAAGTCAGACATGGCGTTGCATAATATGCTCCGTAGCATTAAATCCGCAGTCAGTAACGAAATCCTTAGTCTCAATACGCAGTAAAGAAACAGTACGAAATATAGGGTAAGTTTTTAAATATAGGTTTGTATAGTATAAATCACTAAGTAAACAAACTATAAAGGAATAAAAACTCCATGATGGTAAAATATTCTGCCATATATTTTACTTGCTTAATCCTAATAATGTGCAGATTATTATGTAATCTTTATATTTTTCATGAACACATTAAAAATATTATGTAGGGTCAAAGTCATAAATAAGTGAACATTTTTGTACCTTGTCACTTTAACGTCATTTTTGAAAAGCCACACGAAATTATGTAACGAGTGAAAGCGACAAGGTGCAAAAGCGATCACTTATTTATGACGTTGACATTACTATCTATAGCTAGACCGTTTGAATGAGTCCTCGCCCGCACGGTACAGGGGCTGGGGATATGACGACGAAGGGGGCCTGGAGAGGTGCGGGCGGCATGCACACGAAGCGTACTCATTTAAACTGTTTAGCTATAGTTTACAAACTATTACGAGACCCATCACTTACATTCAATTAATTCGTCTCGGCTCTTATGAATCGACCTAAGTATATGCTAGTTATTGGTGGTGAGATTTTGGCGCCGTAAAATTGCCAGCGGTTAAACTTATCATCAGTGTGCCGAGCCTTTGCCGCTGTTTCGATTAATCCCGAATTGTTATTGCTAGAAGTAATACATCCCCAACATTCCCTTTGGTAGAATCACGAATTTATCTTGTCGTAAGTAGAGTATGTATAATCTAGGATGATATAGACTGGATTGGAAGTCGCCATAGTACGGATCGGCCGCGGTTATTGTAGTTCCATTATTAAATCTAGATGGCGCTGAAATTTAGCCAGAGGCTTTGAAGGCAAAACAATAAGACTACAGATATTTCATATCACTGCAAATGTATTGTTATGCAATATTTTGAAAAATAATACATTTGTAGTAATATGAAACATCTGTAGTCTTATTGTTTTACCTTCAAAGCCTCTGGCTATATTTCAGCGCCATCTAGATTTAATAATCGAACTACAAAAACCGCGGCCGATCCGTACATGGCGACTGCCAATCCAGTCTATATCATCCTTGGTATAATCTAAAATATCATTATTAGAACTAAAATATTATTGGGGTGAATCAACTTTTTCGTGTTGTTTACTCTGTCCCCGGTTGTCCAAGTGACATCTTCATGCTGTTCCATAGAAAAATGCTTAGGTTGTCCAGGAGACGAAATTTGTGGAACCATAGCAACGGGAGCCAATAAAAAGTTGATTCACCCATTGACTACAGAGTTATACTTATCTGTTTGTAAGATTTCCACTATATCTGTTTTTAACACCTTCCCTGTCTGGGTACCCCCAATGTATCATGAAGCTTTTTTAAGGAGTCCGTGCTTCCACTATGGGTTCACAACTTCAAAGGGGAAGCACACTTCAACGTGTAACTTTGTCAAATCATGTCGTATGGGGGCAGTGAACGTGTTAATTTATTAAATGTTTGATGTTAACACCAAAGATGTGTCTATGTTTAAGATTTTTTTTAATTCAATATTGTTTTCATTGTATTATGCCCCACAAAAATAAATTATGAAAAATCGATCCTTATTGTACAATGCACACGCTATATTATAGCATTCAACCTCTTTTTCTTCCATAATCTTAAACAGTGCGACAGAAAGAGAATGTGAATGTAATATTGTGGTTAGACATGTTAGATGATGGCATTGATGGCGTTAGATAATTCTACAATACATTACATGCATTGTACGGTCACGGACTTTAATTGGTGAGCTACTTGCCACTGTGTAATGTAAATCAGGATATACGAAAGCGGCCAAACCCGATTTGTATTACACGGCTAAAATACGAACAGTGGCAAGTGGCTCACCAATTTAAGTCAGTGACAGTATACCTTTGCCAGACACAGGCGAAACATAAATTTTGATGTAACAGTCTTATGCTGGCACTTCACTTGGCGTATTTCACGAAATAGTTGCGTGTGCGAGAGAGGAGCACTATGCCAATTCTAGCGTGAAAGACCGAGATGGGAATAGCGCAACGCGAACACGCAACGCCAAGTGAAGTGCCACCACTATATATAACTTGAACTTAAATAATTACTTTGCTCACCCGCGACCTTCAACTTTAAAGGTCGCAGGTGAGCAAAGTAATTGTTTCAGTTCATTGATATGGACCTCCGTAAAGTAACGACTGATTCAATAAATTGTTCTGTAACTTTTTATAAAAGGGTTTTATATCTAATCCGTTATGTCATAACATAATATCTGTCAAAACTAGCGCACATTTTTTTTAGGATTTCGACTTCAGCAATTGGGAATGTCTAAAAAAATTACCCATGGTTTTTATACTTTTCTTTTGTATAGAAAAGTCAATTATAAGAAACTAATTTCAATATTTTTTAATTTAATTGACTTTGACTTCAGCCATAGGACGTCCACTGCTGGGCATAGTCCTCCCTCATTGATACCCAATCATTACGGTTGGAAGCGGCTGGCATTCTAAATAATTCTATTCCATACAGAATAAAGTACAACTTATATTTCACGACACATATTTCAATGTCAAATGAAATTTCTTATTTGATATGTAATAAATGCATTACTACAGAAAATGATTTAAAAAGCGTATGTCTCAAAATGATTTTCGATTTACTATACATTACAAAAAATAGACATCCCCAACCTTTGATCAATTATAACTGTAGATCCACAGTCGCGCGCCTGAAAATGTCCGAGCCAAATGAGCGCCACTTTGATAAAAGTGGCCTTCTTTTTTCTCAGTATACGTTGCGTGAAATTGTCAAGTTTAGCTGTCAAGTGTCAACCGAAATTCGACTGTAATGAAGTAAAGACTAGGTTCAAATTTCTGCGTAGGTGATGATTTTAATTGTTATGCAAACAAATAAAAAAGTTCGGACATTCTTTGAAGGGGATTTTGTTCGGCAATGTGTATCTTCAGTTATAATTGATCAAAGTCCCCAACTAACATTGTTGAAACTACATTTTGGCATTTTTTTATTTTATAAATGTGTTGCCGTCTCTGTTTGTTTTCTTCGAATAGACGGAGACGGCATCACATTTATCCGTCAGTTAAAATTAACCAATGGGTGGTGAAACAGCCCCTTAATGTCTTAAAATAATGTTATACATCTCTGCGAAATTTCAACGAAAGTAATGATTTTTCACATACAACAATTTTAATTGCTGCGGTCGATTTCTATGATGAACTGTAGGTATGTATACATATTTATTTTAATTTTCTTCGTTTCTTAAGTTTATGTTAAGGGAAATATTTCGTGCTTTAATAAATGAAATGAGCACAGACGTTATTTTAATTTACCTGTTTTCCCATGGAAGAAACGATAGAAGTTGGGAGGGCTCTATATGTATATAAAAAAATAACTATGAGCTATGTTGCCTGAAGATAAACATTTTTTTTATATCCGACAGAACTTGTCGTTTCTACTTTGACAAAGCTCGTTTCGTATCCGGGGTACACAATAACTTGGGGCAGTTTTGTAAATTAAAAAAAAAATACTTCCTGGCCCCATACATTTCATGCCTATGGCGTGAAAATAGCGTAATTTCACTTACAGAGAGTTGTTTTATAATATAACACAACAAATGAGTCGAAATACATGTATTGTCGAGTAGAAAAATAAATACGTGACACGTAAATGAAACAATTTGTTTTGCGTTTTATGTCGGTAAAATTTTACTACCAAGGATGTTATAGACTGGATTAGCAATCGCCATAGTACAGACCGACCGCGGAAAAATAGTTCGATTATTAAATCTAGATGGCGCTGACATTATAGCCCGAGGCTTCGAAAGCAAAACAATATAAGACTATAGATGTTTCATATTACTGTATTTTCCTTTTCAGGCTCGGAACCCTAAGAAGCGAATATAATATTATCGGTATCGAATGTGAATTTAATCCCATAGTACCTACGTGATTTTGATCTTGTTCACTCAAACACCAAAACAGCTCTGACTATAAATAGTTTAACCACTTTAAGTGCAAACGTCGATTAGCCAGTAACAGTTAACTGTCGTTTAAGTGGCTTTTAACTGCTAATAACTACGGGTTGGATACAAATAACCGGTAAAAGTAATCGGTGATGCTCATTACTCTTCTTATTATGTGCGAATTAATTACTTACATCCAACCTTGAGCTTAGAGCATTAAACCGAACAGAGGTAACATCTTACGGTTGCCACCTGCCATTTCTTGATTTAATAATAATAAATATTTTAGACGTTCATCCATATTGGGTTATTAATTAAATCTTAATCTATGTTACAATTACCATCACTTACATTTAAATTGTGCCACCCCCTTTATTTAGCTAATCCAGTGTGTCAGAATGGGGCAATCATATATCTGTCCGCAATGACACACAGGGCCCAATTGCGAAAATACAAGCAAATAGTATTAGTGAATTTTACGCACATGTATATTTTGTATCAGGTTTAAAATTTCGCCATTGCGAAATCTCTTTCCAGGCTTGTAATTTGTTATGCAATTGGGCCCAGCAGCCTTATTGTCTAACGCTTCTGACGCTTGCCTTCGCAATCACTATCTCTTTCTGTCAAACGGTATAAGATGATGACAGAAAGAGACGGTGAAAGCGATGGCAAGCGTCAGAAGCGTTAGACAATACGGCCTCAGGACTCTGTTGGGAGTCGCTCTATGCCTCCCCAGCAACGAGACGATCTTCTTGCGCATAATCGCTTGAAAACCGTCTGTGCGCGCCTCCGCGAACATGAGTGAGGCACTACAATACCTAAGCAGTCCCAACAGCATCCTTAACACATTGTTGTATTGAACACGCAGGGCGCCGTAAGCTTTCTTAGTGTACTTCACCCGCAGGCTGCTCGAAAGACGTCCACTGCTGAACATAGGCCTCCCCCAAGGCTCGCCAAACAGATCGGCCCTGCGCCATCCGCATCCAATGCGTTCCCGCCACCTTCACCAGGTCGTCGCTGGATCTTGTTGGAGGCCTTCATGAAAATTTTGAAAAAATCAGGATGGGAGGAAATGTGTCAAATAGGTTACAAGGAAAACTATAACGGCTAGCTTGCGAATTATCAACAGTTTAAGACCAAATGTACAATGTGAAATGCAATAAATAAGTATAAATAAATAACGGCCTAACTCATAAAAAATACCTACTTGGAAAATTGCGTGCAAAATACAAAATCCTTGGAAAAATATTAGTTATCAATAAGAAAATTTTTTACTCAGTAGAACAATTAATATTGAGCTTAAAAGATGTAACAACTTGTTAACTAACATTATTTAAACAATATAAATAAAAACTAAAACAAAATCTCTTTGCGGAAGTAAACCAACCAATTAACGATTAAGTAAATTCTAATTAAAAGCTCTTTTTGTGAGCGAGGTGGGCCGCAGGCTGAGGGACAAGGGGTGTGATCCCCGCTCGGGTTCGTACTCGTACCTGGTGCAAAGGATTTCCTTAGCTATTCAGCGGGGCAACGCTGCCAGCGTCATGGGGACCTTTGGGCCGGGCGCAGTTCGGGACGGGGATTTTTTTTTTCTCTCGCTTTTAATTTACTATTATTATTTGTTTTGTTTTAGTTTTAAGGGTTTATAATTTATTTTTTTAATTTAATTGGTTTTGTTTCAATTTGGGTTTTAATTTCTATATTTTGTCTTTACAAATTAAATGATTATCTTTAGTAATTAAGAATAATAAGATAATTATAGTTGACATGATTGTGTATTAAATTTGTATTAGTTATTTGAATTATTCTATTTATAATTAGATATAATACCATCTGTGTTATTAATAATTTGTTCTTAATTAAAAGCTACATGTTTTATAAGTCTTTAAAGACCAAATTGTCAATGTGTTTTTTAATCAGACCATTATTCCTAAAGCAGTTGACTCGTCGACCGCCACCAAAGTAATGCCTCGATTATAGTCCGACAAGCTCGCGGCTCTCCGCAGAACCCTGTCGCAGTCAGCATTTGCCGCACTTATTAAAAACAATCTCGTTAAGGACAGCAGAGGCTCCCTGCGACAAGGTTCCGCCGAGCGCCACGCACGAGCTTGTCAAGGTGTAGTTTTTTGCTTGGAAGTCCTCATACTGCAACATTTAAAACAAATAATTAGGCAGCCCGTGGTATCACCATCCCAGACTATATACACGTCCCACTGCAGGGCGCAGGCCTCCTCTCAGAATAAGAGGACTTGGGCCGTAGTTCCCACGCGGGCCCAGTGCGAATTGGGAACTTCACATACACCATTGAATTTCTTCTCAGATGTGTGCGGGTTTCCTCACGATATTTTCCTTCACCTTAAAGCTCATGGTAAATCAGGGTGTCCACTTTCTGGAAAGTCAGGGAAAGTCAGGGAAAAGTCAGGGAAGCTCAAGGTGGTCAGGGAAAATCAGGGAAATTTGCTAGAAATCCAAAAAGTCAGGGAAAAACTCGTACTTTCCCAATGATGTAAAATGAGGGAAATATTTCATGCTCTAGTTTGACCCTTTAACCAGACTATTGAAGCAATTTTTTTCAGGTTTGGAGTGATCTACATTATGACAAAAACATTTGCAGTGAATTCCCATCATCGGGTCTAGCTTAGTATCTCGGGCAGTAAAAAAAATCATATAACCTGCTTTGAAATGTACATGATTAGTCGGGGAAATTTAGAAATGTGGTCAGGGAAAGTCAGGGAAAAGTCAGGGTTTTTTTTTAGGATTTGTAGTGGACACCCTGTAAATTACAAATGTAATTTCGCACCTAAATTCCGAAAAGGTGCGAGCCCGGACTCGAACCCACGACCCTCTGTTTGAGAGACCATAGGTAAAACCACTAAGCCATCACGGCCCGTGGTAAAAGCATACAATTTAAATACTCATAATTACTAAACTAAACGGGACTTATATCACGCACGCAATATTTTTACCTAATAATTTTTTAGTATATCAATAGTCTGGACAAGTAAACTTTACTAAGAATGCATCAAGGTTCAATTTAGTTTACGTATTAATTTAAGATACGAGCTTTTTTAAAAGTAGTGACGATAAGTGAAAATCACGATAGTTTAAAACAGTAGGTATAATTAATTTAAATACTGTTAGTATACTAAGCCCAAATGTATGTGGGATAAGAATTAACCCACATGATGCTCTTAAACTTTAAACACACAACTGCCCTCAACATCGCCGGTGAAGTAAACACTAATCACAAACATAAAAAGTTTTACTACTCGTCCAAGATTCACTGCTTCAATCTATGAATGAGATTTGCAGTAAACAATAACGCCTCGATCGAATCGTGCGCATACCAGTTGGTCGGTGCGCGAGCGGCTGTGAAAAAATGAATTTAATTGTACAGAAACTAGTGTTCCACAATGGATCTAGGTTTAATCAATATTTATTCGCTGTTATATGTAAGTGTTTTAATAACTACCCTTCTTATTTTTTTAAATGAATTGTTTTTTTGAAGTGTTTATTGTTCATATTGGAAATCGTGTAGTGTTTTGCCTAATGTCTGAAATATCAAATCATATTATCATTTCAAGCAAAAATTGTCGCAAAAAAAAACAATGCACAGAATCAGATCCTGTGCCAACCATACAATCTTACTCATATTTTAACCGACTTCAAAATGGGAGGATCGGCCAAACGATAGTCTCTCTCGCCCTCGACATTGGTGGATTCTTGTGAAAGACAAATGGAATTATTTCATCAATTATATCGATGGAGCTATATTTAAAAAAAATATTTTCGTCTTCATGTTTTGGAAATATCTTTCTTTTTTTGAAAACATACCTATATCTACTCTCGCCCAGAGTGGTGTCATACACATTTTAACAAAATCGGTTAACTGATTATTCAGACCACATTTAAGTAGGTTTAGCTTTAACTATTCAATAGAAACCGTTTAATTCAATGTCCGGAAGTGTCAATTTATAGGTAGGTAGGTTAGGTAAGTAAGTATTTAATTACTTAAGTAAAGAATAAATAAGTTTTTGTTAAATTAAAATTCTATTTTTAATACGAGCTTTTTTTGCTGACTGTACTTTTTGCTCCGGGTTACCAAAGTACTCGTCGAGACAAATCAAAAGAGATCAAACGAGATGGAGTTCCTACGGTCACCTTCCAGGGTCTAAATTCAGGTGGCCCAACACCTCCTTTGCGAGCGGTAATTCAATCGTTTGGCAGAGGATAGGAATGGGTTGAGCTTGGGATGAGCCTTATTTTCCTGTTAATTCGCTTTGTAAATAAATAAATAAGGCTCATCCCAAACTCGGCCCAAACCTCTCGCAAACCAGTTGGTTTTGGCGTTCCTGAATAGCAGTTCAAATCAAACCCAACCCAAACGATTGAATTACCGCTACCAAACCCGTGAAGACCCGTTTCTGAATTTAGCCCCAGCTCCATCGTCAGATCAATTCTATGTCATAACAATATTGCATTGTCATCCGATTTACAAGTGCATGCAAAATTTCAGTTAGTTAGTTTTACTTTAAAATTGAGTTGAAAGATTACACCCGAACAAACATACATTGCAAGTTAAATAAAAGCTTGTAATAAAAACCGGCCAAGTGCGAGTCGAACTCGCGCATGAAGGGTTCCGTACCATTAATTATCTATAAAACGGCAAAAAAATCAAGTCTGTAGTATGGAAACCCTCTTAAATATTTGTTTTATTTTAATTATTTATTTTGATAGTGAAAATATAACCAAATTTTCTGTGAATATTTCAAGCGTCTCCCTGTTGCCGTTATCAATATCGAACAACGAGCAAAAAAATCACGTTTGTTGTAGAGCCCCCTTAAATATTTTTTTATTCTATTTTTTGGTATTTGTTGTTATAGCGGCAACCGAAATACATAATCTGTGAAAATTTCAACTGTCTAGCTATCACGGTTCGTAAGATACAGCCTGGTGACAGACGGACAGACAGACGGACGGACGGACAGCGGAGTCTCAGTAATAGGGTCCCGTTTTTACCCTTTGGGTACGGAACCCTAAAAATGGTTCGTGGTTCTTTCTAACACAGGAGAAAGTATGCTATATTATTATGCATATCGATTACAATTAACAATGTCAAACAAATTCTTAACATTCTTCGCCAAAAGTTTAATAAATATCAACCGGATATCGTGCATATGCATAACTGGATAGAAACTTAAAACATTATCATTAAACTAATGAGATAAGAACACAAGATCACATTAAAATCACTGGATTTAGAATAAATCTATCTATACATATACCTAATAAATATGTAACAAGTCGGTGTCTGTATTGAAGATATTTGAGAAAAACTGTCACTAAGGGCTATTTACTAGCGCAATAGAACCCAAAACAATGTTTTTTAGAATTATTGTCTGATTGTCTGTTTGTCTGTGCGTTTGTGCGCGCTAATCTCAGAAACGGCTTAACCTAGAAGGATGCGGTTTTCACTGATATGTTGGTATTTTCTTGGATTAACATTTAGTGTTTGTTTCATTTGAATCGGTTCACAAATAAGAAAGATACGTCTATTTTAAGAATTTATAGAACAGTTTTTAGAAGTAGTGACTTGGGAGTAGGTACGATGGTGAATGTGAACGCGGGTGTGCGGGGGGGGGGGGGGTTCGGTGAGGGGGGGGGTGCGGGTAATTTTTTTTATATCGAGGAACTAAGGAGAGCCATAATTGATGAAAAAGCAAATTGGATAAAAAAAATTAGCTGCCCAAATTACTAATTCCACGCGGACGGAGTCGCGGGCAAAAGCTAGTCAATCAATAAGTTTCAATGGTACTGTAGTTCCAAATCCAAAACGAAATCAAAACGTTCATGGGGAATTTATTCCAGCGTTTCAACCACCTCGTAATTTATCTGGTCACATTTTTAGGGTTCCGTACCCAACAAATCAACAAAATTGAACCCTATTACTGAGACTTCGCTGTCCTGACCTGTCCGTCCATCTGTCCGTCTGTCACCAGGCTGTATCTCATGAACCGTGATAGCTAGACAGTTGACATTATCACAAATCATGTAGTTCGGCTGCCGCTATAACAACAAATACTAAAAATCAGAATAAACTAAATTTTAAAGGGGGCTCCCATACAACAAACGTGATATTTTTGCTCGTTTTTACTCGATATTGATAACGGCAACAGGTAGACGTTTGAAATATTCACAGAATATTTAGTTATACCTATATTCACTATAAAAAAAAATTAAATTAAAATAAAATAAATATTTAAGGGGGCGTGTAAACGCGTAAACGTGTTTTTTTGCAGTTTTTATAGATAATGGTAGGAGAACCCTTCGTGCGCGAGTCCGACTCGCACTTGGCCGGTTTTTAATTCCTTTTTTAAGAAACAGCTGTATAGGTAACGCCACCAGAGTTGAGGTCACGCACACGACAACACGTCATGTAATGACAGCGGGATTTTGACATTTATTCGTACCGATAGCAGGTTCAACAGACTCAACAGTGAATTTCAAAATTAACTAAAATTTTCTTATACCTATTTCGTTAAGAATAATTTAGGAAAATACATCTAGTTAAAAACAAAAAAGAAAATAAAATATTACATTTCAAATTTACCATGAGCTTTACGGTACACACACACCTGCGAAGAAATTCAATGGTGTATGTGTGAAGTTCCCAATCCGCACTGGCCCCGCGTGGGAACTACGGCGCAACCCCTCTCGTTATGAGAGGAGGCCTGTGCCCTGCAGTGGGACGTATATAGGCTGGGATGATGATGATGATGAGGAAATTTTGTGTTTTCTTACTCATTGTCCTTGTTCTTGAGTCAGTTTTGTGACTTTTTTTCATTATGCACTGAAAGTTTCGGGAATACAAAAAATGGACCAGTGTAAAGAGTTAAATGTACATTTACTAAAGTATATGGAGAATACATTTTTTCATTCGAATATTTATACATTTTTCATTCGCTTATAAATACCAATTATTGAAACAGTTATTCCACTCCAAAGATGTAGTCTCCGAAATGGCACTTATGAAGGCGTTCACTGCCGCTTCGATTGGCAGGAATCGTTGACCGCGTACCTAGCTATCTTTAATTTTAGGGTATGTATAGAAATCATTAAGACACAAGTCGCGGCTGTATGGTGGATGGGGGCTTTTGCGGTAAAGGAAAACACAAGAAAACATCGTGATGAAACCTGCACACACCTGAGAAGATATTTAATGGTGTGTATGAAGTTCCCAATCCGCATTGGTCCCGCGTGGGAACTATTTTTTTATTATGAGAGGGAGGCAAACGAGCAGGCGGGTCATCTGATGGACAATGATCACCACCACCCAAAAATATCAGTATCTCAAAGAAAGTCATCTGTTGCCGGCCTTTAAAAAAGGAGAGGAAATAGGGGAAGGGGAGGGAGAGAGGTATGGCCCAAGCCCTCTCATTGTGAGAGGAGGCCTGTGCCCTGCAGTGGGACGTAGGTATACGGGGTGAGATGATGATGATGATATTGAACTTTAGGTGTCCATGGGCGGTGGTGATTATTTAACATCAGATGAATCAGCCTTTGAAACTTGGCAGTGTGTAGGTACTTGATTTTTTTTCGCAAAAAGGTAAACCTTATCTTGACTTATCTTTTTATTGAAAAATAATTTTACAGAATAAAGTAACACCAACAGTAAGTATCAACGGGATACTGTCATTTATATTATTATTCTTGTTACTTTTTCTGTTTACAAAATTTTATTCATTTCTTAAAACGTTTAATAAAAAGACACGTTTATGTTGATTACTACAAGTTTTTGTAAACTAAAAAAGCTAAGGATGCGAGCTGGAAGTCAGCGGGCAGCGTGGCGATGAGCGTTTTTTTTGTTCATTACGTGTGCTGCTAGGTAACCACTGTGAGGCGAGCGTCACGGGCGCGCAATGAACATAGTCATAGAACGTTTACGCCGCGGTCTAATTAATTACAAAGAACAAAGTAGTTACTTATAGTAGGGGAGTCCAAGAGGGGATTTGTGAAGTTACTCGAGCGCGGCAGATTAATATATACGGGGGGATACTTTATACCCTCTAGAGTACCCCCATTGAATATGAGCACTTCTTGTGGGGGGGGGGGGGGGGTTTGCCTAGGGCACCCCGTCAAAATACTTAGTAAAAAAAAATGATTCCTTTAAATACTCGAGCGCGTCAGATTGAGATAAGGTGGGTTAATTATTAGCAGAACAATGCACATTTCACTTCCAAATCGTCAGTCTTTGGATTTAACATCCCCTATGAAAACCTGACGCGCGCCCTTCCGTATGGCCACCCCCACCATGCAAAGTGACAGATTATCCATACATTTATTATCTGTGGCACGCTGGAGTATCAAAATCTGACGAGCTCCTTTATTTCAAAGAATCTTTTTTTTACTAAGTTTTTTGACGGGGTGCCCCAGGCAAATCTCCCCCGCCCCCCACATGAAGTGCTCATATTCAATGGAGGAACTCTAGAGGGTGTAAGGTATCCCCCCGTATATTAATCTGCCGCGCTCGAGTAACTTCACAAATCCCCTCTTGGGCTCCCCTACTAAATTAAACTAATAAGTTTAATTTAATTGCAGTACGCGTAGCGTAGACGCTAGCTATCATCATCATTTCAGCCGAAAGACGTCCACTCCTGTACATAGGCCTCCCCCAAGGTTCTTCAAACAGACCGGTCCTGCGTTTTCCACAACGCGTTCCCACAACCTTAACCGTCCGCCGCTCCGTCTTTTTGGAAGCCTACTATACTCTTCTGGTCCGTGGACGCCATTCGTGAACCTTTTGGACCATCGGCCATTAGTTCTACGAGCGATGTGCCCTGCCCACTGCCACTTGAGTCTGGCGATTCGTCGAGCTATGTCGGTAACTTTAGTTCTTGCGCGGATTTCATCATTTCTAATGCGATCCCGCAGAGTAACTCCGAGCATAGCCCTCTCCATCGCCCTCTGAGTGACTTTGAGCAGGCTAATTATACGAGCGTCTCAACCGCCATCGTTTCCGGTCCCAAATAGTGAAGAAATAAGTCGCACCGAACGGAAGGTTTTTGTAAAACGATACAGTGCGCTCGCTGTAAAATAAAAATTCATTGAAATCCCATGCAAACAATAGCTCATTTCTTTGATATATGGGTCCTAGTAATAATAGCGGTAGAAACGCTCGAATAATTAGCCGCTTTCTTATGAGGCCCATCGTTAGCAGCCACGTCTCAGTGCCATAAGTCTTTGACCAAAGACTTTCGACTTGAGACATTGCAGTATATTGGATGACAAGATATTTCGGAGCTTTCCGAATGCTGCGCAGAGTCTAATTCGTCGATTGACCTCTTTCTCGAAGTTGAACCTACCTAATTGGATTGTATGTCCCAGGTAGATATAGTCGTCAACAACTTCGAGCAAAGTGTCTTAAGCGCAACACACACAGAGAGCGGGCGTGGAGCGGGTCGGGTCCGCGGCGGGTGTATTTACATGGTGTTGTATGGACGACTTCACACGACGTCACAAAAAGCGCGCGGTCCAGTGCAGTGTTGTTTTTTACTGTTATCTAGCATATTCTACCATATATTTCATACTAAATACAAACTGAAATATAGATGCACAGAAAAAACCCCAGAAAAAAGACCAATGCTGGGAATCGAACCCAGGTCCTCAGCCCGCCTTTTGTGACGTCAGACGACGGGCGCGGGCACGCGCGTGACCCGCTCCGCGCCCGACCCGCGCCCGCTCTCTAGTCTGTGTGTGCTATGTCGGTAACGCTAGTTCCTAATATTAATACCTAGAGCTATTCAAATTAGAAGTACGATGTTGTACCCAGGGAATGTAAGATAATTTCATGAAAAACTACACAACCGGATGCTACTACCGATTGTATTACCGCTTGTAGCTGAATTATGTAGCTCGTAGGTACTAAATTGCTCTTATTTGTACCCATAAACGATCGCTATTTCAGATCACGTTGATAATTGACAATTATACTGTTTAATAAGGCGCAAACCACACAGAAGAGACGGGAACGGGGGCGCGTCGCAGTCGCGGCTCCCCTTGGATCAGTTTTCTTACTAAATAAAAAACCGGCCAAGTGCGAGTTGGACTCGCGCACCGAGGGCTCCGTACAAATTTATATGTATCTATGAACATCCAGTCTTAGCAGACCCCTGCTCCTAAGCAAAATGTGCGCAGTGTGGGATCATTATAGATGGTTACTGATATAGACAGACAGACAAAAAAATTATGCTTTTCGCAATTTTTCCTTTATCTGTGCTATAAGACCTTTCTTCGTACCAAATTTCAAGATTCCGAGTTCACGGGAAGTACCCTGTAGGTTTTGATTTCCATTCGAGTGTCGAAAATTTGCGGCATAAATGGCTGTATCTTTTGATTGCGTTAGCTTAGAAGTTTGATTTTTTCACAGCTCCAAGGGACAGTAGACCTGAGTATTTGATATAAATTTCAGCTTGATACCTCCACGCGTTACTGAGAAAAAGGGCCTAACTACGCGGAATAGGAGCTCCGTTGACATTGTCTCGTAGCCCTTTCCATTTCAAATCATCTTAAATGAAATACAAAGCGTACCTACTTAGATTTCGCGGATAATGATTTTTCCGAATAAATATATATTTAGCAAATGATGCAACGGAATTAAATACAGCTGGATTTTGAATCAGTTGTGGGAACCATATAAAAAGGTGGATTTTTAAAACATTTGGAAAAAGAAAATATGGCATATTAAAACTTCGGACAAATAATAATTTGGAAAATGAAAAGACGGCGTTTCTCGTTTTCGGGATTTTAATATTCAGAAATACATTTTTCGAGGGCATGATAGGTAGTAGCTTAGCTCATTAAGCTAATGAATTAAAACTGGTCAATCGCATTAGAGATGATGAAATCCGCGCAAGAACTTAAGTCACGGACATAGCTCGAAGAATCTCCAGACTGAAGTGGCAGTGCAGTGCCCACACGCTCGTAGAATTGACGGCCGATGGGGCCGATAGGTTCTCGAATGGCGTCCACAGAACGGAAGACGCAGTGTAGGCAGGCCTCCAACAAAATGGAGTGACGACCAGAGGCCGTAGGTATTGTCTAACGCTTTCTGTTATCATCTTAATACCGTTTGACAGAAAGAAATAGTGATTGCGAAGGCAAGCATCAGAAGCGTTAGACAATAAGCCTGCTGGTTAATGTTGCGGGAACGCGTTGGATGCGTATGGCTCGGGACTTAATTAAAACTACTGAGATATACTAACATAAAAAAGATACACGGTTTCCCGGGCTTCCCGTTCGAGTCAACCTTCAGAAAGAACCATGTATTGGTTCGAAACCAGTCTGGCATATCCCGACTACGTATAAGTGAGTGACTCATGAATCCGATTTAAATAATTCAATTTTATTTCACTTCAAACCGATTGGGCGACCCAGGTACCGCTGGGGGGACAGTGTCCAGGCGGCTCTGCGACGTCTTCAAGTTTACGACTGGCAAGAGGCTGCGCACGATCGGGACAGATGGCGTACTCTCGTTTCGGAGGCCAAGACCCTCTTTGGGTCCCTGAGCCAAAGTATTTAGTTAGTTAGTTCAAACTTAATCCCCGCTTATGTGCATTATACAAGAAATGCAATGCTTTTACCTACTTAATTGCAGTCATTCGAAGGAACTATTAGACTCCGATATATCACACTATACAATACACTGCCACTCGGCAATGTATTGCGACATGCAACTTGTCTCTCCTCTGGACATAAACTTAACGACTCCGAGTCAGCAAATTTATGATTTATTATTTACTAGCTGATGCCCGCGGCTTCGCCTCCGTTGTATTTTTTTTATAAGAACCTTCTCCTGACAATAACGAACGCAACAAAAAAAGAATTATCCCATTTGGTGCAGTCGATCGGAAGTTATGCGCGTACATACAAACATTTCTGTGATTCATTTTTATTTGTATAGATTTAAATGGACCAAAAGTTGGCCGGATGTCCCACACAACAATGTAGACCTAGACTATATAGACCCTTAACTTTTGCCATGTCCAATTGTCCACAGGCACAAACATAAAAATGCGTATGACCCATTGGTCTCCCGGCTACAAAACAAGAACAAGTATGAGCTCAGATCTTCTTATAGAAGTAATTTCTAGAAGTTTAGTTGCTCAACATACTGCAGACACCGTTAAGGTGTTAATTTTTATGCATTCGTTTTGCATAAGAAGTGGATTGAACAAGGTCCAGTCAGTCTTGTTTAAGTATATTAAAGATGTCACCGATTTAGTATTTTGTATGTGTAAACTAGCCAAATACGTGTTATAAAAATGTCAACAAAGAACATATTTATCAAATACCAAAAATGGGTCAACCCGGAAGACTATCATGCCTGTCAATTGGCATAGGTAGATTAATATTTTTACAGAAGCGTATTCAGTTGTTTCTATGATCCTTGTCATTTCACATTAAGGATGTAAACAGATGTTTTCTGTTTCTACTCTTTACTTAAATACATATTAAACATCCAAGACTCGAGCACAAACATTCGTATGTTTTATACAAATGCCTGCCCCAACCGGGGATCAAACTCGAAACCTCAACCTTCGTAGTCAGGTTCTCTAACCACTAGGCTAATTTCGTCCTAACTAGGTCCACTGGCGTAGCTTGGGAGGGGGAGGGACACCCCTACATGGGTGACACCCGACCGTAAACACCAGTAGTGCCACCTATAAAAATTCCTGAAACTGTGACAGAAATTATTACATTTATTTTCTATTTTAACAGTTTTGATTGAGTTTTGAGGTGACACCTAGAATATCCGCTCCGGGTGCCATCCATGCTAGCGACGCTACTGACTAGGTCTTCATTTTTGGAACAACTTGTACCTATACTGATGTCATTTTATACAACTTTGTACACGAGTATCTAGAAGGTTCCATCTAGATTGAGCATACCTTAGCTTCGGATAGTTTTATAGCTTACGCGAGCGAAGCGAGTTAGCAGACGGGTCATTGGGTAAGAGGTTTTTAACGTATCATTCCAAATGGCGTTCCTATTCAACTTGTACTTTGATCACTAAGGACATCACAGGAAAATTTCATTCAAAAGTTGTAAAAATATGGTATTTATAGTCTAAATGAAACTTACGATTTCACACAATTGATCACAGCTGTAATTTTCTACTTCTCATGTGGTATACAGGTAATTCTCAATCCGCACTGGGCCTGCGCGGGAACTACAGCCTAAGCCTTCTCATTTTCTCGTTTTGAGAGGAGGCCTGTGCATGATTGTGTGGACGTATAAAGGCTGGGGTGATGATGATGATGATCGGGTATACATACCTATGAAATTCCACACAATTCTTACCATTTTCGACTGGTATTCTGTGAAACCCGCCAATTAGCAACGGTGATCTGATCATTTTACAATTACGTGACTCGTTGAATCATATTCTGGTTTTCTTTATTAAAAAAAACGTATTTTTAAATCTAGACTTGAATTTATTCATGTTTCTCACTCGTTCAAATTATTATTCAAGTGCTGTAAAAAAAAACTTGTATAAAAACTCGGTAGAATTGCAGGTATCGAAATTCCTCAAATCACAGCCGTTCAATACCGGTTCTTAGGTATGTTTACAAATTGTCTTGTACACTTATTTCGGTCCATATCAAAGCAGGGCAATATTGTTGATTTGACTGTTGTATCTCATTTATATAAATTCCTACGAATTGCTAAATGTAAAATAATAATAATAAATAAAATAAATATTAGGAGACAATCTTACACAAATCGACCTAGTCCCAAACTAAGCAAAGCTTGTACCATGGGTACTAGACGACAAAAAACATACTTATATAGATAAATAAATAGGTACTTAAATACATATAAAACATCCATGACTCAGGAACAAATATTCGTGCTCATCACACAAATGAATACCCTTACCGAAATTCGAACCCAGGACCTCTTGCTTCGTAGGCAGGGTCACTACCAACTAGGCTAAAGCGGTCGTCAAATGAATGATTCAGACATCAGGCTAGGTAGTTGTCTATTGAATCCAGGCAAAAGAGACCGCTACCCTGTTATTTCCAGGACAATTATTTATCTTTTTACTTGTAACATGACAGTTAAGACCATATCGTTACATTAGATACTTAAAATTATACCTAAACTAGACTTACCTAAACTCTCACGCATCCAACACACTCTAGCTCTCTCTTCCATCCCACCTCACATGACAGAAATGCACTTGTATGCTCATGTCATCTCTATTTAGCGGTACGGTAAGTTCTCAGTTATCGATGGGTCATGGGACACAAGTATCATGTCATTAAAGAATTATAACCTGCCAACCTGGCCTGCTTCCAATCGTAATGATTGGGCATCAATGAGGGAGGCCTATGTCCAGCAGTGGACGTCCTACGGCTGAAAATATGGTGATTATGATGATGATGATGATGATAAACCTGCCATTTCCGTGCAATTTTAATGTAATAATGACATGCGTCGCCTATTGTAGTTATCGATTTAAGCCTGTAAATCATCTCTCGATAAACTAGAAGACTCAGAAATCTAAGAAGAAAAGAAAAGTCCTGGCTGACTCATCAATAACGCCCAGCCCAATTCATATCCCTAGAACTTAGATTATTTATGCACTAGATAGAGCTTTGGTGGCATGGAAACGTCCCGTAAAAATATAAGCCAACTGTTGGCTTATATGTCATTTGCGTCATTTGCAGGGTTGCCAATAGTAATATGCTAAAATCTTAGATTATTTATGCACTAGATGGAGCGTCAGGAGCAAACATGGCGATACAAAACGTCCACCATCCATTTGACAGCTTCATATTACGATCGCGTTACGTCATTCCGGTTGTGCTTAATGATACCAGTTAATTTCACATTCCCCAAAATGTGGGGAAAAAATATTAGAGGCCGATAGACGCGAGTAAAAGTGACTGTAAATGGTAATTAAATAAAGTATGAATAAATAAAACTAAAAACTGATTATATATATTTTTTTCTGTGGCAAAATCGAAATTTGAGCGGCCGCGGGGAAATCTAAACACGCGGTAGTGTGTCAAGCTAAGTTCAAGGAAATGAAACTGGCAAAGCAGCGCTGTGTGAATATTACACGAACCAATTGGAGCCACTTTTGACCCCTTCATAACTACAATACAAATAGATAGTAGATTGATAAATAAGGGTTGTACTACTCGGTACTCGGTGTACTCGGCAGTTTTTTTGATACTCGTACTCGGCCGAATAACTCGGTTCAAATGCCGAGTATACTCGGTCTAAATAAAATTATTATTAATCATGCGTATTAAAATAAAACGGGCTTGTAAAACAACCAGATTCGCAAACTTTTGCGTATGCTCATTGTGTCAACAGTCACTGTACACAATCATCTATTTCCAATGTTTTTAAAATATTTAAGCAATTAATGTGCGGACCAAATGCGTATTACTCGTTAAACAAAAACTGACTAATTTGCGGGGAGAAGGCGGGGATCCCCGCGACGTTCGCTCGCGGTGGCTGGTAGCGCCGCGCGAACCTGTCTAAACCCGTTTTCGCGCCTCAAAACAGAACCGAGTAACTCGGCCGAGTACTCGGTTTGAGAAACTTTGAACCGAGTATACTCGGTAATCGGTTACTCGGTAAAAGTTGTACTCGGCGCATCTCTAGTTGTAAGTTGTAATTGATCATTTACACTCGAGTTGAACACTACTTTTTATCATAAATGCGAGGAAATAAAGAAAAACCGTTATGTTAAAAATATATACGCCATTTGTAAGAGATCGCGTCGCGCCGCCCTTGCGGCCGGCACCGGCGTCACGTCGCCGCGGCCGCCTGCACACCTTGCTGAGCTCGGTGCGCAGGCGGCGAGGCGCTGCTGCTGCACGTGCAGCAGCGCAAGGGCGGCGCGCGCGCGGCGTGGCGCAGCACGCGGCCACGGGGTTCATGAATACAAAGGAGCACCATTCGATTTTCAAATTTACTTACATCCCTAAGGATGTAAATCGAATTTATATCCCGGATTTCAAGCTGAATGCAACCTACTTTCAGAGCTTGAGTGGTGAAAAAGAATTTAATTCCAAAAATAATAATGAAACACGGTTACATTACATTTATTTATTACACATTTAGTCATTTCTATAACGTTTCTCGCGCTGTCACAATGCAGACTGAAGGGAAAATGACAAATGAGTGTTGCCAATGTGTGCGGCAAAACTGCGGGGAAAGCGAAGCTGATTGGGGAATGTGTGGGGAGAGCTTCAATTCTGGGAAAATGAGGGGATTTTAAGTATGAACACAAATACGCGACATTTGACATTTTGATTTTTTTTTGTTTGTTGTTTTTCTGCTAGTCTTGATTAATTTCCTACAATTCACTATTCGCAACAGCTCGAAACTAAGTCACTCGGCCCACATAATTTTTCATTCCCCACCCGTGGGGAATTTCGACAATGCGTTTGGGGATTTTAGCATATTACTATTGGCAACCCTGTCATTCGGAATGACGCAATTGACATATAAGCCAAGTTGGCTTATATTTTTATGGGACGTTTTCATGCCGCCTATGCTCCATCTAGTGCATAAATAATCTAAGGCTAAAATCTTCAAACGCATTGTCGAAATTCCCCACGTGTGGGAAATGAAAAATTATGTGGGCCGAGTGACTTAGTTTAGAGCTGTTGCGAATAATGAATTGTAGGAACATAATCAAGACTAGCAGAAATTTGATGTCAAATGTCGCGTATTTGTGTTCATACTTAAAATCCCCTCATTTTCCTCGAATTGAAGCTCTCCCCACACATTCCCCAATCAGCTTCACTTTCCCCACATTTTGGGGAACGTGAAATTAACTGGTATCATTAAGCACGCACACAGTGACAACCGGAATCACGTAACGCGATCGTAATATGAAGCTGTCAAATGGATTTGTGGACGTTTTGTATCGCTATGTTTGCTACTGACGCTCCATCTAGTGCATAAATAATCTAAGCCCTAGAAGGGTAAAATTATGCATAGACGTCGCTTTTATGATGACATTAGATAAGGACGGAAATTTCGAAATTCCTATGGGATAAGGCAAAAACGGGATTTATATATTCAATTCAATGGGTCTATCTCCGTAACAATAATAAGTTAATAGCCTGTCCAGGCATACATGTAGGTGATTATAACAGTCAAAAACTAATTTTAAGATTTTTGGAAATTCCCACGGGATAGGAAAGAAATCGTGCGGGACTTATTATTCACTATACCGACGATGATGATTACGGATGCTTAGATTGTGTCGCTAGCGGATTTTTGCTTTATTGAATGAAAGAGATGAAGAAACTAACTAAACTAAATTTAACTTTTCTCTGAAAAGTTAAATTTAGATATTATTTGCTTAACAGAAACTTGGCTAAAACAGGATAGAATGCAATTTAATGTAAATAATTATGTAATAGCTAGTGCATTCTGCAGAGAGTCTGCGGCTGGCGGCGGGTCTCTTATATTATTAAAAAATGGTTTAAAATTCAAAGAACGTAAAGACCTGTCCGGCCTTTCTGTTGAACGTGTATGCGAGATCGCTTCTGCGGAGACGGAACAGTATTTAATTTTATGTATTTATAGACCACCAAATTCGAGTATTCCTTTATTTATAAATACTATGGAAGATGTTCTAAGGAAATCAATAAAACGCAACAAAGCGGTGGTGGTTTGCGGTGACTTTAATATCGATATTTTGTCACAATCTGTTGAAAAAGACCAGTTTATCTCTGTTTTAAAATCTTTTAATTTGAATTTATCATTTAATGAACCCACCAGAGTCACTTCCACTTCAACCACATGTATAGACAATATTTGCTTAACTTGTAAGTACCTAGAAAAAACTATTGTTAGTGGAGTTCGTTCGGATCACAAAGCTCAAATAGTGAAGTTACCTCGGGATAGGGGCGGTGTTGATCAAATCATAGAAATTAGGCCGTTGAACAAACAAAGACTTGACCGTCTCAAAACGAACATCGCGCAAAAAGTTAACAATGTAAAAGCACTCCCTAAAAACCCAAATGAAAATTTTAAAATACTTTTAAATACTGTGTGTGAGGAATTCGATAAAACGTGTAGTAAAAAGCGTATTAAGATAGGAAATAAATTGTCATTTAGTGAATGGGCCACACCCGGAATTCGTAAGAGTAGGGACGTCTTGTACGGTCTTTATGATAGGAAATCTTGTACCACTGATGAACGTTTTCACCAGTATGTCAGGGATTATTCAAAATTGTTTAAAATCATATGTAATAAAGCAAAAGCACTTCATTTAAGTAATAAAATTAAGTCATCTGATGACAAAATTAAAGCAGTTTGGAAAATAATAAACACTGAAACCGGCCGATGTAAAAACGCGCAGTCCTCAATATCATTAAATATTAATAACGTATTAACAACAGACGCGGTTAAAGTAGCTAACGAATTTAACACATATTTTTCGAAAATCCCCACCGAAACTACTAAATGTCTCGCTTCTTCTTCAAAAATAGCAGAATCCCTCTTAAAACAAAATGTTTCTTTTCCAAACATAAGTAATTTTAAATTTACGCATGTTTCTCCCTTTGACATTATGAAGACTTTTAAATTGATAAAAGTAAAGAAAACGGAAGACTTGTGGGGCGTTTCAGTTAAGGTTCTACAATCCGTTTTAGATGTCGTTGCTCCAACTTTGGCTTTTATATTTAATAATTGCATAGATGAAGGCGTATTTCCCGATTTAATGAAATATAGTAAAGTAGTGCCCATATTTAAATCAGGTGATAGGGATAATCCTTCTGATTATCGCCCAGTATCCATCCTATCAGCGTTTAGCAAAATATTCGAAAAAATAATGCTAACGCAAATAATGTCACATTTCAATTCACATAAAATCATGCATCCACAGCAGTTCGGATTCACGAAAGGTAGATCTACTACAGATGCGGGCTACAGTTTAGTTAAATTCATATTACAAGCTTGGGAGGAATCACATGATGCTATAGGTGTATTCTGCGACCTTTCGAAAGCTTTTGATTGTGTGGATCATGACACTTTAATTCGTAAATTAAATTTCTATGGTATTCGTGACCTCGCTTTAGAACTCATCAAATCTTACCTCACACAGAGAAAACAAAAGGTAGCGGTTAATGGAACGGTATCGGAGGGATCTGTGGTCGAAATGGGAGTGCCTCAAGGATCTATTCTAGCGCCATTCTTGTATTTGGTTTACGTAAATGACCTAATTTATACCGTGAGTCAGAAATCAGGGATAGTTATGTTTGCTGACGACACCTCTTTACTGTTCAAAGTTAGTAGAAAAGACACCGATTTCACTGAACCCAATGAAACTCTGTCCATGATATCCGCATGGTTTGCTGCCAATAACTTGTTACTAAACCCTAAGAAAACAAAATGTATTAAATTTTCATTGTTAAATCCGCCTCATTCAAATTCGGTCTCAAATATTAAACTTAACGGTCAAAGTATTGAATTTGTAAAATCTACGGTATTCTTAGGAATAACACTGGACTCTAAATTGCAGTGGGGATCGCACACCACAGCAATTGCGAATAGGTTGAGCTCTGCTGCGTTTGCAGTCAGAAAGATACGGCAGCTAACCGATGTGGCGACGGCACGGTTGGTGTATTTTTCCTACTTCAATAGCATCATTTCATACGGCCTTATTTTATGGGGATCTGCTGCAGACTTGGAATCAATTTTTATTTTGCAAAAGAGGGCTATCAGAGCGATATATAACTTAAGGACACGCGATTCTTTAAGATCTTTTTTTAAAGGAATAGGTATCCTAACCCTGCCGTCGTTGTATATATTTGAAATAATCATGTATGTAAGAAAAAACATATGTGATTTTCCCACTAACGTCGATAAGCCAAAGGTTACTAGAAACACAGGGAAGCTTAAAGTTCCATCTTACAGACTGGCTAAAACTAAAAAGTCGTTTCTGGGAAGATGCATACGTTTTTATAATAAAATTCCGAAAACAATAACCGAACAAACTGATACAAAATTCAAATCCATTGTGAAGAAGACATTAATATCTAAGGCGTACTATAAAATTAATGACTATATCATGGACAGGGATGTTTGGAAATAATTCCGATCCGCATGGGCGATCCCTAGTCTCAAATAGCGTATCTACTGTGTTAAAAAATTTAATTGTATTAAATACTTTAGATGTATGTCATTTAATAACAATGTAGATCTGTTTGAAAAAAATATACCTTGTTGAGTTTCTTGCCGGTTTCTTCTCAACAGGGTTTTTTCCGAACCGGTGGTAGATTTTTCGACGTTCATAGGAGCATCAATTTGATGCCTAAATTGAATAAAGAATTTTGACTTTGACTTTGACTTTGAAACTTTATCACAAATTTGAATTATACGCGGACGAAGTAACGGGCAAAAGCTAATTAATAACAAATACCTATTGAGTTAAGATAAAACTAATCTAACCATGATAATCTTCATATTTGTCTAGATGAAACATTATAAAATTCATGATTCCAGTACAAACATTCATTTTCATCACACAAATATTAGGCCTTATACTTACTACGAAATTCGATTTTCGAACTTCGTATCTTACCGTTCTGTTCACGCTAATAGTATTAAACAGAAGAGTGAAAAGGACGCACGATACTAACTTTGATTTTCGAATTTCAGATAAGCCTTGCAGCTAGCTTCGTAGTCAGCGTCACTAACCACTGACCTATCCTATCGTTACCACCAACTTATAATATCAGAGTCTAATTATCACCACCAAGGGAGTAAACGAAAAATCTTTTTTTTTACAGTAACTATCCCACTTTTGAGCTTTGGCATGATCCAAGGCTGGCTCTCTCCCATGCTGGCGTCTCTCAAGTCCCCAAACGGACCATCTCGGACGCCTTTTACCAGTAGCGACATCTCATGGATGACTTCTGTAACTTACATCACGGCCATCGTACTGGGCGCTCCGCTGGGATATCTTACCGATCGATTCGGGAGGAAAATTATGAGCTTGGTCACCATATTCTCCCTTGTGGTAAGTAACAAGTAACTAAATGGAGGAGTAAAGTATAGTGTAAATACCCAAGATCAATAAAAAAGGACAGATTCCTTCAATATTTAATCAAGTAAAGTCCGACCCAATTAAAATGGAGTTTAGACGCAATAATTTCAGAGATAAGGACTTATTTCTTTAGAGCACCAACATACAGACAGATATTTTTGCATTTCTAATACATATTAGTATGAGTAAAAGAGACACGAGAGAGGCGAGTGACTAACTGACAAACAACGCACAGTCTAAGGCCTAAGCCATTGTAGCTAGACATAAAATTTTGCATAGCCTTACAATGTAAACGACACCATACAATACAATACAATACAATACAAATATTCTTTATTGATCACCAAAAGCAGTTGTACAATACAAAAATAAAAATTCAGGTAGACAATAGGCGGTCTTACCATAGTAACAGATTTTGCAATATTTTGTAAGGCGCAAGCCACACAACAGACATGGGACGGTGGCGTGTTGCAGTACGCGTCGTTTGTCCGCAGACCGCGTCTCCACCCATTTTCTTCTGTCTGCTTTGGGTCGCGACGCTTCTATACATTTACTTAGTATGAAAACTAAATCAAAGGGCGCCCCGACCGCGACGCTCCCCCGTCCCACGTCTCTTCTGTGTGGCTTGCGCTTAAGGCTTTATGAAGCTTTGAGCAGGCTAGTTCTCAAAAAAAAATTGGATAAATCTACTTTAGCTCTTCCAGAAAGTACCCTACGCCTGAATCAATACAGTACCTATGACTACCAAAACTCTTGGTCGATCATTTCCGACTTCCTACAGTACACCTTTCCGTATAGGAATCTTCCGAATCACAAAATAGATAAACACACATTTCCGTACTTCATTTTTTGTCCCTTTGTTCACAAGAGTGTTTCCAAAGATCTGAAAGGAACAAAAGATTTGCTTTTTTAACGTGAATGTAGGTGTCTTCAACCGTGACGATGGTTTGAGGAGACAATGAACTACTTAAACTATTTCGATACTGCGTCTTCTCGATTTGTTAATTAAATACTACAAACAGTAAAAATAATCTTTATTAAATTTAGGATATAACTAGCACTTGTGAATGTCGAAAAATCTATCACCGATTCAGAAAAACCTAGTTGAAAAGTAGCCGTCAAGAAACTCAATAAGGTACATTTTATTTCAAATAGATCTACATACTTTTATTGATTACATACTCGTACATCTAAAGTTTTTAATTCAACTAAATAGATATGTAATGAACCTATCTAAAATTAGGGATTGCCAATGTGGATCGGAACTACTCACAATATCATTGTCTAGGGATATTTAAGTAACTTAAGATGATATTTAAACCTACAAACAAATACTTAAAACATACTTATAAAAAAAAAAACTTAAAATAAATATAATAAATATTAGGGGACAATCTTGCACAAATCGACCTAGGCCCAAACTAAGCAAAGCTTGTACTATGGGTACTAGACGACGATAAACATACTTATATAGATAAATACATACTTAAATACATAGAAAACATCCATAACTCAGGAACAAATATTCGTGCTCATCACACAAATAAATGCCCTTACCGGGATTCGAACCCAGGACCAGTGGCGTAGCTACCGTATGGCAAGCCGGGGCAGTGCACCGGGGCCCCCAAGCTCAGGGGCCCCCTCGGACTCTGACTTATAAACTATAAACGCGGCGGTCTTCAACAGCGTGACTATGAAACGCTACTACTAGTAGTGAATTTAAAATCGCGCGAGTCTAGTGAGTTTAATGTGCATCCTTACTTGTCTTATCATGTAAACAAACACGGGTTGTGGCCCTAGTTTATTTTTTGCCCCAGGGCCTTTGGTTACCTAGCTACGCCACTGCCCAGGACCTCTTGCTTTTCGTAGGCAGGGTCACTACTAACTAGGCTAAAGCGGTCGTTCAAAACGTCGTTTAAAACTAAATGTAAACTGCTTTTGTCGATAACATCATTGCAATTTCAAGCAATTGCAAGTCGACTTTAAGATGACGTACCTTTTTATTCCGCGACTGTACAAGCACACAACAAGAAGTTCAGCCAGTCACTTTAGTCACAGGTTTCCTCTAATTCCGTTGTTTACGATTTCGATGTTTTTAAAGTTCGACCCGATCAGTCATTGACGTGCTAACAGTTAACATTGACAATGAAAAGTTGTTCAAAGGAATTCAGATCGAATGACTGATGGGATACCTTGACGCCAGTCTTCCGTGAATACCTTTGAGTTATCTACATAACATGTTATGTAATTTGCCTTTGATACTCGAAACACCACGTAGATCGTTTTTGTTAAATTAGGTCGTGTATATTCGTCGTTATTTTTTAACCCGTTTCATCATCTTAACACATTAGCTTCTCAACATTATTATTGCTTCCATGCCTATACAAATACAGCGATCCCAGCCCTTGACCCACATTTTTTTTCGAATCGGACGAACAGTACTGGAGGAAAGACTTAACTTGGCGCCCCTCTCTCCAGCTTTTTCGATCCGGAGGCCGTATTGTCTAACGCTTCTAATGCTTGCTTTCGCTTTCACCATCTCTTTCTGTCATCATCTTATACCAATTGACAGAAAGAAATAGGTATTGATTGCGAAGGCAAGCGTCAGAAGCGTTAGACAATAAGCCTGCTGGACTGAAACTTGATAGTGGCGCCTCTCTCTTCTCTAAACTTAGTAAAGATACAATGTGCACAGCGCTACACAATTTTTTTCACCCTTTTTGCTGACGCTACCGGATGGGGTTAAATAAAACACGACCACGTATTTGTGACCCGGAATGAACGACAATAATTCACGATCCGATAATTCAATCCTTTATGGCAATAACATGGGTGTATCCCGGGTCGACAATTACAGGTGATGTTAACCGCAACCACAACACCTACATGTAGCATCTGCGCTTTGGTAAACAGTCTCAGAGGATACTTTCCCTGGTAACCTACATACCTACCAACCTTCCAATCTTAATTCTCCAGCTGTATTGGAGCATCAAGCTATGCAGCCTGGAGCCTTGGGCGCTGATCACAGCCCGTGCCGTCGCCGGCTTCCCCTGCTCCGCCTGCTACATCGTGCTGCCGATCTACCTCAAGGAGATCAGCGACAAAGAAATCAGGGGTGCCCTGGGATCCCTGATCATACTAGGCCGGTAAGTAATTTTTTCTAGCAAGGAATGGTATTATGGTACCCAACTTTCCCGCTACGATTTGATTTATCTAATATATAAAAAACTCGTGTCGCGGTGTTTGTTACCAAACTCCTCCGAAATGGCTCGACCGATTCTCATGAAATTTTGTTTTCATATCGGGTAGGTCTGAGAATCGGTCAACATCTATTTTCATACCCCTATTCTTCGCAGACGGAGTCGCGGGCAACAGCTAGTTTAGATATATGTTAGAGAGTACTGTTTTAAACTTTCGTGATTTTTACTCATAATTACTATACTAAACGGGACTTATCACGCAATAAATATTTATTTATTTACCTCGACGTTTCGGCCACATTGCAGCAGCCGTGGTCACGAGTTAACTCGTTAAACGTCGAGGTAAATAAATAAACATTTATTGCGTGATAAGTCCCGTTTAGTATAGTAGAGCTTGTCTAATTTAAAATGGCGCGCGTGGTGGGGCGCGTCATTTTAAATTAGACAAGCTATAATTATGTTAAAGAGTAGTACTGGGAAACCCCTTAACTTCTATAGATTTTTTTTTCCTAGCAAATTTCTAGTTTTACTGATTTGATTATATTGTTTTAGAACATGAAGAAATAATGAGCACGTGCTATGTTATATCGGCTCAAACTCATATTTAACCGGAATATACTTGAGTCTCAAATTGAGATCATGCTGAAGCATGTCGCAGATTGGGGTAGACTAAACTTAGTTCAGTTTAAGCCCCAAAAGACTCAAGTATGCGCGTTCTCCACTAAAAAGAATCCCTTTGTTGCTTCGCCTTGTTTTGAAGGTACTTCCCTTGTTGCCAAATCATCTATTGGGATCCTGGGTGTCGACATTTCGAGTGATGTTCAGTTTCGTGGTCATTTGGAAGGCAAAGCTAAGTTAGCTTCTAAAAAATTGGGGGTGCTTAATAGAGCGGGACGGTACTTCTCGCCAGCCCATCGCTTACAACTTTATAAGGCGCAGGTTAGGCCGCACATGGAGTACTGCTCTCATCTCTGGGCTGGGGCACCCAAGTACCAAATTCTTCCATTTGACCGCATCCAACGTAGAGCTGCTCGATTTGTCGGTAATCAGGCACTCTCTGGCCTACTCGATCCTTTGGCTTTGCGGAGGGATGTGGCGTCTCTCTGTATATTATACCGTATTTATCATGGGGAATGTTCTGACGAACTGTTCGAATTGCTGCCTGCGGCTAAATTCCACTACCGCACTTCGAGGAACCGTTTGTCTTTCCATCCTCACCATCTTGATGATTGGCAGTCTAGTACCGTGCGTTTTAAGCGAAACTTCTTTCCTCGCACGACAAAGATCTGGAATCGGCTTACTGCAGCAGCATTCCCGGAGCGTTACAACTTAGGGATCTTTAAAAAACGAGCGTACCAATTCCTAAAAGGGTCGGCAACGCACCTGTGATGCCCCCCTGTTGCGGGTGTCCATGGGCGTCGGTGATCGCTCTCCATCAGGTGGTCTGCTCGTTTGCCACCTCTTATATAAAAAAAAATATATATATTTTCCTAAAAAAAGCATTTTATAATTCTCATCGGTGCTTTTTTTAGGAAAATATGAATTTGAGCCGATATAGGTAACAAAACACGTGCTGATTATTTTTTCATGTTGTACTGTATACACCTTCCCCGTGCATGTCATCACTGGCAAAAGTAAAAAACAACCTGGGTCCAATTGCATAACAAAGTACAACTTATATTACAGCGGAACTCCCTTTCTAGTTAATATACCTAACTGAAGCGAGAGTTCCGCTTGTAATATTAGTTGTACTTTGTTATGCAATTGGGCCCTGGCGGGAATAAAGTTTTTATGGGATAACGTCACTGCTAAAATACTATCATCAGCTTCTCCTCTAGTCAAATCAGTAAAAAAATCCTCTTTATGTTTCAGAAACGTCGGCTACCTCTCAAGCTACATAGGCGCCGACTTATTAAACGTCAAGGTGATGCTGTGGCTGGGCTTCGCAGTTCCCGTCTTCGTATTCCTCTTATTCCTGGGCATGCCTGAAACACCGGAGTTCCTCATCAAAGAAGGGAAAGTTAATGTAAGTGGGTTGCTCTTGCTGGGGATGGCAGAGGATGGGATAATCATTTCGCTTCAATTCAACGCGATTTAGATTAAATTTATGTTATGAAGATTGCTCGAGTCTCGAGACCTTTCTCGATATAGGATAGTTAGTTTTAATCCTGAAAAGTTGTTTAGTTCCCACGGGATAGCAATAAAAGAGTTCTTTACAGACGGAGTCGCAGGCAACAGCCAGTATCAAATAAATAAAATAATGAATACTCATCAATGTCATCATCATCGTCATATCAGCCAAAAGACTTCCACTGGTGGACAAAGCCTTCCCTCAAAGAGTTCTACAACGATCGATCCTGCGCTGCCCGCATCTAAGTGGTTTTTGTACCCTTACAAAATCGTAGGTCCATCTTAATTAATAAGTTAACGAAGTATCACGGGACAATTAACAATTCGCCTAGTCCCAAAGTAAGCAAAGCTTGTGTTATAATCAATAAGTAACCCAACGGAGGTAGTACAAAGTTACCCAGTTGCCCAGTTCCGATTTGATTTATTTAGATACTAGCTTTTGCCCGCGACTCCGTCCGAGTGGAATTAGTAATTTGGGCAGCTTATTTTTTTATCCAATTTGCTTTTTCATCAATTATGGCTCTCCTTGGTTCCTCGATATAAAAAAAATACCCCCCCCCCCCTCCCAACCCCAACCCCCTCGCACACCCGCGTTCACATTCACCACCGTACTCCCAGCGTGATGATATAATAGCCTATAGCCTTCCTCGATAAATGGGCTATCTAACACTGAAAGTATCGTATCTTTCTTATTTGTCAACCGATTCAAATGAAACAAACACTAAATGTTAATCCAAGAAAATACCAACATATCAGTGAAAACCGCATCCTTCTAGGTTAAGCCGTTTCTGAGATTAGCGCGCACAAACGCACAGACAAACAGACAAACAGACAATAATTCTAAAAATCTTTGTTTTGGGTTCTATTGCGCTAATAAATAGCCCTAGTGACAGTTTTTCTCAAATATCTTCAATGTACAGACACCGACTTGTTACAGATTTATTATAAGTATAGATAGCTTTTGCCCGCGACTCCGTCCGCGTGGAATTAGTAATTTGGGCAGCTTATTTTTTTTATCCAATTTGCTTTTTCAACAATTATGGCTCTCCTTAGTTCCTCGATATAAAAAAATGAAAATGCAAAAAGTTGAAATGGCAATGGGCAGGCCATATAGCACGTAGAACAGATGGCCGTTGGGGGCCAAAAGTTCTGGAATGGAGACCACGGACTGGCAAGCGCAGCGTGGGACGTCCACCAACGAGATGGACGGACGATTTGGTGAAGGCCGCAGGTTCAGGGTGGATGCAAATCGCTTCCAATCGTAATGATTGGGCGTCAATGAGGGAGGCCTATGCCCAGCAGTGGACGTCCTACGGCTGAAATGATGATGATGATGAATGTGATCTAGATGATTATTATAATTACAAGTGTACATGTAAACAGTCTCTGAGGATACTGTTCCTGATAACCTACATACCTACCTACCTTCCAATCCTAATTCTCACTCCTCGCTTCCAGCTGTACTGGAGTATCAAGCTATACAGCCTGGAGCCTAAGCTTTGCTTAGCTTACTTTGGGGCTAGGTAAATTGGTGTGAATTGTCCCATGATATTTATTTATTTATTTATAACTGTATTTTACCCCACAGGAAGCGAGAGCAGTCCTAGCTTGGTTGAAGGGTAGGTCAGTATGCGACCGAGAGCTGCAGCTTGAGATTGACGGGCTGGTGCATCGCGCCAAGCAGAGTAACGCGGAGCCAAAGTCCGCTTGGAGCACCATACGTGAGTGACACTTCAACCAGAGCCCGTATTGTCTAACGCTTCTGACGCTTGCCTTCGCTTTCACCATCTCTTTCTATCATCATCTTATACCGTTTGACAGAAAGAAATAGTGATTGCGAAGGCAAGCGTCTGAAGCGTTAGACAATAAGCCTGCAGTTTTGTCGTTATCTTGCACTTTTAACTAGGGGATCTACATAAGGGCTTTTTGGGCTGTAGCTCAGAGCCCCTTGGATATAAAGCGCCCCCAACCCATATATTGTACACATAGTACATACATCATTATCGAATAAAAAATTTAAGTAGGTGAAAAGGGGGGGTTAAAGTATGTTTGGTAACTTTATCATTTTTGAAGCTACAGACGTGAAAGAATTATATTACAGCGATTTTGTAGAATCAACCCCTAAAGGGACGAAATAGTGGAAGAAAGTTATGAGCAAAGATTTTGTTATTATTAAAGTTACAGGGTTGAAAATTAGTAGGTACCTATATCTATATACATAGGGTACTGTAAAATACACTAAAATTATTAACTTTAACTTTGTGACGTTCATCCTCTAAGGGGATTTAAAAGGGGTGAAGGAATTTTGCGCGGACAGTCACAGGTAAAAGGGTTCTTTATAAATGCGAATGAGAATGAGCTCAAGCCCACTTGATCTGTAAGTATTACTCACACGGGCCCAGTGAGAGTTGGGAACTTCACTCACACCATTGAACTGCTTCGTATCTGTATTCAATTTTCCTCACGATGTTTTTCTATATTTCAAATATGAGTTTACACAAAATTTCCGAAAAATGTTGAGGTTCCCGCGCTCGAACCTACGACCCTCTACTTGAGAAGTCATAAGTTTGTACCACGCTACCACGGCTTTGACAGCATAATTAAGTAATCGAGTTTCAATTGGGATTATCGCGAAAATCAATCTTCATTCTTTGTCTTTCAAGTTTTTTTTTGCGTGTGGTCTGATGAACAAGAGTTCTGCTTTTAATCGATTTTAGTAGAAAACCACTTGAAGTTTTGAGCAATGGTTTAAATGACCTTGACCTACATTCTACTGGTTTAAATCTGCTGCAACACAACCCAAGACTAGATTCGTCATGGTGTCGCAATAAGACTAAAGAAGCTAAAAGAAATCTTAATTGAGTAAATTTGTAATAAATATTCAGTTAATTTCTCATATCTCATGAGGGGGGACCTTGCTAAATAAAAGCAACGCCTGAATGAGTCATTTATTTAAGTAAAATATTTTATGTCCAAGTCATGGGTATGTTTTCTAACACACTCTTATACCTTCACCTGTAACTGTCTATGTACCTAATGTAACGGAATCTTTGAAATTGATTTTAACCCACTTATTTATAGCGGTATTAGCACGAAACTTGGCAATTATACGTAATTCTCATGACAATACAATAATAACTTACCTACTATCAAGCTCATTTGAATCTGATGTTGGAATGGGGAGTTAATGTAGTACTTACTATCAAGCTGATCTGATATGAGTCGGGAGTTAAACATTGGAACTTAAAGACAGAACATCGTAACAAAGCCATATTTAGGCTTTTTAGAATAATCTTAGGGTGTATTTTAATCAAGAATGATATCCAGATCTCAGGACGTTGATCAGTCAAATTGGCACTAGAATTTCAAGAAAAAAAAACGTAACCTAGCCGTGATTGCGCGTATTAGCCTTAAGGTGTACTATGACCAACAATGGTAACCATGGTTTGATTGTGGAGCCTGTCTGATTAGGTTTAGCATTCGATTTAGAGTATCGATAGAGTAGGGTAGGGTAGGTATAGGGCAGGGTAGGGTAGGATATGGTAGAGGCGGGGTAGGGTAGGGATAGGGTAGGGTGGAGTAGGGGTAGGGGAAAGGGGATAGGGGTAGAGAATCGAGCGTTTCAACCGCCTCACTTTCGTGGTCAAAATCTTTACGAATTAGCTGTAGATTTTAATGACGTTTTCGGTTATTTATTAGAGGTCCCGCACTTCTGCCTGATAACTGATAATTGTATCAGAATCATCTGCCATTTATAAAAAAAATGTATCCATGAAAGTGATTCGAACAATCACGCAAATAATGACCCTTACCACTAAAACGTGTTTTCTGGTTTTAAAAAAATGTTTGTTTCTTTCCAGTCCGCGACCCAACTACCTTCAAAGCGTTCATCATAACAATCGTCATAAAGATATCGCAGCAGTTTGACGGCTACCTCATAGTGCTGATATACGCGGGGTTCGTGTTCGAGCAAGCTTCCGCGTCCAGCAGCATGAGACTCAGCGCCAACAAGCAGGTTATGGTGGTGGGCGCCGTGCAACTAGTGGGCTCCATCGTGGCCACCACCCTCGTTGAGAAGACCGGGCGGAAGGTAAGGGAACCATAGAAAATCAAACACCAGAACGGTTGGAACGAGATCTTTTCTCCTGTCTTAGTGAGACGCTCTATAAATTATTGTCTAACAAACGCTCTGTGCTGCTAAAATTGAAAGATGTTCGCAGAGTGATCAGCTAAAATAGTAACGATGAGAACTCCCTTTGCCTTTTTTACGCAAAAATACGTGAAGTCAATATTATCATTCGTAGTTCCCGTAGTTCGAGGGTCGAACCAAGTGGAATTTTAAAAATACTTTCGGTCCGATAGTCGAACTAAGTGGAATAAAAAAATCCTGATAGTCCGACATGACGGTCAGCACAGAATCAAAATTACTCGTCGTCTACATGTCGGGCAATGTTGTCGAATAACGCGGCCGCAGAGAGTAAAACCCTTTTACCTACCCTTTCACCATCAGGATATGTGAGAGGCAGAGTTGCTTTAAAATAGGTATGTAAACAGCATTTATAGTTATTATCGAAAAATTTGGTGCGTGGGTAAGTATTCAAACGTTTTTAGCGAGTGCTATGGTTAAGTCGAACCTAAATACCACCAAGGATAATATAGACTGGATTAGCAATCGCCATAGCACAGACCGACCGCGGAAAAATAGTTCGGTTATTAAATCTAGATGGCGCTAACATTATAGTCCGAGGCTTTGAAAGAAAAACAATAAGACTACAGATGTTTCATATTACTGCAAATGTATTATTATTATTATACAATCTTTTTGAAAAATACATTACATATTTTGTGACGCGAACTGTACTAATTTATATGCAGTTAGATACTTAATCACAAAGTACCGATCGTTATTAGCGCGATAAAAGTACCTAAAGTGGTTTATAATTGTACAATTACAAGCATGGAGTAGGATTTGTGGCAGAATTAAAATTCTTACCCACTTAAGCGGACTTGCATGGACCAGGGTCAACTAGTTATTATAACTCCGAGTTAACTGCTAACGCAGTGCTCAACAGTGTCAAAATGTGTGGAACTGTCATCCATAACCCAAAGTTACCTAGCGATTTAATTTTTTAACCCTAGACTGTAAAAGCAGCCCTTCATGTGATTTTAAAATACTTTTACGTGAAATGATTTTAAATGATATTAAAGTTATGTTACTTAACATCTATGAGACGCATTTTATTAAATTCATTATTTTCTTATTTTTATGTTTCTTTTAAGCGATTTTTATTCTTAAACATAATATTTCAACAATGTTTACTGTGCTCGGACAATCACGTAGGCGCTTACTTCATTCACATTTTTGTGATTACGTGAGTAACAAATAAATAGTCTAATTAGTGTTCTTATAAATAAATCGGGTGTAATTTTTGGGTTCGCTAACATGAATGATCCATAGTAAGCGAAAATATAGAAAACCCTTTTATAGTTGATTTAAGCTACAAATTATTGCAACTGCGCCATCTACCATGAATTTACGTACTGACGCTGGCTAAATTAAACTAAATTTTAAGTAAATACTACGTAAACTACCTTCAAAAGGAAAATCCTACAGTATCTTTGTCTGTGTTCGGATCAAAATGATATTTGATAGTTTTAATTGATACCTATACTCCTGTCACTGTAGCATGGTGCAGGTGGCAGGTGTCAAAACCCACAGACTAGAGAAGTGAAAGCTTTAAAACTCGAATCGATAAAACTATTAATTAAAAGAGATTCGAGGTTAGCTTGAAAAGATCCCTTTTAGGGATAAGTTCGCCTTTGTACTCTTTTTGTTTTGTTGGTTTGTATTATTTTTGTGTTTTATGTACAATAAAGTGTTTACATACATACATACTATTAATTTATAACTTTAATCAGGTATGTGTAATTAATAATATAAATTTACGATTATTTCATGAAATCAAGTAAAGTAAACTAAGTACCGGAGTTCTTTATAAAGCAAAAAAAAGAAAAGTCGAGGGTTCCGTACATATTTTTAGGTATATTATCAAAAATAGGCCGTAACATAAAGCAAAACTATAATTAAACAAAACTAAAGCAGAAACCATAATGTGATGGTTAATGATGTCTCTGTGATAGATAAGATGGAAACCGGCAGTGATCACTTTAATAGTCAGAGGCACATGGATAATTAATTTAATACTGCTTGTATTAAAGATGCAATAGAGCGGAATAAATGCCTCAGTGTTCGTAAAAGATAGGTCTACATTTATGTCATTGCTAGCTGGTTGAAATGGCTACGAGCAGGACATAGCACGCAGAACAGGTGGCCGTTGGAGCTGAAAAGTTCTCGAGTGAGACCACGGAATAGGAAGCGCAGCGTGGGATGTCCACCAATGAGGTGAAAGGATGATTTATTTAGTAAGAGCTACAGGTTCAAGGTGGATGCTATCCGCTTCCAACCGTAATGTTTGGGTATCAATAAGGGAGGCCTATGTCCAGCAGTGGACGTCCTATGGCTGAAATGATGATGATGATGACCTACTTGTATCTTTTATTTTAACAGAACCTTATTGAATAAAATAAGTCATTATTTTTGAAGCATTATAATCACGTAGGTAAGGTAAGTGTCACTCATAAACTTACGTATTTGTCGGACATGCCAGTACCTGTTCTGTTACCACGGCATGGAATACTTTTTTTAAAGCGCATCGTTATTAACATTACAAATTAATAAGTATCGATAAACTCGTGGTAGATTGTGTCCCATCATTAAATGTTTTGTTACACGTATATTACGTTTCTTATCTTTATCGTATTTTATTTTTTTTATTGATAATAAAAAATAATTAGGTCAAATTTCTTTTGTGCACGATAGTTTTTTCGAAGTTTAAATGTTTAACTCCAGACAAATTCAGACTGGAATTTAAATAATTCGCCATGAAATACACCGCAGCAATTTTGTCTAAGTGTAACGGAACGGTGTGTCAAGTGTCACCCGCACCATGCTACAGTGAAAGGAGTTGACTTAGTGTTATTGTTGACGTCGACGACTGTCGAATAATGTCATATTTAATGTTAGGATTACACAATTTTATTGATGAATGTTTCACTATAATTAATGTTTAATATATAATTTTTTTCTTCTCCTTTTTATAAATGACAATTTGTTGAAAATGATGTGTTCGCCTATAATTGGGGCCCATACGAAACTAATAAATGTATATTATGATATGAATGTAACAACGATATGTGTGTATGCCCTGTTGGCGTCCCGAATAAATTAATAAATAAATAAAATAAATAAATAAATATGTATAAACTAGAAAAAAAACACTTCTCAGAACTAAACTACATAACCTAAATAAAGGCTCGTACAATAAGTTTACTTTTAGTTTACCACTGACAGATGGCTTGCCTTCATTTCATTTCCAACTTTAACACCATACAAATAAAGTAGCTATTACAAAATCTGCAAACGTGGGTAACAGTATTCTAAAATTGGCTTTATTTGTAGGTCGTTAAAGTTGAATATGAAATGAAGGCAAACCATCTGTCAGTGGTAAACTTTATGTAATTTTACTGTACCATGATGCCCTAAAAGCTAGCAACGTTCCCTCGAAGCCAGCCGTTCGGTCACCATTCTGTCGACCAGTTCTTATTGAATTATGTTGCTCACCAGATGCTGCTAGTTTCGACCTCCTTCGTGGTCGGCTTGGGGATGCTGCTGCTCTCAGCCTGGTTCTACCTGACTGCGGCAGGCGTGTTCCTGCCTGGCTGGATCCCGGTCATCGCCATGTGTACTTGCATCTTCGCTGACGCCGCTGGCTTCCAGCCCATATCGTATATCATCATCACCGATATGTTCACTTTTCAGGTAAGTCCAAACTATAAGTTACCATAGGTTTATCTCTCCATGGTTCATGAGTCTTTGAGAAAGGAATCTTCGACAAAGGCCTCCTCCAAAGACACCTATTCCTGTCTCTTGCTATTCTGATTCACTGTGGGGCCGGCGACTACTCATCTTCCAAAAGTTTCATTTGTCGACCTTTACTTATTTTTCAACTCTGATACTATTCTAATCCTTTTACGATTAAATTTAAGATACGAATTTGTGTGTTTCTAAAAAGTCAGCAACACAGCAGTGACTCTCACGGATTCACGACTGTCCGTGGGCAGCGATGATTGCTATTGCTATAAAGAAATAGGTGGTTCTACTTCTGCATCTTACCTCCCACTGCTTCCTTCTAAAAATAATGATATACCTAGTTATATACTTTTTTTAATGATCATCGCGCTGGTGACGACGATGCTAATGTAGTCGAGCCAAATAGAATGACCTACGAGCACAGGCTACTCGTAGTAGTCATTCTTCATTTTATTATACACTGGGCTATGTGTAAATAGGTAGCTAGAAATTCACCGGCTGTATAATTCCTGGTGAGCTTCTAACGTCTATAAACAGCGCCTGAGCAAGTTTAAGAACTACAACCAGAGTTTACTCTCAGTTACTAGGTAATACGGGTAGGTACTGCAATGTTTACCGCGTACCGTAATTTCTACTTAACCTCCTGAGGCCCACGAAAGTTTTGTTTCAATGAACTTTAAACTTTATGTCACTTTTGAGTGAGTTCGATATCACATTAGAATTAGTCCTTTATAAACACTTATAAGTAAACAATATTTTCGTGGGCCTCAGGAAGATAATAGAATTTTAACCATATCTTTATTATAATCAATGCCCATTTATTTCCAGCTCCGCGGAACTGTATCAACATTCGCAAACATCATGGCCAAAGGAGCCAACTTCATCCAGATGAAGTGGTTCCACAAACTCAACCAGGCCGTCGGCATTCACTGGACGTTATTCTTCTTCGCCGTGGTCTGCTTCTTCGCCACCTTTTACTCGCTGGTGTTCTTCCCTGAGACCAAACGGAAATCTATCGAGGAAATATATTCTGAATTAGCTGGAAAAAAGAAGAGTAAGAGTAGCAGCAATGCTTAAGAAGCCATGAGAATAAAGACTAAGGACCCAATTGCGCGGTTTAGGGTTAAAAAATTAAATTGGTAACCCTAAGTTAAGTATAACATTTCCATACATTTTGATTGTACTTAACCCTGGGTTAGCACTTAACACTGGTCCGTGCAAGTACACTCAGCTGCAGAGAAAAGGTACCCTCTGTAATGGCAGTAACCACTTTGTGGGGGTACCATTTTTCTGCAGCTGTCCGTCGCCTAAGTGACATATTTTCCGCAGGAAGTAGATCGCGATTATATTTAAAGCTACCAATATAGCGACGCATTCTTGACGTCATCGTATATCCCGTAGAAAATATGTATAATTTAACTAACCGTGAATCATTTAATATTGGTAAGACTCTACGTCAAGTCACCAAAAAGATCGAAGTCTTTTTCGTTCTAATGGCATAGACATAAATCTTATTTTTGATTGGCTTAAGTCGGTTCCGCTTCGGGGGATGTAGGGGAGACGCTTGAAGACTATAGGTGAACCACTATATGTTCGACTCGCAGTACAGCCTTGTCACAATAAATGCCCTAGTAAGTTCCTTGTTAATTACAACGATGTTTTACTAAGGTAAAGTTGCACTGCCGGTCAAGCTTAGGGCGGTTTACTTATAAGTGTAACAAAAGCCCAACGGCATCGGTCGCGATGACAGGGAAACGGGTTCCTTTGTAACAGCATTTCGTAGTCAGGGTTTTTGATGACGCAGGACGTGGAGCCTTTAAAGCCTTGTCATACAGGATACGTTCGTCCTTCGGTCTAAACGTCGCAAATTAAATGTGATGAAAATAGTCTATATTGTGTCAGAAGGCCAAAAAATGGTTTGGCACTACGTCCGATCTGAATCCGTTTAAATACGGTCCGGAGTGATCATAAAACTATTTGTATGGTAGTTTTTGTAGTGGTAGAGCCATGTTGTAGCTAGCCGCTGCATCACGAATGGGCTGGCTCGTCCGGGGCAGTACCACCTTTTCACAGAACACCGGCGTGAAGCAGCAGTACTCCTGCTACGTTTCGTACGGTCAGTGACAGCGCGGGGGCCCTATACCTCTCCCCCTCCCCTATTCCCTCTCCTTTTTCCTTAGGGCCGACAACGCACTGGCATCGCGTAAAGCGCTGCGGGTGTCTATGGACGGTGGTGATCATTTAACATCAGGTGACCCACTAGTTCGTTTGTCTCGCCTCTATAACATAACATAAAAAAAGTTTACGCATTATATCCTGGAGAAATCGGACTACGAGCTGTATTTTCATGTATTTCGATCTTACTTAGTGTGAAACTGGTCTTAGTGTAAGAGATTGTCGCTACAAAATTGTCTAGAATGCGTTCGTGTTACGATGTTAAAAGGGTGGTGAAATTCAGCGTTTTTACAGAGCTTTATCCTTATTACAATTTGAGCAAATGTTATTAACAGAGTTAACTGTTATGACAACTGATGACAGTATTGGTGTTAAATGTGGTTTTATCAAAGTTATTGGGACTTTCCGTCTGTTGAAGCAATAATTGTGGAAGCTAATAAGGTGTCACCGCGCGGTCAAAACGCTCGAATATTCACACCCAAATAATAACAGTTTGTTGCTGATATACACCGCTAGAGGCGCTGTCAATTTGCACAGTCATTGAGACGTATTCTGGTTCAGAAATGTACACTAAAGATTTTATTCCCCTGTAATTTAAGTTATTACAATTTCAAAGAAGAACTTTAACGAACAGTGATCAAGTAAAATAAGTATGGGATGCTTAGATTGCGGGTTTGGGTCCCGTCATAAATATAAATAAATAATTATGGAAATGGCATTAATATAAAGGTTGTAAATTGTGATAATTAAGTTGAAACAAATTCGAGTGCCTTAATAAATAATAATAGCAACGTTATTCAATTGGTATGAATGTATTAAGAAATGTTTATTTACATTTCTCCTACTAATAGTAAGTATTTCAGACTTGTGTACAGAATGAAGTCATTCAATAGAATTTTCTTTAAAAACGTGTACATAGAAAGATTGGGCTACTAAAGTAGGGAAGTGTTAATATTATGTCAAAAATAAAGTAGCATTATCTATTTATTATCTTGCAGGTACAAGATGAAATATATGGGATATTTGAATGTGTTCAAAAATACATGTCAACGTGTCTTTAATTTTTTTTGAACACCTAGCCGCACTTATCCCAATGTTTCTGGTAGCTACTGTACCTGGTTTGAATTCCAAATGAGATATTGTACTATCGCCCCAAGCGCCAGATAACCACCTAAAAGGCCCAGTTTGCGTGCAGTGGCTAGACATCTGCCCATAACAATCCATAGCAATAAACATCAACGGCTGCAAGCAAATTTGTTTTGAAAATGGGTATCTGGCGCCTGGGGCGATGGTACATAAAATAATGCAAATAGTTAGGGTAGGTACAATCGCGGAATGAAAAGGTTTCACTTTTTGATCTTAATTCTTTGACTTATGGGTCGAAAAGTGACGAACCTTTTCATTCCGTGACTGTACCTGTTTGAGTTTAAAAAGTTTTTGGTTTTATTAGGTAGGTAGATGGTACATTTTATTATTTTACAAGACTTGTAGTTTATTTTACAAGTGGCTCCATGTTTTATTTACTCTATCGAAAGTTGGTTTTAATGCAGATGTTATTATATAGGTAGTAGTTTTAACTGAATACAAAGAATTGGATATATGTTCTGAATTGTGTAATTTAGTGATCGGCGACCGGTAGGATTTTATCGCACATCTAGATCTAAAGAGGGTCAACTCAAAATAATATACCATTCTAATTTAGACTTCAGTCAATTTCTAAAAGGTCTGAATTAAAATGGTATATTATTTTGAGTTGACCCTCATTAGATCTAGATGTGCGTCATGTCACTTTGACGTCCAACGTAATGACTAATACGGATAAGTCTGTCCATAATAGAAATGCACCTCGATAAATTATCGACGACAATTAAACTCTACAAAAGAACATACATTTTTAAAAGGTTTATGTATACCTAAGTTGTGCACGAAATTAAATATAATCATATCCGGATGTAATATGTACTTGCGTCGAAAAATTGCTGCCGGTCGCCGATCACATGTGAATGTGAGGGGGGTTTCAGAAAAAAATGTATCCGTTTAATTTTCCATACAAAATTTATTAGCCAGCTTTGTGACGGTCCATACAACATGTATGGTTAACTGCGTCTCAAAACTGTCAATTAAAAAAGGGGCACCTTTTAAATGAAGTGTTTCTATTGGTACATGACAAACACATCCCTCGCAACGTATCCTCGCACAGCTCCGGTGGATACGCAGCCTAAATCGATAGTGCTTGTGATTCTGAGTAGAAATAACCCAAAATTTGTTAAGTTTTTAAAAGTACAGGGTACACTTTTTTCTGAAAATGCCCGTAATTATCATCGCAATACAAATAATGTTTTATGAAAAAATAAATGGCATGAGATGTTAATATAATAGGTACAAAATAATTTTACTGGATCAGGCTTTTGCAGCGTTTCAACCACCCGTGTGTGTGTTAGAGCTTGTTTAGTTTAAAATGACGCGCCCAACCACCGCATTTACGCACAGGATTTGAAACTCAATTTAAGCTACAATAGAGAAATATTTATCTTGGCAGATGTGCGTAAATGCGGTGGTTGGGCGCGCGTCATTTTAAATTAGACAAGCTCTACGAAAATCGACTAATACTTAATACGTCCGTCAACTAAAAAATTAAAAATCCCAATGACCACCACGCGAAATGTGTGGTCGCGGAATTGCAATTGGTTTTAGTTCAGGATCATTATGATTAGATTTTTGTAACGCACGGGATACGGCGGTTGAAACGTTCAAAAGCCTCACCCTACTATTCCTAAGAAATTTAATTATTTTAAGTTTAATTTATAAAATGCAGGGTTTGTTTGATCAGAAATTATAATTGTTAGATGTAGAAGAGAATTATTAATTAAATTATAGCAGACATGGTTGCGGAAAATAGTAAGTCAGAATTGTGTAGTTCTACGAGCATTACAACCGCTATCGTATCAGCTAAAAGACGTCCAAGACCTTCCACGACTATGGCTTCTGCGCTGTTCGCATCCTAGTTGTTACTGGGGCCTTTACCAGATCATCATCATCATCATCATTTCAGCCGAAAGACGTCCACTGCTGAACATAAGCCCCCAAGGCTCGCCAAACAGATCAGCCCTGCACCATCCGCATCCAATGCGTTCCCGCCACCTTAACCCTTCGTCGCTCCAACTTGTTGGAGGCCTATCTACACTGCGTCTTCCGGTCCGCGGACGCCTCTCCTTTAGCTGGGTATAGCTCATTTCTTCAATATATGAGACGGGATATTGACAGCGGTCGAAACGCTAGTAGAGCAACCTATTTACCTTCAGTCTGACACCTTAATACGCTAAAATTAAAACTATGTTATCTTATCTTACTAATATTATAAACGCGAAAGTTTGTATGGATGTGTGTGTCTTTCACGCTAAAACCGTTTAACCGGTTCCCCATCCCGAACCAATGTGCAGCGTTCTTTCGACACGTAATAATAATGACATTAAACGCTCATAAAGTCATGAGGCACATGTGCCTCATGGGACACAAAACCTGTTAACAGAATTCTGATGAAATTTGACATACAGATACCTAGTTTATAAGCTAGATAAACATATAGGATATTTTTATTCCTAAAAAATTCATAGGAATAAACTAATTCTTCGCAGATCAAGTCGCGGGCAACAGCTAGTATTTGATAAATATGAGTGGATTTCAAAATGTTCAACATAACACCGATTCTTATAAAAAAATGTTATAAAAATATGAAACATATCGTTGCGCGGCAGACAATTAACCATCCAATTGTACATTCAATCAATATGATTCCTAGGCCACTATAGAACTTTGTCGCATAGAAAATTACAACGTCAGTGCGAATCAAACGATTATCAACTTTCTGATCACAACACGGAATAAACGTAAAAAGTTTATAAACGTTTTCGCTCCATGACATGAGGAGAAAAAGAAGTTTCGACAGATGGACAGTGACAATTCAAGTTATTAATGCACAAGCAAACTCCTTTCTTATTAATTATTGTTGACACATGTTCCCAGATGTCATCATGACAGACATCACGCAATAATACTGTCGTAGAAGATAAACAAATTGAATCATTACATTAATAAGTACATGGTTCTATACAGTGACCTAGGAATCAAATTAGTTGACTGTACATACAATACGTTTACTTCCAACATTAACATCATACAAATAAAGTAGAGCTATTACAAAATCTGCAAACGTGGGTAACAATATTCTAAAATTGGCTTTATTTGTAGGTTGTTAAAGTTGAATATGAAATGAAGGCAAACCATCTGTCAGTGGTAAACTTTGTGTAATTTTACTGTACCTATGTTTGTGTCCCGACGCAATATTTTTCTATGTTACTGGTGAACATCATTTTTTGAACTCCACCCATAAGGTTGTATTTTTAAGTAGGTGCTGTAAATTCGCTGCTATATCAAGTTTGCCCCAGAAGCACTGTCACAACAACTGTAAATATGTGATCTTACACTCACGACCCAAAATAACGGGTCACTTTGCATACATGAAGATCGTTAGTATATTTGTTATTTAGTCATAAAACAAATTATAAAATACATATTATGAATAAGACCAAAGTTTTATTTTTACACACACGTGAGATATCCCTTAAAAAAATTGCTATAGTTCTCCTGGTATCATGGTCACAGTATGTCATGGTTTACCATAATTTAGTAGGTAAGCATGACCCAATTTTTGTAGAGGAAAAAAAAAGAATCTACAAACTGTCAATATTTATTTGAACCAAAAAAAAAAATTAACCAATTTTAACCAAAAAAATTTAACCAACTTAACCAAGGAAATTTAAAGGAATAATACCGAAACAAATGAACGACGGGCTTTGCGTCTTTTGGAATTTTGAAAGGATATGAAAAAGAAATATTTACACGTAAAACCTAACTAAATACTGTTGGAGAATGGGCCCCACTCGTCAACTTACAAAATGTATATAAAAAAGCAGAAAATATCATATAAAAATTACACACAAATTTTAAAGAAGGAATGCCGAGTAAATGAAATAAAATGTTTATCGCTTAGCTGGCTTTTTGATGAATCTTCCACCTTCAGAGGCCGTATTGTCTAACGCTTCTGGCGCTTGCCTTCGCTTTCACTATCTCTTTCTGTCAACGTTTTATACCGTTTGACAGAAAGAGATAGCGATTGCGAAGGCAAGCGTCAAACTAAACGGGCCTAGTGCGGATTGGGAACGTCATAGATGGGCCAATCAACTTTTAAACCGACTATAATCTGTCCGCGACATTTTTCAAACAATTGCAGATTTTTGTAAGTAAACATGTTTTTTCTGTAATTTAATAGATGAATAGCATGAATACATGCCATCCTACGTAAGTTTAACCTATTAAACCGTGAAATATCTTGTTGGAAGTACGATTTTTTTGTAACGCCAGAGACAATTTTGGTAACGCAGGAGACGCCAAAAACGTCGGTTTAAAAGTTGATTGGCCCAGATACCATTGAATTTCTTCTAGTAAATTTCAAATGTAATTTCCCACGTAAATTCCAAAAAACGCAGAGGTAGGTATGTGTGTGTGTTGAGATGTTCAGCCAAATGATACACCGAGCGAAGTAGCGGATAAAAGCTAGTTTAAGATATAAGGAGTCGTAAAGTGTACAAATATCCATAACGCTGATTACAAGTCATAAAATTATGCTACAGCTTAATAAACACGAGTGTGCTTAACCCTATCAACGCCAACGACACATATAGGTGTCACAAAGTACATTGTCAAAGTGATCTTGACACAATGACATAAGATTCAAAGCAGGTTTACGTTTTGTCGAGGCGTGGCGTTGAAAGAGTTAATATGTAAAAGGAAATTGGCAAGCTAAGCATGATCACCGCGTGGGCTGGTAAATAAATAGCGCGACATGGAATTAAACAGTAATTACTTGAGTTATGGGTACACATAAACGGTAGCTTAAGTAAGCTTTTAAAACGTAAAGCAGTATGATGTATGGACAACTGTGCCTCTACCATGAGTTACACTAGTTTACAGTGACCGTACTCGCTAGCGACGGCGTAAATGATTTGTATGGAGAATTGTACTTCCGTAAGTGACCGCTAGAGGCGCTGTACACAATTCTCCATACAAATCATTTACGCCGTCGCTAGCGAGTACGGTCACTGTAAACTAGTGTAACTCATGGTAGAGGTACTGGAACTTAAAACTTCTACTATAGAATGCAATTCGTACCAACTTGTCACTCGAAGTGGCAATATCATCACTTCAGCCGAAAGAGTTCACTGCTGAACATAGGCCTCCAAGGTTCGCCAAACAGACCGGTCCTGCGCCATCCGCATCCAACGCGTTCCCGCAACCTTAAAGGCCGTCGCTCTATCTTGTTGGAAGCCTACCTTCAGTGCGTGTTCCAGACTGGATGACGGGTAGCAGCGCCCTCGATATTTACGGTGCAACGTACCTACTGCGATCGCCAACCCGCCTGCCAGGTGTGGCGACAACGGCAACAACCCCCAATGGCTAAGTTAAACATGTGGTAACTTCAACACCTAATCAAGCTTTTATTAATTTTTATTAGGGTTCCGTACCCAAAGGGTAAAAACGGAAACCCTATTGCTGAGGCTCCGCTGTCCGTCCGTCCTTCCGTCCGTCCGTCTGTCACCAGGCTATATCTCGGGAACCGTGATAGCTAGAGAGTTGAAATTTTCACAGATGATGTATTTCGGTAGCCGCTATAACAACAAATACTAAAAATGGAATTAAATAAATATTTAACGAGGCTCCCATACAACAAACGTGATTTTTTTGCTCGTTTTTGCTCGATATTGATAACGGCAGCAGGTAGACACTTGAAATATTCACAGAATATTTAATTATATATTGACTTTAGAAATAAATCATTAAATTAAAATAAAAAAAAATATTTAAGGGGGGCTCCCATACAATAAACGTGATTTTTATAGATAATTGTACGGAACCCTTCGTGTGCGAGTCCGACTCGCACTTGGCCGGTTTTTAAATTAATGACAATAATGTACGAGCTGATAATTCAAACCCTCTGTTATTGATGTGATGTACATATCAACATTCATAAATTCTGGGGCTCTAGTGTTAAAGGGGTTAATTTTAATTCTGCAGAAGTTGAACAGCTGATTTCGACTTAACCCCCTTTACAGATAAAATAGAAAATAGCTGTTTAATTTCTGCAGACTTAACCCCTTTTTCACTAGATCCCCAGCATTCGGAGTCGACAAATACGGGGTCGTGACTCAATAGAATTGTCGTCATTAAAAAATAATTAGAACACAACAACTGTAAAAAAACGCTTTATTTTCGCTCTGCAAAACCAGATTATTTTTTTCGATTAACTGCAAAATTAGATTTTTTATTGCTTTAAAACAAATAGTAAACAAAAAGTAAATAGTTAAGTAGTTGTTTGAATTTGCGAACAAGTGACGTCATAAGTTGCTATTGCCATTCAAACTCTATGAGCGCGCGCAGACAGAGAGCGGTCTGGCGGTCCGAGTTCCGCGTTCAGAGTTCTGTGTTTTGACCGCTCGAGAGTTCCAGTCGCCTGCTGTGTGCGTTATCGTAAGAGACTCAGTACCTACATTCGAAAGAACGCAGAACTCTGAACTCGGAACTCCAGACCGCTCTCTGTCTGCGCGCGCTCTAAGGGAGAATTGTGTTTTGACAGGTCATAAAAAGTAGGTACGTCAGTTGATTGGTGGTGTCAACATCTCTATTGTACCCGCCGCCCGCTCTTAGTCTATTATAGCCTGTCTACTCTACAAATTACCTACTTATTTTGCGACAATACGCTGGAGAAACACAGAGGCCACTGCTTAACGATTCATCCTCAAAATCGCTCACACCATTTCTTTCTACCGCCATCTTATACCGCGCTACAGAAAGCAAAGGCAAATGCGATTGCAAGCTGATTGCAAGCGTATTTATTGTGTGTTAAGCCAGTGTTCCAGAAACAGTGTGCATATCTGCTAGGTTACGGCATAAAAGGAATCAAAATGCTGCCTCTTAAATTGCTTATTTTAAGGCGCAATCCACACCACAAGTCACCGCAAGCCACAGAAGAGACGTGGGACTAGGGCGCGTCGCAATCGCGGCGCCCCTTGAAACAGCTTTCATACTAAATGTACCTATAGAAGCGTCGCGAGAGGTGAAGACGCGACCTCGTCTCTTCTATTTGCTTTGGATCGCGAGGTTTCTAAATATATATCTGCTATGAAAGTTGACTCAAGGGGCACCGCTACTGCTACGCGCCTCCGTCCCACGTCTCTTCTGTGTGGCATACGCCTTAGCTTAGTCGAGTTCGTATAGTATGTTCCAGTTAAAATGACGAAAAGTACTTAAAACCAACATCTATTGTTTAATTGCTATGTTCAAGTGGGGTTGTAAATAATTATGCAGGTGTATCGGTCGGTAGGCCATCATACTTCACTTCGGTCAGTTTTATTACGTCTCTTTGTTATCTTTTCCTTTCATATTCAGCAACAAAAGAAGTTGTAAAATCCCATGTTAAGTGCATTTTCGTCATTTTAACTGGAACATACTATAACTCTCTTAATCCTTAAAAAAAAACGAAGATCTCCTTTAATTAAGGACTTCACTTTCTTTTGACTACGGAACTCTAAAGCTGGCAGGTATATATTAATGGGGTATAGAGTAGAGGAGACTGGTGTTGGTTTTTTTTTACCATGTTATTAATGTTTGTCACGTTGCTCAAACATTGTCATAAAACTGGGTAATTAATAAGTATTTAAAGCAAATAAATAAGTTCACAAGTTTTTAACGACTTTAGTGTGACTAACTAACCACCAACTTCAATATTATTGGTAATAGAGTGGCAGGTCCATACTGATTTGCAGCATCACAAGGTATGTAACGTTCCACGGGCAAAGGTATACTATGGGGCTTTCTCGTTTCGACGATATTTAGGTAAATGTTTCGTATAAGTTGGTAAATATATGGATTTTTTACTGCTATTTCATAAACTGTAAGATGTAACGTTTCTGTAGATACATATGTATATTTTTAGAAAAAATTAGTTTTAAGTGGTTTTGCTTCTAAAGTTTGGTAGAAAAGGTACTTTACGGCGGTATAATTCGAAAATTTACGAAATGTTACTTACTTGAATTCATATTGTGGCATACTCCGCTTTCTTTCTTCTTTTACAACCTTTCACCACCCAATGCTGAGTGGAGGTCTCTTCTAATGCACGCCATACTCCGCTTTACATGAAACAAAATATAAAATATAGGATTTGTAAAAAAAAAAAAATATTATCTATAAGTTATTATTTATACTGTGATAATTAAATTATAGTTATTGCTGAATGTGATATGGTGTAATTGGTAATTGTGAATGTGTATGTAGGTATGTATTTGTAGAACTAATTATCTGTTAAATTTTTATTTTAATTAGCTGTGAAAATGATTAATAATGTTTAATGATTAATGTTTTAAGTAATAGTTTATAATTTATGCTGACACTGTTTTAGTATAACAATGACATATTATTAATGATAGATTAGATTAGATTAGATTATTCCTTCAATATAAGATTACATCATAAATTGTACAAAGTCAAGTCACGCGAATTTATATTGAAGTCGTCAAAAGCACACAAATTAAATTAAATCAATGAATCAAATGGATGTCACAAAATGTTAAATTTGAATAAAATAATAAATAACAATAAAATAATTACAATTAAATTTTTTCTCCTCTCAGGATCGTCATAGTTAAACTAAAAATAAATAAATAAAACATTAATAAGAATAATAATGTCACAAACAGGGATCAACCTATTGAAATACATGACAAATAAAATATTAAAAGTAAAATACAAAGTCGAACCATAATATAAAATAAGTATACATGTCAAAAACTATAATTCAATGTCTGCAAGCAAACTCACTAACAGAGTATAAGAAATGCGTATCTGTCCTACTGTTGCTGTGCCCTTTCAGGGTTCACATTGAAGCTGTATTTTATTTTGTGTAAAACCAAATGTACAATGTGAAACGCAATAAATAAAATAAATAAAAATAAATATCCAAAAAAATCTTCTGACGGAAACTGATTATAAAGGGTAATTTTTTAATAAGTGCACAAATTTTAATATGTGATACAGTGTCGTTAAAATAACAAATTTCAGTATTTTACGTTATAATATTTATCAATTATTTTTTTTATTTTTCATGGTAACTCGGCCAATTTATTGGATGAATTACTATGAACAACCCAAATTTCAAAATGTAAAAAAAAATTCTTGAACAGATAATCGTGATCTATTAACGATACTGAATCACGTATCAAAATTTGTACACTGATTAAAAAATTACCCTGTATTTTTTTGATGTAATTTGCAACGTGCCACCGGGACCCAATTAATAAGACTCCGCTGTCCTGTCTGTCTGTCTGTCTGTCCGTCCGTCTGACACAAGGCTCTATAACAACAAATACTAATAACAAAATACAAAAAAAAAACATACAGAATAATCGAGAATCTCCTCTTTTTTTGAAGTAGGTTAAATAAAATAAATTTAAAAATGAAAGGGGGTTGTCATACAAGAAACGTGTTTTTTTTCAGCATTTTTAACCCGATCTTTATAATGGCGTTAATTAGATACTTGAAATTTTCACCAATTATGTATTACTGTGGCCGCTTGAACAAAAAATAATGTAATATACAGGGTTATTTGTAATTCACTGACATCCTCTTAACCCTGAATTCCTATCACTTAAACAAATGTTTTTTGATTTACGACTTTTTTAAATGGAGCACTTTTTTCCATACAAAAAATAATAATAAATAAATACTTCTATCTAACACAACTTCGTACTCTATGAAATTCGAGGGCGGGGCCACGCGCCGCGGTCGTGGCGGGCAATGAATGAATGACTTACACGGCACAGAGTACCGTAAAAGTAAGAGATAGTCCCAAATTTTCAAAACGTTATTACACCAAAAATATTAAGTTATGACAAAAGCCGTAAAACAAAAAACATTTGTTTAAGTGGTAGGAGTTTAGGGTTAAAAGGATGCTAGTGAATTACAAATAACCCTGTATAAAAATCTTGTGTCACGCACGGTGTTTGCGAGCTCCTCTGAAACAGCTTGACCGATTTTTATACATCTTTTTCTCTATATTTGGTAGGTCTGAGAATAGGTCGTGGGCTATTTTTTATTCTTCGTAGACAGAGTCGCGGGCAACAGCTAATAAAAATATAATTTAATTAAACGTTAAGGGGAGTCCCGACTAACACTAAATGATCTCACACTGCGTACATTTTGCTTAGAAGCAGGGCTCTGCTAACACTGGATTATAGTGGTTACAGCTACTCGTATTTACGGAGTATATTTTGACATAACTAAAAATTTGTACGGAACCCTCGGTGCACGAGTCCGCCTCTCACTTGACCAGTTTTTATTTTTTTAATTTTGGATTGTCCGTCAACAATGCGCTTCCCCTTCTGACGTAGGCATGTTGGCAACCCCAACACAAAATTGTTAAGTTGGCACTATTGCCCTTTGACTTTTTCTCTTTACCATCTGTTATGGCGTCGAATAAATGTGGTAACGTAAACTTGGTGTCTTTAAATTACTAAAAGAAATCTCAAGCACGAACGCAGCCTCTCCACGAGCGCTTCGACGTGATAGTTAACAAACAACTTTCATGGAGAATTTTTGGAAAATGTACAAAATACGTATTTAACCTCTTAATAATAATAATAATACGTTTATTTCGCATAAAATGTGGTACATAAAAGATAGCAATGTTATTTAGTTACAAACGTTTCACACATTTAACCAGGAGCTGGCACGCAAACATTTTTTCAAATAGGTGAAAACTAATTAAAACCTACATGTACAAAATAATAATAATAATATAGAGGACAATCTTACATAAATCAACCCAATCCAAAGAAAAAATAAATAAATAAAACAATGTCATAATTTGCAACAATCAATAAATAAGTCAATTAATAATATTTAAAACAATTTACAAGTTATAATATCTATTTAAAATAATCAAAATATTCGTTTATAGAGTAAAAACATTCTTTTACTAACCATTTCTTAAGCCTACTTTTAAATATGTTCAGAGGTAAATCCTTCATGTCATTTCCCAAACAATTATAGATTTTAATTGACATGCAATATGTGTTCCGACCATACAACTTCGTATTTTTGGCAGGTATCACGAGTCTGTTTGGGTATCGTGTGTTAAATTTACAGATGTCTTTTTTTGTTTTAAAAATCGAGTAGTGTGCTTTAGTAAATAAACAGACCTCGTATATGTACATGCATGGCACCGTGAGCAATCCTAATTCTCTGAACAGTGGCCTACACGAGGTAAAACTATCAACGTTGCAAATAGCTCTGATGCATTGTTTTTGTGCTATCAACACCCGTTTTGCTTTGCATGAATTACCCCATAGGAGAATACCGTAGCGGAGTTGTGAGCAAATATAGCCATGGTACGCCTGGATTGCCATTTCCTTAGATGCTACTTTTGGGAGTCGCCATAGTGCGTACGCAAAAGAGTTTACTTTATTGCACACTTTCATTATGTGTTCATTCCAAGAGCATTTGTCATCTAGACACATACCCAAAAATGTTGTCTGATTGGATTCACAGATCATTTCACCCGCAAGCGTAATACACAGAGAGTGTTTACGTGCATTCTTATTGATAAACTGTATGTATGTAGTTTTGTCAGTGTTTATGTTTAAATTATTTTTGGTAAGCCATGTAACAATATCCATAACTGTCAGGTTTATGTCCTCATTGTAGGTCCTAACATTATGACATGGTATTACGATTGACAAATCATCTGCAAACAGTGTACAATCATATTTCGTTATGTTTGGAAGGTCATTGACATATAATAAAAATAATAATGGACCCAAAATACTTCCTTGGGGTACACCAACCCGATTTATTTTAGTGAGCGAAGTATACTTAGTTTCTACCTTGTCACAGTTTATTTTGGATACTTCAACAAACTGGGTTCTAGCTTGCAAGTAGTGCCTGAGCCAATCATTCGCTATACCTCTTATACCATAGAACTCGCATTTAGCCAGGAGTAGTTCATGTGATACAAAGTCGAAAGCCCGGCTCATATCAAAGAACACTGCAGTTACCGGAATTCTTTGATTCATATTACTTAAGATGTTGTTTGTCAGGCAGAATGCAGCTAGAGATGTTGATTTCCCTTTCTGGAAGCCGAACTGTTCCGGTTTTATTATTGAAAATTTATTTAGAAATGACGATAGTCTTGTATGCATTGCCTTTTCGAATATTTTTGACATGACAGGTATTAAGGAGATTGGTCTATGATTTTGCAAACTTTCTCTGTTCCCTTTTTTAAAAAGCGGTTTAACAAGGGACTTCTTCAATTGCTCAGGAAAAACACCATTTGCAAAAGAAAGATTAACCAAATAACTTAACACATGGGCGATTTCAAATTTACATAACTTTAAAACATGTGTTTGGATTTCATCGTAACCAGTAGATCTAGTAGATTTTAATGAGTTTATTATTTTGATTATCTCGTATTCATCAGTAGGAACTAAAAACAAATTATTATGATTTGAAATTATGTGGGAGAAGTCAGGTTTTCCATTATTTATATTATTGTATGTCGTATTTAAATAAAAATTATTAAAAGCATTTGCGATATCAGAAGGGTTTATTAAAATTTTATCATCAATTACTAATTTCTCAATAGTAGAGTAAATAGGCTTATTCTTAGTCGTGTCTTTAATGATGTCCCAAGAAGCTTTACAAATATTTTTAGATTGGGATACGTATTTAATATTGGCTATTTTTTGAGCTTCGTTTATACACCGTTTTAGAGTTTTGGTATAATTTTGATAGCGTATTTTATACGAAGCAAAATTAGTTTCTCTACTAGTTTTCTTGTAGTAACTAAAACGTAAATGTCTTTTTGTTTTTATTGATAATTTAATCCCTTTAGTAAACCATTTCCTAGTTTTATGTTTGGTAGTAATTTTAACTTTATTAAGGGGGAAACACAGTTTGTATAGAAGCGTAAACATGTCATAAAAGTATTTAAATGCAGACTCAGTATCTTTTTCACTGTACACATCCGTCCATGATAAACTCCTTATACAATCACGAAATTTATGTATATTTTCCGCACTATAAGCTCTTTTGAAAGTATAGTAGTATGGTAGAGAATTGATTGCATTACTGACCGTAAATGTAAGGCTTTGCGCAGTTTCGTGATCCGATAAACCTATATTATAAATTTGACTTTGCGCTTCAGGCACATTTGAAAGAATTTGATCTAAACAGGACTTTCTCCGTGTAGCATGACGAATATGTATCTTAAAATTATTGTTTAAGGCAATCCTATAAAATTCATCTGTATAGGCGGACGATTTTAAAATGTCGATATTAAAATCTCCAGCAATGACCGTTTTATATTTTATCCTATGCTTGAGTCTACGTATAAGCCGTTCAAATTTTTTGAGAAATAGAGTTACATTTGATGTCGGAGTCCTGTAAATGCATATCACTGCACATTTAATACTAGGTATCTGTATGCCACAACACTCAAACACGTAATCATCTGAAAAATCTTTCAAATAATCAAGTTCCTGGGTTTGAATATGGTCTTTACAAAAAATGCATGACCCTCCCCTTTTTTGATGAGCCCTCGAATAAGACGCAGCTAACCTATATCCAGAAATACGAGCGTTCCCTTCACTTCCCGCCTTTATAAAAGTTTCACTAAAACATAGTATATTAAACCGTTTATTATTTTCATAAAGTTCATCTAGCGCAAGTTCAATTAATTCCCTTTTATTGATTAAACCTGCAATGTTTTGATGAAATACTGCGAAATTGTTACTTTTAGTGACGAAAAAAGTTACTGTCAGAATTTTTTCCTGCGTTTACCGTTTTTGTGATTTTCGGAAAGTACTCTGATATTGGTTTTTGCGTTAATTTTTTTAGAGTGGCTCCACTTACACTACCAATACCTTGAATAGCATTAAAATAGTGCGGTATTGTGCCTTTTTTACAACGCGCCTTGTCTACATGTTTTAATGCGTTACCTCCAGTTTCCTGTTTATTTTCCATTTTTCGTTTTAAGTTATTATAGTTTAAATAATTATTATTATAATGTCTAGAATCAAGAATAAAGTTAATTTTACTACAAAGACTATATATAAAATTTCCATTATAATAATCTATGTCAATAAGATCCATAAAAAAACAGTTTTCAAAATTTTTACATAATATTTTTAAAGTGTTATTAATTTTTTCCTCTCTTAAGTGTACACTGTATTTCACGCTTGATACTATTATAAAGGATTTGGGTCGTGACTTTATGAAAAAACTAAGCTCCATAAATAATGTTGTTGGGTTACAGTCATGTTCACCTATGTTAACAATAATTACATCCTCACTCTCGCTTGATTTCTCAGGCAACTTCAGTATGTCCTCACTTCGCGCGTTCGGCCTGAGGGTGGAAGTTATTTCATAGTCTTCGTGTTGAGTCCTCTCTCTTGATTTTATTAGCGCAGCAGCAAGTCCTTTGCATTGTGTTCCGCCAAGGATGCTTATCTTTTTCCTATTGTTGCTTGCTTTATGATGTACAATGTCACTTTGCGAATGCTCTTTAACGTCAGAGGTTTCACTTGCAGCAGATACGGTGCTATTTGAAGATTCTTCGATGTTCGATCTAGTGTTGCGTTTATTGCCTAATGTTTGTAATGGCTGAGACTTTGCGTCTGTGGGAGATTTTAAGGGTTTAGTTGATTTACATATAACTTTTAATCGCTGAATTTGGATGGTGCATTCGGATATTTGTTTTTTTAGATCCTCATTCTCCAATAACAACTTTGTGATATAGCTGTCGGAGAATTTTAATTTTCCTTGCAAAAGCGTTAGTTGCTCCTGCAGCACCAGAACTTCCTCCCTGTAATTTGTGGTCAAATCAGGGCAACTTCTATTTAAGGTTTCATTCTGAAGCATACGGCTATTGAAGTCGTCCTCGTCTGAAAGGGATTCGAATGAGTTCTGGATCGGTACCTTATATTTTCTAACAGTGATATTATCTACTGATCCATTCATTAGCTGTTGCAATGTATGCATTGGCAGAGTTGGGAGGGTATTGTCCACTACATTTTCCTGTACTTTTGTAATTTGTCCTGTACCTTGTTTCGATGTTGAGGCCGTAGCGATATCTTTTCTGTTTGTATGTGGTGTGCTTGTTTTTATTTGTTTACTTTTGTCTTGTCGACACCGGCTGCAACTCCATGATTTTTTCCGTTCCTTACTCATAAGATTAAATCGCTTTTCTGTATTCGTACATGAGAGGTCATACGGCTGACGACAGACTGAACATGTCAAAAAATGTTTACCAATTATTTCCCTTTTACAATGCGCGCAGTGTTGATTTTGCGACATTATTGCATGTGATTTACATTTAAAAAGAGAAAAAAAAAAAATGCACACATCAAGTTTCTCACAGATGCAGCAAGAGACTCGGCAAGCAGTGAACAGTCCGCTAGTTATTACTCTTTGACCATATTTATGCTATCACAAACGGGTGACACACAATCTTCCGACGCATTCAAACCTCGCCGCTATTTCGTGCGCGCAACCGCGAGAATCGCTTGCAGTCCGCAGCCCGCGCATGCAGCTACCCGCAGACTGACCGTGTAGTTGTTGAAATTATTTTTTAGATTTACACTGTTAAAACATCTTTAGCACACAATTTTACAATTTACGCACTAGCACTGTCAGTTGAAAAGTCGTTTGTACTGGTTTTTGGACAAAACAATCACAAAAAAACTCAAATTTTAATAATTTACTTAGGAGCAGCACATAAACGCAACTGTTCATTCAACGTCGTCAAAGACTATCTTTATCGAAGCATCTTAATGACGTGAATGTATAATTATTATAACCGCTTATTAGGACGATAATTATAATAAAACCTCCGTATATATCAAATATGCTGACGTAGGTAAACTGGTTTATAATCTTATCTTAAACTAATCGTGGTCGGCCGCCTTATTCGTGGTCGAAGGTGGTCGAGGAAACTGTATCGCGTACAGTCAAACGAACTGAATCGTGATCCACTCTGGATTGCTTGACAAGGGAAACCATTATGTCGCTTACTGTTAAGATGTTCTACGATGGGTCAGTCATCAAATGGTTCGAATGTAGGTACATCATCATCATCATTTCAGTCGTAAGACGTCCACTGCTAAACATAGGCCTCCCCCAAGGCTCGCCAACACGATCCCCCAACCTTAACCAGGTCGTCGCTCCATCTTGTTGGAGGCCTACCAACACTGCGTCTTCCGGTCCTTGATGATGATGATGCATGATGGGCAGTTTTGTATGGACACTGGCCTAAAAACCAATAATGTCATATGTCATTTGAAAGGTTTTATCATATTCTACAACTTTTTGTATGGCGGGAAATCTTCATTGCATTATTATTAATCAAAATATAACGCATATACTTATTTGTCGCTCTAATAAAGCTGGGTCCATATTTGTATCATTTTGTCGTATCGTATCTCCGTCGCGTTGCACCGACGCGTATCAAGATCGCTAGTGTGGACGCAAAAACAGCGCGATCATGCGGCGCGCCGTATCTGATCGCTCGGGATCGATGTTGATACGCGTATATTATATACCCAGCACACTCGCGATCGGATACGCGTATCAAGATCGGTAAGTAGGACGTGTTTTGATACTGTATCACGATACAAAGTGATGATTTGATACGCGATACGCCGTGATCGCTCTCGAGGCGGTTTTTCTCCGATCATCAAAGGGGCTACGGATACGCACTTGACAAGTTTGTAGGTACGGTGGGCTGCAAAAGTGCATGGACATCTCGGGGCGATAATCGCGAGAGCGCGCGCGCGCGCGGGTATGTTAATAGTATCAAACGATCAAACACTGTTCACGCGATTATCGCCCCGAGATGTCCATGCACTTTTGCAGCCCATCGTACGTGTACCGATCTGAGCACCGATCAGACCAGTGCAGTGCTGTGGCAGCTACGCGAGTTGCAGTTTGTTATGTTTGCCCTTCCACCATGTTTTCTCTATTACGAAATATCTGCAGTTCCCACCAACGTCGCGGTCGTTTCTTTTTTATTCTTTTTGATATTATTATAAAACACGCACACATTAACGCTAAATTTTGGTAAGTAAGCGTCCGCAGGCGACATTTTTACAACGAACGACACGGTGTGATACGATGTGAGCGTCCACACTTAATGATACGGCGTTATGATACGATACGCTGCTACGCTGCGGTTAGTATGGACGCATTTTTTCACGCGACGATGCTAGTGATACGGTGTGCCCAAAGTGAGCCTCCATACTTAGGATACGCGAGCTCGATACGATACGCGTGATCGTGATCGGCAAAATGATACAAATGTGGACCCAGCTTAATGACGCGATTGGATACGACCTCTAAGCAGTGAATGAGGCATATTATATCGTTCCAATGCCTATACAGGAACCTAGTATCAAAAAATTCCATATTAACGTGTCAACTCATAAACTATTTTTGTGCAGCGATAACTTTTTCACACAAAGATTTGGGACTACCTGCCATAGTAAAAGTTTTAGAGCTTAGAATAAGCTATCCAGTGACATGTCGCTTGTCCTTATTGGTCAATAGGCCAATCAGCCCATCATCCTTTACGTAACATGCCCAATAACAAAATCTTCCAGTCAACCAAATACCAAACATTTTCCATAAGATAAAATATAAAAACTTTTTAACAAAAAAATTAAACCGCCGAAAAAACTGAAAAGCAAAAAATAATACCTTTTTGTTTGACCTTAATCTAAGTACCAGTTTGAAGTCGATGCCTCAGCACTTAGCCAGGAGGAGTGGACCTACAATCGTCTACCTAATTGGCTTCTATCACTCCTCCTGGCTCGTGCTGAGGCACCGACTTCAAACTGGGACTTAGATTAAGGTCAAACAAAAAGGTATTATTTTTTGCTTTTCAGTTTTTTCGGCGGTTTAATTTTTTTGTTAAAGTGTTTATTTTATACTTTTTTCCCATCCTTGGGGTAAATTTTTTTTTAGACTTATATAATACCAACTTCAAAGTATACCCTATCCAATAAAAAAGAATTATGAAAATCAGACTACTCTATAAAAAGTTATGCCTGGTCATACAGTACAATCAGTGACTGAACAATCAATATACACGCGTGATCATACATAAAAAAAAAACAAATACATATACGCGTCGACTTGAGAACCTCCTCCGTTTTTTTCGTCGGTTGAAAAATAAAACCTATAAAAGCTTGTGTTTGTTTGTAAATATGCAGAGCAAAAAATACCATTTCAGTGACTATTCTAAATATTTTCTAAATAAAGAATTTGCTCTGACTTCTTAACCAAAACACGTTTAAGTTATAATTAGTTCAACGTGTTATAGTCAACTTTTATAAAACTTTGATCGCAAAGCAAAGTCCATCATATTTTCTGCAAAATAAGTTCGAGGACATAAAGGTTTTCGTACAGTTAGTTTATAGTTTTTTTACAGTTTAAAAACAAAGGACAAGTTTACTTAGGTATATCATTTATTATTTTAAAGGGAAATTCAGATTCCCACAAGTTCTACTGGCTCGTTATTCATCAAGCCTTAAAATTTGTTTTAAAAAGAAGTAATTACCTATCATAGTTAAAGTATCTTAATTATTTACTGAAGAATTTTATCGAAATCTCTTAATGCGTGTGTTAAAATTGTGTACCTATGTGTTGTTTTTGAAACTATAACAGTTTACGATCCTCGTAAATCCTGGCTTTTTATTACATAGTTGTACAGACCGAGCCCAGAATTGCCGATTTTGTGATTTTGAAAAATTATTTCATCAAATTGAAAGTTCTCATTTCATTCAATAATTTGTATCCCACATTGTAATTGTACATTCGGCGGCTATTCTTACAACTGATTTATATTTTACAAATTACGTTAGAAATAAAACCTATTTTGAAACACCTTTGACTGGCTTTGAGTCAATATGAAGCCTTAAGAAAACAGAAACAGGTTTTAAAAACAGCATGCCTATAACAAATAAGCTCATTGACGTCAAAATAAATTCTTATATAAAAAAAATGCCTTAATAAAGTAAAAGGCTTCTCCGATAACTGGAACAAAAGAATGTCGCACAGACGTTATACCCTCGTCGAGCTACCGCGAATTGTTTATGTTTTTTTTTCGATTGTTTAATAAGGCATCGGCTGCGCGCGCAGGCTTAGTGAATGATCGTGTCTCGGGTCGACTGCACGCTCCTTCGCGCTCATTGGCTGCTCGATCTTTCTTACGAGACGTTCCTTTTAAAAACCGTTGTAATTTGGAAGAACCTTTTTTAAGATCAGACTTTGCGTTTTGGAAAAAGTTTGTGACACGTTTTAATAAAGTGATATTTAACTGTGATATTAGTGAAGTGCCATAGTTAAAATATACGTTCTAATTCCAGATAACCTTAAATAAAATATTGTGAACTGTTTTTTTATTGGATTTATCGTACGTAAGGGTGTAGAATTCTCCGTGTGAACCGGTTCAAGCAAATTAATTCTAACCAGTTTGCAAAAAAGCGTTCGAGAAAACTGCGCTAAAAACGTAAGTATCACACATAAAATTTAAATTTAATTCATACAGCTGGATAAAAAATAATAATTTCGAAATTATCTATGAAAAAAAAGTAGGTAGGTATTTCAAAATTTGCTATCTCTTGCTCCACCTAGTTACTTCTATAACTTTATCAAGAGTTCAATATTAATTGCCTTCACAATAACACTTTTTAATACATTTTTGTGGAAATTTTGGCAGTTCAAAAAAAAAGGGAAGAAAAGTGCGCCATTTTTTAAAATGTCTTTGTGTTTTTTTTTTATTTTTGAAAAAATGACTTTTTGCAAAGTTTTTTGCGGCGCATTCTTTTCGGTAATGATAGTCTTTCCGAAAGCGCTAGTACCTGGTTTTAAAAAAGTGACATGTGAAGAGCCCTTTGCGGCCTACTTGCAGAATAAACGTTATTGATTTTCTGATGTAGAAAAAGGAAATTTTGGGGTTTTCTTATTCAATATTTAAGCATGTAAAATATTTGTAACTTTTTCTTTGTATGACTGTTTGTTTCACAATAAATATAAATAAATAAAATCACGGCAAGCTATTCATTTTCATAATAAATGCATATATGATGATTTTTAGGGTTCCGTATACACCTCAAAAGCAAAAAACGGAACCCTTATAGGATCACATTGTTGTCCGTCCGTCCAGACCCTTTTTCTCAGGAACGCGTGGAGGTATCAAGCTGAAATTTATATCAAATACTCAGTTTTACTGTTCCTTAGAGCAGTGAAAAAATCGAACTTCTAAGCCAACGCAATCAAAAGATACAGCCGTTTATGCCGCAAATTTCCGCATATTTTCGAAACTTGCAAGGGAATCAAAACCTACAGGGTACTTCCCGTGAACTCAGAATCTTGAAATTTGGTATGAAGCAAGGTCTTATAGCACAGATAAAGGAAAATTTACGAAAAGCATAAATTTTTTTGTCTGTCTGTCTATATCAGTAACCAATCTATTTATGCCGCAAATTTTCGACATCGCAAGGGAATCAAAACCTACAGGGTACTTCCCGTGAACTCAGAATCTTGAAATTTGGTACGAAGCAAGGTCTTATAGCACAGATAAAGGAAAAATTGCGAAAAGCATAAATTTTTTGTCTGTCTGTCTATATCTCTATATCAGTAACCAATCTATTTATGCCGCAAATTTTCGACACTCGCACATAATAGAACAAACGAGAACAATGCTATCTTTACCAGATGAGTTCTGCAGTCCTAAACCCCCAGTTATAAAATTTTAACTATACATACGAATTTTACCGCAGCATCCCTTGGCACGTCGCGGTATCGTGATATCGAAATAAAATAACATGAAATCTAAACTCATTGAAATAAGATTCAAAATAACTTGATAGTAATAAAATCCTTTGCCGTAGCATGCCGTCAGTGAGCGCCGGCCCTATGACGATAAAAATAGGCTGGTAAAAAAAATTAGGACGTATTTCTTATTCTATTGTATGTTTTATATTAAGCGATAGGTATATTTTTTTATAAATATACAGGGTTATTTTTAATTCACTGACATCCTCTTAACCCTAAATTCCTATCACTCAAACAAATGTTTTTTGTTTTACGACTTTTTAAAATGAAGCACTTTTTTTCCCTTACAAATACACAGAGTATCGTAAAAATAAGAGGTAATCTCAAATTTTCAAAACGTTAGTACACCAAAAATATTAAGTTATGGCAAAAGTCGTAAAACAAAAAACATTTGTTTAAGTGGTAGAAGTTTAGGGTTAAAAGGATGCTAGTGAATTACAAATAACCCTGTAGTGTACCTAGTATTCAGGAAGCAAAATCGTATAAAAGAATCGTATAAGTACATAATATACATTTTGAAGTGTTTTTAAAATTAAATGTTGTCAATTATGATTATGAATGATGGATATTACTAATTCAAACACCACAACCTGTATCATTTACATAATAATTTGCGCCTAATTTTTTTGCGTACCTTTTTGAGACAAAGACAATTTTTTACGAACTTTTTGTGACACAGACAAAGACCTATTAAAAAAAATGTCCCTTGTCTTGTCTTTGTATATCAAAAAACAAACGCCAAGCTATTACTTACTGCCGCTGCGTAAGATACGACCTTTAAAAGGACTCATTTGAATTAGGAACCATATACCGCCGCAAAATTGTAAATGCTGTTAGGTAAAAACTGGAACTACTATTTCTCTATAATACCTTCATATCTTTGTTAAGACGCCAGCGCTATCTTATGCTGTAAATATAACATTGTAATAGTTTTGCACCTGTAGGCATTCGTGTTTTTTTTTCAACATTTAAGTGGCCAGTTATTTTTGAGCAATACTTTCAAAAGGGCTTAAATCCGATATGTTTCACTTTTAATTTGAAATTTATGCCTCTTTGAATTAGGTTTAATTTTGTTAAGGCCTATTCGAAGGTATTTTCTAATCTTTGAGTGGTTTATTATGTACTAAAGCACTCGGAGTCACTCAAGAGAAGCACTCAACCTGCCCTTAAGGACACTAAGAACGAGATCAAAAGATAATGAGGTTTGTTTGTTTATAAATTAACCAGTTGCTGTGATTTTTTGGGTCATTATTTGACCGTTTATACCAAATAACTTTCGTGGACACATTTAAGTATGTAAAAATGGTAGAAGATTCTGATACAGTTTCCAGTTATTTGGTAGAATAGAAATACGGGACCTCTAATATATCAAAACACCATCAAAATCTACATCCAATTCGTAAAAAATGTGATTTCTTACGAATGTTAGGGGCAAAACTGCAGGATACATCAAGAAAAGTAAAGTAAAAACATATTTATAACCAGAACCTAACCCAATACCTACAAAATAAGCAAAAGAAAATGATACATTAAAAATTTTAAAAACCCCTAACGCAATTTCTTCACACTGCGTCTAAGATACCTTCCGCAGCTTACAAAAGAGCTGATAACTTTGAGACGGCTGAACCGATATTAATGAAACATATCTAAGAACCATCGCCAAGAAACCTGCTTTCAAATAAAAAAAAAACCGCATCCAAATCGGTTCTCCCATTCAAGAGCAATGATGGCACAAAGACACACACACACACACACACGCACGCACGCACGCACGCACACACACACACACAATTATAACACCCCTTTATTGTGTCGGGGGTTAAAAATAGAACAAAAGAAGATAAGTAAAACTAAAACGTATGCTAAACTTACTGCCAGGTTGGTTAGGCAATGGGTCCCAATCTCAGCTTGTGCTGGGCACGCCCAGCGCTGGTTTCCAGACTGGTCTCTAGAAGAGGGGCGGAAGAGGGGGATTTATTCGGTTATGTACGCTGTGTAGTATTGATCTAATACTACTATTATATTATTATTGTTGGTACGGATTTCCGATCACGGGCCCATGGGGACCCGGTCATTTGAAAGGCACTCATAGGGCCGAAGCCAACATGAAGAGGCCTTTGGTACCATATAATATAAATGAGATGGGAGCAACTATGGAGGTCTATCCCCTAATACACCATGAGGATGTGCTAGCGGACACTCCTCCACAGTTGCCAAACTATTGCCAGGTAGGAAGCGACATGGAATTGGCTATGGGGTTGGGATGTTGTGGACAGGGTTACCGGGTTATGGAGTGAGATAACGGACACCTACCATTTCAATATCTCATAAACTGAACTTTTGGTAGGCGGTGACTCGCCGTTCACTAAAAGGGCCCCTCGAACTATTGCCATGAGGCGGCAACTTTGGTGTGAACGGCTAAGGATTTAGAGGTGTTCCTGGACTTTAAACTTCAAAATGCCAACTCGCCACTTACGGACCATTTAGCTCTTGCGCTCCACTTTAGGCGGCCAACAAAGGCAAACTAGATGCGGGGTGGGTGTGTCATATTATTATTATTATTAGCCTATTCTGTCCCAATGCTGAGCAAAGGCCTCCCCCAACATTTCCACAACACTACTACTATTATCTAGTAATTCTAGTGATAATAATTATTATGTTCAGTCAATTTATTATTGTCAATCGGAGACATCGGAGACGGGTACCAGAAAGTCAGTGGCTCGTTCAAAAAGGAAAGTGGACCCGGATTTGAACTAATCTATACACCGCGATCTGCCTCGAATTAATAAGTAATAACAAATGGCTAATACAAACAAACCGTTAACAAACTGATTGACGATTTATTAAGGTTGCCTGGAGGAGATCGCTTTGAAGGGACAAGGCCGCCTATTGCTTGCCTTATTTTTTTTCATGTACTTGATTTTCTGTATTGTATTTTTGTGGTGTACAATAAAGAGTCATTGTATGTATTGTATTGTATTACATTACAACCACTAAAACTAGTTCCAAAAGTTCTGGAATGGAGACCACGGACTGGCAAGCGCAGCGTGGGACGTCCACCAACGAGTTGGACGGACGATTTGGTGAAGGCCACAGGTTCATGGTGGATGCGAATCGCTTCCAACTGTAATGATTGGGCATCAATGAGGGAGGCCTATGTCCAGCAGTGGACGTCCTACGGCTGAAATGATGATGATGACTAAAACTAGTGGCTCTGTGAGTTGTAAAGGTACCTCAAGAGTTTTTTAGGTGCGGTAATGCGGTTACCTTCCATAAGGCCAAAGTGCCCCGACTTTACAGTATATAAAGTAAGTTAACAAATAAACGAAAAGAAATCCCGTTGAAATTGATTTAGTATCTTCAATTATATTATAAGACATCGAAGCGTGTACAATACGTTTACTTTTTAGTTTACCACTGAAAATTGCCTTCATTTCATTTCCAACTTTAACACCATACAAATAAAGTAGCTATTACAAAATCTGCAAACGTGGGTAACAGTATTCTAAAATTGTCTTTATTTGTAGGTCGTTAAAGTTGAATATGAAATGAAGGCAAACCATCTGTCAGTGGTATTTTTATGTAATTTTACTGTATCGTCGCAGCTGATTGGCGCACCGGGCCGACGCTTGCACCCGCCACAAAGCGGCCTAAACAATTAATATTACTCTGCTTCTAAGTATTATCCAGCCAGACTAACATTAAGTATAAATGCGAAAGTGTGTCTGCCTGTCTCTTACCTCTTCACGCTTAAACCGCTGAACCGATTCAGATAAGGTATGGAGATAGATTTACAGCCTGGGAAGGACGTGGGATAGTTTTTATCCCGGGAAATTACATAATTCCCGCGGGATAGCGTTAAGCGAATTCTTCGCAGACGGAGTCGCGAGCAACAGCTATATAGGGGAGAGTAACCTATATTGAACCAGCGCTTAAATTGGACCACATCCGTATTTCTACCAAATTACACTATTTATTTACACTGGCAACAAAAAATGAAGCGATGATGCAAAATGGCGGACTGTTTGTGGCGCTGACATTGCTTCATTTTTGTTGCCAGTGTTAATAAATAGTGTAATTTGCTAGAAATACGGAAGTGGTCCAATTTAAGCGCCGGTTCAATATTATAGGTTACTCTCCCTTATGTATATTCAATAACTGATGCCGATTACGATGATTTTTGGATGTGGCTTTGGCAGATTTTGGTTTTTTTTTGATGAAAAGATTAAGTGGCTTTGCCACAAATTTCAATTCTGCGCGGACAAAGTTAAAGACAAAAGCTAGTTAATTACATTACGTAACCTCTCCTCAATGGATCCATCTAGCGATATTTAGCTATCAGACAGTCTTATGCAAACACGGGCTGATGCAAGTATCAAGATAAGGAAATCTTAAAAACTATGGATCATACTACAGTCTGGTACCGATCAGTCATTAATCTGTCAATCAATTAAGCTTGATTATAATAAAATTGATTTAATTACATCGATGTAACTCAAGGTTTTTCATGTAAATGCAAATTTATAGTCGCGAAGTAGGAGTATATGGATCGATTATTAAAGTTAGAAAGGGCAGGTTGAGTTAAGTTATATCATCATCATCATTTCAGCCGAAGGACGTCCACTGCTGAACATAGGCCTCGCCCAAGGCTCACCAAACAGACCGATCCTGCGTTATCCACATCAAACCCGTTCCACAGGTCTTCACTCCGTCTTGTTGGATGGAGGCCTACCTACACTGTGTCTTCCGGTCCGTGGACGCCATTCGAGAACCTTTTAGCCCCATCGGCCATCATTTCTAGAGGTCTCTGCGCAGACAAAATTCTTGGCAATACTTAGTTATTCCCTAATAGTATGAGATAAAACTTGCTTAGTACATTAAATTTATGTGCCTAGACAAATTTAGTGTTAAAATATCGGTGCATAGAGTCATGTGGGGCAAGTTTGCGCACTTTTTTTTCAAACTATGTAGTATCAAAATTAGACAATAAGCATGAAAAAAAAATGAAAATTAGGATCTGGCAAAGCATATAAGTATTAAGGTAATGATTAAATCGAGAAATGATCAATAAAACTTCGTCACTTCGAAGAAAAATCACCTAAATTCAATCAGCTCGAAATGCACACACTTACCCCATACTGCGGGTAAGTGTGCGCAGTTAAGAGAAGTTTGTGGATTTTTCATTATTTTAAGCAGACTGATTTTTATCAAACTCACCTCATTCTATTGTGACATCACATACCTTCAAATGTTATGCAAAATAAAAGGCTTAAATACATTTCTAACAGAAACAAAATTCATTTACTCGTGTCAATTTTCGCCATGACAGCAAATTTTACTTTTACAGCACCGGATTCTGAATATTTTCTTTTTCAAGTAAACGAATGATACCATCTGGGTTTTTCTTGCATAAACTAATTCTCTACCAACATTACTTTAATTTGTCTACACATATCACAAACTTCTCCCTTCCTATTCCTAAATAAAGGGGGTTGCGCACACTTACCCGCTGCGCACAGCTACCCCACATAACTCTACAACTTACCCATAAATATGTTCCATACCTAGCTCTTATTTCGTCGAATATTCGGTAGGTATTAAAAGGATTCGGTACATAATTATGAGAAGATTAAACCGATATAATAAGTCCGTACTCAAAACCGTTTCGATAGTAATATTTATTACATAAAGAAAATGTGTAACCATTATAGGTAACAGATCCGCAAACGTTGCTTGTTTATGATACTTTGTTACCAATAACATAACATAATGGAAAATAAAATTACGTAATACAAATCGTAAAGTAACGCCAAACTATTTGTCATTTCTCATTTCACATAAATTTCATAATTTTCTTTGATTGGAGAATGTCACGTGTAACACTAGAACACTACCTATTGTTAGGAAATTCTATGTTGTTTTCCAGTGTAGAACCTAGGTATGTAATTTTTTAATAAAAATATTCGGAAGATCAATAAAATAGTTATTGGTTACCATGACCTAGGTACTTACTAAATACACTCGCACTATGTTAGTCACCAAAAAAGTACAGTAGCAATTTTTATTCAAATCTTGATATTAAAATTGATAATTATAATTACTATAATATTAAACGGGACTTATCACGCAATTAATATTTACTTCGACGTTTCGGCCACATTGCAGCAGCCAGGTCACGAGTTAACTGAAGTGTAGGGTGTTAATATTAATTGCGTGATAAGTCCCGTTAAGTATAGTAATTATGAATGAAAATCAGGAAAGTTTAAATCAGTATATTAAAATTGATCATTGTAATTTAGCAAAAGTGTCACACTTTTTGAGTCACTTTGAGCTTTCTTATGAAACCTATTGTAAGCGACCGACCTACTATTAAGTTATTTTGAATCTTATTTCAATGAGTTTAGAATACATGTTACTTTATTTCGATACCACGATGCCGCGACGTGCCGAGGGATGCTGCGGTAAAATTCGTATGTAACCTGCCGTGCCATGCCATGCCATGCCGTCAGTGAGCGCCGGCCTTTAGTCATCATCATCACTGACAACAGACACTGATTGTTACAGATTGAAATGGAGAAATAAATACATGGTTTTAACCATTTTGTGTTCGTTTGCGTTTTTAGCTCAATATTTCTACTCCTATTCATCATCATCATTTCTGCCGAAAGACGTCCACTGCTGAACATAGGAGGCCTATAGGGGAGCCCAAGGTTCGCCAAACAGACCAGGGTCCTGCGCCATCCGCATCTACATAACTCGTTCCCGCCGTCGCTCCATCTTGTTGGAGGCCTACCTACACTGCGTCTTCCGGTCCGTGGATGCCATTAGAGAACCATTTGGCTCTAACTACTCTTATAAGAAGTTCTATAAAACAAGTGCACGTCGTTTACGTAACATGACGCATGTAACACGAAGGAATATATCACAGATCGTTAATTCTATAATCTTTAATGGGCATAAGTGGCAGGTCATTATCACTGACATTAAATGCTTTACATTTCATTGGCGCATAAGGCCAGTGAGCGTAAAACTGTCAAGAGTTTTATAGAAAAAGTCGTTTCTACTAAAACGATTTGACTGATTCTAATAAAAGTTGGCACATTATAAATCTGGATTAGCATAAAGGATACTTTATATCCTGGAAAATTGCATAGTTCCCGCGGGATAGCGATAAATATATTCTTCGCAGACGGAGTCGCGGGCAACAGCTAGTAGTATAATATATCTAAAATCTGCACTTTTTACACAAACTATAAGAAGCACAGTATATAAGTCGTATTGACGGGAAGCATTCACATTTACAAACGAACACTTCTCTCTAATTACTACAACTAAATGCTAGCCTATAATAGGGATGACGACTGGGTTAAAAATTTGTCATTCTAATTAGTCCGTCAGTTAGATTATGGGAAAATATGGGACACGTATTTTTTGGTTTATCAAATTATTAAAAATCGACAAAGATATAGATCATCAAACTTCCGGAGTGGGGGCTTGTGACGTCACCCTTAGGTAAAAATTGTACCATATAGTGACGTCACTCGAAACTTCTAAGCACTGTATCCTCCTCATTTTTTGTTTGTCAAACAAAAGAAAAAATACGTGTACAATATTTTTTGATAATCTAACTGACGGACTAAACAGTTTTTTTTAGTCGTCTAGCCTATTACGTATACCTAACTGAATTGGTTAGGGTTACCTATTAGTTCTTATCGCTTCTCCAAAATCACCTTGAAATAATCTACATAGATTTAGTTGAAAACGGTCTGGGATATTTGGTAAACGTCCCTGTGCTCGACACTGTCGCCATACATGGCACCTTCAATCTTATGACATAGTAATAGAGGTGACAGATGGGTGTCATCAACTGGGCTTTGAGGCGTCGAGCATTGGTACGTTTGCCTTACAGAATGTTCTGTACGGACTCTCCCTATTTGCATTCGGATAAAAAAAAAAATCCGGGAAACCCAAACGTGTAACGTATTATCCAGAACGTCCATGATCACGCGCTTCCTTGTTATACTCGTAATTTCTTGATAATTATTGAACCAACAACAACCACTTTTATCTGGTGGCAACCATTCATGAGTTCAAATATTATCATTCTACGCTGCAAAACAAACGCCGATATTGATACGACAGACCCTTTTTTATGACTGGTCGTCATTATCTATTTATATACCTACCCATAAAAGAATAACTTGTCTGGCAGACAGACAACGCACAGGCAAACCCATTGTAGGTAGAGACTTGAAATTTGGCAGATTTATTCTTTGTGAATCAAAATATTCAAAAACGGCCTTACTACAGAAAATAGCTTTGAGAATTATAAATGGTCTGCGTAGGTTTACATCAGCAAAAAATTATTTTATTTTATTTTAAACAGTAATCTCATTGTGTGTATTTAATAGCCTATTGGATGTTCATGAGGAAAAGGGAAATTTAAAAAAATGGTCAGAAATACATAAGTTCAACACCAGAAACAAGAATAAAATTTATATGCTAAATCAAAGTTAAAGAAAACATTTAAACAAGGCTTGCCACCTTAAATAATTATTTGTATAAGTAATTTAATTCCATTAGAAATCACATCATTAGAGTTACAATAAGTTTAAAAGAACATTGAAACAGTTTTTTGAAATGCAATCTTTGTATGCAATATATTTTATGAATTTATATTTGTTTAGAGGACAATCAAAAAATCATATCTTAGAAATGTTTAATTACCTAGATTAAAGTTACTTGCAAGTATTTAGTTGCGAACAACTTTAATCTAGGTAATGTGATTGATGTTACTTGGGCAAATAAACGAATCTTGAATTTTGATTTGCATTAAAAAGGGAATTTTCGAAATGTGCAAGACATAGGCTTAATTTCTCAGCTAAGCCTCAAGCTTATGCTAAATATTTACAAAAAACACTGTCATATTAATCGTCCTTCACTTAAGTTGCACCTATAACGCGTCACAGGTAGAAAGAAATTGTGAATCAAGAGCATTGAAAGTTGAAAGCGTTTCAACCGCCTTATTTATTTAGTCACATTTTATAAGAAGTGGCTGTAGACTCTGATAGGGCTTTCGGTTATACAGGGTTATTTTTAATTTACTGACATCCTCTTAACCCTGAATTCCTATCACTCAAACAAATGTCTTTTGTTTTACGACTTTTTAAAATGAAGCACTTTTTCCCATACAAATACACAGAGTATCGTAAAAATAAGAGGTAGTCTCAAATTTTCAAAACGTTATTATAACAAAAATATTAAGTTATGACAAAAGCCGTAAAACAAAAAACATTTGTTTAAGTGGTAGGAGTTTAGGGTTAAAAGGATGCTAGTGAATTACAAATAACCCTGTATGTCATATACCTCTACCATAATATAACTGGAAACCGTATCAAAATCTTCTAGAAAATGTGAGCAGATAAATGAGGCGGTTGAAATGCTCGAATAAATGCCCATAAATGGTAAAAGCGATTGTGGCTCCGAGTACCTACGTCAAACAAAATGGCAGAGGCTGAGAGGCCTGATAACCTTCTAACAATAATCATTATTTACTAACAAAGGAACCATTAGACCATTACGAAAATTTAACTACCCAAATAAATCGGAGACATCGCATAAGCCAGGGATGGCGAACGAACGGCACACGTTCCAGGCCCTATACTACGAAGCGCGAAATTCGAACTTCGTTTCATGCCGTTCCGCTCACGCTAATGATATTTATTACGAGAGTGAGAGGGACCGCACGATCCGAACTTCGAACTTCGAATTTCGTAGTAACCCCCCAGTTGTGGTACCGTACGCGTTAAAATAATTCGAATGGAACACGACATTAAGCATCAAATTTATGTATGTACCTACTTCATTTCGGAATAAAAAATTGGCTTCATCTCTACTTCAAAACCCGTCTTGGTGCACCTCTGCGTTCCTGCCAAAATGTCTGCCAAATTTCAAGTACCTATCTTGCTCTATTAGCGGCTGTGCCCTGTCTCGTTAGTCTTTTGCAGGTACCTATAGATATTCGTCCTTAAAGTCAAGAAATAATAGTAATATTTAGTTATTTATTGTTTCTTGAGTCCCGGGTGAATGAGCATTTATTAGGCATGCGTGATCCATCGTAGGCCTCATCTTCGCTTCCCATCAGGCGTGATTGTGGTCAAATGAAAGCCTATATTGTATAAAAAAAAATACATTCACAGGTTCGCCTTCCCTGGCTTAAGCCATCCACAGCCAAAAAACTAATAGCGATTGTTATTCCAGACAGGATCCAGACAATGCGCCATTGATCGATCGATCGATTGATCTACCGGAAGGAAGCACCATGCTCGTCGTGATCCCGCGGTGGTTTGCCAGGATCCAAGATGGCGGCATTATTAATCAGCTGTTAATGGCTGTTATGGGTAAGTTTGAATACATTTGCAATTTTTTGAAATATATTTAAATAAGTTTTTTTCTTACTTTATTATCATTGTTATCCTATCTAAGTAGATTAATCTTACCAAATGTCTCTCCGATCACTGCGAATGGGTTTAATTCGACATAAAAGCGAAGACAAGTTACGTATAGTCGACCAAGTGCTTTTTACCATTTTTAAACCCCGACACAAAAAGAGGGGTGTTATAAGTTTGACCGCTATGCGTGTGTGTGTGTGTGTGTGTGTGTGTGTGTGTGTGTGTCTATCAGTGGTATCATAGCTCTTAAATGGATGAACCGATTTGGATGCGGTTTTTTTTTTATTTGAAAGCAGTATCTACAAGCGTTTCAATCGCTATCATTCTCCTGTATGAGAATATATTAAAAAAATAAGCTACACCTAGCAGAAGGTTTTTATGTAACGATACAGAGTGCTTGTGGTATAATTTCAATTGTTGAAATTTCACGCTATCTGTAGCTTATTTCTTACGTATATGCGACAGGAGACTGATAGCGGTTGAAACGCTAGTAGAACTACCCGACTGTAGATCTCGTGAGTTTTTCAAAATGGCTAAATTCTGATATTTCTACCACTGTACTACTAACGTACGCAAAGCTGACGATTGAATGTAACCGGCTGACTGCCGCAATGTAATGCCAGTTGCATGATTGTACTTATTCTCTATCGAGACAGGGCTTAGCAATTGTCGAGTAAATCGGTGGAAAGTGACGAAAGTCAGCAAGCTATGCGTGACATAGACCATCGGCCAACCATCCTACTTCCTATCACATACTAATACTACACACACACACTTGCCGTCAATAATATCGCACCTCGTTGAAAATCAGGTTCAAGTTTATCTAGCACTTAGCAAAATTATGCAGCCTAATTATTAATATTAAGTAGTATCAATTGAAAGCACGTCTAATAAATTAACAATGTTTAATTTAAACTAAAAATAAATAATAAATAATGGTTTGGTTTTGGTTGGTGGTCTTTTAACCTAAGCCCAGAAGTCCAAGCTCAAAATTTGCCAGCGAGCCATGGAGCGCTCAGCGCAGCATTCTAGGTGTTCGGAGAACTAATAGAATCAGAAACACCGACCTGCGCTCCTGAACTCAGATTGTCGATGTGGGGACAAAGACCACCAAACTCAAGTGGGACTGGGCGGGACATGTCTGCCGAATGCATCCGGATCGCTGGGCAAAAATCGTCACGGATTGGGTTCCAAGCGACTGGCACCGGAGCAGGGGCAGGCCAAAACGGAGATGGCGGGATGACTTGGACCATTTTAACCCATTTTGGCGGGATTTTGCGAGAGACAGAGACGGGTGGAAAGAAAAAGGGGAGGCTTTTGACCAGCAGTGGGATACCCATTAGGCTCATTTAAAAAAAATGTTTCTGAATCAGTTTCGAAAAAAAAGGTACTGTTAACTATTATTTAAAAAGTATTTGGCACTATTATTAAAAATAACTACTCAAAACGTTTTGTATCTATTAAAGATATAATTTCAATAATATGTTACAATTCACTTAAATGCCGGACTACTTTCTCACACAAAATTAAATCAAAGAATGCCCACCCCGCCATCGACCCTTAGCTTTATACATTCCAAAACCCCAAAAAAATGGGGGTACATCGTGCTCGACGCTGATTGGTAGATATATTTGGTTCGTAAAGTCCATGGCGCGACAGCTCCCTGTGGTACCCCGCTTGACAAATGTCCTCCGGGAAAGTCCCAGAAGCACAACAACACCCGTAGATGCCGCTGAATAGAAGATTGCCAACAGTACCATGATACGCGTGAAGGGTCGCGAGTTGTCCTTTTTCCAGGGGTTTAAAAACACGAGGTAACCACAAGGCTTTGAGAGTTACTTCTAAATTTTTCTATCCATTTAATTGATGTTAATTTAAGATTCCATGAACATTTTTCTTGTTTTCGCAATAAACTTTTTGTGTAAAACCTGGAGACGACAATGATTATTTTTTAATTTTTCTAAGACTACATTTTACTACATTTTGTTCCCTTCCAAATGATACTTAACAGTCATAGCTTTACCTTTGATTAAGTAAATAGGGTATAACGTCGGTTGAAAAAATGTTTGTCTAAAAGGTCCGATATTTTTGACGCCGAATGAAATATTACGGGGTCCATTATTCAAGCTTTTCATCTACCTACCTCACTTTTGTGGTGAGATTTTTTACGAATTGACTGTATGAAAAGAAATTTTGCATGAGTGCACTCCGTACAGCTTAACGGAGACCACGATGTACGTTTCGGGAATTCCCCTGGGAATTTTAGTGAAATCGTGAAATCCCGTCACTTCAATTTAGCTGCCAGACAGTGGCTTATGTACAGTCAAGTGTAAAAATAAAGGAGCACACAACTTGCTCATAAATATGTCCCATAGCTCTTATGTCATCGAATTAAGGTCTATCTATCCATCTACAGCCATTGTCCGTCCACTGCTGGACGTAGGCCTCCCTCATATTGCGCCAAAATTCGCGATCCTGGGCTTCCCTCATCCACCCACTGCCAGCTGTCCTCCTTAGGTCATCAGTCCAACGTGTTGCAGGGCGTCCCACACTACGCTTTCCTAAACGTGGTCTTCACTCCAGGACACGTCTGCTCCAACGATCGTCAGTTGTACGGCAAACGTGACCAGCCCATTGCCACTTTAGCGTGCTAATCCTTCGGGCTATATCAACGACTTTCGTCTTTTGTCTTATATGCTCGTTACGGACCCTATCTCTCAACGGGATTCCGAGCATCTTTATAATTATTGAGAGGATTAAATCGATACATATTTTTGCATTTGACCGTACATGTGGCGCTTGGCTAGTTAATTGCAATCTTAATCAATTATAACATGGTCATGGCCAATGGCACAACATGAAACATATTTGCATTATGCTCTATCCCTTCACGGAAGTGCAGTGTACGAGTAGGTATTGCACAATGCACTAGCGATTGACATTCGTTGCAATCTTTAAACCATTCGTTCAATGGAGACCTTCATTCATTTCCTACTTGTTCATTAGAATGAAATAGGAAACGCACGCATGCGTGATACGTTGTTTGTAAACTGAGGAAACGGCGAAAGGTAGCTGTAAAAGTACCTGTTTAGTTTACTGTTAGTTGGTCTTAGTTTGCATGGGTCTTGAGGACATGTCACGCTGGTTGCATTCTGGGTCCTGCGGTCAGCGGGGTTACTATGAAATACGAAATCCTAAGTTAGTATCGCGCCGTCCCTTTTACTCTTATTTAATATTTACTTTTAGCGTGAAAGATACGGCACGATACGAAGATCAAAAATCGAATTTCGTAGGCCTGGGTCAGCTGACACATCTTACTAATATTATCAACGCTAAAGTTTTTATGGATGGATGTATTGTTTGTAGAGATGGGTTATACACAGCGTAAGAAACAAAAGTTGTCTTACCTATGGACATAAAATTAGCGACTCTTAAGGGCCTACCGAGCTTTTCGCGCTAATCGATTTTGGGTGGGCGATTTCGGGCGTGGGGGAGGCACGATGGCTCAAGATAGGTTGGTTGGACTACGCGTGTTTTTGGGTATTTTCATCTTATTACTAAAAAAATACATATTTTAAAAATGTAGCAACACTACGCCCTAGAAAACATCTTGTTTTATTAACATTCAAAAAGTCATGACCTGCCGTGCAGTATTAGCGTCGTACTACGAATTTATTTTATTTTTTAGAGATTTTTTTTCTATCGAGCGAACTATAAGTATCGTGTTTCGATAAACACTTGTCATTAGAGTGTATCCTCAAATATCTTACACATGAATTTCAAGACTATAGCTTAACTTGTAATGATACAGCACGAGATTAAATGAATGCAATAAATGCGCCAAAAACACGGTAGGCCCTTAATTTTAAATGGGCCGAAAGTAGACCAGGCGCCCCGCCCCACACGCTGCTGTAAACTTGACTTAGGCGGCCCCTAAACGGTCAATTATATTGCGCAATATTGCGAATTGTGCAATATTATTGACCGTTTAGGGTTAATATTGAAGATTGCGCATTGATTGACCGAAAGTTTGAGCGAGTTTAATTTTTATTGCACAATATTTTTCCATTGCATCGTGTAGGGTCAGTATTGTGCAATATTTTAGTATCCGACTGAACACGAAAACATTGTGCAGTTCGTATTATTGTGCAATATAATTGCTCGTTTGGATTCAGAGCGCCTTTCAATCTTATTTTACAATAAAAAGTATTGTACATTGTTATTGTAGGTGTAGGGGCCGCCTTAAAATATCGGCTATAGACCCTTAACTTTCTCCATGTCCACAGGAGGAACGCCAACAAAAAAATGTGTGTGACCCAGATGATGTTTTACCCTTGAAATGTCGACATACTTTTAATCGAATATCAGTTAAAAGTCAACGTTTTATATTTTTTCATTTCATTGAATATTCATTACCTGGAATGATTAGAATGAGTATTTTCAGGTAGGTATACGTATAAAAATATATAAAGTTAAAAACAAAAAATGGACGAAATACATAATGGTCATTTGATATAATGCAATTTTCTTGGAAATTCTCAACTTTACAGGATTTTCATAAAATAAACCTAACCTAACCTAAACCAATCTGTAGATTACACGATTAGATTAAAAAAATTCGTTTAATCAATAGTTTCATAGAAAATTTTAGTATGTATTATGACCATTATGTATTTTATTTAGTTCATTATGTATTTACAAATCATCGATTTTTAATTTCTGGAAATATTATTTAATAGATTGTTTATTTGGCAGATATTCATTTCATATTTCATTATTTCATACTTTTTTGAATGTTGTAAATGTTATATTGATTAGAAGGGGCATATTATGTTATTTAACTAACCCAACCTGATCGCCAAGGTGTCGACGTCACCCCGCGAAGCGGGGTGCCTATTTCCGCTAAAGGACAGAAGATAACCTTAACCTAATCTACTAGTACTACAGTAGTAAAGGAACATCTAGTTCTTTTTCTGCGGGGGCTTCACCCCCCGAGCCCCCCTTGTGGAGGAGTCTGCCCCCCACTCCCCCCTTTCGCTTACATTTGGCTAAGACTCGAACTACACATGATATTACATCTTCGAAATTATATATTTTATAGTTATATCTCGTGAGACGTAGCCTTTATAAAATAAGGATTAGCTTATAACGTCTATAAACAACGATATTTAGTTGTTCTGTCTCATGAATAGTTGATGAAATGTATTTTTAAGCAAATAATAATCCTTGTACTGTTGTTCATACAATTGTATTAATATGTAATGACTAATCGATGAAATTAAATTACTCCAAGAGAAAATATTAGTATTAAATATTCGATATATCATTTTCGATTAAATGAAATTCGACAAATAGTTTGTCGAAATTTCAAGGGGCACCCCCCAGATGATAACACAACCAATCAACTGACGTACTTTTTATGAGCTATATAAACACGAGTCTCCCATAGATTTTGTATGGCAATAGCTAGTTGTGTCCTCACTTCCATGCCACCACAATCGACTATTTATTTGTTTATAGCAGTTTAATTCAATTATGCAGTTAATTGAAAATTAACCCAACTTTCTGGGAAGTGTTTTTTGCTAAAGTCGCGTTTCGGAATTGTTATATTATGGTGTCAATATCCCTATTGTATTTTATATTATGTTTAATGCAAGAAGAGGCTGGTTTTAAGGTGTATTTATAAATATTATCAAGTGCACATGATTTTGATAGAGCATGTAAAAAATTTGCAATGCATATACTTATACATGTGTATTTAAAGGTACCAGTTATAGTGTTGCAAAACCTTTATACGGCAGAGAAACTCCGCAAGCTCTCGCTCCCCTCACTAAGTGGGACAATGAAAGCCTTTATTATTGATTAACACGCACGGAGAGGTGACTCATGGACCAGAAATGCAAAGATTACAGCAGGTATAACAAAACAAAAACGGCCAAGTGCGAGTCGGACTCGCGCACGAAGGGTTCCGTACCATTACCTATAAAAACGGCAAAAAAATCACGTTTGTTGTATGGGAGTCCCCTTAAATATTTGTTTTATTTTAATTTAATTATTTATTTTTAAAGTGAATACTTCAAGCGTCTACCTGTTGCCGTTATCAATATCGAGCAAAAACGAGCAAAAAATTCACGTTTGTTGTATGGGAGCCCCGTTAAATATTTATTTTATTCTGTATTTTAGTATATGTTGTTATAGCGGCACCGAAATACGTCATTTGTGAAAATTTCAACTGTCTAGCTATCACGATTCCTGAGATACAGCCTGGTGACAGACGGTCGGACAGACGTTCGGACAGCGAAATCTCAGTAATAGGGTCCCGTTTTTACCCTTTGGGTACGGATTCCTAAAAACTGGCCGAGGCAGGGGCGAGAAGGACCAAGTTCTCTGGGCCTTTAATGTACTTAAAGAAAGAAAGAAAATATTTATTCACTTTTACAAGACACACAACACACACCTACATACAAATAAACAAAGATTACAAAACTCCGATGTTAAAGTCTTTCACCTTGACATATGTAATATTGTCTATTATTAATATATGTCACTAATTATACGGTTAGGTACACGTTGATTTGGCGTCAGTTCAGTCCACCATTCTGGTTTTATGTCATTCACAACGGATTGACGAATATTATTTAAAATATTGAATTTTGATCAGTCCGTCAGTCCAAGAAGGTAACACGATAGTTCTCTCGTCATTCTGACCAGTACGCTTAGTATAAGTTTAACTTCACCAAAATACTTCTCGATCGCGTTTTCGTAAAAAAAAACAATTACTAGGGAAACATGGACAGCGCTTCCGCGCGCACGCGTCCATGTTTCCATAGAATTGAAATTTTTACGTAAACGCGATCGAGAAGTATTTTGGTGAAGTTAAACTTATACTACGCGTACAGAATGATGGACGAACTGTCGCCAGAATTAGCGCGTAACCGATGTCTAACAGTAATAGGGATGTTTATGCTATTAAAAAATAATTTGAAGACACGAATCCAGTAAAAAAACGCTTTATTTTAGCCCTGAAAACCAGATTAATTATCGATTAACTGCAAAATTTGATTTTTTGTTGCTTTAAAATACCTAAATAAATAGTTAGTTGATTGAGTAGGCGAATAAGTGACGTCATATGTTGCTATTACCGTTCAAACTCTATGGGAGAATTGTATTTTGACAGCTCATAAAAAGTACGTCAGTTGATTGGTTGTGTCAACATCCCTATTCCCAAAGACCGGCAGTTTGCTGATTCGAGACTATTTTGTGACATGCGCATTTCTTATAGGTAACGCCACCAGAGTTGAGGCCACGCACACAACCACATCTCATGTAATGACAGCGGGATTTTGACGTTGTGTTGTCGTTAAACGTCAACAACACAACGTCAAAATCCCGCTGTCATTACATGAGATGTGGTTGTGTGCGTGGCCTCAACTCTGGTGGCGTTACCTCTATTTCATTCTTGTTTTACTTTACTTAATTGTTTCTCTCCATCTTGTGAAAGCTTGTGTGGATGGATGGATAGATGGATGTGTGGATGTTTGTTACTCTTTCACACTAAAACGGTTTAACGGATTCTGATGAAAGGAGCGTGGGCAAATTAGCATATATGACCCCCTGCTGGTAACGAATTCTTCGTAGACGGAGTCGCGCGCAACAACTAGTACATAGGTACATGCATCACCCGTGCATCCCAACGGGTTTACCCCTGTGTGACACAAACATACGTACTAAGTTGCAAGCTAAGGAGTTCAACCAAGTTCAAACAAACTCGTTATGGGTGTTATTTACATAAAGAGCTTTATTCTGGGGAGGCTGTTATCTAATAAGCAATTCCGTACATATTACAAGATGTTATTTTAATGTTTTACAATATCATGGAACTATAAACAACCAATGCAACTGAACTTATATAAATACAGGGTTATTTGTAATTCACTAGCATCCTTTTAACCCTAAACTCCTACCACTTAAACAAATGTTTTTTGTTTTACGGCTTTTGTCATAACTTAATATTTTTGGTGTAATAACGTTTTGAAAATTTGAGATTTCCTCTTATTTTTACGATACTCTGTGTATTTGTATGGAAAAAAAAGTGCTTCATTTTAAAAAGTCGTAAAACAAAAAACATTTGTTTGAGTGATAGGAATTCAGGGTTAAGAGGATGTCAGTGAATTAAAAATAACCCTGTATACTAGCTGATGCCCGCTGCTTCGCCCTCGCTGATTTTTTTCCATAAACCCTTGTTCTGACGAACGCAACAAAAAAATAATTATCTAGGTAGTTTGGTGCAGCGGTTCTCGAGTTTTGCCCTTAGCAACACATTTGGCGATTCATTTCTATTTATTTAAATAAGGAGTGGCCAACTTGATTAGACCCAAGATCTACTGTTTACCGATGAAACCCTGGACGATCTACCAATGACATAAACGCAGCAGTTGGTGATTGAATACGTTGGACAGTGTGTTCTATGTAATTATATTTTTTGCCTTGCCAAGATCGACCGGTTGGCCACCCCCTAGATAATATTAATATTATTTTGATGCTTTGGGTCAAATCTTGAAAGTCACCTCTTCTAGGTCATACACAGTTTTCACCCGACTATCGGAGGGTTATGTTTTTCGAGCGCATGTAGTATGTATGTATGTATCATTCTTTGGCACGCTCTGCAGCCTAAACGGCTCAATGGATTTTGAAGTTTGAGGTGTCATTAGATTCTTCTCAGTTCATATATATATATTCTTATCTTAGCTGGATAAGAGTGGCCGAGGATCGTGCTCAGTGGCGTGCCATGGGTGAGGCGTATGATGATTGTGTTATGTAATTGGTATATCATACCTAATGTCATACCATAGGTATGCAACGGCATTGCTTCCCTTGCCCTCTTCACCAATAAGCTCATATAAACAACTTTTAAATTCCCTAGATAAAGTCACAGAAAAAGCCCTAAGTAAGTCTGTATATCTACGAGATTTCATTTACCTCACGAGAACTCGTTTATCGAGGATAAAGTTACGAGGCATATATTTATGTTAGTTTATTTTGAATCATTTTAATAGTTTTACCTTTCCCCGAACACTATTATCCTCAATTTGTAAACCAGTTCGATAAGTAATTTATACAACTTGGTAGGAGTGTAACTACAAAACTACACAAACCGGCCAAGTGCGAGTGGGACTCGCGCACCAAGGGTTCCGTATGAATTTGTACGTAGGTATATCAAAATATGTATACCATCCAGGTGTGGGGTCATTTTATGTTGGTTGTTTGAGATTTTTTATTATTATTGTTGTAGCGGCAATAGAAATATAAAAACCGGCCAAGTGCGAGTCGCCCCCTTTAAATTTTTTTATTTTAATTAATGATTTATTTTTAAAGTCAATACATAATTAAATATTCTGTGAATATTTCAAGCTTCTACCTGTTGCCGTTATCAATATCTAGCAAAAACGAGCAAAAAAATCACGTTTGTTGTATGGGAGCCCCCTTAAATATTTATTTTATTCCACTTTTTAGTATTTGTTGTTATAGAGGCAACCAAAATACATCATCTGTGAAAATTTCAACTCTCTAGCTATCACGGTTCCCGAGATACAGCCTGGTGACAGAAGGACGGATGGACGGACGGACGGACGGACAGCGGAGCCTCAGCAATAGGGTTTCCGTTTTTACCCTTTGGGTGCAGAACCCTAAAAACGGCAAAAAAATCACGTTTGTTGTATGGCCCCCCTTAAATATTTGCTTTATTTTAATTTAATTATTTATGTTTAAAGTGAATATACAGGGTAATTTTTTAATCACTGCACAAATTTTGATATGTGATTCAGTATCGTTGATAGATCACGACTTTTTTAGCTCAGGATTTTTTTTACGTTTTGATGGGTTGTTCATGATATTCATCCAATAATTATTGGTCGAGTTACTAAATATGAAAATCAAAAAATTTAAGTAATAAATATTATAATGAAAAATGCTGAAATTTGTTATTTTAACGATACTGAATCACATAGGTATTAACATTGTTTTGTGCACTTATTAAAAAAATACCCTGTATAGCTAAATATTCTGTGAATATTTCAAGCGTCTACCAGTACCTCTACCATGAGTTACACTAGTTTGCAGTGACCGTACTCGCTAGCGACGGCGTAAATGATTTGTATGGAGAATTGTACTTCCGTAAGTGACCGCTAGAGGCGCTGTACACAATTCTCTATACAAATCATTTACGCCGTCGCTAGCGAGTACGGTCACTGTAAACTAGTGTAACTCATGGTAGAGGTTCTGTTGCCGTTATCAATATCGAGCAAAAACGAGCAAAAAATCACGTTTGTTGTATGGGAGCCCCCATATTTATTTTATTCTGTTTTTTAGTATTGTTGTTACAGCGGCAAACGAAATACATCATCTGTGAAAATTTCAACTATCTAGCTATCACGGTTCATGAGATACAGCCTGGTGACAGACGGACAGCGAAGTCTCAGTAATAGGGTCCCGTTTTTACCCTTTGGGTACGGAATCCCAAAAAAGGAACCACTGACTTCAAACAGATCAGAAAAAAGTTATTTTCACGTTTTTATTTAATCGGTTATTTTTTTTATAAGTACTTTTTTTATTTAATTTACAGATACAAGTCAGTAAATTAAACTGTAGAGAAAAATAGTTCAGTCATTCATTATCGTAACACTAACTTTTCTAATTACTTTGCGGGGATCCATATCAATTACTTCATACACATTTTCTTCATTCAAATCATTTCATTTTACCTAACAATCGCTAATCGTAGTTATATTATAATACCTATCCTTTTTCGGTAAACAAAGCAAGCTTTGCCCTTATTAACATTTATCATGCATGATTGCTTCTAGACTTTTGAGCAGCCAAAAATTGCCAAGCATTCAATACGCTATGGAGGTCCCCTATCGGGCTTCTTTTGATTCACCACCTGTCCTTATTCAAATACGAACCCGTTCTTAACTCGGAGAATTAAGTCTCTCGGAGATCAAGTTCAACCCCATAGTGACAAAAGCAACCGGTATTGGATGTGCGAGTAAAATTGTTTGAACTTGCAATGTTCGATTCGAATGTAGCCGAACCACAACTTCCTGGGGCCTGTTGCATAACAAAGTACAACTTATATAAAATAAAAATAAAATAAATATCACGGGACAATTCACACCAATTGACCTAGTCCCAAAGTAAGCTTAGCAAAGCTTGTGTTATGGGTACTAGGCAACGGATAAACAAACTTATATAGATAGACACATACTTAAATACATATTAAACACCCAAGACCCGAGAACAAACATTCGTGTTTTTCATACAAATATCTGCCCCGACACGGGAATCGAACCCGGGACCTCAAGCTTCATATTCAGGGTCTCTAACCACTAGGCCATCTGGTTGTCTAAATGTATATTACAAGCGGAACTCCATTTCTAGTTAATATAACTGTAGCGAGAGTTCCGCTTATAATTGTCCTGCTGTTCATCCCTATCCTCTCACAAACGATTGAATTACCGCTCACAAACCGTATTGGGCCGTTCCTGAATTGAACCCATCTGATCGAAAGTGCAGATGGAACCAAAAGTATTTACTGGTTCTGTAACTACCTATTCACTCTAGGCTTGAAGAGCTATCCCGCGGGAATTATGCTATTTTTTCAGGATCAAAACTGTCCTATGTCCTTCCCAGGGTCTCAAACTATGTCCATACCTTCCTCTAAGTTGGTTCAGCGGTTTAGTCGTGAAGAGGTAATAGACAAACAGACAGACCGACTCACTTTGGAGTAGCAGTTTGCGCACCGCACAAATGCCCCTGCGGCTTTGAGGTCGACGCGCTGGGACACCACGGCCTTTCGTGCCAGAAGAGCGCGGGCCGCTTCTCTAGACACTCTGCTCTCAATGACATTATCCGTCGCTCTCTTGCCACCGTCAATGTGCCTGCGTTACTGGAGCCATCGGGCATCGCCAGAGATGATGGCAAGAGACCAGACGGAATGTCATTGATTCCGTGGAAATTGGGTCGTGTGCTATTGTGGGACGCTACTTGTGTAGACACACTGGCTCCGTCCCACGTCCGCGGAACAGCAAATCAAGCTGGTGCAGCAGCAGAAGCGGCAGAAAAGCTTAAGAAAAATAAATACAAAGGTCTTGGCTCTGAATACAACTTTGTTCCATTCGGAGTTGAGACCTTTGGTCCGCGGGGCTCCAGCGCAAAAAGTCTTTACAAAGATATTTGTAAACGGCTTTGTGACACTACAGGAGACCAAAGAGCTGGCAGCTACCTCGCACAACGTATCAGCATTGCTATACAGCGAGGTAATGCTGCCAGTGTCTTTGGGTCCATGCCGCGGGGGGAACCTTTTGTTAATTTTATTTAGTTTTAGTTTAAGTTAGTTTTATTTTATTTATAGTTATAGTATCAATTTATTATTGTTCAGCGGTTTAAGCGTTAAGAGGTGACACACAGACAGACGGACAGGCCATCCATACTAATATTATAAAAACGAAATTGTGTCTGCCTCTCTGTCTGTACTGTATGTCGGTTTACTAATGTTTGTAAATGAAATCTCGTCAATTAAGCTAGACGGAAGAAGCGCCGTATGCGGTGTATGTACTTCCGTTTGGCAAAATATTTTTCCCAAACGGATTCATTTGGCAAATGTTTAATTTCCCAACTGTTTTTTTTTTCTGAAACTGTAATCTTTCAGAATTGTTAACCTAACCTACAGAATAGTCCTGAAATATATCCTGTATAGATTACAGTTTCAGAAAAAGTAAACATTTTGGAAATGAAACATTTGCCAAACGGAAGTACACCGCATTCCGTCTAGTTTAATTCTTTAACATTGTGAGCGATTCACATTTGAGCTTGTTTTTTGGCTGTCTGCGCTTAATGAAACCTCGATGTTTTTAGAAGCGTCTGGTATTATACAGAGCCGGATTAAGAGGTCTAGAGGCCTTGGACCAACGATTCCAACGAAGGAGTGGAGGCCTGTAAGGCAAAAAAAAGACTATTTGAAACCAGTCAATTTTTTTAAACTTCTTTAGTGCGGGCTCCTCCCTATATCCTATCCATCGTCATGATCATCATCATCATGACGATGATGATCATGACGAGGGCACGGGCCTCCTTTTAGAATAAGAGGTTTTGGGGCATAGTTCCCACGCGAAAGCCGTGGCCCGTTGGTTTGAACTATGGCCTCTCAACTCAAGCAGAGGCTCGTGGGTTTGAGTCCAATCTCACACCTCTAAGTTTTTCAATGGTGTGTTTGAAGTTCCCAATCCTGTATATCTGGCCCTGCTTAAATATACTTTAGGTAGAGTTAGAGCTAAGAATAAAAACATCGTCGAAATTATCTTGTCACCATACTCGTGAATACAGTAAATTTAGCGTACCTTTGAGTCTGACCATGGTTCTTCAAATTACGACGTGAAATTGTGCGTAAACAATGATTACTGATTACAAACAGTTCTATTTGTAGTATTTAATTTAACGCTTTAAGATTTTACAAATGCGCTGTTTCGTTTTCTTAAATTACCGCATTTATAAATAAGTATTGAACTTTGACGCGATATTTATGGATACGATTTGTGGAAGAGTACCTACATTTCGGGGACACTGAAAAAAAAGGTAGGTACTATTTGGATTGACCATGAGCTTTACGGTGAAGGAAAACATCGTGAGGAAACCTGCATACATCTGCGAAGAAATTCAATGGTGTGTGTGAAGTTCCCAATCCGCACTGGGCCCGCGTGGGAACTAGGGCCCAAGTCCTCTAATTCTGAGAGGAGGCCTGTGCTCTGCAGTGGGACGTATATAGGCTGGGATGATGATGATGATTGGAAAATGGTTGTTATTAAGCGAGTGTAGATTTAGAAGAAAGTGCTCTTTTAGAGAAAGATCACGTTTTGGAAAAGTTTTACAATGCCGTTTTGGGCAACTAACTGTGGTCACGCATAACTGGCGAAGTCGCCGCCGTTTGATTGCCAAATCGAGACAAACTCTGATGTAATTCTGAGTACGTGTTATGTTTAACTTGCTGCACGCCACGGGCTAAACGTTAAACAACGGATGGCAGCGGATAACATTTGTTATTGTAATTCCGAAGTAGGTTTGATAAATGATATAGTTACTTACTTCTTAGTCGGACACTCTTGTCAGAGTGGTCGTGGTTACGCAGACGAGGTACACGCAGAGATGTTCGGTGGGTCGACTTTTTCGACAACAGCCCTCTTAGCAATTTGCTTCCATTTCTGCCGGTTAGAGGCGTTGCGAGTATACTGGACCATGGTGGACTCAGTAGCTTTTTTGATCAGGTCAGTCCAGCGAGTTGGTGGACAGCCGCGCGCCCTCTTGCCTTCCACCTGACCCTGAACCACCAATCTCTCCATTGAGTTCACATTCCTGGAGATGTGACCAAAGAACTTCAGTATCCGTAATTGCACAGTCGACGAAAGCCAGACTTTAATATGAAGCTCTTTGAGGATGGGAACATTGGTGCGAAATGCCATCCACGGGATCTTTAGGAGACGTCTCCAGCACCACATCTCCAATGCGTCGATTTGAAATGAATGATATATGAGTGGATAAAAAATTTATTTGTCTTAAACTTTCTTCAGATGTTATCATTGTAGATCTGTTTTGATAAAAAAAATATATACCTTGTTGAATTTCTTTCCAGATTATTCTCAACAAGATTTTTGCCGAATCGGTAGGGTAGTAGATTCTTTGACATTCATATGCGTAGCCTTAATAAAGATATTTTAACTTATGACCCTTATCCTAAATAAATATCATGGAACAATTGACACCAATTGACCTAGTCCCAAAGTAAGCTAAGCAAAGCTTGTGTTATGGGTACCTACTAGGCAACGGATAAACATACTTATATAGATAGATACATACTTAAATACATATTAAACACCCAAGACCCGAGAACAAACAATTGTATTTTTCATACAAATATATATATATATATATATATATATATATATATATATATGCCAGCTGACACGGGAATCGAACCCGTGACCTCAAGCTGCGTAGTCAGGTTCTCTAACCACTAGGCCATCTGGTCGTACTATACCGTGTTATAGAAATAACTGGTGAAAACGATGGTGATTTGATTTATTTATTTACTCATTTATTGCATACATGTAGTAGGTATAATTAGGATGGTAGGGTACATTTATATAGTATCATACATGCTACCCATAAAAGGTGTTGCAATGTCTTAAGTCTAAAAAAATTGCATGCTAAACTTAGAGTAGGTATCGATAACAATCAAAATAACAAAAAATAACCAATAAGAATAAGAACAAAATAATTCATCAAATTACCCACACGAGTATAAAATTTCATTTAGAATAAAATTTTAAAAATTAAATTACAAAATAAACAATGTCAAACTATAAATCAACTTATAATAGAAGCATTTAAATTTCATAAAATATTGTCCAAAATAATAATTAGAGAAAAAAAAATTCGAATGCATTAGACAATAAAGCTTTGGGTCCATTAAGTAGCAGCAAACCAGACGTCAGATTGTATACCACAATAAATTATCTTGCTCGCATCGAATTTACCAGTCTGTACGCTTATTTGTCTAGCGCACTGACGCTTACTTTCGCATTCACTATTTCTTTCTGTCAAACGGTTTAAGATAGTGGCAGAAAGAGATGGTGAAAGCGAAAGCAAGCGCCTGCGCGTTAGACAATTCGGCCTCTGGCTGCATAAATAAATATAGGTGAAAAACTTAATAAGATGAGCAAAATTGATATGGAGCTTAAGTCATTTTTCTAATTCGGAACGTAAATTTGTTTATACGGACACGTTACTACTACATACACACAACATGTCATCTTCTTATGTTTTTCACCTATAACGCAAGCTAGCTTGCCAATGTCAGATTTTCACGACATTATCAAACTGTACATCAACAAGAAGTCGGATGACGATCACGAGATAAAATCTGAACCATAAAGCGATTAACTGGCAAATAATTACTTAGTGCACAGAGTAAGAAAATTTGACAGAGACGTGACTTCATGCAATGCTTCCATAATAATATGTTGAGCAAATCCCGGCCGGGTGGTATATCATTGCTCAAGGTTCATCGGAATAACTACCACTATCCTACTACTATGGGCACACACTGCCACTTTTTAATAGGGAACCTATTGGACTGTCTCTGTTACTTTATTTACTCTATGTTCTCTATCAGTATGAGACCATGTACATAGCATGTGCTACGTTTCTCGTTAATGTACTTAAAAGTAAACAAAATTGTTACTGACTAATAAAAGATGTTGTGCAACAGTAACAATAAAAAACCAGCCAAGAGCGTGCCGGACACGCCCATGATACGGTTCCGCAGCCGTATGACCCATTAACGTAATAAATGACGTCGAAATTTGGAAGGTGTTATAAAATCCCTTGCATCAAGTAAAGTGTTTACAAAATTAATGATCGCCATACGCATATATTCCCACTTCCACCACCACAGGTCACGCGCACAGGCAGAAAACGTAATATTGTATAACAATTAAATTACAACTCAACAGTTCTTTGGAACATTATTTATTAAATCTCAATTGCATATCAGACAAATTGATTGAACGTACTCTCGCTGATAAGGAGCCAATAAAACTGGGCACGAGGTCGCGATGTATGAGAGCTGAGAATTTGCTCAAACATTACGTACTTTGCAATAATATTCTGAGCTTACAGATTGTATTGGTCATTTCGGCCGTTCTAATTCTTCTGTTCACCTGTCTAATTACCCTGTAATTTTTTTTAAGCAATAGTGACACAGTATTAGCAGTACACAGAGGAATGAAAAAGGCCGTCATCATTTTCCCAGATCTGTGCGCTCAGTCTAATTACCGTGTCGCCTTTGGAAGAAAAAAGCGATACGGTAATTAGACTGGCGCACAGATGAATGAACGCACGGATTTTCTTTCTAAAAAAATAGCATTGTATTTTATTTGTATTTTTTATACTATTTCCTTGTAGGATGTGCACTAATAAATTCATTGGTCAACTTACCCCAAGTGACAAGTCAACTGACCCCAGGCATGAAATAAGTTGACTCGTTTTTCCATATTAGAAGTTGAACTAGTAACATCATACAGGGTATTTTTTTAATAAGTGCACAAATTTTAATATGTGATTCAGTGACGTTGAAATAACAAATTTCAGTATTTTTCGTATAATATCTATCACTTATCTATGAATTACTATGAACAACCCAAATTTCAAAATGTAAAAAAAAATCTTGAACAGATAATCGTGATCTATCAACGTTACTGAATCACGTATCAAAATTTGTGCACTGATTAAAAAATTACCCTGTATTATAGTTGATTGCGATATTATGACAATCAGTTGAATTACTTTACAATATAATCACTAAAGGAATAAAAATAAAAATGTTTATGCTGAAATTTGGTCAACCATTCCCGGTCCCCCCTATTAACTATCGAGTCTAAGAACATCTGTATCTACGTAAAATTGCCGATCACTATGTTACATGCTGAGCGTATTGACCTTTCCTTCTATGTCATTGGCTATAGGTATAGTCGGGGTAAGAAAAGGTTCGTCACTTTTCGACTCTATGTCAACGAGTTAAGGTCGAAAAGTGACGAACCTTTTTTTACCCCGACTATACTATAACTAATAATGTCTGTATACGATTGCGCTGCTTACATATGAGTCATAGAGGTTAGATACGATTACGTACATTGGTTTCTAATTGATATCGGATTTAAATTCTTCACGCTTAATCCCTATATTTCCCCGGGATCGGGACGTAATTAAGTATGTAAAATACTAAAATTTCAACGGCTACTCAAAACACATGGCTCGTAGAACTGATGTCCGATGGGGGCAAAAGATTCTCGAGTGGCGTCCATGGACCAAAAGACGCAGTGTAGGAAGGCCTCCAAAATGGAGCGACGACCTGGTCTTAACCAGTTGCGGGAACGTGTTGGATGCGGGTGGTGGAGGACCGGTCTGTTTGGCGAGCCTTGGTCGACGCCTATGTTCAGCAGTGCACATCTTTCAGATGATGATGATAATGAACTCCTAAAACAAGACATTTAATACGGGTGTTTACACAACTGGGATGACGACAACGATGTATTTATTTAATTCCCCTGGAAATTTAATGAATGCTTGAATTTCAATTCAACTGCCAGATGTTTTTTTGTGCTTGGGGGGATGTTTCGCCCTTCTGATCTTGTAATCACATAAATGGTTTTGACATAGGTAGTTAGGTTCATTTATTAACTACTTATGGTATGGATATAAAAATCGTGCATCAGAATGTTAGAAAAGTTTTTGTTGGGAGCGTCTAATTGAAGTTAAAGTAAGTAGTTGAGCCGGCAAGAAGTTTTAAATATTGTTTTGTATGTATGTATGTAAAACTCTTTATTGTACGTAAAACATGAAAAATAACAGTTAACAAGAAAAACAGATGTACAAAGGCGAACTTATCCCATAAAGGGATCTCTTCCAGTTAACCTTTGAACGATTGACAGGACATCAGAGACAAGAGTAGGCATACAATGCTGAGTAATAAAAAAGAGTCGAAATCAAAAGTAAACCCAAACCAATATACTTAACATAAACAATAGACATACATACAAAGAATACACGCAACTACACACTAATATATTATATACTTAATGAATACAATAGACTAATACATATCATATCAACACAAATAGACTACCTACATAAAAACTACATACATTAATATACGCATATACACTAAACAGAGAACACAATAGAGGTTGTCTCTATTTAAGAGGAACTGTCAAGCCAGTACGCCCTTAAGCGACTCCGGAAGATAGCTACCGACTGCGACCGCCTGATTTCACTCGGCAACCGATTCCACAGACTAACAGCGAGCACGGAGAAGGATTTGGAATAGGATTTGGACTTAGTTACAGGAAAAGCTAACAAAAGATTACTACTTGACCGCAACCGGTTCCCAGAACCAGCAGCCAAGTAATTAAATCTTTCGAAAAGGTAGGAAGGGGACTGTGGATTAAAAAGGACATTAAAAAGCAAAGACAGGATGTGAACATTACGGCGCAGACGAATTGGGAGCCACTTCAGCTGAGCGCGAAAACAGGACACGTGGTCGTATTTTCGGAGACCGAATATAAAGCGTATGCAAACGTTTGTAATCAAATTCCTGTACCTATGTGTGCATGATATTAGAATTCAAGTTGAGGAGCCCTTTTTTGCTCACCTTTTCGTACCTGGTACCCCTGAATTGGCCGTCTACCAAACTTAGCTGGCATGCAGGTGTTTTTAAGTAGATATATAGAACACAACACAAAACACCACATACACAGGTATAGGTTATGTCTGGTAACTCTGGGATCTTGGACCACTACTGAAAGAATTATCATCTTCTTTAAGCTTCTCCGTCATTCTTTTACATCTTTCCTTATCCAGAGTTAATCCAAACAGTTGTTCTACGGTCTTATACCACGCCATTCTCTGATATTCAGAAGTCATGTCAATTTTCTTTTTTCAACTTTCCGCATCGTATCTGTTATGTCTTGTCGTGACCCAAATGGACAACAGTCCGCTGCTTGACGGTGCTCACCAGTTCTACCTTAAAATACAATTGTATTAACATCTTGTTTTCTTTCCAGTTACCTTACCAGTCCTGAACTTCGGCATGCTAATGGGCTGGCAGTCCCCCATGACGCCTCTCCTGCAGTCTCCCAATGGCCCAGCACCAGAGCCCATCTCTGATGACACCATATCCTGGATGGCGTCGGTCACCTTCTTCCCGCCTATTTTCTGCGGGTGCCTGGTGGGGGACCTGGCGGACCGGTGGGGGCGGAAGATCACCACCATGCTGACTTCGCTTATGCTTGTGGTAAGTGTAAATTAGAAAATCCATAAACCTTTAGGGATCTATTCAACTGAGGGCGCGAACTAAAAACATTGTGAAACACGTTGGCTTTCAAAATAGTGTGCTAACTTCGAGCGAAATCAATAAATTGGGTAGTCCTAGCGACCGTTGTGCTTTACAAAATGCTACCATAAACTTTTCCATGAATTTCTACATGGGCGATGATGCCTTGGATTCATCATCATCCCAGCCTATATACGTCCCACTGCAGGGCACAGGCCTCCTCTCAGACTCTCTCGGCTTGGGCCGTAGTTACCACGCGGGCCCAGTGCGGACTGGGAACTTCACACACACCATTGAATTTCTTCGCAGGTTTATGCAGGTTTCCTCACGATGTTTTCCTTCACCGTGTTTGCCGTGGATTAAAGCAATTTAATTTATATTATTTTGTTATTTACGGACATTTCCGCAACTTATTTGTCAAGCAATTTAGTGTACTTCTTATGACTGATGATTTGCGTGTCTTTGACATCTGAAAATGATTTCACTTAACGATGGGAAAAATATTTCTGAACAAAGGCATGTTTTTGGTTTTATTATTGTCATGTAATTCTTAACAACCGCGTCATTAAGTAATTATCATTGTCTATTTATAGATAAGGCACGGACGATGTCGTAACAAAGTTTTTAAGTTATTTTCAAGTAAGTTTATCTATATATTTGAGATAGTAAGTATAGCAATTGCTAAATGGACAATTGATATCAGTATGTTATGGTTATAGTAAATTGTAGTACCTAATTATGTATGATACGTCAAATCTAATGAATGACGTTGTAGATTTGTAGGTACTACGAGTAGGTATAGGTTATAATACAGGGTGAATTCAGATTGGTGATACAAAGTTAGTGTTTCGTACCTACTCAGTTAATGCTGGACAATATAATACGCGAAATCACGAACTCAATGTATGGACGCCCCAAATTTTATAAGACTAATTATAACAAATGAGTTAGCGCATTATATTGTCCATCATTAACTGAGTACGAAACTCTAATTTTGTATCACCAATTTGATTTCACCCTGTATAATTAATGTCAATAACAGTACTTAAATCCATATTTAATGCTCTATTGTTGAACTGTTCTATTGAAGAAATGAGCTACACTGATCGGAATTTTTTTTTAGGCAACCTTATATAGGTATATTATAATGTAGTACCTAGTGTATTTAAGTCTTGTTTATCTGTACAACCCAGCCCCAGCCCAGCCAACCAGCTTATTCTTCCATATATGCGATAGAACGGGGTAAAATGCCGTCGTAGTCGTAAAACTATCCATTTATAGCAACTTAGCTCACTTCCGTTGAAATTCAATTCCGCCACTTTAAATAGAATTTTACATTATCACGTCATTATAATGAAACATTTTGACACCAAACATCGAAACACTCAGGCCGTAAGTATGTAGTGGCAAACACTTGAACAGCAGGGCGAAATTACATGCGTAATATTAAGAGGACACACGCTTAATATTATAAATGTCAAAGTTTGTAACGATGGATGGATGGTTGTGTGCTGGTTGTGTGGATGTTTGATACTTTTTCACGCTAAAACGGATTCTGATGAAAATTTGACAATGAATTACAACCATGGTATAAAATCTGGTGTTGATAAAATATAAAGATCTACATGGACCCCGGGGGGGTATACCTAGTATAGCAATATTTAAAAAATGTCACTTAAACATTTTAAATTATACCAAATATATTTTGTATACATTTCTAGGAGATTATTACATAAATTATGTCTGCGCCCGCGCTACGTAGGATGCGCGCGGGGTGAACATAATTTATGTAATAATCCTTAGAGTTAGGTCGGGCGCAAACACCATGCTTGAGAATCTACAAGTTGTCTTCTAAGAACTCTGATACTAAGTAGATGCTTTTCTCTAATACCTTTTTTTTTATTTTACTGTAGAAACTACTATCTGGAATTTTATTGAGCTGTAGTATGGTCTGTTTTTATAAATGTTTAGTTTTGGGTTGGGCAAGGTTAACAGGTGCTTGCGGCGGGAATTTTGCGAATAATTATACAATTTATTACATTATAGTTGCTATAGGTATTATTAGGACACTTTTTGTCTCGGAAAATTGCATAGTTCCCGCGGGACAGCAATAAACGAATTTTTCCAAGACTGAATAGCGGGCAACAGCTAGTAGGGATATCATTCATTGTAATTCTTTAGAGAACCGATGTCGCCACTGTTTAGCCTCTCCTGCAATCAAAGTTTTTTAGTAGGTAATATCATAGAATTTACTTAAATGAAGCGAGGCGTTTTTACAAGGTTAAGAATGAAGTACAATCTCGTTCACGTGAAGTCAAGACGTAGGTACTTATATTACGTAAAAAGGATCGTTTAACATTCCTTTAAATGTCAATTATTAGCTATTTTTCCATACATTTCTTACTAGAGAAGCTTTGACAAACTGAACGAAAGGTCACTTGCAGACCATGATGAACTGATTTCGGTTGTTTTTTGATCGATCGAAGTTATTATATTTGTATTCTATGCAATTGTTTCAAAAATTTGTCGATTTCGACCCTAAAAAGCTAATACAAAAGTGACTAACCCCCTGTTTCACCATCCATTGATCTTTATTTGACGGATAAATGTGATGCCGTCTCTGTTTGTTTTGTTCGAATAGACGGAGACGGCATCACATTTATCCTTGAGTTAAAATTAATCAATGGATGGTGAAACAGCCCCTTAATCTCGTTTAAAACGCGTACACGCGCGTCATCTGATTTAAATCCGCAGTGTGCTCAAGTTCTTGGACAATAATGCCTTCTATGTCATGTTTACGGACGTTTTATCTTTACGGACAATTCTACACTGCCATCAATCTGTGGCACACGCAATGCCGCAACGAGCCGGTCGTAATTGTTACCACTGTTGTCCGGATTGATTAGCTGCAGGCTACAGCCGTTACCAATAAGCTGGACAAGATATAGGCGAGAGCGGGGGAGAATATGTTCCATGGAATACTGTGCTTTTTAACCACTTTAAATTATGGCGGTTTCATATTATAGCTAAACCGTTTAAGGTCTCTACCCATTAAACCATATCATACCATGACCGTGTTATGAACGAATCAGACACGACAAGCAACACGATACATGCGACGCGACGACGTTGGTCGCTGACGGAACGGTCTAGTCGGCATAGTCTCATGTATTTCAATACAAAGAATATTTTTTTGCCTGACACGCTCCTATTACAGTCATGGTATGATACTTTGTAGTGGGAAGATACTTTGATCAATTATAACTGTAGATCCACAGTCGCGCGCCCGAAAATGTCCGAGCCAAATGAGCGCCAATGGCCTTCTTTTTTCTCAGTACGTTGCGTGAAATTGTCAAGTTTAGCTGTCAAGTGTCAACCGAAATTCGACTGTAATGAAGTAAAGACTAGGTTCAAATTTCTGTGTAGGTGATGATTTTAATTGTTATGCAAACAAATAAAAAAGTTCGGACATTTTTTGAAGGGGATCTTGTTCGGCAATGTGTATCTTCAGTTATAATTGATCAAAGGGAAGATACCTTTAAATCAGTCCTCGCCCGCGCTGTACAGGGGCTGGGGGGTAGGACGCCAAAGGGGACCGGGAGAGGTGCGGGCGGCGAGCGTGCCTCGTGTGCCTGCCGCCCGCACCTCTCTCGACCCCCTTTGTCGTGCCCACAGTGCGGATTGGGAACGTCACACACACCATTCAATTTCTTCTCAGGTGTATGAAGATTTCCTCACGATGTGAGGACCGTACAAATATAATTTCGCACATAAATTCCGAAAAACTCAGAGGTGCGAACCCGGACTCGAACCCACGACCATAGCTTGAGAGACTATAAGTTTAAGTTTTTTTAATTGTTCGTTTATTAGTTATTAATATTAGACTGGATGCATAGAAACGAAAATAGAACCACCTTATTTCTAAAGTCAGTTCAAAATAGAGGATACGATGGCTGAGAGACTTTTGAGAAATAGGTATTTTAATGAAATGTCGCTGTCTCGCTCGAACCCCTCCGTGTCAGTACAGCGAGAGCAGGACAACTGCAGCTCAGACCGTTAATAGGCGCGTAATATTGATCAAAACAGCATTTCGTAGTCCCCTGTTTTCTTCTCGAAAACTGGACCAATAAAATTATTTTTTCAAAAATAATTAGAGGACAGATTTAGCTATGCCCTTATGTTTTCCTTTTTTTGTTTATATGAGGGATTCTTTTCTGATGAGTGTCTGATTTTTTTTTTTGAAATTGGGCAATTTTTTCAGTTTTTGAAAGCTCTTATTTCTTATGTTAATTGAAATATGGAAAAAAACGAAACATAGGGGCATAGCTGTGGTAGATACAGATTACACAGTAAAAAAATTTGGCTCTAGAGCTCTCTAATTTGGCCACGTTTGTATGGAGAAATGGTGCGCATCGTATCCTCTTAAATTGGCTTACTCTCATGACTTGTGCCGCCGGCAGTATTCCCTGCGCGCGCGCAGCACATAACAAACGACAGCCAATTGTTTATCTGCTAAGTGGATCAGGTGCTGGCGTCACTTCTAATTGGCATTCATTACCTCATTAACAATGTGGAACACTTTCTCTTGTAGTGTTGTCGTCATCATCATCGTAATTAACTTAAAGACACTCTCTTGTTGGTAGAGTATTTGCCAATAAACCCTTTCTTCTGTATTTCAAACTAAATACAAACTGAAATATAGATGTACAGAAAAAACCCCAGAAAAAAGACCAATGCTGGGAATCGAACCCAGGTCCTCAGCATTCCGTGCTGCGTGCTTACCCCTACACCATCACTGGTCTAGAGGTTAGCGACTATATTTCAGTTTGTATTTAGTTTGAAATATATGGTTTCACGGGATGACCGTAAAAGTAATAAAAAATGAAGTTGAAAAAATAATACAAAAAGCAACTTCATACCTAAATCCTTTCTTCTGTCTTTAAACTTCTTAATATACCTACCTACTCGTACTTAACCCGGCGCAAACGTTCTCTTTAGTTGGATTGAAATAATTTATTCTCAGCCTTCGTCTTTCTCTCATTGCCTCAATTTTTCCCTTTCAAATATTTGGAAACTTGTAAGGAAATGGGTTTGGCTGAATCATGTGTTTGGTATTCGTGGTGAGGGTCACTTTAGCTATGGGGTCATTGTACCTAATGCTTTAGTCGGTGATCTTAAGGGTCTCATCTCAACGCAATAAGAGCAAAAAGACTAAAAATAACTCGGCTACGCGGGCCGAATGGAGCCGAGCTGTTCGACGTCTTATTCGCTCTTATTGCGTTGATGTAAAGGTTTCTCCGAGCCGATTCCACGTCGATAGGTTTGGGGAGGCCCTAAGACTGCTTCTCCTATAGAATACGAGCTTCTCGGTAAAACTTTAGTGAACCCACCATTTTCAAACTATTATATTTGTAAACTAGCTTTTGCCCGCGACTCCGTCCGCGTGGAATTAGTAATTTGGGCAGCTTATTTTTTTATCCAATTTGCTTTTTCATCAATTGTGGCTCTCCTTAGTTCCTCGATATAAAAAAATACCCCCCGCACACCCGCGTTCACATTCACCACCGTACTCCCAGCGTGATGATACTGATGATAAGTATATAGCCTATATAGCCTTCCTCGATAAATGGGCTATCTAACACTAAAAGTATCGTATCTTTCTTATTTGTCAACCGATTCAAATGAAACAAACACTAAATGTTAATCCAAGAAAATACCAACATATCAGTGAAAACCGCATCCTTCTAGGTTAAGCCGTTTCTGAGATTAGCGCGCACAAACGCACAGACAAACAGACAAACAGATAAACAGACAAACAGACAATAATTCTAAAAATCCTTGTTTTGGGTTCTATTGCGCTAATAAATAGTCCTAGTGACAGTTTTTCTCAAATATCTTCAATGTACAGACACCGACTTGTTACAGATTTATTATATGTCCTTCTTAAAATAAAATAAAATGTACCTATCTAGAATATTTAAGTTTCCCTGAACTGTTTCTTCTGCAGTCCCATTGCAATTGCACTAATAACATAATTATATTTGCTGTTTGTTTCCCAAATAAATAAAAATAAAATAAAAAAATAAGTAGTATGTATGTTGTGTTGAGTTTCTTGCCGGTTTCCTCTCAACAGGGTTTTTCCGAACCGGTGGTAGATTCTTCGACGTTCATAGGAGCATCAATTGATGCCTAAATTGAATAAAGAATTTTTGACTTTGACTTTGACTAGTCAGCTATCTATCTGTCTATGTTGCGTGCAACTTTTGACCAGTGCGTCCTGCGGGAACTCTGCACTTTATCTTCGTCATCATTAGATAGATACCTACCTATGTTACGGGATGTAGACTGTGATTACCTTTAATAATTCCCAATATTTCAATGCCGTTGTATGCTACATAATCATGGCTAGATCCAGTAACAAATATGTCTAACGTAGTTAATCGTGAATTGTGAATCATTAAAAACTGTAATCGTATCTATAGTTCTCTGCTAAGCCAGCCATGAAATACACACACAGAGACATGAAATTATGCACGGGTTTTCTTCGTGCATTTTTCTTGAAATTCGCGTGCGAATTTATTAAAATCTCAGGAATCACAATTCAACAGCTAGATTTAAAGGATCACGCAAGCGAACCCGCAGATAAACTATTTAGTTGCGCATAAATCAATAACCCATAAAAATGTTTCGTGCGAACATAAAACATTCAATTGACCGAGTTGCTTTTAATTGTCGTGAGCCATAGCATCATCAGAATTCCTGTCGTAACAGATTCGTTCGGGATTGATCAGGAATGGTGCAAATAGATTGAAACAAGAGTTTCAAATAGTTATTATCAATGTACAGTTAGCCATAAAAGATATTCGGTCACTTATTTGGTAGCTACCAAACCGCGCTCAACTGCCTTCTTTCTGCTTATTTCCGTAAATTCAAGTTTAGGGTGAATGAGCATTTACTAGGCAAGCGTGCTCAGCTTTGCTTTCCATTAGGCGTGATTTTAGTCAAAACGCAAGCCTATATTGTATAAAATAAAATAAAATCTAAGGCAGACGAAACCATGGTAGTCTAGTCAAAGACCTTTAGAAGCAGGTCACATCATATGCCGCAGAACTGATGGTCTTTGGGGCAAACTGGTTTGTGTGGAGACCGCGTGTCAGCAAACGTAGTGTAGAGCGCCGTGTAAATAGGTGGGGCGATGATATATGGTGGCTTAGCAGCGGATAACTGAAGATCATGCACAGTGGCGCCATGGGAGAGGCACAGACTGATGATGACGATGTTCTTTGTCTCACCTCCTCTATCTCACCTGATGAGAAAAACAGATGAGACCAAAGGTGTATCTTACTGGTTCAGTAACATGCAGCCCATTCACTCCAGCCTTGAAGAGCCCTAGGTGGTTGTGGTTGTGTAGGTTGATGATGATGGTGGTGTTGATGATGACGATGATTATGATGATTTGGACTCACTCTGACTTAATGTATCTTGTTGCAGATCAGCTGGGTAATCACGCTGTTCTCACTGGCGCCGTGGGCGCTGATCACATCCCGCGCGGTTGCTGGTCTGGCCTGCGCCGGCTGCTACGTCGTCACACCGCTCTACCTGAAGGAGGTAACATCAGCAACTACCTAACCCGTTGCAGTCAGCTGGTGGTCACACTGTTGTCGTTACCGCCGAGGGCACTGGTCACATTCTGACCTCACCTGATTTTTTGCCGTTTTTATAGATAATGGTACGGAACCCTTCGTGCGCGAGTCCGACTCGCACTTGGCCGGTTTTTTAATATTAGTAAGATGATGTCATTATCCCTAAATAATTGTTCTTGTTTTCGGTAAAACTTATTTTTTACCCGGACCTAGTAACCTCATTCATGAGTCGTGTACACTGCATTCGGTTGTATTCCAAGTCCCTTTGATGCACACGGAACATTATGCTAGGTTTACACTGAGCTTAGTAGCTAATGCTTAGTACCTGTCACTTACACTTGTCAGATGCGTGTATTGTATAATACTAAGACTAAGCATTTGTACAATATTATGTTTACACACTTCTGACAAGTGTAAGTGACAAGTACTAAGCATTAGCTACTAAGCTCCGTGTAAACCTAACATTACTCATTTACATTCTTCTAAATGAACGTTTACGTTTATTTACGTCACAAGTTATACAATGCAAACAGTATGAACTTGTCTCGCCCTAGCCGCCCTTTTGTAACAAGTGAAGCAAAAACATCTCAAACTATTATAACATCGGTTTGAGCAATGGCTTCCACATTCTAGGTCAAGCTCGCGACAGTGACGTAATGTTTGGATACCAAACATTCCCTTACATTTAACTTATGTATTGACACAATCGGAAAATTAATTTATAGTAAAGTAAACCGTAGTGGCCTAGTGTTTAGACTACTTTAGACTTATGGCCTCTCAAGCAGATGGTCGTGGGTTCGAGCCCGGGCTCGCACCTCTGAGTTTTTCGGAATTTATGTGCGGAACTACATTTGAAAACCACGAGTTTTACGGTGAAAGAAAACGTCATGAGGAACCGACACACACCTGATACAAATTCAATGGTGTGCGTGAAGTTCCAAATCCACTCTAGGCCCTCGTGGGAACTACTTCCCAAGCCCTCTCATTCTGAGAGAAGGCTGTGCCCTGCATTGGGAGATTATGCGATGCTTATGTTATGACAAGGAGGAATCCACTCAGTATTTTTCGAGTCCTAGAAAATGACGATGGATGGCGATTATCTACTAATCCTGGCTTACCTACTCAGTGTGAGCTCATTACTAGTCAGAATTTCATTTGATCGAATTTCATCTGCCATAACAACGTTGGCCATAAATATAGCAGCGTGCATTTTGTCAGGATTATTGAAATGTCATCTTATAGAATACAGTTGGTTAGATTAGATTTGTTTTATAACAATTCTGAAAAAAAATACTGTTACAGAAATAAATTAAATTATGTCAAATTAAAATTATGAAAACGATAAGTTATGGCATATGAAATGCAAGCAAACGATAGCGCATCAACTTTGGTTCTCCAGAGAGTAATTTTAATTTGTCTTTCTCTCACCAGATAGCTTCGGACAACGTGCGCGGTGCGCTCGGCTCCCTATTCATCCTGTCGCAAAACCTGGGTTACCTGGTGGTCTACGTGGCTGGGGACGTATTGTCCTTCCCAGCAGTCATGTGGCTCTGCACAGCTGTGCCAGTCTTGCACCTGGTGGCCTTCCTCGCGATGCCGGAGACGCCTGTGTTCCTGGTCAAGCAGGGGAAGATACAGGTTGGTGGATCTGAGTTATATACGTGGAAGGAGGTAGTGAAAGACACTTTTTTTATGTTAGAGAGGCCAGAAAAACTAACTAGTGGGTCACCTGATGTTAAATGATCACCACTGTCCATTGACACCCGCAGCGCTTTACGCGATGCCAGCGCGTTGTCAGCCCTGTAGAAATTTGTAACTCGCCTCTTAAAGGCACCCAGGTCGTAACTCGATGGGAAGACCCCAGCGGCAAGCTCGTTCGAGATTTTGCAAGTTCGTGGCAAAAAAGACCGCTTAAAACGCACCGTCGAAGACTGCCATTCATCAACATGATGTCGATCTGTAATGGAACCCCGCAGCTGGAATGACGTCAAAGAATTCCTTAGAGCATTCCCCGTTGAAGATCTTATAGATTACGCATTATATATTAATATATCATTGGAAAACCGAGGACAATGTCACAAATGAGGTCATCCAATTGAGGAGCTGAACTAATGGACTTTTTATACAACTCTTACCCCCTGTTTCACCATCCATTGATCAAATTTATTTGACGGATAAATGTAATGCCGTCTCTGTTTGTTTTGTTCGAATAGACGGAGACGGCGTCACATTTATCGGTCAGTTAAAATTAATCAATGGGTGGTGAAACAGCCCAAAACCCAGACTTCAAAACAAAAAGTGAAGTTTAAACAAATGCAGATTTGTACAAGGCTTTGATCATCATCATCATTTTTGCCGAACATAAGCCTACCCCATAGTTCGCCAAAAGCCGTTGTGGCCTAGTGGTTTGACCTATCGCCTCTCAAGCAGAGGGTCATGGGTTTAAATCCCGGCTCGCACCTCTGAGTTTTTCGGAATTTATGTGCGAAATTACATTTGTAATTTACCATGAGCTTTATGCATACACCAGCGAAGAAATTCAATGGTGTGTGTGAATTTTCCAATCCGCACTGGGCCCACGTGGGAACTACGGGCCAAGTTCTCTCATTCTGAGAGGAGGTCAGTGCCCTGCAGTGGGACGTATATAGGCTGGGATGATGATGATGATAGTTCGCCAAACAGACTCGGTTCCGCGCCATCCGCATCCAAGCGTTGCTTGTAAGCTTTGATCAAATCGAGGCTGAATATGAGATGAGTGTTTGATATGGAGATGAAAAGAAGATCGATAAAGACATCAAATGGGAATAGAATAACGAACGCGAACATAAATGAGTGAATTCATCGTCAAAGTACTTTTTAAAATCGCCTCGCACCCCACAGCAGTTTTGAAGATCACCCTGATTACAGTAGGTACTGATCCTCCATATTGGAAATATTAATAAAAATAACAGTCCCCTCTTCATTCTCTACCAAAAATCAGGAGCTAAACGGCGGCGAAGCAACGAGCGTAAGTTAATAATTATAAAATGAGATAAAATGATAAAATAAAATGCGTAAACAGAAGCCCGTAGCATCAAAATTCCTGACGATAAGCAAGGTAGGTAAACAAAAAACGTTAAATGTTGCTAGACGGTAACTTTCAAGACAATTTAGGTAGAGATAGCTTTTGCCCGCGACTGCGTTCGCGCACAACTAAAATTGATGGTCATTGTAAATATTCAGCGTTTTAACGGCGTTTTTTTTATCATTACCATTTGAGCAGAAATTATTAAAAAGGATTATGCTAAGGGTAAACTTTTTATGAAAACTTAAGACAGTACCGATGCTGAATCTAGTTAGAATCCGTGCGATTCGTCCTTCGGTTGTGGTAATAATCGTCTAATGGTAATGAGGTTTTTCCGAGCGGTCAAAACGCTCGAATATTCACCGTCAACTCCTAATCTCTATCGCGCTGGAAATTCCAAAAATTTATTTTTATTGAACCTCTATGATCCTAAAGGAATGGTCCTACCTTATCCCGTGGGATTTTCCGAAAATCATTCTTCTTTCATTCATCTTCTGTACTTACTGTTATCACCTAGTACCATGCCAAATTTAAAGTCTCTAGTAATTATAGTTACGGAGATAGAGTAGCTTTGAAGCAACAATAAAAATCTCATTTATACTCTACTCCGTGTGAATTTCGACAAATCCTCCCTTAGCGGATGCATATTACGTCATAATATTAGCTATTTGTGTGCCAAATTTAAGTACTATACAATCCGTTAAGTGGTTTAAGCAGTGCGTTGATTGATCAGCCAATCACCTTTGCCTTTTATTTAATTGAAGGTGTCTCATCCAAGTATGTAGATCGATCTCATTGTCCTCTCAGCTTAAATACATTAATATTCATTATCAGTAATTTCTTACGACCTTGCTGTATGCGTCTGCATTTGACTGTTGAATACTCTCAAGTAACGGGCATTGCATCCTTCGCCCTCAATGACTCATGCATATTGATGTTGTAATTATACACCTACAGTACTACAGGTCTTGTTTTGGTTGTTCTGTGTAAGCACATGCAATTGCACATCATCCATCATACATCATCCCACCAGCCCTCGTGTCACGGTGTTTCGTGTCATTCGTGTTTATCGAACTTCTCCGAAACCGATTGACATAACATCTTTAGTAGGACTGAGAATATGTCGTAGGTTATTTTTTATAGCTACCTACCTACCCCTATTCCTCGCAGACTGAGTCGCTGGCCACAGCTAGTATTCATATAATTATGTAGGTATTCTAAGCAAAGAATGAATCGACGGAGTAATGGCTAAAAATAATTGAGACGTACAAAAACATTTTACCAAAATTATCGGTTTGCTAATTTCTTTGTGTTGTGCATATACACTCATGTCTGAACACGTACAAAAGCGCTTTAAGCCAGTATTCTCTCATTCTGATAGGATGCCTATACTGTGCCCTGCAGTGGGATATATATGTATAGACTGGGATAATTATGTGCAAAAACCTAAAGAGCAAGTACGCCTAACAATGAAAATCGTTACAAATCAAAGAATTTAAAAATCTCACGACTCATTTTCTTCGTCTCGTTTAGGTTACTACCTAATCTCTAATAATTCCATGTAATGTTTCATGATTAGATGCAAAACTTAGTTCACCGGTCTTGCTAAAATTAGAATTTTAATATATCGTTTATTATATTTTTATCGAACAATGGCAAACGTGTTAAATAAAAACTGTCTTTAACTGGGCATGTCCTCCAATAAACATACAATATCTACAACACTATAACTCTTTATTCTACAATAGGTAGGTACACAATACAAAAATTATCACAAGCAATCGCCGGTCTCTTCGACTCAACCAACCAAATATCAAAGAATTCCAAAATAAGATTCCTTTCCTTCCTATTAATCTTTATAGTTTATAGTAGGTACTTCCATATTTCTAATGTTTAATGGTCAGATGCAGAACCTGGTGTACTGGTCGTGCTAAAATTAGAAAATAATTACAGACAACTTGTTTTAACTGTGGTTTATGTCGAAAGGTAGGATGTTAATACTTATCAGCGTCTAGCTGCCATTAGGGTCTGTCCGCACAGCGATATTTCACCGCGCGGTTTTTTATTTGCAATTCTGTAACACATTGAATCTTATGGACGTAGCCCTTAAGATCCAAGCCATTATCACACTGGCGATTTGCGAACGTCTAAGGTGTATAACTCTGCCTTTTCACCAGAGGTGTGCTATGCTACTTTGGGGGTATTTGCAATTAAGAGATCTCTCTACATATACTAGGTAGACCGATGACATTGCGAGAGTTGTCTTCCGGGAGTGTTTCTAGACAATTATGACATTGATGCTTTCAAGAAAAGCGTTTATACTTCCTTTAACAGGCCGGCAACAGATCATTAACTCTCCTTGAGTTGTTGATATTGATCGGTGGTGACCATTTCCCATCAGGTAACTCGCTTGCACGTTTTCCTTCCTCTCATAATAAAAAGAAAAGTTGTGGGCGACCGATAGTGTAAGTCATTGCGACGTTCTGAGGTGAGACGTCTTCTCGCTTATGATGATGATGATGGCGTTAAAATTCCAATAAGTATCACATAAGTTATGCTCTTGATTGTTATGGATTAACATTTAAAACATACATAGATAAGATAGAATCATTGCAAACAAGGTTTTTAAAATTACTCGTAAATAAAAAGACAAAGGATCAGTGTAAAGGAGATTACTCTAAACTATATAAAATATGTAAAATTTTACCGGCTAGCCTGAAACATAAATATCTTCTACTTGTAAACAATCATAGTAATCAGGATCGTTTCACTAATTTGGTGCAACATAAAACTGGCACAAGGTCAATGTCCAAAGGTAAATTTGAAATACCCATGGTAAAAAATTACTATGGAGATAGAACGTTAAAAAAACGAGTCCCATACTTACTCAATAGTTTACCCGAGGACATAAGACGTAAGCCTACACTTGCTAAATTTAAAAGTTTACTAAAAAAACATTTGTTAAATTCGTTGTAACCATTTATGTATAATTGTATTAATTTAATCTATTTTAATAATTTATAAGCTATGTTTATATAAAGCGAGTTACCTGCAGTCAAACTGCGTAAGCAGTTTTGCGGGGCATGGTTTAAATGAAAGTGTAACTTTTTATGAATAAATATATTACATACATACATACATACATATCAGGATTATACGTACACCTTTTTTTTGTTTGCGTTTTTTTTGGCCGCACCAAGCTTTTGGCGCATTTATTGCATTCATTCAATCCCTTGCTGTATCATTACCAGCAAAGCTTTAGTTCTGAAATTCATGTGTAAGATATTTGAGAATTCACCCTAATGCCCAGTAATTTTCAAAATACAAAAGCAAAGTTCGCTCGATAGACAAAAAAACAAAGTCGTCTCTAAAAAATAAAAAAATCCTTATTACCTACGGCGTAAATACTGCACAGGTCATGAGTTTTTCTAGGGCCTAGATTTATTATATTTGTTTTTGTATTAGTATTTGTTTTAGTAATACGATGAAAATACCTAAATACACGCGCGCTCTGACCAACGTATCTTAAGCCACCGTGCTTCCCCCCTGTCCGTATAGTTAGTTGCGTAGTTCTCATTCGATCATCGGACGGGGAACTTGTGCCGGCTTTGATTCTAGCCGCTCCCACGCACACATACACAAGTGCATAGAATACCTAAAATCGATTAGCGCACTGAGCTTAATGCTAGGTTTACACGAGCTTAGTAGCTAAGGCTTAGTACTTGTCACTTACACTTGTCAGAGATGCGTGTATTGTATGATACTAAGCACTTGTACTATATGTTTACACACTTCTGACAAGTATAAGTGACAAGTACTAAGCATTAGCTACTAAGCCCGTGTGTAAGGGCCTTAAGGGTCTAAGTAGGTATAGCCAATATTTTTTGTCAGGTCTACATCGGCGTGTGGCCCATTTAAATAAATCTCAAGTTTGCTGACTCGGAGTCGCTAATTTTATGTCCACAGGAGAGACAACTTTTGTTTCTTACGTTGTTTATGTTATGACCTATCAGCTAAGGTATATTCCCCTGTAGCAAAGTGCCAGGAAGCAATCGATCAGACCATTGTAATTTTTTAACATTATCTATTGAGGTCGCGAGGCATCCGGAAGCAATTAGCATGCGCCTAAACGTACGCGGAACAAATTCTGACATTTAGCGAACTGACTATTCAACATCTTTACCACCCTAACTAGTTTCCAAGGTCAGAAGCCTTCAACTATGTATAGGAATAATTTAATAGGGAAGGTATTTTAACTATTAACCAATAATTCGATTCGATTGGGCACCTTTGCGGCGGGTAAGACTATACAGGGTAATTTTTTAATCAGTGCACAAATTTTGACATGTATGTACCTATGTAAAGTAAACTCATTATTGCACATAAAAAAATACAAGTACACAGAGAGAAGAATAAAGGCGAGCTTATCCCTAAAAAGGGATCTCTTCCAGCTAACCTAGTTAAGAGAAGACAATTAATTATATAGTGGATAAGCAGACAGTTGAAATTACGTGCGGTAAAGAGAAAAAAAAACAGAAATACACAAAAGAGAAAGAAAATAAATAGGAACAAAAGAAAATAAATAGGTACAAAAATTATTTACATTAGCATATTAAAAAAATATTACATGTGATTCAGTATCGTTGATAGATCACGATTATCTGTTCGAGATTTTTTATTTTACATTTTATAATTTGGGTTGTTCACAGTAATTCATTGGTCGAGTTAACATGAAAAACAAAAAATTGAAGTAATAAATATTATGATGAAATAGTTATTTGTTATACAAGGGGGGAAAGTTGTATTTTACCTGCGAGTGTCCATTTGAAACACAAGCTATCGATAGGATTCTATGATTGACCACGAGCGAAGCGAGTGGTTCAAAAATAGAATCCTTTCGATAGCGAGTGTTTCAACACACGAGACGTAAAATAACTTTTCACCCGTGTATAACACAAAACTTTTCACCTCACTACAGCGAGGAAAATAAGAAAAAGGTTTGTACTATCAATTATTATTTATTTATTCACTCAAAATAATTAATTGAAAAGTTTTGACTTAAGTTTTTTTTTATTATTTCGGATGCGTTTTGTTCGCACATCGACTTACTTGGACTGTCAGAACATTTTATCCGTTTTTGCAACAAGAATGAAGGTTAATGTTGAATGCTGATATTTATGAATTAAAATAAAGTTGTAAGACTGTATTTAGTGTTTTTTACTCGATGCAATTCATTAATTGTGATGTTAAAAATTCAGCACTTTTAACGTTTTACGTTTTGTTAGCTGTCAAATATCACGAAAGCTGCCTTCAAATGTCAAAACTCTTTCTTCACAGGTGGATAAAAAGCGATTTTCTCAATAGATGTCAAACAAACAAAAAGGGCTTTCCGAGCTAGTGAGGTGAAAAATACTGAAATTTGTTATTTTAACGATACTGAATCACATATTAAAATTTGTGCACTTATTAAAAAATTACCCTGTAGATGCACTAAAAGTAGCTAATAATAATTGAACATAATAATATCAGCAAAACGTGTTCTTTCGTAAAATTAGTCTTGTTTCAATATAATCGACTATAATAGACTTCTCTTTATTTGATAGGAAGCCCGTTCAGCGCTCGCCTGGCTGAGGAACACCAGTATTGATGACAAGGACCTGGAGGAAGCCATCCAACAGCTGGACCGAGAGGAACAGTACGCGCGCTCTATGAAGAAAGCCACCTGGATGAGCATTGGTTAGTTACCCAAGCTGTGGTAGCATAGTGTTCGGACGATCCTACCACTGCTACTAGAAACACAGGGAAGCTTAAAGTTCCATCTTACAGACTGGCTATAATCAAAAAGTCGTTTTTGGGAAATTGCATACGTTTTTATAATAAAACTAGCTCCTGCCCGCGACTCCGTCTGCAAAGAATTCGTTTATCGCTATCCCGCGGGAACTAAGCAATTTTCCGGGATAAAAAGTATCCTTTATGTTAATCTAGGTTCTAAACTATATGTGTGCCAAATTTCATCACAATCCGTCAAACCGTTTTAGCGTGAAGAAGTAACAAACATACACACTCACAAACTTTCGCCATTATAATATTAGTGTGATTCCGAAAATAATAACCGTTCAAACGGATACCAAAATTCAAAACCATTGCGAAGAAAGTCTATAAGGCGTACTATAAAATTAATGACTACCTATCTACATATATTATTATCATGGACAGGGATACGAGTTGACACCAACGTGCCCTAAGCTGTTCTTTGCGATCTCCTCCTAGTCTTCCCAGTCCCATTTTATTCGTCCAGGGCTCTTAGATCCTTCTCTACTTCATAGGTAATCCATTTAGGGTAGAACTGTGATGGTTGCCCCACTTTTTGAAATCAATCCATATGTCTTTAGTAAAAAAAGTAAAATGTTTTATTTAGAAAACCGGCCGGTACTTCATGTTTTCATCAACCAATTTTTAAAAAGTAAATAACATTTTCTTGAATATTTTCAGAGTAATTATTAGCAATTTTAGCAGACCTCTTCATTTTGTGACATCTATCCCACTTATGGGATAGTTGCCTGATCTACTTATATCAATGCCGTATGATAGATGTCCTCCCCCGAAACGGGACAACTATCCCCTAAAAACTTCGATCGCATTTTGCCTTCCCATGCAATCACAGTGACATGTGACTCGTTCAACTTAGTGTTAGCTAGAAAGTCTCTCGATAAATAATTGAAATATAATACGATTCATTTGCAAAACTACTTATAGTAATTATAATCGGGGCAACTATCCTAGTTTTACCCTAGAATATTAGTTACGTTCTTAGTAAGGATTGTCGCCACATATAGCTCGTAGATTATACCTGCCTCTAACCACAATCAATTACGCTAGCTCCATATAATAATGTTTACCTGAATTAATTCATATTATAAATGCTTCATTATATTTTCATGTGGTGGGTTTTCTCAGAAAAATCATATTTTAATATTCTGCTAACTATTTTCCAACTCGCAGTCTGTTTATTTCATTACTCATAGTAATTTACTGTAAGTAAATCGTTAAGAGCCACTCTGTAGGGATTTATTTGTGGTTTTAACTACTCTCATGACCCAGGTTTTTTTTTACTTTGGATTGTAACGGACTTTGCAAGAAATAAGGGCAAATGCTAACGATTGCGTTAGGGAAAAAATTACCTAAAAAGATATGATGGCTTCATTTTCCAAGGTCCGTTTAACGCCGCTTTCCTGTTGGTCAATTGTTTCTTCGCACACCGGTTATCTCTAACACAGGGTTTCGAAACTATTTTTTCTTCAAGCCACCCCAAAATTATGTAATGTATCCCTGTGCCTTCCCACGATTTTAACATTTTAACTGCTCGTCATCTTTTTACAACATATTGCTTTTCCTGATTCAGAGACGTTAATTGTTAAGGACTCCTCATGGTGCTTCACCGCCAATACCACTTCACCATATGAATCGTGACGAGCATAAATTGCTTAGCAACGTGTAGTAATCAAATCGCAACCCTTGAAATATGTATGTATTTGTCAATGAGTAGGTTAAGTTTGCGATTTTAGTCTTACATTTTGGTGATTTTTTACTCAATTAACTGTTTTTAAAATATTGTACGGAGGTATGGAACCCTTCATGTACGAGTCCTGCTCTCACTTGACCGCTTTTTTTAAGTCGGTTATAAAACAAACTTATCTACTCTATTTCTGTAATACTCATTTCCAAACTATTGAAGACGTTGCAATAATATAGTTACCATAAGGCATTAATTCCAAGACGGGACTCTAACATATAAACACTTCATTTTAGCCCCAAAACGAAATATAATTTTCAATTTACGGAAAAGTACTTACGTCCCATCAAAATCATAAAATTTAGGAAATAATAGTCTCGCAACGCAGTTCATCCACAGCAAAAAGTCGTTAGAACTCATGTAAAACCAAGTCAGTTATTTTACTTGGCGTGGAAGCAACTATTGAACAACTTCGTTGATTATTATCAGTTACATAATTATAAACATTCATAATTATCGTCTTCATTTTTGTAATAATTATGCGTAATGAAATGAATTAGCGGTTGCGTTGTAGTCGTGGTGGACTAGTGGTTTGACCTTTGGCGTCTCAAGCAGAGGGTTGTAGGCTCAAACTTCAAACCACTGAGATTTTCGGCATTAATGTGCGAAATTACATTTTAAATTTACCATGTGCCTTACGGTGCAGGGAAAGATGCGTGTGTGTGCGATTTATATCAATTCACGAGACGAAATATCTAATTTACGAGAGCGGAGTCAGGGGTACAAGCTAGTACGTAATATACAAAATGCATGTTTAGTTCATCACCTACAAGCACTCGTAAGAAGCAAGTTTAACGTGTATTTTAACGTGCCGGTCGGGGATTTTGCCTTTTTTATGTCCGTTTAAAGATGATTAGGGATATTTCAATATTGCAATTTATTCCAAACTTGATGCAAAAACTGCAGCGTGATGTTTGGTCTTAGTTCGGCGAAAACCGGTCGGTAAAAAATATGATGACTATAATGAATGATCAAGCCATATTTTAAAGTCGGGGCTCTTTGACCCAATACAGGATATTTCATAACCAAATATAGAAATTATAGAAGGCTCTAATCTAATCTTCTAATATATAAAAATCTCGTGTCACTGTGTTTGTTATCGAACTCCTCCGAAACGGCTGACCGATTTTTACTAAACATTTTTGTCTATATTTGGTAGGTCTGAGAATAGAGCGTAGACTATTTTTTATGTCCCTAGGTGATATATGGCAAAACAACGTTTGCGGGGTCAGCTAGTCTTCTAATATATAAAAATCTCGTGTCACGGTGTTTGTTATCGAACTCCTCCGAAACAGCTTGACCGATTTTCATGAAATCTTTTGTCTATATTTCGTAGGTCTGAGAATAGGTCGTCGACGATTTGACCTAGTGTAAATTTTTATTCGGGCTTGGTCCTTAGAATTATTTGGAAGCTGATAGATAAGTATTTATTTAACTATGTAAATGCCAAAGTTTCTTTGGACTAAAAACATTCACGTGAAATGTATTGATTTACGAGTATATGGAAACGGTAGGAGGGTGAATTACATAAAAAAATATACTTTAAATATTATACTGGTTTTACATAATGAGAATCATCCTTCCGGAAACTTGACTGTCATCTGCAGGTAGTCTTTGGTGTTGTCTCTTTAAAAATTATATTTCGGTTCTAAGGCGATAACTTCACTCGCTACTCGCTACCTGTCAATTTTAGAATTGCCAGCTGTTTAAAATTTAAATTTCTAACGTATTATACAGACTTCATAAAAAAGAGGTTTTTATACCAACCCTAGCTAATGACTTAAATATCACAGCTATCTTTAAATCAAATATAGCTCTAGCAACTTAAAACAGTTATAACATTTGCGAAGACTACCAGTTCTAGCATCTACAAGTAGTAATCCTAAGTGGCTCCACGATTTGTCAAACTGTCACGCCAACCCAGACTCGAGGCGGGCTAAAGCTTTAATGCTCTATCTTCATCGCATGCATCCGTAATGCGTAAGAGCGAGATACAACATGAAACGGATCATTAGGTTTGTTCCTCGAGATCTGGAATCTTCTGGAACTTAAAAGCTTGTATTAAGATTACCTATACTGATAGGAAACGCAAGGCTATCGATACAAGATATCGTTACCGGTTGGTCCAGTCTTTCCACTATATTGGCCACATTCACATTTTGATATATAAGTGTTGATGATCCTACTACATGATATACCTAAATATATCAGCGGCAAATCTAACCGCCTACTTTACATACATGTTTCTAAGGAAGGAGGGCGATTAGATTTGCCGCTGAGTATATAAAAGGGCTAGAATACAAAATTATGTTTTTCTATACGTGCCCCTACTTTAATCCCCGAATTATAATTTCACAAACAAAATCATAAGGCGCTCTGTTTAGGAGGCATTCAAGTACGAGTATAATGCTGGCACTTCACTTGACGTATTTGACGAAATAGTTGCGTGTGCGAGAGAGGAGCACTATGCCGATTCTAGCGTGAAAGACGGAGATGGCAATAGCGTAACGCGAACACGCAACGCCAAGTGAAGTGCCACCATAAGACGGCATTATTTTATCCAGAACTGGTCCGGACATTGTTAATCTATTACTAAAATATTTTGCGGCAATTTAAAAACTATAGCAAGAAAATGCTAACTTACTTATCTACTTAAGAAAATATGAATACATACCTACCCCCGTAGATTAGAATCATTGGTACAGTCGCAGAATGAAAAGGTTCGTCACTTTTCGGCTCTATGTCAACGAGATAAGATCGAAAATTGACGAACCTTTTCATTCCGCGACTATACATATGTACATAGTTACACGAGTTGTAAGACTTTGATCTATTTCACGCAGTCAAAGTCAAATTATATTTATTCAGTTTAGGCCTTCATGTGGACATGACAAAAGTTAAGGGTGTTTAACCCTTTCAACGCCAACGACACATATAGGTGTCACAAAGTACAGTGTCAAAGTGACCTTGACACAATGACATACGATTCAAAGCAGGTTTACGTTTTGTCGAGGCGCGGCGTTGAAAGGGTTAAGTAGGAATTTTATAAGCTGAGGGTTTAGGACTGCAGACCTCATCTGGTAAAGATAACATTGTTCACGTTTGTTCTATTATGGACGCACTACAACGCCGACGATCCACCTGAGTACCGCTTACAATGACGAAAGGCCTTTCTTAATGAGTTAAGCTTTTGCAATTTCACCCTTGTAACTTAGCGGTAGCTATTTGTTTGCATTTTTTGTTACTTGTTCTGATTTGTTATTAGCGGTAGGCTTGAACAAACGAGACCTGGGTTCGATTCCCAGAATTGGTCTTTTTTCTGGGGTTTTTTCTGTGCATCTATATTTCAGTTTGTATTTAGTATGAAAAATATAGTTTCACGAGATGACCGTAAAAGAGAGTCGCTAATTTTATGTCCATAGGAGAAACAAGTTTTGTTTTTTACGCTGTGTACTCTTATGGACGTCAAAAATACAGTTTGTTTACAACATGAAAACTACCTACAATACAATAAAGTCGAAATCATGAAGTAAGCCAATGGACTTTCAAGCAGAGGATCGTCGGTTCGACTCGGACTCGCACCACGGATGTTTTCGGAATCTACAATTGTAATTTACTATTATTTTTACGCAACTGTGAAGAAGTTCATTGATGTGTGTCAAGTTCCCAATACGCACTGGACCCGCGTATTAACTACGGCATGAACGCTCTCATTCTGAGAGGCTGTTCCCTGTAGTGGTGACAAGATGATGACTATAATCAAATCTTTTATTCCAGTGCGTGACAAGACGACCTTCAAAGCCTTCAGGATATCCCTGAACGTGATGCTCTCCCAGGAAACCTGTGGCTACCTGGTGGTCCTCATGTACGCTGGGTCCATCTTCGAGAAGGCTTCTGACACCATCAGCCTCAAGCTCAGTCCCAACAAGCAGACCATAGTCGTTGGGGTCATACAGCTGCTCGGATCCATCGTCGCCAGTTGCATCGTGGAGAAGACAGGGAGAAAGGTAACCTTTATTCTTCCTCGATTTTATGACCTACAAGTTTCCGGGCCCAGAGCAATAATTCTCGATGATAATAATTCTTGATGGAAAATTAATACAGTGCTAAAGCACGGTCGCGATACACGAAGAATTTCGTACAATGACCTGTCACTATTGATTGTGTATGTATGTAAATCCTTTATTGTACAGAAATAAAAAAAAAACTCCATTGACAACCGGTGAGATAAATGTACAAGGGCGTACTTATCTCTTTAAGAGATCTTTACCAGTCAACCTTTGAGTGGATGAGAGGAACATTGAACAAGGGATCGAGAAAGAGGGTCTGTCGCTCGCATGTAAATATTCTCTGCCCCACTCGCAAGCTTGAATTAGGACGAATGTGACGAGCGACAGAGACAAGTAATGAAGGTCATAGTACGAAATTCTTCGTGCATCGCGACCATAGGTACTTTATTGAAATCTCAATATCGATATAAATCTCTATAGTATCAAGAAATTGAGGTATTGATTAAAACAACAACCTTCGTAAAGTTATGAGTGGCGACCGCGTACGAGTAAAAAGGTAAAAAGCTTTGGTAGCCTAGTAATTTTACCTATAGCCTCCAAGCAAAGGACGTTGCGACCTCTGCTCCTAAGCCCATCTCTTGGATACCAGACAGTCACCTGGTCCTAGATTAGATTTCTTTATCTATTTGTTGTTTGTCGCCATTATACTCTTCGAAGAGTGCCACGATGTAGCGCCTAAAATGATCAATAGTACCTACCGACTTGTCAAACTTGTATAAACCACAAACGGGAAAATTACACAGGAAATAAATCAACCTGAAGGACAGTCCTCCCCCCCCCCCCCCACTCCCCCGGGTTTTCCTCCTTAACACACCTCCTCTGATTCACCTCAGGTACCGACATCCCAAGGTGTGAGAGCAAACAACACGGATTTTTCCTCTTAAAAGATTCAAATAATAAACGTCATTCAACCATCGGATATGACTACACATTTGCTACACATATTTTACTAGAATTACTAGTAATATTTCTAAAACTCTGATACCTTTTCAACGCTAACGACGTATACTATGCCGCTAACGACGTATACTATGCGTCACAAAATATAACGTCAAAGTAGTGCTAACAGTAATTCTAAAAATGGCCCCTGTGCGGTATGTTACCAAAGACGCTGGCAGCATTTCCTCGCTGGATTGTAAGACTGTTGCGTTGAGCAAGGAAGCTGCCAGTTCTTTGGTCTCCTGTGGTATCTCTCAGTCTCTTTAATAATCTTTAAAGAGCCTCAAAGCGCCAGGGCCCATGTTTTGACCTCCTATCTCTTCCAGTGGCTGCTAGCGAGCACCTCGTTCGCCACGGGCCTATCAATGCTGGCCCTGGGCGCTTGGTTCTACATCACCAGCGCCGGATTCTGGCTGCCCGGCTGGCTGCCTGTCCTCGCCATGTGTCTGTGCATCTTCGCTGATGCTGCAGGGTATCAGCCAGTGCCGTATGTCATCACATCAGAGCTGTTTTCGTTCCAAGTAAGTTGCTCTTAGAGTATTTACAAATGTGGCAACTTAAGGGCGTTTATTCGAGCGGTTTAACCAGGGTTTAACCACCTGATTTATAAATAGAATGGGAAAGTTATTATTACTATCACTATTATTATAAACATGTAGTATTATTTTGGTTTACATGGAATTTGATTTATTTATTTTTGTTTTATTTTTTGTAATTAAAATTTTATTTTACCTACTTATCAATTTTTTTTTTAATATTAAAAGTAATTTTAGTTTTTGATTTTAATTATGATTATAAATAATGATAATTTTGCCATATTTTATATTATGTAATTGTTAATTATTGAAACTTAACTTACTCGTAGCTTGTAATTTGTATACCTACTAACGAAAATATGGATCTATTGTTATTGATGAATAAATAAATAAATTATTATTAATTATCTGGTTACATTTTTAGGAGATAGCAGGAGATTCTGATGCAGCTTCCAGATATTTGGTAGACGTACAGGACCTCTTATAAGTATATAACCGAAAGCCCCATCACAATCTGCAGCCATTTCTTAAAAAATGTGACCATATAAATGAATCAGTTGAAACGGTAGAATAAAAGCCCTCTAAGGTATAGTTGGAATTTTATAAGCTGGGGGTTTAGAACTGCAGACATCATCTGGTAAAGATAACATTGTTCTCGTTTGTTCTATTATGGACGCACTACAACACCGACGATTCACCTGAGTACCGCTTATAATGACGAAAGGCCTTTCTTAATGAGTTAAGCTTTTGCAATTTCAACCTTGTAACTAAGAGAAGACGGTAGCTATTTGTTTGCATTTTTTGTTACTTGTTCTGATTTGTTATTAGCGGTAGGCTTCAACAAACGAGAACAATATTATCTTTACCAGATGAGTTCTGCAGTCCTAAACCCCCAGCTTATAAAATTCCAACTATAAATACCTACATAGACGGCAGCGGGTCGGGAAAAGGTCGAGTTGGGAGTGCTGCTGGCTTATTTTCATGGCTACATATGAACCACATCCCACCGACGGCGGGCGCGCTTCGGGCGCGGGGCTCTTGTCAATACACAGCTACGTAAATATAAAAGCCCGCCGCCCTCCCAAACCGGTTTACGCTTTATCCTGTTTAAGTTAACTTATTATCATAGTCTATTTTTAACCCCCGACACAAAAAGAGGGGTGTTATAAGTTTGACCGCTATGTGTGTGTGTTGTCTGTCTGTGGCATCATAGCTCTTAAACGGGTGCACCTATTTGGATGCGGTTTTCTTTAATAGAAAGCAGGTTTTTTTTAAAATGGTTTTTAGATATGATTCATCAAAATCGGTTCAGCCGTTTCAAAGTTATCAGCTTTTTTGTTAGCTGCGGAAGGGATCTTAGACACATAACGGGCATTGACTTAATGTTCAAACATACGAGTGACATAATTGCGTTGGGGGTTTTTAAAATTTTTAATTTATAGTTATTAGTTACTATAGCTATACCATTTATTTATAGTCGATTTACTGCGCTAACTAACTGCCATATGGAAATGTTAGTTCTCGTCCACATTCTATTAATCCTGCTCGTCAACCTTGACCCCACATTTCAATCATCTGCAGTGATCGGAACTCTGGATGCAAAACTTTAAAAAAACTTGTATTGTAAAGCTGACATTAAGGAGAATTTACAACCAAGAAAAATAAGGATATTATTGGCAGATTAACTGTTCAATTTAACTCTATATCGAAATCTCAGATTTTCAGTAGTTTATTAATATTTTCATGTCTGTAAGCACTGTTTCATGCCCGCTTGGCATGTTTTGTTAAAGTTTTGCACCCAGAGTTCCGATCACTGATCATCTGTTAACGATAATACATGAATTATAAATAAAGATATTGTCTCCTTATTTCAGCATCGAGGCATGGTGACATCGTTCGTAAGCAGCGTGGATGCTCTCAGTGACTTCCTCCAGACGAAGGCTTACGACCCACTCCTTAAGCTCCTCGGCATCCACTGGGTCTTCATTATGTTCTCAGGAGTATGCTTCCTTGGTACCCTATACACCGTCCTCTGGGTACCAGAAACGAAAGACCGCACCGTAGAAGAAATCTACGCCCTCTTAGAAGACTCCAGAAAGAAAGAAAAGAGGAAAGACGTAGAGACAGGAAAAGAAGTGTGTAGATTATGAGACCTCGATAGGACCTTGTCAATTTCGCATTTTGTACAACTGTACCGTTCTTTTATACGTATGACGTAATGTTTAATATAATGACAGGGTTCTTAGTTTTAGAATTCCCTCTGTGCAAAGCGCCGGTGTAGAGTTTTTGTATGCACATGGAATTGATTGAATTTATGCCTACTGATAACGATTGTGATATTATTGACGAATATTAATGTTTAGTGTTGGTATTTTTAATTTTATGACATTAAAAGTATTTTTTATTTATAATAAAAACTGTTTTATAAACGGTAAACGAGCATCTTTATTATATACTTATACCCATATCCTCTAACTCAGTTATAGTGAAAACGTCGTGATAGCCTAGTGGTTTGACCTAAGACTTCTCAAGCATATAGTCGTGGGTTTGAGCCCGGGCTCGCACCTCTATAATTACAATTACATTTGAAATTTACCATGAGCTTTACGGTGAAGGAAAATATCGTGTGGAAACCTTCATACACCTGAGAATTTTTTATGGTGTGCGTCTGTCAGACAACGACAAAATATTCCTTGAACATATAATCAGGGCGAGTTTAGAAAGGGATTGGAGTTGACAGTAATTCTATATGCTTACGTCAAAATATGTATGAAATGACAGTTCTGACAGTCCCATTCAGATTGCGGTTTGATAATACTGGCCGGGCACGGCGTGTCTACGCGGTCTTGTTACGATATACAGGGTGATCAATCCAAATGGGTCAGTATGGAGAAATCAGAAACTATGAGAGATAGCTAAATCTGTTCTTAGGAACCACGGCTTCGATTTTAGATTTAACAAAAATGGCATTCAAACATTTTTTTAACCCTCATACATAACCGGAAATCGATCCTGGTCAAAATTTCTGTTATCGTTTATTTGTTACCTATTAAGTATTATTGAAGTTGGAAATTACAAGAAACACATTTTTTAATGGAGTTTTGTTTCAATAATTGTTCAAAATGGTAGCCAATTTCCTGGATACAAAGATTAATTCTCTTGGGTAACGAATATTAAATTTTTGTGAGGTGAATTCAGCCCAAGAAAACATTCCATTTTTAAATTTGAAATAAATTGGCACGCCAACTGAACGAATGTGTTCTAATTTCAAATAAACGCCATTTGTACTGTATTTTACTAATATTGAAGTAAGAAGAAGTAATGACGATATTTTGCAGTTTATTTAAATTGAAGGAATTTCTGTCTAATGTTTACCTACACAAGATTTCATAGCAAAAGTTGGTCCTTACACCTACTCTAGGGATCAAAATAACAAAACGACATTCGATTATTTAAGTACAGAATTTTGACTTGGTTCGATTCCCGGTTATGTATGACAGTTAAAAATAATGTTTGAATGCAATTTTTGTGATATCTAAAATCAAAGCCATGGTTCCTAAGAACAGATTTCGCTATCTCTCGTAGTTTCTGATTTCTCCATACTGACCCATTTGGGTTGGTCATCCTGTATATGAATTCGTTAATATAAACTGTATAGAAGAATATTATTTTGTCTGCCACGGCACGCTACTGACATGCTTGGTGTCTGTAAATATGAATCGACCTTTAGCGTGCAAAAGTACCCAACAAACACTCACAAACCTTCACATTTATAACATTAGTGGGATTATTCTGCAAGTGGCAATATACTTTTACGACTGTAAATAAAACATGAATTGGTAACTTGCTCAACATAATTCCGAAACCCGTCGATACGTCGAGATATGAAATAGTTTTACATTTGCGATGATAAAATCATGGCTTGTGTCGTTTGCGTGTTTGGGGGTCCTTGCTATAGGCTCTATAAAGGCATCGGATAACAATCAATTAAGTAAGTAAAAAAAGTATAATAAGTTTATTTTTAGTTTACCACTGACATATGGCTTGCCTTCATTTCATTTCCAACTTTAACACCATACAAATAAAGTAGCTATTACAAAATCTGCAAACGTGGGTAACAGTATTCTAAAATCGGCTATTTGTAGGTCGTTAAAGTTGAATATGAAATTTTAGTTGTCGGTTTCACTGATCAGTTAACGTTTGAATTTGTGGGTAGAATGGTTCCAACGGAAGACCAGCGTCAGCTGCACGGCTGACATCATGCTGAGTTAGGACCATTTCGTGATAATGTTGTATCTGTTACCGTTTTATCACCTGTTACTTCAAGATTGTCGCGAATAAACATTTTTCTTTCTTTTTTTCTTTTCTTTAAATGAAGGCAAACCATCTGTCAGTGGTAAACTTTATGTAATTTTACTGTACTTATTTCTCTATCTCTACCTAGGGTTAGGGTTATACCTATCTACACAGTGTAAAACAAAACTTGTCTCTCCTGTGGAGTGGACGGATATAATATTAGCCAATCCGAGTCAACAAACTTAAGATTTATTTAAATGGGCTGAAACTTGACCAGGCGTCCCGCACGGCGATGTAGACTTGACTAAAAAATATTGGCTATAGACCGTTAACTTTTCCATGTCCACAGGAGCGACGCGAACAAAAAAATGTGTATAACCTACAATTATTCATTAAAATCAGTAAGAGCGTTTATACCTGCTGAGCTGGCAACGTTGCATTTTTGTTTTTCTCGATTGTTCCATAAAAATTGAATGAAAATTTAAAATGTTCTGTATACAAATTGTTCTGATATAGAAGTTAATGTGTCTACTGCAATAATAATTCGTGATAAGACTTTTATTTTATTTAAAAACCGTTAGGTAATAATTTGTTCGTTTTTAAAGAAAATAAAAGTCTATCACGAATTACTATTGCAGTAGACACATTAACTTATATATTAGAACAATTTGTATACAAAACATTTTTAATTTTCAATCAATTTTTATGGAATGATCGAGAAAAACTAACAGAAATGCAACGTTGCCAGCTCAGCAGGTATAAACCCTCTTAAAAGAAACTGTACACTCGCCTTTTAAAGTCACCCATGTCACAGCACAGCAATTTTCTTCATGGGAGGGGGGGGGGGGGCGAAAGTTTAAGAAAATCTAAAGAAGAGCCAGAAGAGGGCTAGTCCAACTGGCTCATTTATACAATACAATACAATATAACTCTTTATTATCCACTACAAAGAAAACAATAGGTACAGAAAAACCAGTAGATACATAGAAAAATATATATTATAAACTAGCTGTTGCCCGCGACTCCGTCCGCGGAGAATAGTATTGGTTTGTAGTACATGCTATGTACCAGAGATGGCGCTGTATGTGAAAAAAGATTTTCCCGCTTTTCTGTTGAAATTTTTCCTGAATTTTCTTTGCTATAAACCTCATGGAGCCCGAGACCTTTCCAACGAATGCAAAACCGTGGAAATCGGTTCGTGCGTTCTGGAGTTATAGCGTCAGGAAGGAAAACCCGACTTATTTTTATATAGTAGATTACATAAGTGTGTGTGTGTCTGTCTGTCGGTCTGTCTGTGGCATCATAGCTCTTAAACGAGAGAATCGATTCGTTGCAGTTTTTTTATTTGAAAGCAGGTTGCTTGGCGATGGTTCTTAGACATGTTTCATCAAAATTGGTTCAGCCGTTTCAAAGTTATCAGCTCTTTTGCTAGCTGCGGAAGGGATCTTAGACGCATAGGCTTTTACTTTATTTCCAAAATATGTGTGACCAAATTGCGTCGGGGGTTTTCAAAATTTTTAATTACCCACTTTATATCGCTATCGCGGGCCATATGTATGTATATGTATAATACCTACTAATTATTTTTTTGGACTGACGGTGGGTGAATATAATCCTTTGGCGAGCCGTACATTGCCCACCTCGTAGATAAACCCCAGCCTGCCAATGCAAAATTTTGCACTTACGTGGCAAGAGATCTCACGTCGTAGAAACACCATCCATCGAGATGGCGTTGATAGACTACTTTAAACCTAATTCCAGTTCAATTAAAATTCAAACTAGACATCGGCGACCAGCCAGAACCAGAGTTGGGGCTGGGACCGGATTTGGTGCTGAATTCGCGGCGTCGCAACCACAAAGCGTTGAGGATACGAAACGAATACGGCGTACAGTACACCCTACATGACTCGCTGCGGATCCGCGGCGGGAACGCGTCTGATACCATCAACTTCCCGTACATGGCGGCGGTCATGATCAACGGCAGGCTGTGGTGCGCGGGCACCATCGTCGACGTCAACTGGGTCATCACTGCGGCGCATTGCCTCAACTAGTAAGAGCAAAGATAATACCAACGTTATAGTGAAAATAAACGGATCACTCACGTCTTAAAACGAGTTTAACTCGACATGTCTCGGGATAATCCCTTCTGGAGTCACCCGTCACGGCGGCTGCCAAACGCGCACCAGCTACGGATTAGCCCGAAACATGTCGAGTTAAACTTACTACGTATGAGTGAGTCTCACGGTAGTTTTAATACCAACGTTCTAAAAATATTTTTTAAATAAAGAATATAACCACCTGCCTCAAAAAAAAAACAAAAAACTAAAAAGCAAAAAAAGTCACCGACTTCAACCGCATACTGTATTTTTTTTACTTCAATTAAAATAAAGTCTTGATTAGAATAAGGAGCTATATTCCAGTTAGGGTGTTACCACACCTTATTGATCGACACCATCAATCGATTGGTGAGGTAGGTTTTGGTATAGAGAAACTGTCGATCGACGTCGACCAATCCATTCCACCATCGATCGACGATCGATTGGTTTGGTAACACACACTCTTGACCAGTTTGTTGTGCCAAGAAATGCATATTTGACGACCAAATGGCTTGCTTGGGAATGGAAGCTTGAGGACCGGGGTTCGATTCCCGCGTCGGGTCAGATATTTGTATGTAAAATACGAATGTTTGTTCTCGAGTCCTGGGTGTTTTATATGTATTTGAGTTATGTATCTATATAAGTATGTTTATCCGTTGCCTAGTACCCATAACACAAGCTTTGCTTACTTTGGGACTAGATCAATTGGTGTGAATTGTTCTGTAATATTTATTAATTTATTTCCACCCCTCAGCGTACTCCACGTATCCCCCATGAAGTCCCTCGCGCGCTACGTAAAGGTGCGCGTGGGCAGCGTCAAGCCGCACGAAGGGGGGGAGTTGGTGGACGTCATCGGTGCCGTGCGGCATCCTAAGTTCGAGGAAGAACCCGTGCCACACGCCGATGTGGCATTACTTAAGCTTGAAAAGAACCTTGGTGAGCCAAAATCTAAGCCATAACGTTTATTTTTATACCAAAGCAGACACACGAGCATGCGGTTCACCTGATGGTGGTAATGATCACCGCCGCCCATGAACATCTACAGCACCATTGGGATCAATGGTTGTAGAAAAGATAGACATCAAAGAGTGCCCATTGCGGCTTACTAACAGAATAAACGTTTTGATTTTGATTAGAGTGAAACCATACACAGTGGATGAGGCGAAATTTACTTGTTCAGTCGAAGTTATAAATATATATGTATAGCCGACCAAGTAAGTGCTTCATTTATTGTGACAGTTCCCATATATCAGAAAGAAATCAATAAGGCACTATGGCACATTGACTTGTAAGTTGTAAATGAAGATGGTGTTTAATGTTATAATCCATACAAATGACTTGGAATGTTATGTTATGTTAAATATCGGGCGGAATTAATTCCATGTTATTGTCGACTTCAACACTGGAACATCACTCATTTTGTTTGGTTTTTGTACATGTACTATAATCAACAACTCAAAACAACGCAAAGTTTTACAAAAATGGCGCGTCCGTAATGCGCATGCGTAAGTTTTGTTTTTTAATTAGGTTAACTAAAATTATCAGGCAAAGGTTCGACGCGTTCAGCCACTGCGATTTTTTCGAATAAATAAAAGGTGGAAATCATAAAAACCTGCGGTATTTAAATTACAGTTTATAATAATAACAATCAATTTTGCAAATTCATTACTTAGTTTTGTATATTTATACATTTTTCTACGTATAAATCGATATTTTTTTATTTTTGTCACTTAAAACTCTTTGCTTGTAAACTTTTAAAATGGAGTATTAAAAAAAAACTGTAAAAAAATCGCACTAGTGCGGTAAAATGAACTTACGAACCATGTATACATCCTTTGAAAGTGAATTTTTCGAGCAAATGTATTGTAAAGGAATTTTACTTGGTGACTACGTCACACACGACGTCAAATTAAGTTTGGTGTTTAAATACGATTTGAGGTGATGGCCGTATAAATATCTAAATGCCCTCGACTGTTCCGCCGCAATTCAACTAAATGAGTACAGACTATGTAGATAGCATTAATGCATGTGATAGTCAAATCCGATCTGTTTTCATTACTGTACCTACTTTTGATATTGTTGTAGGCTTCAACGACTTCATAAACCTGATCCGGATCTACGAGGGCATACAGGAGCCGTTTGCGCAGAGCTTCGTTGTCATAGCAGGCTGGGGTGCTACTAAGGTAAGAATCATCATCATCATCCCAGTCTATATACGTCCCACTGCAGGGCACAGGTCTCCTAAGAAAAGACCGATACAGAATAGGATCCCTCGGCCTAATACTTAAATATAACTTAGGAATATTCAAGGCCAGAGTAAATAGGCTGTTGCTGAACCAGAGCGCTACATCTTCAGCCTCATCTGCACTTCCCATCAGTCGAGATAAAGCTCAATCCACCAATTTAGCATGCATATAAAATCGGTCAACTGAGAGTCGGTCAACATGAAGAGTTCCGAACCTGCCTACAATTTATTTTTGTTATGTTGTTATGTGTCTATGTGTGCAATACATACCTACTTATTCTGAGAAAATTTCAAGTATCTACTTAATGGTATTCTAAAGATTGAGTGAAAACGCTGAAAAACACGTTTCTTGTATGACGAACCCCTTTAATTCTTAACTTAATTTAAATATTTAGTATTTGTTGTTATAGCGGCTACAATGGGTGAAAATTTCAAGTGTTTAAGTTATTACGGTTCAAGGCATACGACAGAGAGATAGCTGAATAATAGGCTCCCGTTGACACCTTTTGGGTACCGTAAACCTTAGAAGGTAATCTGGAACTAGACATTCCGACGAGCTTCCTCCAATGTTCCTAGAGAAGCCAATCTCAGAAAACCAGCAGTTGCACCATAGTTGTGTTCCAGGGTGCAGCTACAGCGCACCGGGAGCCCACACCAGACCTCCTCAACGGGCGTCTGAAGGTCCGCACCCAGGGCTACTGCTCCGACGCGTACCAGCTTGTCAACGGCTTCCAGTTCACTGCAGACTTCTTCTGCGCGTCGCTGAGGAACGGCACCAGAGATGCTTGCCTGGTAAGTGATGCGTATGTAGTATCATTTCAGCCGAAAGACGTCCACTGCTGAACAAAGTTCCCCAAGGTTCGCCTAACGGAATGGACCCGCCACCTTAACCTGTCGCATTTATCTTCTATTTTTCTCACCATATTGTACCAAGCATACAAGAAACCGACGGATTATGTCGCTGGAGCAAGTGTGGTGAGATAAACGACCGGCGCTTTTGGAACAAGCCAGACCGTGGTGACCCATCCGATCCACGTCGTTGCCACAATAGCAGCGATGGGGTACAACGATGTTCGCGCCAAATCTTAAAAGCCGATTTACATTAGACGAGCGAATGCACATTCTAGCCCTCTGCTCAATACTTTTAGTGTAGATAGACGTAGAGCAATCTGTCGATGTTCTAAGTAAGTATCTATGTTCACAAAGATTTCATGGAATATTCTAACCATTCTAAGAATGCTCGCTCGCTTGATGGGAACGGCTTTAGAGCGCACAGTTTCTTATCTTTTTAAATCGTTCGTGTGTTCTAGCGATTTGAATACATACTTCTCGATTTAATTATTGATCAACAATTAATCTTTGCTATTAGTTTGACGCAGGCGCCCCGGCGATACAGAACAACCGCCTCATGGGGATTATGAGCTTCGGACCCGAACAATGCGGGCAGCGGCAGCCCGCTGTTTTCATCAAGGCTTTCTACTTCAGGTAAGTATTGCTTTTTACTGTATGTTTTATTAGGCAAATAGACAGACACAAAGATTTCTCGTAATAATTATTCTTTCAAAGAATTTAGTAGTCGCCCATTGAAAATGTGCCTGATAAAAGTTAATATCTATTTCGTCGTCGAAGAGAGGTTGTATTGTCTAACATGCGGGCGCTCGTCATCGCATTCATCGTCATCATGGTAAATTTCAAATGTAATTTCTCACTTAAATTCCGAAAAACTCAGAGGTGTGAGCCGGGATTTAAACCCACAAACCTTTGGCCAATAGGCCACCACGGCTCTAAGTTCCTTATGCTCGAGTTTAATTATCAACCAAATAATATTTTTTAAACGTCCAGGGACTTCGTGAAGCACACCATAGCGTCCTACAAGAGCACCGGCGAACTGATCGAAGCCATGAAGGTGGTAGACGGAACCATCAAGCCGCCTCTACACGTTCATAACCATCATGACTCCGAGTAAAGATCTTCCTATACTCTACCCTTGTGTTTTATTGCAGTGAAAAAGCTGGAGACCGAGGCCATATTGTCTGATGCGCAGACGCTTGCCATGACTTGCACCGTCTCTTTTTGTCATCATCTTCAGTGCTGGCGTAAGGGGGGGGATGGGGCGACGGCCCAGGGCGCCAAATTTCAGGGGGCTAGGTGGGGGTAGGATGTTTCTCCCGCCAAACTGGCACTCAATTTTGATTTCCTCAAGTAAGTGGGCACCACAATATTCTTGCCCGGGGTGTCAGTGGTTGTAATGCCGGCACTGACCAACTTATACTGTTAGACAATGCAGCGTGTAAATAATAAATTAAAATTAGAAATGTCATACGTATACGAGTATGTTTGAACATATGTAAAGTAAAAGCCCATTATGCGTCTAAGATCCCTTCCGCAGCTAACAAAAGAGCTGATAACTTTGGAACGGCTGAACCGATTTTGATTAAACATATCTAAGAACCATCGTCACGAAACCTGCTTTCTAATAAAACAAACCGCATCCAAATCGGTTCACCCGTTTAGACATACACACAGACAGACGGACACATACACACACATAGCGGTCAAACTTATAACACCCCTCTTTTTGTGTCGGGGGTTAAGAGCGTTTATACCAGCTGAGCTGGCGACGTTGCATTTTTGTTAGTTTTTCTCGATTATTCCATAAAAAATGAATGAAAATTAAAAATGGTGTATACAAATTGTTCTAATATTATAAGTTAATGTGTCTACTGCAATAATTATTCGTGATAGACTTTTATTTTATTTAAAAACAAACAAATTATTACCTAACGGTTTTTAAAGAAAATAAAAGTCTTATCACGACGAATAATTATTGCAGTAGACACATTAACTTATATCAGAACAATTCGTATGTATACACCACATTTTTAATTTTCATTCAATTTTTATGGAATAATCGAGAAAAACTAATAAAAAGAAATAGTGAATGCAATAGTACTTATTGTCTAACGCGCGGGTGCTCGCAATTGCATTCACCTCTTCCTACTCTATCCTATTAGACTAGAAGTAATGAAAACAATTGTGATTCCGAGTGCGTTAGGCGTAAGGCACACAGAAGAGACAGGGGAACAGGGTTAAACAGGGGGATAACATAAACTTAACATTATTCAAATAATTTCTCGTAACATTACTAGTTAAGACGATAAGGAAGGACATAAAAATATTGATTGACCAAGTAAGACGAACAAATGATTTAATTTGCACGAAGCCCAGTACTTAAATGAAGATAAAGATAACATTAGAATACTTGTCTGAACAACGGAACGTGATTAGAATTAAATATTTACAACTCAAAGGTGTAACAGTAAAACATACGCTTCCTTGCAATTTGCATCAGCGGAACATTTAATCAAATGGGCAAGTATCGATAAAAAATTGCAAATGTAAGAAGTGATCCTTACCTACTAAAATATTATTCATCCATACTTAATATTATAAATGCGAAAGTGTGTCTGTCTGTCCGTTACCACTTGATGTATAAACCTCTGAACCGATTTTAATTAAATTTGGTATGGAGGTAGTTTGAGACCCTGGGAAGAACATAGGACACGGATTCTGAGAGGAGACCTGTGCCCTGAAGTCGGACGTATATAGGGAGGGATGAGATGATGAGAAAGTCAGAGCTCTTCCTATAATAACCAAACTATAACAGCATGACATCTTGCTAAAGTTTATTGCAATCAGGAACGAAGATTCCCCAGTATTGTCGTAAATGTCAATCAAGAAAAATCTGCTATCAGCAGGTATATCACGGTGATGATACAACTATTTTATTGTGTGATATATGTATATATTATGTTAAAGCTATCCAAATTCCGTTCGATGGCCTTGGCCTTAAAGACCGGCAAAGTCTAATCAATCCTTTCTCAATCTTACCTAGGTTACTTATTTAGATGAATAGAGATGATGACATCATAAAACACTAATTCCAAGACAAGACTTCAGTAAAAAACACTTTATTTATGGCTTTAAAGACCAGATTAACAAATTTTATTTAACAAATTCATCATCATCATTTTAGCCGAAAGGCGTCCACTGCTGAACATACATAGGCCTCTCCCAATTTAAGGCTTGCTAAAGAGATCGGTCCGGCGCTATCCTCATCCAACGCGTTCCCGCAACCTTTACGGTCGTCGTTCCATCTTTTTGGAGGCCTACCTACACTGCGTCTTCCGGTCCGTAGACGGCACTCGAGAACCTTTCGGCCCCACCGGCCATCAGTTCTACGAACGATGTGCCGCCCACTGCCACTTGAGTCTGACGATTCTTCGTATTTCGGTGACTATAGGGAACGTGCAGTAACTATAAGCGGCAGCACTAATGCGACAGAAGAGATTTAGACTATGCGGACAGTAAAACAAACTTATCAGGGTAAGAGATTCAAATTGATGGCACCAGTTGGCAGCACCGTCTATTCCCTATTTCTAGCTACTTCAAAACAAATTAATAATTCGTTGATTTGTTTGGCATATATAAGTGGCGTTAACTAGCAATTACTTACCATGCAAAATCAATGAGAATCGAGTTTTGGAAGCTCATAAAAAGTTGATTGATGGTCTCATCATCCCTATAGTTAGTCCCCGCAGAAGTACTTAATATACCTACTTAGGTGAAAAACTCAAGTATAATGGTCCTGTTGTATATATGAATTAATATGGCGTAAGCCACACATAAGAGACGTGGGACGGGGGCGCGCCACAGTCCGCGTCGCTTGTTCGCATCTCTTCTGTCTGCTTTACTTAGATCGTGACGCTTCTGTAGGTACATTTATTAGTATGAAATTTAGCATTCAAGGGGCGCCGCCATCTCTTCTGTGTGGCTTGCGCTTAAGTCATTTTTCAATTTGGAGCTAAGTACGTCTCAAACGCATTACGAACGCTTTTTAGACGTAGTTTTTACAAAACAAAATCTACGCTATGGCCTCCAGCTTTATGTAGAGTGAAAATTCATCAGCGTAGGATATAATGTAAACATTAGTGCTTTGTACACGCTGTGTGTCAGAACACGTCTGAACAATGAAGTGGTTTTCCCGAATACCGTGCATGCGTTAATAAGTATATCGAAATAAACTAGATAGGTACTTGGAATCGTGACTTTTAAAATACCTACCAGTACCTACCGTACGAGAAACACTGATATCACGCTGTAAATTAGGAATTAGTCGTTCAGAGTAGCTTCGGAAGAGTTCGCGTTAAAATTTCAAATAGGTACTATGACACCAGTTTTTTGCTGATACGCGCTGCTAGAGGCGCTGCCAATTTTTACATAATAAGATATTTGACTAAAGTCACCGGCATAGGTCGAAGAATCGCCAGACTCAAGTGGCAGTGGGCAGGGCACAACTGTCGTAGAATCAGGCCGATGGGGCAAAAAGGGAAGTACCCTGTAGGTTTTGATTCCCTTGCGAGTGTTGAAAATTTGCGGCATTAATAGATTGGTTACTTTAGACAGACAAAAAAATTTATGCGTTTCGCAATTTTTCCTATATCTGTGCTATAAGACCTTGCTTCGTACCAAATTACAAGATTCTGAGTTCACGGGAAGTACCCTGTAGGTTTTGATTCCCTTGCGAGTGTCGAAAATTTGTTGCAAAAATAGATTGGTTACTGATATAGACAGACAGACAAAAAAAAATATGCTTTTCGCAATTTTTTCTTTATCTGTGCTATAAGACCTTGTTTCGTACCAAATTTCAAGATTCTGAGTTCACGGGAAGTACCCTGTAGGTTTTGATTCCCTTGCGAGTGTTGAAAATTTGCGGCATTAATAGATTGGTTACTTTAGACAGACAAAAAAATTTATGCGTTTCGCAATTTTTCCTATATCTGTGCTATAAGACCTTGCTTCGTACCAAATTACAAGATTCTGAGTTCACGGGAAGTACCCTGTAGGTTTTGATTCCCTTGCGAGTGTCGAAAATTTGTTGCAAAAATAGATTGGTTACTGATATAGACAGACAGACAAAAAAAAATATGCTTTTCGCAATTTTTTCTTTATCTGTGCTATAAGACCTTGTTTCGTACCAAATTTCAAGATTCTGAGTTCACGGGAAGTACCCTGTAGGTTTTGATTCCCTTGCGAGTGTTGAAAATTTGCGGCATTAATAGATTGGTTACTTTAGACAGACAAAAAAATTTATGCGTTTCGCAATTTTTCCTATATCTGTGCTATAAGACCTTGCTTCGTACCAAATTACAAGATTCTGAGTTCACGGGAAGTACCCTGTAGGTTTTGATTCCCTTGCGAGTGTCGAAAATTTGCGGAAATTTGCGGCATAAACGGCTGTAGCTTATGATTGCGTTGGCTTAGAAGTTTGATTTTTTCACAGCTCTAAGGCACAGTAGACCTGAGTATTTGATATAAATTTCAGCTTGATACCTCCATGCGTTCCTGGGAAAAAGAGTCTTGACAGACGGACGGACGGACGGGCGGACGGACGGACAACAAAGTGATCCTATAAGGGTTCCGTTTTTTCCTTTTGAGGTACGGAACCCTAAAAAAAGTCAAAAGGTACAACAAAATAAAAAATGGCTCCTGTATGCCAAGTTCATCTAAATTCATTCAGTCGTTATTGCGTGATTGACTAACAAACATCCACACATCCCCCTGAACACACATATCTCATATCAATGCCACAAGACATTTTATTTTAATATGCAGGCCTAAAGTAGCATAGCCGTGACGCATAATACCGCAAAATCTGTTAATTACAACTACACAAGAACTCATTAAATATGTATGATGTACTAACAACCACAACAACTTTGCCACGGACGGAGTCGATTTCGTATTAATAAAAATCAAAATATTCAAAAGTCGCCCTTAATAATTAAGTCATAAAGTTTATTGTGAAGTGAGTCGGCATGTGTCAGCTAAACTGTGTGCAGACTGGCATTGACGAGTGTTGCCATTTTATGGTTTTTTCGCTAGATTTTTATTGTATTTTTTTCTGGCTAATAATTTAATTTAGTCCCAAAAACGTGAAATCGAGCCAAGTTGCATTTTTACTTTAAAAAGTTTAGAACACAAATATATTTTCACTTCTTAATCTCTTTAAGTTCGTATTTATGCTGGATGCAGGCTGCATAAAATTTACCATCCGTCTGTATTAGGAATACAGTTAAAATGTATACATAATATTATCTACACTAATATTATAAAGAGGAAAGATTTGTATTTTTGTATTTTTGTATGTTTGTATTTTTGTATGTAACGAATAAACTTAAAAACTACTGGGCCGATTTCAAAAATTGTTTTGCCGTTAGAAAGCTACATTATCACTGAGTAACATAGGCTATATTTATTACTGGAAAAAATTAGAGATCCTCAGAAATTCTTACTAAAACCAACCCAAGGTGTAAAAAAATTGGCCATAAAATGTCTTTCATCGCATACGCTGCGGAAAGTATTGATGATAGAATAAAAAAATGTTCTACAATATTATAATGTATCAATATCTACAAAAAACTTCGCGAGACCATATGTCCAACTATTGCAGTTATGTCAACTTAACTACTTTTTTACATTTTAAAAGTTGATAGAAATTATTATTAAAATAAGACCATGTTATCCATAGCTTTGTATTAATTCTTATCCAAATAAATTATTTCGTATTCAAGACTGTTTCAATACCTGTTGATTAGTGTTTGAATTATTGAAATCGGACATTCCATTCAAAAGATATTACGAAATTTAAAATCTTTATATGTATAAAAATTAAAGTCCTGACTCATTCATGACTGACTCATCAACGCCCAGCCCAAACCCTTGAACCTAGAAAGCTGAAATTTTGCAAGAAGGTTTCTTATATAACGTGTACGCGAGATAAGAAAGAATTTTTCAAAATTCCCAAGGGATAGGGAATAAACGGGATTTATATGATTGATATTCAAAGTGACCCTATCTCCATAACTATGATCACTAGACTCTTCAAATTTAGCATGCAAGTAGGTAACAATAAGAGTAAAAAACTGATTTCAACAATTTTTAAAATTCCCACGGGATAGGGAATAAACGGGATTTATATATTTGGTTCAGAGTAACCCTATTTCGGTAACTATGATTACTAGACTCTTCAAATTTGGCATGCAAGTAGGTATAAGAGTAAAAAAACTAATTTCAAGAATTTTGGAATTTCCCACGGGATAACGATAAATCAGGATTTCCATATTCAATTCAACTGGACCATGTCTGCGTAACTATAATTACTAGACTCTTCGAATTCGGTATAAATGTAAAGCTGCGTACGGACTGCGCGCACTGTACGCGTACCCGGGTACGCGTAGTCGGGATACGTAGTCCACGCGTACATTGGATACGCGTACAGCTCCTGTACGGACCGCCGCGAACCTGAACGCGAGGTCAATCGATCCACTGCGAGCCGAGCCTCAGTTATTCGCCATGAACCGAAACAGGCCGTCTAAATACAGCGTACCCGGGCGCGCGCAATCGCTTTGACGCGCGACCAAAAACCGACAGACGGCGGCTCGCTGCGAGCCAAGTTCGCGCGCACGCGTGCCCCTAGAGTGTACGCGTAGCTGCCAGTACGGACATGGCGTTCCAGGACACGCGTACCCGGGTACGCGTTATGTGCGCGCAGTCCGTACGCAGCTTAAGCGTAGCTGCAAGTACAGGATCAGGATTTTTGGAAATTCCCATGGGACAGGGAAATATATCCATACTTTGTTTGTAGGTAGTTATCTCTGAAACTACTGAGCTCATTTAAAAAATCTTTCGCCAATAAAAAGTTACACTATCCCTAATTGACATAGGGTACTTTTTATCAGGGAAAATGCAAAAATCCCGCGGGATAGAAAAAAGTGAATTTAACTTCGAGACTGATTTCAAAAATTCATTTACTAATAGAAAGCTACACTATCCTTAATTGACACAGGCTACGTCTTTTTCTCGAGGCAAATGCAAAATTCCCGCGGGGTAGAATATATGCATAATTATTGCACCCGTGCGAAGCCGGGCCGGGTCGCTAGTATAATATATTTCTATTGCCGCTGCAACAGCAAAATATAAAAATTAAGTGAGGTCCCAATAATCAATATAAATTGCTCCACACTGCATACAAGGCTCTGCTAACAATGCATTCATTCTATACGGCCACGTTACAGGCCGTAAACTTACAAATAAATTACAGCTTAACATACCAACTAATACTAATTTGGGCGGATTTTTAATTTTTAAACTCAGTTTTTGTAGTGGTAGAGCCATGTTGTAGCTAGCCGCTGTATCACGAATGGGCCGGCTCGTCCGGGACAGTACCATCCTCTCATAGAACACCGGCATGAAGCAGCAGTACTCCTGCTGTACAGTGCTGTACGGTGCTCCTGTACGGTGATTGAGAGCGCCGGGGGGCCAACAACGCCCCTCCCTCCCTATTCCCTCTCCTTTTTAAAGGCCGACAACAGATCAGTGATTCTCTTTGAGTTGTTGATATTTATTGGCTGTGGTGATCATTTTCCATTAGATGACCCGCTTGCTCGTTTACGTCCCTCCCATAATAAAAAAAACCGGCCAAGCGCGAGTTGGACTCGCGCACGAAGGGTTCCGTACCATTATCTATCTATTTTATTCTATTTTTAGGGTTCCGTACCTCAAAAGGAAAAAACGGAACCCTTATAGGATCACTTTGTTGTCCGTCCGTCTGTCCGTCCGTCTGTCTGTCTGTCAAGACCCTTTTTCTCAGGAACGCGTGGAGGTATCAAGCTGAAATTTATATCAAATACTCAAGTCTACTGTCCCTTGGAGCTGTGAAAAAATCAAACTTCTAAGCCAACGCAATCAAAAGATACAGCCGTTTATGACGCAAATTTCCGCATATTTTCGAAACTCGCAAGGGAATCAAAACCTAAAGGGTACTTCCCGTGAACTCAGAATCTTGAAATTTGGTACGAAGCAAGGTCTTATAGCACAGATTAAGGAAAAATTGCGAAAAGCATAAATTTTTTTGTCTGTCTGTCTATATCAGTATACAACGCACATTTTCGACACTCGCAAGGGAATCAAAACCTACAGGGTACTTCCCGTGAACTCAGAACCTTGAAATTTGGTACGAAGCAAGGTCTTATAGCACAGATAAAGGAAAAATTGCGAAAAACATAATTTTTTTTGGCTATATCAGTAACCAATCTACAATGATCCCACACTGCGCACATTTTGCTTAGGAGCAGGGGTCTGCTAAGACTGGAAGTTCATAGATACATATAAATTTGTACGGAACCCTCGGTGCACGAGTCCGACTCGCACTTGGCCGGTTTTTTTAGTATTTGTTCTTATAGCGGCAACCAAAATACATCATCTGTGAGTATTTCAACTTTCTAGCTATCACAGTTCGTGAGATACAGCCTGTACCTCTACCATGAGTTACACTAGTTCACAGTGACCGTACTCACTAGCGACGGCGTAAATGATTTGTATGGAGAATTGTGTACAGCGCCTCTAGCGGTCACTTACGGAAGTACAATTCTCCATACAAATCATTTACGCCGTCGCTAGCGAGTACGGTCACTGTGAACTAGTGTAACTCATGGTAGAGGTCCCTGTCACAGACGAACAGACGGACGGACAGCGAAGTCTCAGTAATAGGGTCCCGTTTTTACCCTTTGGATACGGAACGGAACCCTAAAAAATCCAAATCAATTTTATATTTACCCTATTAAAGTGCCTAATGTACCTTTTCACCATTTCCTAATTAATTCCTTTTTCTGGATAGTTCCTCAAAATACATACTTAATAACAATTTCTTCGCGCCTAGCATTTGTGACTGTGACTTCCTTTTTTCGCTCGAAGCGTCCCATTCAAATTGTTAAGGAAGAAAACGTCTCAAGCACTAACGCCAGTTAAAGGTAACGCCACCAGAGTTGAGGCCATGCACACAACCACATCTCGTGTAATGACAGCGGGATTTTGCCGTTGTGTTGGCGTTTAACGTCAACACAACGTCAAAATCCCGCTGTCATTACATGAGATGTGGTTGTGTGCGTGGCCTCAACTCTGGTGGCGTTACTTATACTGGGTACTTTGAAAGAATTTTCAGGAATTTTTGGTTACGTTGACTTGGTAACACTGTCAAGCTGCCCAGCTGGCTGGCTGTCAGTGTCAGTTGATTTTATAGAAATTCCAGTCAGTATAGTTAGTGACATCTAGGTTGGTTCACGCATATCTTACAAACAAACACACGATAAAAACAAAAAGTGATAACTAAATCATGCTTCGAAATATCGTATAAAACTACAATCAGCTCTTTTATTAACAAATTATTCGGTATTTTCATGTGGCTACTATAAAATGTTTATGCAACATAACCTACAAACGTAGCGAAGTTTTTTTTTAAGTGATGAATGGTGTGAATCATAACTATACAACCATGGAAAGAAAGCGGGATATTGAAAGCAGTGCTCGTAGACAAATTTTGACAGCTCTTTTAGGTAAGTGAAAGTTTTGTTTTTAATAAGAAAAAGTTTTTTTGCAGAAGATGTTTTAGGGAACTTGCCTGAAAGCCAAATTTTAGATAAATAATTTGTTTTTAAGTTTTTAAACTGTCAAAACTCCTGTAGTTCTGTTTATTTTTAGGGTTCCGTACCCAAAGGGTAAAAACGGGACCCTATTACTGAGACTTCACTGTTCGTCCGTCTGTCCGTCCGTCGGTCACCAGGCTGTATCGCCTGTATCTCATGAACCGTGATAGCTAGACAGTTGAAATTTTCACAGATAATGTGATTCGGTTGCCGCTATAACAATAAATACAAAAAAAAACAGAATAAAATAAATATTTAGGGGGGCTCCCATACAACAAACGTGATTTTTTGCTCGTTTTTGCTCGATATTGATAACGGCATCAGGTAGACGCTTGAAATATTCGCAGAATATTTAGTTATATATTCACTTTAAAAATAAATAATTAAATTAAAATAAAACAAATATTTAAAGAGGGCTCCCATATAACAAACGTGTTTTTTACCGTTTTTATAGAGAATGGTACGGAACCGTTCGTGCGCGAGTCCGACTCGCACTTGGCCGATATTTTAAAAGCAATGGCTACACCAATATTATGTAGTACCTAGCGTGTTGCTATAGTGTTACGTGCTGCATGAAGATTGAATATCGTAATGTTTTATGCGTGATATTAACTCAGATGATTACATTAGTAAACCATTCAAGTTGATGTCATTGTCATTACATGTCATGTGGAACCTTATAGTTCGTTTTTTTAGCATTATAAATAGAGTAAACAATCTTGAAATGACTTTTTATTGAAAAATACTTTTAAAAAAATTAACTATTACTTATGAAACCAAAAGAATATAAATGACCATACTCCTATTTCCTTATTAATTGTTACATATTTGCCGTGATTTATTTTTCAAAAGTGTTTTTTAATAAAAATACCCGTCAAGATAGGTTACCTTCTTTCTAATGCTAAAAAAAATCTAAGTATAGGTATTGCGAAAGGCATGGGTAGTTATAGTGGCGATGCAAGAGCTAAAATTTGTGTATTATTTGCGAGGTCCTATGATGGCGCACCACACATTAAATGGCGGATTTTTAATTGAACAAAGAACGAGAACCTTTCGAGGAGCGAGGCCCCTCAGAGCGCCAAGCCGTGCGGACTGGCCAGGGTCCATTTCGTTCATGCCTGCCTAGGTAGGCCACTGGATAGATATCTAATATATAAATATCTCCGAAACGGCATGACCGATTTTTACCAACGTTTTTTCTCCATATTTGAAGGGTCTGAGAATAAATAAATAAATAAATATTAGGGGACAATCTTACACAAATCGACCTAGTCCCAAACTAAGCAAAGCTTGTACTATAGGTACTAGACGACGATAAACATACTTATATAGATAAATAAATACTTAAATACATAGAAAACTTCCAAAACTCAGGAACAAATATTCGTGCTCATCACACAAATAAATGCCCTTACCGGGATTTGAACCCAGGACCTCTTGCTTCGTAGGCAGGGTCACTACCAACTAGGCTAAAGCGGTCGTTAAATATAATTTCAATTAATAGGTCGTATGTAGGCTATTTTTTTACCCCTATTCTTCGTAGACGGAGTCGCGGGCAACAGCAGTTTTTTAATAAACAACGCTTCTTCATACATTATGTTATGATCTGCTTTAATTTTGTTTATAATAAGGTCGGTACCTAAACGATGAGAAAATAGGAAGTTAAACAGAGGCATTTAAAAAAAAATAGGCTATGCTTTCTAAAAATACTGAAAATCTCCTTGAGGAAAGTAAGTATTTAACGTTCAGTACCTACCTCTAAAGGAAAATGAAACCTTTATACCTAGGATGAACTAAACAGTACCTACTGGTTCTTTAATTTTTATGCACACGAAATATAAATTCGCCTTAAAGTTCTTATTTTTATTGTTCTTTAGAAAAAACATGGTAAATCTACCTGTACGAGCTCGCTCGACATGAATGTTAAGCTGACGCTGCACCCGCTGTGTACGTCACACCATTTAAGTAAAACTGTGTTTTTTAAATACATTAATATTATGTATTTTTAGTGCAATAAAGGTACTTAACCTGAACGGTCACATCTTTTAACTAACAGTCCGTTCTTTTAACATTATAACAGTTACAACGTAACATCAACATACAACATTCGTACATGTACCTACGGTCTATTAAACTAGTAGACTCTACACTACCAAATTTGTGCGCGCAAACGAAATCCACGATGTGCCAATGCGACTCACACTGGATCGATTTTCTGATAGAGTTTTTAGCGACAGTTTAGGGCTACAATTACGAGTAAAGCAATCCATGAAAAAATCGTGAAATACCTACGCCACGACTAACCAACCGATAAAGACACTACAGCACGTTGTAAAAAAAATTGTTAAACTTCTCTTATCAGGCAGAAACTTTTATTCATTCTTATGCAATTTAGCATGCAGATATTCAGCGTCTATTCAAACACTAACATATCTAGATGATGTGGGGATAGGCTACAATAGAGAGATCTCTCTCTAGGCAGATGTTATGCCTGGGGACCGAAATCCGAAGGAAAAAGTGAGAAGTTGTATTTAGGCAGCCAAGTTGAAAAACTTCGATTGCGCGATGTATAACTTAGTGGTTTCTCTAATTGACGAATGGGTGGCGCTAGAGCTCGCTACAAACACATGCTTTTTAAATTTGGTCATAACTGATTTTTTGGAGAATGACGACTACGACTGGTACCTCACCCATTCCAGATATTAAAGAGGTAAACTTCGTCTGCTTGTATGTAAAAAGTAGCCAATATTTACCGTATACTATTTTTTTGGGGGTTTAATAATAATAATACTTAATAATAATTTTAATTTAGGCTGCATAGGCCCATATAAAAATACCCTAAAGACTAACATACATATTTATATTATACTTACTTAATTAACAACTTAATTACTAGTACGTGAAGTCTGTGACGTGGGCACTTTTGTGGTGCCAGTTAACCTAAAAAGTTAAATTGCTCGCGTCCGTGGGTTTACCGTAGTCCGTAGGTTTACAAAACTTCATTATCGAAAACGGTTTTTGACAAAATCGCAGTTAATTAATTAATTAGGTAGGCCCCCAAGTAGGTATTAAACCCGGGCCGGGCCCCTCACGATTCGCCCCTGTACTCCTTCTGTACTCACATAATTTGCATTTATTTATTTATTTATTTGACATAACAACTATCATTACAGGATAACCCAATGCAATAGTGTTTTAAAAAATAATTCAATAATAATAAGTCCTTTAAAATTCATAATTTTGTTAGTGATCACAAAAGTCTTAATACCTATGTTAGTAGAAACTCATTATTCATCCTTAAAATTTAGTAAAATAGGTAAATCAAAAACAAATTTAAAATACATTCATGTCAATTAAAATCCTTTCAAAATTAATAATACTAAAAATATATCAAAAATAATAGTCAAATTCAATTATAAAAAAATATAGATTAAAAAAATATATATATATTCAAGTAAAAAGTAGTCTAGTATATAAAAAAAAAAACATAAAGAATGACCCCTAACTATCACCCCTTAAAACCCCTACACTCGACTGCCAAACAAATCTCTCTCTAATAGTCTCTAGAGTACTGTGGATTGTAAAATTTTATAATATTAAGATTAATTTTTCACGCATGTTCCCTATTAGGTCAATGTAGATTCGATTGCATCACCTACTCAACGGTATTAACAGGAAATTTGGCGCTAACGGTCGTAAAGTTAACGTTGTCACTATTTATTTATTTGAAACTGTTGTTTTCGACAACACAACGCGATTTTTGACTATTCGGTTTAGGATCCTTAGCAAAAGCTCGACTTTAGTTTGCTGGTATTATGTTCGCACTTTAAGGCGTACTTGCACGGACCAAAGTTAACTTATAATTCCAAATTAAGTGCTAACCCAGGGTTAAGTAGTGTCAAAATTTACGGAACTGTCATCCATAACCCAGAGACACCGATATAATTTATTAACTTTAGATTAGAACATATTTTTATGGGGTTATGGCGTAAAGGTTTGAATTATTAGGTCCTGCATTAATGTCGTTCATTCCGGGCTGATAAATACGGAGTCGTGTTTTAACCGCACCCTTGGTTCTTAAACGCGCGATTCCAAAGCGCGCTTTTTTAAACTCCTAATATCTCTATGTTAACGAGTTAAGATCGAAAAGCGACGAACCTTTTCATTCCGCGACTATACGATCAGTGGCGTAGCAAGCCTGGGCCCTGTATCAACATTAGTTGGGGAGCTTTCTCGGGAAGCACGAGATTCAGTGACATTGTGGATAACATTTAATTTATTGCATTGTTAATTTATTGCAGCAACAATCCCAACCTTCACATATGGCATACAAATCGGCTGGCTCTCGCCCATGGCGCGGCACCTCAAGCCCGGCGTGTCAGACAGCGCCATCTCGTGGATGGCGGCGGCACTGCCTCTGGCCGCCATTTGCGGGATACCATTCTTCAGCTACTCTTCGGACAGATTCGGAAGGAAGATCTGCATTATCGCTGTGTCGCTGTTGTCTTGTGTAGGTATAGTATTTTGTTTATTTTTTACGTCGATCAACTAAAAATCGTAGGTACGCGTTGGCTTGGCACGATAAGCTAATATTCTGATCCTATAGGTAGGTAATCTCTCTGGCTAGTTTCACTGAAAAATTCATAGTGTGCATGGTGCTTAAAAATATTAAAAACACATTTGTTATAACCACCTAAGTCCGCTTCGATAACACGTCAAATGGTGAGTGACGACTGTGCGTGCCTATTATAAGAAACAAACATTTACTTAAGCACATGCCAGAACTGCGTAGGTACATTGGTGAACTAGCCTAGCACACAGTCATGTTCTTTAACGCTTGACAAGGTTAATATACATTTTTACATTACAATTAAATAATTAAATATCATCAGGCAATTCACACCATAACATAAAACTACAGTGAGGCTCACTCATAGCGAAAAAGTACTGATAACTCACGTCTAAGAAGAAGGGCTACGGATTAGCCCGACACATGTCGAGCTAAACTCGATAATAGACGTGAGTTATCCGTACTTTTTCGCTATCAATTCACACCAATAGGTATGTTGACACCACCAATCAACTGACGTACTTTTTATAAGCTGTCAAAACAATTCTCCCATAGAGTTTGAATGGCAATAGCAACTTATGACGTCACTTGTTCGTCAACTCTAACTAACTATTTATTTGTTTTAAAGCAACAATAAATCTAATTTTGCAGTTAGTCGAAAATTAATCTGGTTTTCAGGGCTAAAATAAAGCATTATTTTACTGGAGTCATGTCTTCGAATTATTATTTGATGGCGTCAACATCCCTATTGACCTAGAGTCCCAAAGTAAGCAAAGCTTGTGTTACGGGTACTAAGCGACGGGTAAACATACCTAAGGGCACTTTCAATTTAAAATACTTTTTTTCAGAATTACTTAGGTTGATTTGGGATTTTCTTACTCAGAATCAAGAGTTGTGTTAATAAGAATATTAAAAAAATACCCCAATTTTTGTGACGAGTCATATAAAACTGTAGGTATAAAAGAAAGTCACAAAACTGAAAAAAAAATAGACACTTCTTTTATTATGAAGATGAGTAGTAATAGTACTCGTGATTTTGAATTATAAAACACCAAAATTTTCTCATTACAAAAAAATACACTTTAACCGGTACACTTTTAATTGGAAACGCCCTTAACATTTTCAACGCAACGTCGCTTAACTCGTCGGTGAAGCCTTAACTCGATTATTCTTGCAGTTCTCATGGATCATCAAGCTAACAGCAGTATCAGCACCAACGCTGATCACAGCCCGAGCGGTAGCGGGCCTAGCCGCCGCAGGGTGCTTCGTCGTCGTCCCCGTCTACGTCAAAGAGATAGCTGAAGACGCCTGGCGGGGCGCCCTAGCGTCCCTCACCATGACTATATGCAAACTAGGGGTGATATTCGTCTACGCAGTCGGCATGTTCCTGCCCTACGGACCGAACCAAGCGGTCTATTTGAGTGTGGCGGCGTTACATGTTATACTGTTCTGTTTTATGCCGGAATCTCCTAATTATCTGCTGAAGAGAGGGCGGGAGAAGGTGAGGTTTGATTTCAGATATTTTGTCATATAGCTTTTGCCCGCGACGTTTTCCGCGTAGGAGTAAAATTTGTGGACAACTCCTATTCTCTATCCAAAATTCCAAAAATACCTTCTCACTTCACCTCTATGATAGTAAAAGATGATATCTTTCAAGTATCAAGTCTTTATAACAGCTGCATTTCTTGCTTGCTGAAAACACGTGATTTTTAAAATTAGTCATTAACGACATTGCAATAACAACCACGGCACGCGTCATCCATTATGAATGACACGATCTATACAGTATAATTACGTTGGTTAATTGTTAGGACACGAAGATTGCGTGAAAAACTATATATTTTCATCACAAACGTAGCTATTTTGCATAACAGGAGTGACAGCACCAGTAATGGACAAGGACCAATTATGGACATTTTTTTCCACCCAAATTTTAAGAAACGGCCACACTACATTTTTAAACAATAAGACTATGCTCACATACCTAACTGATGGTCATAACTGGAAAGTCCATGAATGGTGGGCTATAAGGCATTGAATCTTTGCTGTCCATTACTGGGTAACTACTGTCCTTAACATGTCCATGATTGGTGCCGTCACCCAACAATACTTCGCGGAGGAGCAAAACTAGTATTCCATTCCCGCCGTTTTCCAGAGAGCAGCCACCACGATAGCGTGGCTGCGGACCCTGAACCGGGGAGACAAAGTCGTGCTCGACGAGATCGAGAAGCTGAAAGTCGAGCAGCGGAGGTTCGACGAGATGCCACAAGTCACAATAGCCAGTATAAGTAAGTTTATAGGGCATAACATCTGCCTAGACAAATATTTCTCTATTGTAGCTTATAGGGCATAACATCTGCCAAGAGAAATATTTCTCTATTGTAGCTGAAGTAATTTTGAGTACCTATTAACGCTTTATTAGACTCCATGGTTCTTTTTCGTCTTAGTGTGCTATTAAAACCACGAAACTTGATTTTAAAAGTAGGAATAATATTTTTAATTTTCAATCTTTTGGACTCTAATTTGCATAGAAGTTTAGGGGTTAGTTTCGTCAATGCAACAGAGCCTAACTAATACAGCCTCCCAAAATGTCCTGATTCATGTGTATGGAATTTTCCTTTTTTGTTACCCACCATGGACCACATGCAAACTGCGATATTGGCGAAACGGTGGTATAGGTTTTTAGGTTTACATTAAGTTAGTTCAAGTTTTTTTTTCTGTTTTAAAAAACTTTCTGCCAACATGTACATTTATCTATACTTCTATACAATAATATAAAGAGGAAAGATTTGATTGTTTGTTTGTATGTTTGTTTGTTTGCATTGAATAGGCTCCGAAAATACCGGACCGATTTCAAAAATTCTTTTGCCGTTCGAAAGCTACATTATCACTGAGTGACAGGCTACTTTTTACCGCGGGAAAATACCTTTTCCTACGGGAAAATTAATTTATCGCGGGCGAAGCTGCGGACGGAAGGCTAGATGTGTATATAAGTAAAAAAAAGATTTTTGAAGTTAAAAACAAAGAACAACCAAATTACGTATTTCCTGCATAGAGGTAAAATAACATACATGACCATCATACCGAAACGTTATTCAAATCACGCGACGTACGTATCTACGTCTACTTAGACATACAAACTTATACTAAGACAAGTAGGTACTACTGCAGCGAAACAGAATGTTGTGCAACCATTAATATTCCATTAGGTATACTTAATTTTTGAGACAAATCTGTGACATCAGTTGAAAGTAACAATCCTAAAGATTACAGTTTGTTGACACGAATTACTTAGTTTAATTCAAATACACTAACTGCGATATACGTAGTTACGGTAATACATTTATAGGGAGTTTGTTTCACTGGAAAATAATCTTGTGGTTTCAAGATTACGTATTTAGTTAGAGCATTAAATCAACCGGAGATGTCAACGACACGGACCTATCTTTCTGTCAAAAGTATATGAGGGGTCCTTTATTAACTATGTAAGGGTCTGGAGGGGAGGAAGGAGGAAAGGGAGGAGTATTCTCAAAATCTCTACCATTCGTTCAATATTTTATAAATCGAAATGCCGTAGTTTCATTTGCACCAATGACTAGCACCATTACGATACCTTACCTACTGCTATGTACAGTCAAGTGTAAAAATATGGGTGCACACAACTTGCACATAAATATGTCCCATAGCTCTTATGTCGTCGAATTAAGGTATGGTATGTAACGATGGGAAGATTAAATCGATACTTATTTTTGCACTTGACCGTACCTACTCGTATCGTAATGGTGCAAATTAAACTACGGCTGCGAAATGCGCTGTTTCTAATAAATGTAGGTTAATGCATATTTGAGAGTGGAATATTGGGGAAAATAACTATGTAACACTTTATTTTAGTTTATTAGTATTTTAAAATCAGAGAAGTCCCAGAAAGTTGCATAGTTCCTTCTGGATAGCGATTAATAAATCCTTCGCAGATAGAGGGAGACGCGGGCAACAGCTAGAAAAAAAATTTCATTCGGTTACTGATCGATACAGGTCGACACCTCGAATCCTGTACTATTAGTAAGTAACATTTAAAGTACAGTCAAGGGCATAAATATTATGTCAAGGCGTCAAAAATATCTATACATCTCTATGCCACTAAACATAAGATTGGTGTTTGTATGTTTTTTATGCGATGGCTGTATAGATATTTACTTATGCCTTGGACTGTACGCACGGCATCTCCAGTTGGCTTAATATTCTTATCCTAGTTAGTTTTACACACGGAGGTAATTATGCTTTTGCGTAATCCCTGTGTTAGCAAATGAACGCGGCTTGCTTACTTAGTTTTATTTAACGCCATTACAGTTAATCCTGGAGAATTTAGATTTCCAAGCAGATTGTGCCGTTTGCTATCAAAGTAAACAAAGAACTGCCTTTGTTCATGTTGTTAACTTTTAATATATTTGTAATTAGGAAATCACGCTTTATTTATGTGTCTACTTATTAAATAAACTAAGCTCCCAGTGGTGTTCTTTTTGCAAAATATGTGTAGGTACAGTCTAGTCTAAATTAAATAATTAATGGTATTTAACCACTAATTTAGCAACATTAGCCGTTCTTAACCTTATATTACACACATAACCTACATAACTACCTACCTACCTACTACATACCTACTTATCATTTCATTATTTTTCCAAGAACGGCTCTCTTGACTAAACTAAAAAAAACTAACTAATTTGGCTCAGGGAATCAAAGAGGGTCTTGGCCTCCGAAACGAGAGTACGCCATCTGTCCCGATCGTGCGCACTTGCGCAGCCTCTTGCCAGTCGTCGACTTGAAGACGTCGCAGATCCGCCTGGACACTGTCCCCCCAGCGGTACCTGGGGCGCCCAACCGGGCGGCGACCAGTCGGTCGTCCCAAGTACGCTCTCTTGGCAGCACGATCCTCTTCCATTCGAAGTACGTGGCCGAAACAGCGAAGTCTGTGTGATTTTGTTACGCCGATGATGTTGGGTTCAGCCACCAGCTCCTGGATCTCTTGACGCAGATTTATTTTTAACTTATAGAACGGCACCATTCTTAGTTACCTACACTTGCGGGGGAAGGTTGCAATAGAGACTCTCCATCTTCCGGCTTCTAGTTAACAAAATATAGTACATTGTGCATCTAGGGCCGTAAGTAGGGGATTACTAATGAGAGTCTATTAGAAGCCCGACGCCGAAGGCGGAGGGCTTTTAATGACTCGAGTTTGTAATCCCCTTACTGCCCGTGATACACACAATGATTTTCATCACATTGCGAGAAAAAAAAACCATAAATAAAATTAATTTGTTTCTAAACACTAAAATTATTGCAAAACTATTTGATATAAATTTAAAATATAAAAATAACGAATTTTCACGAAGCTTAGATAAGTTTTGTGTTGTATAATTTGGGTTATAGCTAAGTTTTAAAGATAATAAATAAAACGTTGGCTGACTTGAAACCTCCTTAGCCTGAAATGACTTGTTTGCAAATTTTAAAACTAAAGTTAGAACTCCCTTGGGTAGAAAAACTGTACGTAGATCTATAACTCCCTTAAGAACAATTTAGGCCATTGTCATTTAGTATACAAGCATGGAATAACACCATTGTCGAGCAAGTGTGATGAAAAAGCATTTTTTTCTCTTGCTCCCCAGTCCGCGACAAAGCCACATTCTCGGCGCTCCGCGTGACCCTGATGCTGATGGCGCTGCAGACGCTGTCCGGGTGCTTCGCGCTCATGAACTACGCGTCGGACGTGTTCGCGCGCGCGGGCACGGCCTGGAGCCCTGACGCGCTGGCGCTGCTGATGGGCTCACTGCAGCTCGCCGGCTCCTTCTTCACTACCGTGTCCATTGAGAAGTTTGGGAGGAAGGTATTACAATACGTTTACTTTTAGTTTACCACTGACTTGACTTGTCTTGGCTTGCCTTCATTTTATTTCCAACTTTAACACCATACAAATAAAGTAGCTATTACAAAATCTGCAAACGTGGGTAACAGTATTCTAAAATTGGCTTTATTTGTAGGTCGTTAAAGTTGAATTATGAAATGAAGGCAAACCGTCTGTCAGTGGTAAACTTATGTAATTTTACTGTAGGGGGCTACCGAGTTTTTCGCGCTAGTCGGTTTTGGGTGGGCGATTTTGGGTGTGGGGCCGCGTGGGAGAGGCACGATGGCTCAAGATAGGTTGGTTGGACTGAGCGTGTTTTTGGGTATTTTCATCTTATTACTAAAACAAATACATATTTTAAAAATGTAGCAAAACTACGCCCTAGAAAACATCTTGTTTTATTAACCCCCGACACAAAAAGATGGGTGTTATAAGTTTGGCCGCTATGTGTGTGTGTCTGTCTGTCTGTGGCATCATAGCTCTTAAACGAGTTAACCGATTTGGATGCGGTTTTTTTATTAGAAAGCCACTGTAATACTTTATTTTGCCCAGGCAGTGAGACCATCAGGGGCGCGTTCGATTCGGCTTGAGGGTCGGTCACTTTAGTTAGAAGTGTTGGGCGCCGAAAAGTAAGTGACCGCCACAAACAGGATGGTGTGAGTGAGATGATTTAAACAACTATCTTGTTCTCATGAGTATTTATTGCTTCATAATTCGTGAGATAGTTCACTCTCAATTCACAAGGTCAGTCGCAATGCTTCTTGGCGATGGTTCTTAGATATGTTTCATCATAATCGGTTCAGCCGTTTCAAAGTTATCGGCTCTTTTGTTAACTGCGGGAGGGATCTTAGAGGCATAATGGGTATTTACTTTATGCTCAAACATACGTGTGACATAATTGCGTTGGGGGTTTTTAAATTTCTTAATTTATAGTTATTAACATTCAAAAAGTCACCTTCCGTGCAGTAATAGCGTCATAGTGTAGTAGAAACTGTCGATCGACGCCGACCAATCCATTCTACCATCGATCATCAAACGATCGATCGCTTAGTGTGGTAGCTATACTTTGCAAGCTCGTGCGTGGCGCTCGGCGGAACCCTGTCGCATGGAGCCTCTGCTGTCCTTAACAAGATTGTTTTTAATAAGTGCGGCAAATACTCACTATAACACCTATAACACCGTCGTTATGTCCAGATCCCGCTGGGCTGCAGTTCGGGCGTGGTGTCTGTGTGCATGGCGGCGCTGGCGACGTACTTCGCGACGCGCGCCGGCCCGGCCTGGCTGCCGGTGGCCGCCGTGTGCCTCTGCATCCTGGCGTACGGAGCCGGTCTGGCCCCCGTGCCCATGGTCATCATGGCTGAGGTGTTCACCTTCCAGGTAACTACTTCAACATCATCTTTAAAGCCTTCGACACACAGCGCGCGGGAACCTAGTACATTACAGTAAAATTACATAAAGTTTACCACTGACAGATGGTTTGCCTTCATTTCATATTCAACTTTAACGACCTACAAATAAAGCCAATTTTAGAATACTGTTACCCACGTTTGCAGATTTTGTAATAGCTACTTTATTTGTATGGTGTTAAAGTTGGAAATGAAATGAAAGCAAGCCACAGTACACATTGTACCGTCCCGTCGGCGTCCAGTCGAGGTCCCGCCCCTCCCGCTGTGTGTCGTAGGCTTAAGTATACCGTCATACTTCTTCAAAGGAGTATGACGGACCTTTTTACAGAAACAGTGACATCCAGGTTAGCTTGAGCTTGAATAGATCCCTTTTAGGGATAAGTTCGCCTTTGTACTTTTTTGTTTTGATGTTTTTTGTATTATTTTTGTGTTTTTGTTGTTCGCATTGTTTGACAAGGAAAATCATTACGACGCTTACTGTGAAAACGTTCTACGATGTGTCAGAAATCAAATGGTTCGACTGTGTACGTTCAATGATTAATAATTATCCAAGTTTTTGTAGTAAGTATAGATCGAGTAATTCATGATGGTCTGACGCGTGCCGTGGCTCTTGTCGCAATGTCATTAATGTCTAATTTTGACAAATTCTTGCGTCTTCGTGAATGGCACACGGCTTAGATTATTTATACACTAGATAGAGCATAGGGGCATGAAAACGTCCCGAAAAATATGAGCCAACAGTTTTGGCTTATATGTCATTTGCCCCTTCAGTCTGAATGACGTAACGCGATCGTAAGATGAAGCTGTCAATGGGTTTTGAACGTTTTGTATCGCAGTGTTTGCTACTGATACTATCTAGTATATAAATAATCTAAGTAACACGGTATATTTGTTTCAGATGCGCGCTCGTATGGCCGGCGCTTCGATGGCGTTATCATTCTTCTGTAGCTCAATGACTGTCCTTTTCTACACGCCGGTCGCAAACTCTCTCGGGCCTTACGTCGTATTCTACGTATTCGCCGCTGTGACGCTCTGGGGCGTGCTGTACACCGTACTGTGGGTGCCAGAGACCAAGGGGAAGAGTTTGGCGGAAATACAGGCGTATTGGGTGAAACCGGAGCCAGTTTTTGTATAGCATTTGTGGCATTTATGACTTTTATGTAAATTACGTTATGATAAATGTAGCATTTTTGTTGAATCTTATTGCTGTTATGGAAACAAAACAATTAGAGGATACTTTAGTTCTAAAGAACAGTGATGTAAAATTGCACTCAATATTGTATAAATTAAGGGTCCACGGAAAGAACATGTCGTCACTTTTTTTGAAAATTGAGATTTTAATCTCAAAATGTAGAGCTCGCAAAGCACTATAACTTACCATTATATTAAATAGGGATATCTGAAAGTAATATATATTTTTTTCACTTTTAACCTTTTCAACGCCAACGACACATATTGGTGTCACAAAGTACAGTGTCAAAGTGATCTTGACACAATGACATAAGATTCAAAGCAGGTTTACGTTTTGTCGAGGCGCGGCGTTGAAAGGGTAAAAGAAATGGTTACCATAGTAATTGTTCGTGATGACTAACTTTCAAACCGTAACTCAAAAAGTTGTTTAGGTGATGTTCTTTCCGTGGACCCTTCAAATGGATACATGTAGAAGCTAAGATATTTAAAGTGCCTATCTATAAAAACTTAAAAGTGAGATAGGTGCATGCTAGGTCTATTTATTCCTATACTTAATAAAATTATCATAATCATGGTTTATGCAACTGCGTTGAAATATCGGAACCTCATAGCGGTAATCATGTTCCATATCAATTATCAATACGCACAGGGCCCGCATGGGATCATCCAAGCCCTCTCATTCTGAAAGAAGGCCTGTACCCTGCAGTGGGACGTACATGGGCTGGGATGATAATGAGATAAATTGGCCCAAAGTTTTTAGTTAATGGAGCTTGTGACTTTTTAGGGTTCCGTAGTCAACTAGGAACCCTTATAGTTTCGCCATGTCTGTCCGTCTGTTTGTCTGTCTGTCCGTCCGCGGCTAAGCTCAGAGACTGTTAGTAGTAGAAAGCTGTAATTTAACATGAATATATATATCAGTCACGCCGACAAAGTGATTATATAAAAAAAACTAAAAATTTTTTTTTTAGGGTACCTCCCATAGACGTAAAGTGGAAGTGATTGTTCTTTCTCGACTAACCCCATGGTGTGGGGTATCGTTGGATAGGTCTTTTAAAACCATTGGGGGGTTGCTAGCATGATTTTTGTATTCAGTGATTTGTTTGCGAAATATTCAGCTTTAAAGTGAACAGTTTCATTAAAATCGACCCCCCCCCCCTTTAAAATCTAAACTGCTGGGTGGAAAAATTTAAAAAAATTCAAAATGGTAGTAAATATATTAAATTTACAAGGAAAATTATAGCGGCTAAGATTGCTTGGGAATTATTTGTAGTTTAAGAGTAAACAGTAGCCTAAGGTATAAAACATACCGTCACTACTTTGAAAAACTCGTATCTCAAATCAGCATGTAAACAAAACTGAACCTTGATACGCGCGTAATAAAGCTCACTTTGCCAGATTATCGATTTTGAGATACGAGCTTTTTCAAAGTATTGACGATACCTAACTTAGAAGATTCCGTACACATACGAAATCCTTAGAAAAATATTACTTGATTTTTTCGTAATGGCTACGGAACCCTATCTTGGGCGTATCCGACACGCTCTTGGCCTGTTTTTTCTAATATATAGAAACCATTTCCAATCCAACCAAAACTTTAGGCTATATCTCCACATGCCTAAATAACTTGGAACACATTAAAAATATTTAAATATATGCAATGAATGTACAAATATGTACAGTACTACACAACTGATATGGCTCACCGATATACCTACGTAGAAGACGCGTTTTAGAAGTGCGGGAAATGCAATTGACCAATCGGCATACTCCACGCATGGCGCGTCTTTATGCTGTGCCGCTATTGGTGGGTTGCTGCCGCCATGTTACCTCATGCGTCGCGTGCCATGTTGGCTAGCCGCCATACTTCAGAGTGTATGAAACGGATAACGGGTGCACTGTAATTTGCACCTTGTAACTATGAGACATAAGACCGATTTAAAGTTTGACTCGTATCTTCGGCTATCATCGGCTAGTTCGTTCGTGTCTGCGCGTCCGAAAATGCACGACACGCCATATAAAGTTTGTACTGCTGTACTTGTGCAACACTTGAAATGAAATGAATAAAATTTATTTCGAAACAACAACAGCAACAAAAAACAGTTTACAAATTTCTTAAATCTAAAAGTGTATTGTGGCAGTTGTCTCAAAAAAAGGAGTCCACTAAGCATCAGACGCTGATTTTCCGTGGATCCTAAATATACTTCGAAAATATATGTACCACACGGTCTTATTCCGACGTAATAAGGTCTTGTAATTTAATGGTTCGAATAGATACATATTTTTACACTTACCTGTACCTGAAAATTGTGGTCGGAGAAATTCCAAAAATTGATATTGCAATTCATTTAGAGTTGTGATTTGTATTGTAAGCTCCAACCTAAGGCACTGGTCCCACCGCCGGCGAGTAAGCGATGAGATATCGGCGATTTTCTCGCCCAATAAACGAAAAAAATATAATCGCTCCCGTGTATATAAAAGAGAGAGATATATATTTATAGTTCATCGCTGGCTGTTCACACTGCCGGCGAGGACTCTCTCTTCACTAGTTGTTCTGCAGCTATAAAACTCGCTCAGCGCAGCGTTACTCGGCGATGACAATCACCCGTCAATCCGATACAATCGCCCGTCGCACTCGAACACTCGCCTATAGCAGAGCGACAAAACTATCGAAATTACACACTCGCTTCTCGCCGCTCGCCCACTCGTTTCTAGTTCTACTAGTTTATCTCTCGTCGCCGGCGGTGGGACCAGTGCCTAAGAATAGAAATACGAAGTATTTCATGTACTTAATAAATTAAGTCGACATTTAATCTTGTTTATAAAACAAATACTTACGTTTTGTACTATTTGTAGGTTTATACTTATAATGTAAAAGGTGCTAATTGTTTCTAAGTACTTTAAAAAGGACAACGTACATTTAAAATGTCACGTCAAAAAGAATTATAGGTGATACATATCTTACTATTTTATACTCTATTTGTGATATTGTTGGGGCACAATGGGGTAAATTCTTCTGGAATCATTTCGTTTTCTAAATTTAAGCAAAATTATAGCGTTTTAAACTTTTCGTACACAATGATTCCGTACAATGAACTAGCCCCTTTCGGCTCATTGGATTATATCATGTTCTTTATAAAGGTCCAAATAAAAGACATGCTTGTATTTATTATTTTAATATATAACTACAGAGAATCCTCGCGACACTGTCGCACCATTCATCGTAAGCTGTTAACCAATTTTTGGTACACTTAATCCAATTCACTGATACAAAAATTAATTTTAGAGTAGAAATAAAAACAAATATGCTAATGCCAGCCTTGAACACGACTTAGGACATCAGATCAAAAATCGGACAGCAAGAAATAAGTAAAAAATTTACGCAGAATTTGAAAAATATCGAACCAGCAATGCTAGATTCAAACCCTGTTCACAATAATGGAGGTTTATTTTTTTAGCATGACATTGTATTTCAGTTTGTTAACAACATACAAATAAAAACACAAAAGTGCAAATGTGAACCGTATCAGTTGCTTAATTTTCATTTATTTGTTAATTATTAAAATTCTCGTACTTTTAAAAGGACAGCTCAATTGCTTAGTAACGATGCACACTAATACCCTTTAAAATCATAATTCACCTTATACGAATATGCACGAAATGTTAAGAAACTAAAGGTTCTTTTAAAAGTACATAAGCAATACATTTCACCCAATAAGGTATTCGGTTTACACTGATACCGAAAATATTTTCACTTTACTCCAATTTTATGGTCACTATTTTCAACGGTAAATATATTGCTGCGATGTCCACAAAACGTTTTTTACCATTACGATATATCGTCATCTGTCACGATTTAGTCACTTAGTCATTATTATAAAACAGAATCCGTCATTGGCTGATGACGTTTTGAACTCGACAATACTGTCACCGAATTATACACATGAAATTAAAAAGAAATCTTGCAGCCAAAATAATTCTACAAACTAAAAACAACGGGCAAACAATCATAGTTCATTAAAATTCTAAAAACTTATAATTATAATTCTATATTACAGACTCGACTCTTTTCCGCTGGTCACATTTTTTTAATGTTGCGATTGTTAAATAGAAAAAGTACTATGTGTTCAGAGGTGATCGAAAGGAACCCAAGTACGTTTTACAAGCTCAATTTACAAGAAACTTTAATATTAAAGGCAGCGGTCTTACACAAGCGTGCCTTACCGGTCGGTACAACAGAACGAGATGGAAGATCGTATCGTATCTCGCTTGTGCTTGCTGTGAAAACAAATTAGAAAAGACTATAATAACCTAACCTTACTGTGCCTTAGTTTGTTATGTTTGTGAATTATGAAATATGGCGAATAGAACGAATTAAAAGCAAGTATTATGTGTTATTCCTCCAAGGTTCGAAAAGATCAAAAGGGCATTCACTAACGTGATTTTCTCCTTACAGCCCAGTGTTTGAGATGACCTGGTGGATGACATTTCTAACATCTTACGATACTTAAAAGCGAATTTATTTAATGTTTTAACCTCCTGAGGTTCCGTGTCCTATATATAGGACATATTGTAATATTGACATCGAACTCACTCATGAGTGACAAAGTTTAGAGTTCATTGAAACAAAATTTGACGTGGGCTACTGGAGGATAAATAAAACTCGAGACAAAGAAATTAAGATCAGCAAGATTGGTCAGCTGAAAACATAGCTTTTACTGAAATCTGATTAGCTATCATAATATAATGGCTAAACAAAAAGGCACAGCGTAATAGACTGACGATCAAACCAAATCAATCAAAACAAATATTTTAGACAGATTTCACATTAAAAACATAATTAAAGAAAATCAAATCACAATCATTCGTGTCCCACATTTTTACCTATCACACTTTACATAAGTAAGTATTTAATTTATTCCTTAAGATTGAGAAGCTCTTAATCAATCTTTTATTACCTATCCAATAAATTACTTTGACAGTTCCGTCTAAAACAGTCACGGACACCTTTTATCGTGTACAAAATAAGAGCCCTGAGATTTCCGGCGAAACTTCTGTTGTCAAGTATTTCGTACACATGATTTCAATTGACGCTACCTTTGAAGAGGTATGCGGTCTGGTAAGAAATTTACGAGATGTAAGTCTGTATTTTTCTTCTTTCCCGCGGCATTTTCCATGATTTTTCCCTGACAACTATAGAGTGCCAAATTAACGTTAGCAAGCCACACAGTCAGCGAAATCTCCACTCCTTGATGACGCTTAATATCAGTCAGTGTTGGTTTGCAACATAAGTAAATAAGCGTAATGCATATTTGTAATACAAATTGCTTAACTAATTCACGCCATTCGGGACTGTCTTCCGCCAGTGCTTTCAACCGTGAGGATTCCATGTTGCATTCTCAATATGCATAATCTTGGTCAGGTGTATAAAGAATTAATATCAACGAACGTTAACCGGTAACACCGGCTTATCAAAACCATGCAGGTTCTACATTCGTATCATTTTAGCGTATCCATCCATCTCATAGCACCAACGAGTATGATCGTCAGTTTGGACGCATTGATCAGTTACAGCGAGTTCCATAATGGCGTATCTTTTCGCGTCCAACGGTACGGAGACACGATACACTAAAATGATACAAATATGTACTCTTAGTGATGCTCGTTACAAATATCAAAAAATACAGTCGTGCTTGAAATTAAATCCTAATTTAAAATGAGCCTGTTTCGTCCCTCGAAAAGTTAATTCTACCTCATTATGTTGTATGCAGTCGGTAATATAATAGACTAAGGATAACACCACGATTCGCGAAGAACACTGTCCTTTCATTTCCCCGGTGGGCCTTCCAGTCTTGTACATAGTAAGCGTAATTGTTTCTGAGGTGACATCTCGCAAACTTAAGAGTAAAAAGGTTCCATGTAACATTTTCCCAATTGTTATTAAGACTTTAGAAATGCTGACATTGCTTCATTTTCAGTGGCCATGGAACTTTTTCAGGCTCAGGCCTTAAGCCGAATTTAGACGTGCAAGAAAAAACGTGCAAGTCGCATTACATTGCGAGGCAGTAAGGCGAACGTGATTGAAGTCTTCAATCGAGCGCCAAAATGTAATGAAACTAGCACGTTTTTTATTGCTAAACTCGGCTTTATACTACGAAGTTCAAAATTCGAACTTTGCGTCGTGCCATCCTGCTCACGCTTGACGTTAGAGTGAGCGAGACGATACGATAAGAACTTCGATTTTCGGAGTACAAGCCCACAGGTTACGATTAGTCGCGGGCAGAACTAACTCCTCTCATTTGCCCATAAATGCTTTTATTTATCCAACCACCAAATAAAGCCATTATTTGTTAGAGAAAAAGTAATTTAATTTGTTTACTAATATAACATAGTCAATATGCCATAGTCTTGCAAAATAACAGAACTGCAAAAATACAATAATTGCGACTTGTACACAAAAATACATAGTTCTATCGGCAGTGATTTCAAATTCATCGATGACATATCATCTTGGTGAATTCCTAATTTGACGGATATAACAATTACTGCTCACAGAGGAGTTAAATAATATTAAAATATGATTTACCAGCGATTCTTTCAAAATTATTTAAATAAAACTACTTTAGGATCCATTGCAGTGAATTGAGATCTCTAAACGCGACTGTTTTTTCGTAAAGGTGCATCTTTATGGAGGGCCAGAGCCTACTGCATTCTCTACTTCTTTCCGTCATATGGAAAAGGATGACGATAGAAAGAGACGGCGAATGTGATCACGAGCGCTCGGACCTCCAACTATTGCTTTTTGCAAGTAGCACAACAAAATCCAAATAAAATGTATAACATTTCTCTGAAATTCAAAAGACACGTGCTCAGGCATTTTGACCGCATTTACAGACTTGGGCTTTGTTTGTTCGGAGTATAGTCGACCAAGAAATTGCTTTGCCACCCCTAAGGAGATCAGTCGTATGGCTTAAAAAATTGGCTATTTTCACTAACACGTCAATGTGGTATCCAGCCCTATTGTTTATATTCTGATGCCGGAACTGTCATAAAAAATGGCAAAGCACTTAGTGCCACGTGGCGTGTTCGCGTCTATAGGGCTGGGACGCCATAATGTACAATCAACCAATTTGATTCCTAGGTCACTATACAACCATGTCATAATGAATTAATTTGTTTATCTTCTATGATGACATCTCGATCTTTGCGAACATTGTGTCAACGATAAAAAATAGGAAAGGAGTTTGCTTGTGACTTACAACTTGAATTGTCACTGTCTGGTCAAAACTTCTTTTTCTTCTCATGTCATAGAGCGAAAACGTTTATAAACGCTTTACGTTTATTGTATGTTGTGATCGGAAAGTTGATAATTCTTTGACCCGCACCGACATTGTAATTATCTAGTAGTATGCGACAATGTTCTACAGTGGCCTAGAAATCAAATTGGTTGACCGTACAAAAACTGAAGTGGGTTAAGTAGATGTCAGCTGACGTACGTGAGTGTACGTCATGGCGTCCCAGCCCTATAGGACGAAATTAATAATACGTTCGCAAATCGCCAGTCTGATACAACTTGGTCGACTATACCTAATTTATTTTGAGAATTAAATTATACATATTGTGTGAAACCCAATCTAAATGCCTGGCCCGATGTCGCCGCTATAGGTTAAACTATAGTCGCGTGGGTGTCACTATTGTGCAATGACATCTATGCTTAACCTTTCCAACGCCACCACAAAGTCACAAACACGCCAATTTTTTTATAAACATAAGATTTATGCGAATTGGCGTTCAAACGACAGAAGCTTGGCGTTGAGAAGGTTAACTGGAACGTAAAGTTCGCTTACTCGCGAGATGTCACTGTTGTGGTCGCTGCGTGGCGACGTGTGTGTGAGTGCGTTCACTCGCTGAGGGCGCGTTTGACGGCGGGCTCGTCGATGTCAGTCTCTGGCGGCTGCTCGAGCCCTGGCAGTTGGATCTGAGTGTCCGATGCTTCTGACGGCTGAAAAAAAAAAAACAAATATAAAAATACATACTTTTATTAAATTGCAGTAATGTGCGGGAATGCACATGTTGATCGCCTCCTGTCGTCTTTGTTTCCGCGCATGCTTTAAATATGAGGCCTCTTTATATTGGCTGGTGAGTTCTACGTCTGTATTATCCTCCTACTGCCCAGAATCCTATATATGGGACTTATTTTATTGCAATATGACATCGAACTTACTCAAAGTGATAATATTTACTATATCATAGAACGAACTATACTCCCGTGCTAAGCCAAAAGGGCCTATGTCCGAAAATGACCAAATTCTGTTTTTTTTTTGCGTTGGATTCCTTAGCTTATACGGAATAAAGTTCTGTTAACGAAAAAGTCGTATTTTTATTAAGTGCCTCAAAAATAGCTAAGAAAGGCTTATTTTTCACTCAAATACTAAGAAACAAAAACATACGTTTTTCTCGAAACCGTTAAAACGGCCATAGGCCCTTTTGGCTTAGCACGGCAGTATACTAATGTCAAACACTCGCTGTTTGCGGGTAAATAAACAAATTAATTATTAAATTACCCGCTATACATACACCACGCGTCAGCGTATTCAAGAAATTCTCACGCACCGATGACTTATGGCACCGCGGGCAGCGGGTATTTTACATTAGTATAATTACCTTATATTCTAACATTGAAAATAAAATCTATATAAAGTCATAAACACTTAATTATGGAAACAAAAGAAAACAAAAATTAAGACCTTCCAACAGCCGTACTGAGATACATTTCACAGAGTGACGTTTTTGTTCATTAAATCTTTACCAACTTATAAGACGTCAACTAGAATGTTCCAAACATCCCTGAGTACAGCAGTTACTGTCTTAACTCTAGCACATGACCAAATCTATATTTGAGTAGACTTGTCTATACTAAGTGCCAGATAACGCTGCCTAAAAATTCATTGCTAATAGTGAGAAAATGTTGACAATTTCTGCAATGACCGCAAGTGAACTCAACCACCACGATAACCGCGTAAAGTTGATTTAGCGATAATGTTCATACATTTAGAGACAGTCGTTTTTAAACTTGAGATAACATAATACTTGAGGAGTAATGAACTTTTAGGCAGGGTTAAATGGCAAATAGTATAATAGTTACCTTCAGGTCAATGACTCCCGTGTTTACCTTGATGTCGATTACCGCCAAGCGTGGTACGGGGAGCTTGCAACAAACACACTACATTGTACAATCCGAAATGAGTAGAAATTAAATAAAGTTGCCGCGTTCTTCGTAACGTTTTTAACGCTTGCATTAAACATATTTTAGTCTGAAAGAATTTTACTCTATTTTCCTTCTACTCTCGTCGAACTGTAGGCAGGGAATGAGCGAGCTTGGCAAGTCAACTGGTGGGACTTCACTATTTATTTGTTTAACCTTTTCAACGCTCTGTCAAATACAACAGCTCTCACTCATACGCCATAGGATTGTCAAACGCGAAGTTGAACCCTACAGAAATGCATGTAGGTCGATATCGCTCTGCACGCCGTGACTGATATATCAGTCGTTGGCGTCGAAAAGGTTAACAAGCAACACTGCCATTTCAGCCTTTTAGGTTTTTTTTTTTACTTAATTAAACTCAACATTGGCCTGATTATATTTCAACAAAGTTGTGCACTTGATTAAAAACATGACTATGACAGAAAGTTGAGAGCACATGCTTTTAATAGTCATCCCAGATATTTTATCAAACAAGTTCTATGTATCTATAGTACATTGTTGTAGAGGCTGGAAAGTAAGCAATAGATGGACGAGTTTGTTTGAGGGCCGACGCGTAGCGGAGGCCCTCGAAAGTACGAGTCCATCTATTGCACTTTTGGCCGAGACTAAACATTGTGCTTTTCACGACTAATGCGAGGAAATAAAAAACGATTCTTATAATAAAAATAAATATTTAATTAAAGTTTATGTTAATGTTTGCATGGGGGCAGTTGTTAAAACTCATTGTGATGTTTTTCCCTGGAAAGCTGATTTTAGTGTTCTGCGTCATTTCAGTCGGTCGGGAACTTAATCAAACATAGTTAGAGTTAATGTGAGCGGCCGTTGCGGCCGCTACGGCCGCTCACATAACTCGAACTATGTTTGATTTAGTCGCCGTCACGACGCGTCGCCGGTCGCCTTACCGGCCTAGTGGCCAGTATCAAAAACCACATAATTAAAAAATAAAAACCTTAACCTTGCAGCGCTTAAAAAGTTTAATGCTGTGGCGTTTTCCATACTTAAACTAATTAAAGCATTTAGTGCATATTATGCGTTTAAGGAAAAAAAAACACCTCATTAAAGTCATGAATGACGCATTCTCATTGGTCAATTGAATTTCACATGCAGCAGACGATTACTTTTGATTGGTCGTTTCAGCACGCCGGGAATGAAATTCAGAAATTATCTTTGAAAAAGTCGTATCGTATTTTGAAATACATATACTGATACGACCTGTTTTCGATTAGTGTAACATTGTTGTCGTGTTTGCGCGCCATAAATGAATCAGCTGTTAAATGTACATATATAGGCAGTTTTGTGTACTGGATTTAGGTTATCTATGGCCACATTTTCGAGCAGTGTCGTGAAAAGTATTTATTTATCTATATAAGTATGTCTATCGTCGTCTAGTACCCATAGTACAAGCTTTGCTTAGTTTGGGACTAGGTCGAATTGTGTGAGATTGTCCCCTAATATTATATTATATATTATTATTAAGTGCATGTTGATACATTTTAGTAGAACATGAGAAACCTTCCTTTTCCAGGCATAGTGCACATATATAGCGGCCACATAATCTACACAAAGATTACCTTCTTTACAATATGGTAGAAAATACAAAATCAATTGAATTTGTTTAAAATATGCTTTGCTTTTAAATTAATCGCGCATAAATAAATGATAAAAGCGAGTAAGAAAGAATTGCGACCAGAATTTCACGAAAATCACTAGGGATAGGATGAAAATTTTAATTAAAAACACCTACAACCACCCGTATTCTCTAGAAAACCAAATATTGCAATCTACATATAAAGGAAAGAATGATTCGGAGATAGGATACGGTGCGCCGGGCCTGAGAGTCTAGTGGACAAGAGGATCAAATGTGTGTACTGTTAGTTGATGCATATTGAAATAACGGATAACTCACGTCTTTAATCGAGACCGACACATTTCGGGCTAATCCGTAGCCCTTCTTCCCGGAGCACACGGCACGACGGCTGCAGCCGAACGCGTACTTCATCATCATCATTTCAGCCGTAGGACGTCCACTACCGGACATAGGCCTCCCTCATTGATACCCAATCATTACGGTTGAATCGTTCATCCATCTCGTTGATAAACGTCCCACGTTGAGCTTGCAAGTCTTAACGAGTAATTAACCTCTATTAAAGACGTGAGTTATGGGCCAATCAACTTTTATACCGACATTAATCTGTCCGCGACATTTTTCAAACAATTGCAGATTTTTGTAAGTAAACATGTTTTTTTCTGTAATTTAATAGATGGTGTACATGAATACATGCCATCTTGCGTAAGTTTAACCTATTAAACCGTGAAATATCTTGTTGGAAGTACGATTTTTTGGTAACGCCAGAGACAATTTTGGTAACGCAGGACCCAAAATGTTGGTGTAAAAGTTGATCCGTATATTTGACCATGTGTGAGTAAGTCTCTCGGTAGTATCACGTTCAAAGTTAAGATGCAGCTGAAAGTAGAATGTTTTTCTCACCTCGACGTCGTTAGTGTTGATGGCGTCGGGTGAGGGGCGCAGGCGCTTCTTGCCGCGCGCCAGCGGGTCCGTCGCCACGGGCTTCTTCGCCTGGAACTGTGACAACGGGTATTAGCATTTTGAACGCCGCACATCGTTTTTGTTACAAACAAAATTGATTCCTATGCGGATGGGGGTAGGTTAATTTTTGTACTGCCGTAGCGTCTGTAGCCGACGCTGGCGTTAAAAAAGATGCCTTATGCCTTGATCACACTTACCGAGCAAATGGGCGAGACAGTAAAATGTTTCTCGGCCGAGACAGTGATGTAAGCGAGTATTTAGCTGTTCACACGTGTTTTGAAATTAGAACAGTCAGTTCAGTTCTCGTGTGGCCGAGTGGCGAGACAGTGATCGTTCAGACCTGCCGAGTGAGCGAGCGAGACAGTGCCCGGCCTAGTAGATAGAACGGGGGCCGAGCTACTGTCTCGCCGCTTCGTTCGGCCGAGCGCTCGGCCGAGCGCTCGGCCCAGCACTCGGCCCAGCACTCGGCGCTATGTTTATACGCACCGAGTAATCGGCCGAGAACACTGTCTCGCCCGTTTACTCGGTACGTGTGGTCAAGGCATTAATTTGAACTATACAAGTTCTCGCATTGAAAATCAGCGCCGCGACGCCGTAGCGTTATGCTGAGTGTCCCTTGCCCGCGCTTTGCGGCACTAAAAGGTAGAGGCGATTTACCGACCACATGCATTGCTTTCGAAATTCAAACTTATTGCTTTATAATACGTCACAATATCCATTGTAATTGTTGAAAATACGACTAGCATTAAAAATATATTTTATCAGGTATGCATTCGATAGCAGCTTTTGATTATGTTTTGACGAGAGTTAATGGATATAACTCAGAGTTAAATGCTAACCCAGGGTTGACGATTTAATTTTTTAACCCTATACCGTGCAAGTTTTACCGCAAAAGCTCATAGTAAATTTCAACAGGAATTCCGAAAAATTCAAGATTTGCGAGCCCGGGCTCGAACCTACGACCCTCTGCTTGATGGTCTAATGGATATTCGTTCACCAATCAGCGCCAAAGCGTTATGTGCACAGGTGTGCGCACAGGGCGCTGTAGTCCTAAAACCGTTGTGCGCACCGTGCGCACAGAACGCTCGACGGGTTAAGGTCAAACCGCTACACCACCCCGGCTTTTTTCAACGGGTTAATGGTATAAATAAAAAATGTGTTTAATTTCGAAATGACCAGTAAACACCCCAATAAAATGACAAGGTAGTATTTTGAGTGAACACAGTAGTTACCTGCAGTTCGGGCGGCAGGAACACACGCGAGTTGGTGAAGAACTCGTCCTGCGGCGCGAAGTACATGGTGGGTATGCGCGCGTCCGACGGGAAGTCGCGCATCTCGAACGACGCCGAGCGCGCCCAGATAACAGACATCGCCAGGTCGCAGATCGCCCACATTTTCTGAAACAAATATTTGTTGACTGTATCTGATCCCAATTACAGTATCCTGTCCTATATACAGACTGATTCAGGAGTCATGAGCAGAGGCCGTATTGTCTAACGCTTTTGGCGCTTGCCTTCGCTTTCACCATCTCTTTCTGTTATCCTTTTATACCGTTTGAAAGAAAGAAATAGTGATTGCGAAGGCAAGCGTCAGAAGCGTTAGACAATAAGCCAGCTGGAGTAAAAGGGGTTATAAGGAGGACCACACTTTTCACTATGGGACCGGCCACGAAATCGCAAAACAAATCTGCTGTTCCATACATTTTGGAATAAGATATACGATATACGCAATAATAGCGAAAAGGACGTTGATCGGCTCGGCTACGCGGGCCGAGCCGAGCCGAGCTGATCAACGTCTTTTTCGCTCTTATTGCGTTGACATAAAGGTTTTTCCGACCGGCTGAAGCCGATTTCGCGTCGATAGATTTGGGGGGAGTCCCTAAGGGACAATTCAAACCGAAAGCGAAGCGCGGCAACGCTGCATGTTTCATTGAGAGAACGCGTCAAATTAATACTCGTTGAGGTATTCTCTCGTTGAAATAAGTTTTTGTTAAAAATTTAATTTTCAATGCAAGCTTTTTCGCCGACTGTACTTTTTGTTGACTGTACTTGCATTGTCATCCAACCTTCATAAGTATACCAAATTTCAAGTAAATCCGACCACTGGAAGTGGGTCAAATTCAATTTCCAAGATTTGACCAGTACATACGTACTTGGGTCAATCAACTTTTTTTTGTTAACGATTTTCTGCTACTTTCTATGAAAACCGAAATAATTAAAAAACTGATTATTTTTCCTTATTTAAAGTATACTTTTCAAAACCCTAGATTTTTGTAGTCAATAATGGTATAATTGCCATATTTATTTTATTTTGTTTAGCTTCTATTTCGTGGGTGACCCAGGGGACAATGATGTCCCCCAGATTTGTATGAAAATGGTGGTATGTCCCCTGGGTGACCAGATTTTTTCATAGAAATACTTATTTTTTTGGTTTTCACATACGCACTATGATAAACAGTTTATCTAATTACTACAAAATCATGGTTTCACTAACCAGAGACTACAGAGTTACTTGTAAAGGAGTAAATAGAAATTAACAAAAAAAAGTTGATTGAGCCACTTACAAACATTGCAAGTTAATAAAAAGCTTTTAAATACAACGTCGCCTCTCCATGTGGACTGACCCTAAAGCTAGAATACAATGTTAACCTCTTGACGATTTTTACAAGCTTTTATTTACCTTCACCTGTCCCGTTGTCTGTGTCATCAAAACTTGAAAGTTATATTTTACCCAATTCTCGATTTCCGATAGAGCTGAAGTTTTGCATACATGTGTAAATCAGTTGACAATGCAATATTATTATGTTATGAAGCTGATCTGACGATGAAGCTGGAAGGTATAATAAAACGACACGACCCCGTCGAGTTTGGGCTCGTTTGATTCGTCTTGAAGAGTACTTCGGTAACCAGTGGGAAAAAGAACAGTCATCAGAAAGGAAAAAACTTCTTTTTCTATGAAAATTTCGCCCCTTGTTTATCATACTTACGTAATTATAAGTGTCGTCAGTCTCGTGCAACGCGTCCTTGTGGTTTTTCATGCGTTCCACAAGACTCTTGTAGAAGCCGTAGCAGTAGAAGTCGTTCCGCGTGATCAGGGGCTCCAAAACGAACCAGATGCACTGCTTCATCACCTGATCATACAAAGCACATTACAAAATGTTGAAAAGAAAGTTAAGCGAGGAAACAGCCCGAATAAGAACCTTATCCTTATCACACTGGCGATTTGCGAACGTACTAAAAGCGAGGTTAGCGCATAACGATTACGCCGCGAATGCGAAATGATTTCGTCGCGAGCGCGCAGGGAGTTCGACGCGCCTCTAGGGCTGGGACTCTTGACATCATGGGCCAAAATATGATCATTAACAATCATGAATTTTGAAAAAAAATGAACTAATTTAAAAAAAATAACGACATTATTTTGTTTTAAAGGCAAATTTTTATTTTGTTGTATTTTGACGTTTTTGAATTTGGAAAATTGTATGTGACTTCTGCCCAGAATCACGAGTTTTCATGCAGTTACGTCAACTGCATCAGAACTGCACTCGAACTGCCATTTTGCAGCTGGGATGCAGTTCAAATGCTGTCCGTCTGTACCGCCCATATTGTTTTTTCTGTACAGCAAAAAAAACCATTGGTATTTTTTTAGATAATGCCGATTGTATCGAGTGTAACCGTAGTAGTAGCGAGGCTACTGTTCCCGCCAAGCGCGACGTGACATTTAATACAAGCATTCAATTCGTTCATCTCATTCCCAGTCACGTGACTTCGGAAGGTTGCGCGCGGGCATCTTTCGCACGTATGATATGAATACGTATGATTTTCTCTCGTTTCGCGCCTCTCGCTCACTCACGCACACCGGCCGGTAAAAGTGTTTGTGATATAGTGATAGTACAGCGACATCAACCACCTCAATCCTCGTTAAAGGAATTACCATCAGCTCATCTCCATCTCCCGCCGGACGACACCATCATCATCTGTGTATTTTGGTGGGCGGAAATGTTTAGGATTGTACCCTTGTTTTTCTTAATAATTTCGCCTGGCAACATTTTGTCTCGAATTCAAATTTAAAAAAAAATTAAATCGCTTGTCATTCTCTCTTTTCGAAGTTTGAATAACTGTCGTGTCGTTTGTCGGCGTGTTACCGCGCAAATTATATCGCAAGTAAATTCTCGTATCGTTTCTCGTCTAAGTATATTATATTTGTTTTTGTGTCAACTACATGTAAAAGTGTGAGGAAGGCTGATCCGCTGGAGGAAGCACTGTCCTATCTGTATCCTAGTAGTTGTGCTGGTTAATGGTAACCTTGTCGGAGGTAAGTTTGGACGAGCCAAAGATCGAGGAAACCTGCGCCAGCCACTACGGCTAGGATCTGCACCACCATCTGCAGACGTCGAGTTGATTACTTCCAATCACAAATCAGTTGCCCGTATGAATTATATTTATTAATTGTCGTTTGTCGTCTACAGTCCGCTTAAATTTAACCCCAAACATCTCACGTAAGTCCTTAATTTTTCCCAATCTAAATTCCCATCGTCGCACGCTATCGCCCTCAGCGTTACCAGTTACCTTGAGTTGCGCGACGTTGTCATAGGTGGTGAAGAAGGGGTCGTGCGTTAGCACCGGCACCGCGAACACCAGCATGTAGTCCGGCAGGATGTGTGGCAGCTGGCTCATGGCGCGCTCCACTGCAACGACATAAACCCTTTAACACAATCGCCGTCTACAGCGGAGCAATCATGGTGCTCGATCATATCTGAACACGCACGTACAGTCAAGGAATTTAATTCCTAGCCCGCAATAGAACTATGTCGCATTAACTACTAGATAATTAAAGCCTGACCAGTATCTATAATCATGCGCCATATTGCGGAATTTATTGGAACTAATTTCTGGGTCTGAATTTGAAACCACTTGCCCTATGTATTCCGAATTTGGATTACAATGAATAAAAGTAGGTACCCAAGTCAAAATAACGAGTCGCCAATCCACATTGTTCGGACTATACTGAAATGTTCACACAAATGAAAATAGTAGTGCCAAAAAATAGAAAAAAGTAGAAAATAATAGTATAATGATCATATAATTCTGGTCAGGCTTTACGTCAGTGCGCGTCAAACGATTATCAATCTTCCGATCACGAATTTCAATAAGTGTCTCGCTGCCGCCGCTCCGGCTGCATGGTGCAGGGGTGTGACCGACCTCTGGTGCCGACGGTGATGTTGCGGATGTACTCGCGGCGGCGCACCACGTCGGCCAGCATGTACTGGCGCACCAGGCCGCGCAGCCGCCGCTCCGGCTCGCGGCCGCCCAGCGCGTACATGCCCATGAAGTCCAGCGGCAGACACTTGTTGGGAATGCCCTGTACACCAAAATCACATAGGGTAAAACGCCAATAACTGGCCCCCTCATACTGAAAATGAACTTTGTTCCCCTACAAACAGAATTCAATTTAGTATAACGTGGCCAGTTATTGAAGGGTGGCCAGTAATTAACACCTTATACTAAAAATTAATGCTATTATCGGTGAATAGAGTTCATTTTTAGTATGAGGTGGCCAGTTATTGAACGGTGGCCAGCCAGTTATTGGCGATTTACCCTACAAGATTACGGATTTCCGATCACGGTGCCATGGGGAACCGGCCATTTGTTTATTTATTAATCAATAAAAATTACAGTATAACACCAATGCGGTGTAAAATTAAAAAATACATAAATATAAAATAAATAAATAAATATTAGGGGACAATCTTACACAAATCGACCTAGTCCCAAACTAAGCAAAGCTTGTACTATGGGTACTAGACGACGATAAACATACTTAAATACATAGAAAACATCCATAACGCAGGAACAAATATTCGTGCTCATCACACAAATAAATGCCCTTACCGGGATTCGAACCCAGGGCCTCTTGCTTCGTAGGCAGGGTCACTACCAACTAGGCTAAAGCGGTCGTAAATATACATATTATTAACACACAAGAAAACTTAATAGAACCATTTAGGAATTTTTGAAAGTAGTCTTTGTTGCTCCTCTAAAACGACGGAACACCACACCTTCCGGCCAGAAGTCAGAGGGCAGAAACATTTGCTGGTGCTTAGCAGCCCCTTGGTATCTAAAGGAGCTGAAGTTATTAGCCCTTTTTTTCTCTCTTATAAACTGTAATGTATGTCAAAAGTATTTTGCTTAAATATATATTGTTAACGCACTTCTTGGGCCCCGAGATACAGACCCCTGCCTCGTTCGGGGTCCGCCGGATATGTTTCAACGATTTAATTCTCAATGATGATTTTTTTTTTTAGATAGGCCAGACAAACGAATTAGTGGGTCACCTGATGTTAAATGAACACCACTGTCCATAGACACCTGCAGCGCTTTACACGATGCCAGTGCGTTGTCGGCCCTAAAGGAGAGGGAATAGGGGAAGGGGGAGAGGGAGGGGGTGAGGTATTGGGCCCCCGGCACTCTCACTGACAGTACGAAACGCAAGCAGGATTACTACTGCTTCACGCCGGTGTTTTATGAGAGGGTGGTACTGCCCCGGACGAGCCGGCCCATTCGTGATGCAGCGGCTAGCTACAACATGGCTCTACCACTACCAATAATATTTATTTTGAAAATAAATTTATTCTTATTTTTATACTTTTTCTTTGAGACTGGTCTCGGGTTGAAAGGCATTCACGAAGTCGAAGCCAGAATGAAGAGGACTTTGATAGCATACATGCAATATAATATAAATGAAACCACCTCATACACCACAAGGACAGTCCTCCATAGGTGCCAAAGTATTGCCAAGCAGGAAGCATCATGGAATGCCCTGCACACAATATCACTGAAAGAGCAAGGTGTTGAATGTAGTCAAGCTGAATTTACCTTTGATAATCCTTTGTGAAGTTTTGCAGCGAAAGCTTCTCTGACTTGTGGCACCTCGTCCTAAAAAATTAAATAACACTTTAAAAACTCTCTGTTATAAGACCATCCGAGTTTTTTCTACAGAATTAATGATATACGGTTTGTAAACTAACGGGATAGCTCAAGTTGATGGTGTCATACTTGAACTCAGCATGCATACAGATGAATAATGTAAAAAGGCTGTTCCAAAGTTGAGAAATATTTATTGCATTCTTACCAATGTGATCTGATCAGCCTGATTGTTGAAACAAGGCCATATTAATTTCCGATGACGGCCATTGGCAATGCTACTTACTCTCTGTGCCTTTCTGACTTAGGTAGTATTTAACAAGAAACATTTTTTGTTGCAAAATGCAAATGGCGACCCAATGTGACCTTTTTTAATAGAAAATTTAATTGTGACACTTACTGAGAACCTTTCTACTGTGTGATGGAAAGGTGTTTTGCCATTTTTTATGACAGTTAATGCATTAGAGCAAAAACCATAAGGCTGATTGTCACAATGACTTGTGAGTGAAAATAGCCTTTGATATTTTAAGCCGTAAACTGCCATTAAACCTTAGGCTGTGTTCAGACCAAACTGACTGTCAGCGCGAGCGTTACGCAGTTTATTGTATTTCCATACATATTCATATTTTCGTTCACACCTAACCGACAATACGCTATTACGTTTTTCGTATTATAACACTGGGGCTCAGTGAGGCTGCTCACATTCGGCGGCTGACTTTACGTTTGGTTTGAACACGGCCTTACGCTGGTAAAAGATTTTTTTTTGGAAAATGAGATAGGCGTACATAGTTACAATATATCTAGGTAAGTACATCATTTCATTTTTCTCACGGGCGGCGGGGCTCCTAGGTTAAACTGGGGCCCATAGGCGGTTGCCTACATTACGTCTTCCGATCCAGCACCAGGCAGACCTATATAAATTCATGGTACACTCACGATCATGAGATGCGACAGGTTGTAGAACTGTTCGGCGGTGAACTGGTCGCCGACGCCTTTCTGTTCGCAGATCTTCAACATGGCGGCGCCAGCACCCAGCCGCAGCCACGCCATCTCTGCCTTGGACAGCTGGTTTTGCTAAAAACAATAAAATTGTTTGAAATCAATCAATTAAATCGACGTTTGCACACTGCTAGGTAAACGACACATCGTTTTTAAGCAGAGTAGTAAAACTTTAAACGTATCCCTGTTTAGCTAACTAAACTATCACTCGGTGCGAGCACCTCTACCATATAGTTATTTGTATTGTAGCGACCTCCAGCGTCATCTAGTCGTCAATTAGAGAAACTGCTATGTTCTACATCGCGCTATCGAAGCTTCTCAACTCGGCTGCATAAATACAACTTCCTACCATCTTCCTTCGGACTTCGGTCCTCAGGCATAACATCTGACTGGATAGAGGTCTCTCTATTGCAACTACCCCCAAAGTATTAGGTCGGGGCAAAAGTATTTTCGTATTTTTCATACAAAGGAAAATGTTTCATACTAAAAACCTCATCTTTCACACTAAAATTTCCAGACTTGAAACGCTTGAACCACATTTGTGCTACTCTTATTGATACCGCATTAGGTCCATAAACCGCACAAATTTTATTCGCGGAGTTCATCGCATTTTTACCTTTTTTTTAACTATAAAATGTACCGAATTTCTTCGTCACATACGTTCATTTTGCTTGCTTGAAAAACAATTGAAAAATGGCGGAAACTAGTTTTTTTTTATTTATTGCATCATCAGAATGTCAACATTTAATGGTATTAAAACCAGCCAGTTACATTCAGCACAGCCAAAGAGGTTTGATTTCTAATAATACATTAAAAATACGAAAATACTTTTGCCCCGATCTATTATGAAAATTCAGTCCCTCGATGGACGACTAACCTGTAGCAAGTCTCCCTTGTGCACTATAAAGGCGTTGAGCATCCGGAACGTCTTCTGCGCGGACAGCTCGTCGCGCTTGAGGCCGAGCAGCCAGCGCGCCATGCACTTGAGTCCCTCCAGCTTGCAGCGCGTCTCTTCCGGCAGCTCGTCCTCGGCGCACCACTCGTCGTCGGGCGCGTTCGGCCCGCCGCCGCCCTCGCGGACCAACAGCTCTTTCACGATCTGAGGGAGAGAGCACGTTATATCCAAAATTAGGCTGGTAGTTTACAATCGGGTGATTCTGAAGACATGGTTGGGGTCAGCCCTTCACAATATAACTCAGTAATTGTAAGTAGTTTAGCACCGCACTTCCATGAAACATTCACGTGTTTATTTTTGGCTAGCTGGTGCCCGCGATTTCGTCCGCGTTAATCATTCGTAGCGCGATGTTATATAGCCTTTAGAATCCCTCGATTAATAGGCTACTGAACACAAAAATAATTTGTCAATTCGAACCAGTAGTTCCTGAGACTAGCGCGTTCAACCAAACAAACTCTTCAGCTTTATAATCTAATATATAAAAATCTCGTGTCACGGTGTTTGTTACCGAACTCCTCCGAAACGGCTTGGCCGATTTTTATGAAACTTTTTTCTCTATATTCGGTAGGTCTGAGAATAGGTCGTAGGCTATTTTTTATACCCCTAGGTGATATGGCAAAACAACGTTTGCGGGGTCAGCTAGTTATAATATAATATTAGTATAGTTATGGGTGAATCAACTTTTTTGTGTTGTTTACTCTGTCCCCGGTTGTCCAAGTGACATCATCATACTGTGTCATGGAAAAATGCTTAGGTTATCTACGTGACAAAATTTGTGTAACCAACCATAGCAACAGGTAGCTATAAAAAGTTGATTCACCCATGTAAATTACTAACGCACATCGCACACGACGAAAAAACTAAACACTCTCTAGTAGACGGCTAATTGGTATTTTTTGTGAGTTGTCCAGCGCGCTCCCTCGCGGCGAATATGTGTTCTAGGTTTAAAAAGCTGTAAGTTGCGTTAGTGCTCTACTAGAGGGCGCTCGCAGGCACGTTCAGTCTCCATTAATACGCACCTTCCGTGACACGATGTTTTTGATGAGCACGGGGAAAGTCTCGGGCAGGTTGTGAGCGACGTGGCCGAGCGTGACGATGGCCGTGCGGTAATGCTCCGAGTGCGGCGTCAGCGTCCCCTTCAGAGTCTCCAGGATGTCTGTGAAGATGGCGCTGCGTTGCTCTGGCACGTTCACGAATAAACATCTGCGGGGTGGAAGTAGAACTCTCAGTAAACCATGAGAAAGTTGTCATGTACGAATTACGCCATACTTGTGAAGGGGCTGGCGATTTGTGAGGCAAACAAAGTGATTGCTATTTACATAGTAATAAGGGTGAGGCCACACAAGCGTAATTTTGTGAGTTGTGAGCGGCAGAATTTCGGTTGCGCCATACATTGTGTCACGTGATGGCGCGCATATTGTATGGCGCGGACCGAAATTCTGCCGCTCACGACTCACAAAATTACGCTCGTGTGGCCTCACCCTTAGTGTGAAAAGCGGGAGAGATGGGGGTTAAAAATTATCAAAATTGATTTCACGTAATTCATGGATTGCTTAAAAATTCAGTAGCAAATAATAGGTTTTTACCGACTGTGCTTGCTTGACATGAGTGAGTGTCAACTTTTTCTTGCAACCTGTTGCTATGGTTCCACAAATTTCGTCTCCTGGACAACCTAAGCATTTTCCTATGAAACAGTATGAAGATGTCACTTGGACAGTTGGGGCCTGAGTAAACAACACGAAAAAGTTGATTCACTCACCCTCATCCAAAGTATGTATCCGTACCGAATTTCAAATGAATTCAATCGCTACAAGTGGGTGAAATTCCAGTTGCAAGTATTGGCCCTAAGAGTCAGTTCACTCACACCCAACACGACGATGCATGCTTCATTGATGAATAAGTCAAATTAATACAGGTCGATTCGCAAGAGCTCGCACGAATGGATTGAATGAGCGAATGAAAGTATCTATGTGTTACCCATCTGAATACACTTCACACAAATATGAAAATGACATGCATCAGTCATTTTCCTACAAAAATGTCACTGATATTGCTTTCGTTCAATCCATTCGTGCCAGCTCCTGTGAATCGGCCTGCAGGCTTATTGTCTAACGCTTCTGACGCTTGCCTTCGCAATCACTATTTCTTTCTGTCAAACGGTATAAGATGACGACAGAAAGAGACGGTGAAAGCGAAGCCAACCGTCAGAAGCGTTAGATTAGACAATACGGCCTCTGTACTTGTTAACATATTTTCTCAATGAAACACGCAGCGTCGTCGACATGCTCAAACACCTGACTATATCTTTATAAGCTCTTCGACTCAGCTGCGGTTTGCAGCGGTAAGAAATGTGTTCCTGTTTTCCCTCATTAGGGCCATGGGGCTCGCAGAAGTTTTCCATTTGTAAGGAATATACTATAAATAATTGTGTATTTACCTGACAGCATTTTTAGCTTGTTTGGGTGTGCCGACTTCAGCGTAGGCCTTACAAAGGGTGATCAGTCGCGGGAACAGAGACGGGCACGCTTCGCCTGCGAGACACACAAAATTGTTAACAGCACTCAAAATGAAGACCATGGTGTCTTAGGCTATGTTTCCACCAGAGATGTGCGAGGTAGCTAAGCGTTGCGAGGCTGTGTAACGCTGTGAATGTTTCCACCAAAGATGTGCGAGGTAGCTGAGCGGTGAGAGGATGCGTAGCGAGCTCTTTTTTAGTTAGCGGGCGGGGTGCGGTGAGGCGGGAGCGGAGCAACGCCGCCTAGCAACACATCCCTCGCAACACATTCCTCGCACACATCTTTCCCTTCTTTTGTATGTACAAAAACCTCGCTCCGCTGAGCCGTTTCCACCAGAGCTGAGCTGAGCAAGGATAGGTAAATGAAGTGTTAATTACAAACACATCCCTCGCAACGCATCCTCGCACAGCTCCGGTGGATACGCAGCCTTAGTGGTTTGACCTATGGCCTTTTGAGCAGAGTCGTGGATGCCAGCTCAGACTCGCAACTGAGATTTTCGGATTTTACGTGCGAAATTACATTTGAAGTTTACCATAAGCTTTATAGCGAAGGAAAAACATTGTAAGGGAAGCACACACCTGCAAAGAAATTATTGAAGTGCGTATGGAGTTCCCAATCCGCACTGGGACCGAGTGGGAGCTATGGCCCAAGCCCTCAGCCTCCATCCTGAGAGGATGCCTGTGTCCTTCAGTGGGACGTATAAAGGCTGTGATGATGATGATGAAATAAACACACAATGATTAATTTTGTAGTAGCATAGCTAAGGCGGACTTGCACAGACCCGAGTTAACTGTTAACTCTGAGTTAAGCGCTAACCCATGCTTAAAAAGTGACAATTTCAGGTTTCATTTTTTAACCCTAGTGCGGGTGTAGATAAACATGACAGGGACTGGTTAGAGAGGGTTAGGCCGAAAAGACTCCACGCCGCCAGGCCTCCTCCCCTGGACTCTGTCATGTTTGTGATTGCTGTGGCAGAAGATACCGCTCTGGTAATAGGACTCTTCAGCCATCGCAGACGTTGCAATCAACCTCCCCGCAACACCTGATTTTAGCCGACGCTGCAAAAATCATCTGCAATAGATGACGTGGCCAATGATGATGATGAGACCGTGCTGTAGTGTGAGCTGCGCCACACTCACACTCTCCCACTATGTAACATATATATAAGGACGCCTTTACTTTAATATACAGTATTAACGCAACAGCCAGTGTTTTCAATACTTGCATCCTTACAGTGCAAATGGCCCTGAATATACGGGGCCTGCAGACCTGGGACCGGGGACCTGGGACCTTGGTTGCCGGCACTAATTTGACAGAATACTCACTGAGCGGCCTGTATTTGCCAAGGAACGTAAGCGCCGCCAGTATATGCGGCGCGACGGATTCGTCGTCCTGCCCCAGCAGAGCGGTCAGTCTCTCGAGGACGTCTTCGTGCAGGAAGTGTGCGGGGAACACAAACGACAGCATCACTAGCAGCTTGAGCCCGCGCTCCGCTGCCACCTTGAGAGTTGTGCCTAGAAATAAAATTTAAAAAAAATTATGTGCGCTTCAGAACTCAGATTAAACTCAAGTGGGACTGGTCGGGACATGTCTGCCGAATGCACACGGATCGCTGGGCAAATATCTCCACCGATTGGGTTCCAAGCGATGGGCACCGGAGCAGGGGCAGGCCAAAACGTAGATGACGGGATGACTTGGACCGTTTTGGACCCATTTTGCGATGGATAGAGACTGGTGGAAAGAAAAAGGGTAGGCCCTTTGAACAGCAGTGGTAAGTCCAATAGGCTGTTTTAAAAAAAAGGTGGCCGGTTACGTGTCTCAAGCTAAAATGACAAAAACGGAACCCTTATCGTTTCACCTTGTTTATCTATCCGTGTGTCTGTCTATTCGTCCGTCCGTGGCTTAGCTTAGAGACTATCAGTGCTAGAAAGCTGTAACTTTGCATGGATACATGTAGCAATTATGCCGACAAAGCGGTAAAATAAAAAGTAAAAAACATTATTTGGACCACCTCCCAGAGACGATTTATTTTCTCGTCTAACCTCAAAATGTGGGGTATAGCTGGATAGGTCTTTTAAAATTGTAAAAGTGCTGTGAAGACGATTTCTCGGTGCATTGATTCGTTTGTGAAATATTCAACTTTATAATAATAATCATTTATTTCAGATTGCATCCATAAATGTGTTAGTAACTTTATAGTGCAAATTGTTGTTAAATTCGATCGTCCCCCTGCCTCCTCTAGAAGCTAGATTATTAGCTGGAAAATCTTGTCATCAATAATAACCCAGGATTTTGTCATTCATAACCAAGGATTATAGATCTAATTTTTTAACTCTAGCTAGATCGTCCAAGCAGCCCTAAAGCTATAGGTGTAACAAGTAACGTACCGCACTCCTCAGCGATGGAGGGGTCGGTGCCTCGCGCACAGCCCTCGACGTATCCCACCAGTATCAACAGCGCCTCGTGGTCGACCATCACCGAGCTGACTCGCTCCAGCAACATCTTAACCGTGTTGTAGTACAAGTTCGTCATCACCGGCTGTCCCAGCTTCTTTAGCACGTTCGACTGAGGAAAAAGTTATTTATTTTATTTATATTATACATTAAATGAATAAAGAGAAAGACGGGGCCGTAGGAAGGCCCGAACAAGGTGGGTGGCAATTAAACATTGATCTGGTTTTCAAAATTGAAATGAAGTGTCTTTTTGCTAGTTACATCTTGGAATTATTATTTTATAGTGTCATCTACTCTATTATTACTATTATTAGTGTTAATATAGCATGTACAGGTCGATTCACAAGATCTGGCACAAATAAATACAACGTAAGTATTGTCATTTTGCCACTTTAAGACACTTTAAGTTATGTAATTTTCATATTTGTGTTAAGTGTATTCATATACCTAGGTAACAAGATACTTTTCATTTGCTCATTCGATACATTCGTGCCAATTCTTAAGAATCGACCAGGGCTCAATTGAATAACAAAGTACCACTTATATTACAAGCGGAACTCCCTTTCTAGTTAATATAACTGAAGCGAGAGTTCCGCTTGTAATATTAGTTGTACTTTGTTATGTAATTGGGCCCTGTATTTATAGTAATTAAAAATGCAAAACTCACCGTAGTACGCACGCACACTTCACAGCTGACATTAGGATTTAATATCATCTCCATCCCCTGCAACAACTCCGGCGCCTGCTTCATATGCTGCGAAAACTTATTCAGGAACTCTTGGGCCTTCACCGACTCAGGTAAGAACTTGGAACTGATGTGCAGCACTTTAGCAATCAATTCCTTCTGCACAGCCGGCGTCGGCGGCTTCCTATGTAACTCTACCCACTCGGCAACGGTACGACGGACAGCTAGCTGATGTTTTTGAAGCTCTATAAAGGCTTTCGTCGCGTTAGCGTCCACATTAGTCATTAAGTAGTAGAGCTTCTTCATCCGAACCTGCGGTGGCAAAGTGTATGGGACCAGCGAAGTGTTCAACAGTCTCTCAACTAACAATCTGTCTTCTAAAGCAGTCATGTAGTAACCGTGGAGTATTTTGTCTTTGATCCACTGCACGGCTTTCTCAGTGGCTGGGGGGACACTTACTTCAGTCAAAAACTTCCTGTATATCATTGCTAGACCGGACATGGCTTCTTTGCGTATCTTGAATTTCTTATCCAGAGTTCTTTCCCTTACGAAGTGGAGCAGGTCTTCCGATTCGGCGACCGCTTGGAAGTCCCTTTGAGCGGTCGCTATGATCGCCATGACGACTTCGTAGCGGACTTGTTCGTGAGCGTCGTGCTGTCTCATTTTGAGGGTTTCTGTGATGTCCTTCCTCAAATCCGGGTGGTGTACGAGGAAGTGCATGCAGTATTGCACGCATTTGATGCGGATTGGGACAGCGATGTCGTTGAACCGTCCGAGGAAAGCGCGCCAGAGGGCTGGGTACTGCTTGGCGAGGCCAGACCCTGGTTCGGAGAACATCCTGGCTAGTAATGCGACCGCGCTGAGTCTCTCCTGAAACTGCGCTGACTTGAGCTTGCACTCTAACTGGGGGAGTACTGCGATGAGGATGGTAGGGCAGCATTGGTTCAGTTCGTAGATAAGCTCGTACACTTTGGAGAAGATAAGGAGATTCTTTTCTTCCTTGCCGAGGATCAGGACGTGGTTGAAGAACTGCAAAAGATGATGAAATTAATTATTAGATGTTCAACAAGGCTACGCTTTTTTATAGCTGACGCTTTGTTTAATATTTTAGATCTCTATAATAATGTCAAATTCGAGCATACCAGGGAAAAATTACACGGAACCGACTCCCAAGACCAAGAAATTGTATCATTTTCTTTTATCCCTTCCTTAGTTAGTAAGATTTGGAAGATTGGAAGGCTAAAAGGTAGCCTTAGTAGGCTCAAAAGTTAAGTCTAACATTAAAACATTCCTCTAATTCGCCTGATAAAGTTTAAAGTGGCTCTTAAATAAAACTTGCGAGCTAAGGAACTTTTTAGACTTTTAGCCTTGTAGATGTCAATAAACTAAATTACAAAAACATATTTTGTTGCCTGTAAATGACTACAAAATATATCTGACTTGACTACCTGTCCCATAATGATGTCAACTACTCACTCCCCATGTGTAAATGACTGTGTTATGTCATTGAGACAATCTATCTGAACTTATATGATGAATATGATGATATTAAAAATGAGTTTTTAATAAAATCGTTTCCAGCAGACTGTTCTTTTTGCTGACTGTACTTGCATTGCCATCCAAACTAAATAAAAGCTTGTATAAACATAACCGTCCTTCGAGTAGTCCAATTTATTGAATCAGGCGTTACTTTGCGGAGGTCCATATTAATGAACTCTGAAACTCTGTTTTGAGTTTAACATTTGGTAGCATAGCGTGCGGTTGTTGTGCCAACTCTGCGGAAGAGCTCTGGTTGAGTTCGAAACGCGTCAGTGTAGTTTGGTGGTGGTGATGGTTGGGTTTGTGTGATTAGTGTGTCACACGGCGGACACGACGTACAAATACGCGTTCTTGAATCTACATAAGCACGACGACGTCTGTACACGCGTACGTCTACATACATCGCGCGCGCACCCGACTGGATTCCGGCGGGGTCCGGCAATCTGCGCCTTGAGGGGTGGGGTAACTCGAATCGGTGCGGGGCGGAGCGTGGCCACTCTGTACGTTAGTACTATTATATATTCTGTGACAGTGTGGAGGTGGAGGAACTGCATGAACACGCAATTCTTACATAAACGTAACTATCGTTCGTAAAGTAATTGTTTCAGTCCATACCGCCTGTATGTACGGCTCGAGCGTCTCGCTGGTCTTGACGATGAGCTCTTTGGCGAGCGTGTACGCGTGCTTGCGCTCGCGCTTGCTGGGCTCCACCAGGTTGGTGAGGATCACGTTCAGCAGCTCGTTGGAGACCACGTCGGACTCCGTGATCAGCGGGCACAGCACGTCCAGCATGAAAGACTTCACCTTTGAGGAGTGCTCCGTGCTGTTGACAAACAAATTATTTAACATTCTTAAGGGCCTACCGAGCTTTTCGCACTAATCGATTTTGGGTGGGCGATTTCGGGCGGGGGGGAGGCACGATGACTCAAGATAAGTTGATTGGACTGCGCGTGTTTTTGGGTATTTTCATCTTATTACTAAAACAAATACATATTTCAAAAATGTAGCAACATTACGCCCTAGAAAACATCTTGTTTTATTAACAATTAATAAGTCATGACCTGCCGTGCAGTATTGGCGTCGTACTACGAATTTATTTTATTTTTTAGAGACGACTTTGGATTTTTTTTCTATCGAGCGAACTATAAGTATCGTGTTTCGATAAACACTTGTCATTAGAGTGTATCCTCAAATATATTACACATGAATTTCAAGACTATAAGCTTTACTTGTATTGATACAGCACGAGATTAAATGAATGCAATAAATGCGCCAAAAACACGGTAGGTCCTTAAAATTCTGTTGTAAAAATAATGGGTAAAAGTGGCGTCGAAACGTAAATGTAACGTTTCGTGTGCTCGTCTACCCCCTTTGGGAATACAGGCGTGATGTTATGTTTGTAATAATAATGAAAAAAAAATGACAAATAATAATTCCTAAATGATGTACCTACCTACTTTGGGTTGTAATGGGTGGAGTTCAAAAGGCTGGACAATGTTTTTTTAACGTTTTTGTGGTACTCACTAAAGCAGTGTTTCCCAACCTGTGGTCCGCGGACCCCTGGGGGTCCGCGAGTACATGTATGGGGGTCCGCGGCGTCATCTCTGGACCATACATAAATATTCTTATTTTCATATTTTTCATAATAAACAGTTATAAGTACCTATTTAGTATCTGTTATGACTAAAATAAATACCTAATCCAAATTTTTTTGCTGTTATTTTATTAAGGGGGTCCGTGAAAACTGTGCTTGATTTCCTAGGGGTCCGTAGCTGAAAAAGGTTGGGAACCACTGCACTAAGAGCGCGCGCAGACAGAGAGCGGGCTGGAGTTCCGAGTTCCGCGTTCAGAGTTCTGTGTTTTGACCGCTCGAGAGTTCCAATCGCCTGCTGTGTGCGTTATCGTAAGGGACTCAGTACATTCGAAAGAACGCAGAACTCCGAACGCGGAACGCCAGACCGCTCTCTGTCTGCGCGCGCTCTAAAGCATATTTGTATTGCACTGTAATGCTCCAAACGCACAGATAAAAAATATTTTGAGGCAATAATGACAACAGACTTGGAAAAATATAACCAATAGCGTGAAAGTTAAACGAAACTAATAAAATAAATTGGCCAATCACGAACAATGCCTTATGCGCCACAACGGCGCGCGGGACGCTACCGGCCCGAAAAAGTTACGCGCCAGTGCGGCGCGCGGGACGTTCCACTGGTTAACACAACTTACTTGACAATCTTAAACATGAGCGAGAACAGGGCACAGAATATCTCCTGGCAGTCCTCAAGCTCGAAGCACATGTTGAATGACTTGACATAGGCAAGGTTCTCCAGTAGGTAGAAGTAGCGTTTGAACGCGGGGTCCTTTGGGTCCCGGAGGCCCTGCAACTGGTTTATCAGGAACAGGAATATTGTCTTCACCTGAGGAAGAAAAAGTGGAAGTTTAAATCACATCGTCATCGTCACTCGAAAGACGTCCACTGCTGGTCATAAGTCTACCCAAGGAAGGCTACAATGACCGATCCTGCGCCGCCTTTTTTCCCAACAAGGGCGCTTGCCATTGCTTTGATTTGACCATCTCATTCTGTTACCATCTTAATACCATTGGACAGAAAGAAATAGTGAATGCGATGGCAAGCGTCCGCGCTTTAGACAATGCGGCCTCTGATCGTCAGTCCACCCTGTGGAAGGTCTACCTACTATTACTATAGAATTCAAGGCTACATTTTTAAAATATTATGTGTGACATGTCTGATACTTTGTAGCAGGTTACCCCAAAAATTTAGACAACCGACATATTGGGTGAGCGAGTTAGAATTCATCAATCATCAGCAAGGAGCAGGTATTGGAGCCGGTACCGAAAATACCTGTAACATACCGGTATTTATAGGTTTCTTCGTTTCGCTTCCAGAGAACCGGTAAAGGAAAAATACGGGTATTAGTACCGGAAAACACCGGTTCTGTATAATGGTTTCTTGTGTAGGCAACGTTGCCGTTTAGTGCTGTGTGATGCGAGTGAGTGGTTCCTGCTTCCACGGGAAAACTCGCGTTGCGAGTAGAGATAACTTATTGTGTTCTTTTTCTCTCTCTTATTTACTCAACGCGCACTTTCGAGTATCAGTATTTTAACTTCAAAAACCGATAAATTTCATCAATTTACACCTATGCTTGATACCGGTACCGAGACTAATACCGGTATTTCAGGCCCTGGCAAAGAGTACAAGCGACACTGCACTAATTCACTACGTTGACTTACCTGTTATTGGTATTTGTAGGGCGCCTCGGGCGCGTAGACACCTAACACATCAGCGATCAGAAAATTGAGCAGCTGACGTCACGCCACGGGTGAGCAAGACAGAAGTAGTTCTCTAACTGAAGAACGAGAGAGACGCGGCACTAATTCACTACGTCGACTTACCTGTTCCTGGTCTTTGTAAGGCGCCTCGGGCGCATAGACACGTAGTACATCGGCGATGCAGCAAGCAATGAGCAGCTGAACATCGCGCGACGGGTGAGCGAGAAAGAACTCGTCGGCCAAGTGGAGTGCGAGAGGGATGTACTGCTGGTACATGCCCTCATCCTGTCCCAGCCCTTGTAGCGTGTGGGCTAATGCCTGGACATGAAAAAAAAACATTTTCATAAACATAGAATTTTGAAGAGGAAAACATCTAAACCCGCAGGGTTATTGTCTAACGCTTCTGACGCTTGCCTTCGCAATCACTATTTCTTTCTGTCAAACGGTATAAAATGATGACAGAAAGAGATCGTGAAAGCGAAGGCAAGCGTCAGAAGCGTTAGACAATACGGTCTTCGTTCGTCATAAGACGACCGGTGTACTGACTAACTGATGTATTTTTGCTGACTAAGGCTGCGTATCCACCGGAGCTGTGCGAGGATACGTTGCGTCGGATGTGTTTGTCATGCATGAACCAATAGAAACACTTAATTTAACCATTTCAACGCCAACGACACATATAGGTGTCACAAAGTACAATATCAAAGTGATCTTGACACAATGACATAAGATTCAAAGCAGGTTTACGTTTTGTCGAGGCGTGGCGTTGAAAGGGTTAAAAGGTCCTAAGTGAATGAAGTGTTTCTATTGGCTCATGCATGACAAACACATCCCTCGCAACGCATCCTCGCACAGCTCCGGTGGAAACGCAGCTTAATAAGTGCGGATTGGGAACTTCACACATACCATTGAATTTACACAATTCAAGTCATTGTATTTACACAATGTATTTTTAATCATTCAAAACTATTTATTAATACTAGCTTTAATCGCTACTAACATTAACTGCATTGGACCAACTACATTTTTTTTTTCAAACTCAAACTCTTTATTCCATTAAATGTTGTGATGAAAATCTTCAAAAGTATGCACACTTGTACAGCATCAACATTTATCTTTCCTTGTTTTCCTTCACCGTAAAGCTCATGGTAGATTTCAAATGTAATTAAATAATTGGCTAAGTAAAGTTTTTTGAAGAGGTGCTAATTATATTTTTTTTCGACAGTCGGCGTTCTGGAGATCGAGAAACTGCAGCTGTTTTATTTTTATCTCCTATTGTTTACTGGAAATATTTTTTTAAGTGTTCGAGATGACATTTGTGAGATTTTACGGCTGACAAGCGGTTCGTGCTCAGTACTAAGAAGAAATAGAAAAAAAAACGAAGTCAACTGTAACATCTGTCAATGTCAAATCGTTTGCGTTTCGTTTGCTTTGCGTTTTGGTGTGCTCAGTATGATTTTTGGACTATTTTTATCGACCTTCGCATAAAATCCGGACTTTCAATTTTATCGCATTTCTCCACGACCTATGCACGTTAATTGGATAACGATTGAATACTTTCGATCACTATTTTGGAACTGCTTCTTGGACAACGCAAAGCAAACGAAACGCAAACGGTTAGATTTCATTTGACATTGACAGAAGCGACAGTTGACTTCGTTTTTTTTTTCTATTTCTTCTTAGTACTGAGCACGAACCGCTTGTCAGCCGTAAAATCTCACAAATGTCATCTCGAACACTTAAAAAAATATTTCCAATAAATAAAAGGAGATAAAAATAAAACAGTTTCAGTTTCTTGGTGTTGAAGTCGACCTCTGTCAAAAAAAAATATAATTAGCACCTATTCAAAAAACTTTACTTAGCCAATTACCACTCACGCTCTTACCAAAGGGCTTGAATTATCAATTTATCAGGATGTGCATTGTTATTGTTTATTCCTGATCGACAAATACAAACCTTATTTTAACCGCATAACTCAAAAATATGTCAACATACGTACACCTAAGCCCCAGATGATGAAAGCTACAGGATGTACTCGTTATCAGAAATCTATCTACAGAGACCGCTGACGACCGCTTTTGCCTAGTTGGTAGTAGCCTGCCTACGAAGCAAGAGGTCCTGGGTTCGAATCCCGGTAAGGGCATTCATTGTGTGATGAGCACGAATATTTGTTCCTGAGTCATGGATGTTTTCTATGTATTTAAGTATTTATTTATCTATATACTTATATATGTTTATCGTCGTCTAGTACCCATAGTACAAGCTTTGCTTAGTTTGGGACTAGGTTGATTTGTGTAAGATTGTCCCCTAATATTTATTTTTATTTTATTTTAAAGCACCAAAGTTGATCACGTGTTAAGACAACGTCATGATGACATGAGGAACCCATTCATTATGAATTATGATCGCCTTCAGATATCTATTACTAATATCAATATTCGCAATCGTTTGAAATCATTAACCTATTTGTATAGGCCTTTATCTTTGAAAGAAAGAAAAATATAACAACCGCTTTAGCCTAGTTGGTAGTGACCCTGCCTACGAAGCAAGAGGTCCTGGGTTCAAATCCTGGTAAGGGCATTTATTTGTGTGATGAGCACGAATATTTGTTCCTGAGCTATGGATGTTTTCTATGTATTAAAGTATTTATTTATCTATATAAGTATGTTTATCGTCGTCTAGTACCCATAGTACAAGCTTTGCTTAGTTTGGGACTAGGTTGATTTGTGTAAGATTGTCCCCTAATATTAATATTTATATTATATTTACCGTCCCAAAAGTAATACCACCAAACATTAGAAACATAATTTAACTTATTACTTATATCATAGCAGTGGTGACACCAAATGGGAATTCCCAAAAAAATATGTTCTATTAAGTAACGTTGCATATACCGCCTATTGTCTGCCTGAATTTATATTGTTATTAATTTTTTCTGTACTGTTTAGGTGATCAATAAAAAATATTTGTATTGTATTGTATTGTTGCATAAAAAACATCCCTGACAAATTTCATATCTTTAAACTTAGTGATTGAAATTTCGGGATTTTATACCAATCCCGTGAGAACATTTGGATAAAAAGTAGCCTACATGTTATTCCAGAGATCCAGCTATCTGTACACCGAATCTCATCCTAATTCATCCAGCCGTATTAGCGTGAAGGAGCAACAAACACATGATACACTCGCACACACGCACGCACGCACTCTTGACATCAAATACGAATGGGAAAGAATCACGACCATACAATCGAAACGAGGGATAGTCAGATGATACAATGTTATACCAAGGATGATATAGACTGGATTGGCAGTCGCCATAGTACGGATCGGCCGCGGTTTTTGTAGTTCGATTATTAAATCTAGATGGCGCTGAAATATAGCCATAGGCTTCGAAGGCAAAACAATAAGACTACAGATATTTCATATCACTGCAAATGTATTATTATGCAATATTTTTGAAAAATAAATACATTTGTAGTAATATGAAACATCTGTAGTCTTATTGTTTTGCCTTCAAAGCCTCTGGCTATATTTCAGCGCCATCTAGATTTAATAATCGAACTACAAAAACCGCGGCCGATCCGTACTATGGCGACTGCCAATCCAGTCTATATCATCCTTGGTTATACGTATCTTTTAACATATTTTACGGTGAAAACATATCTTCAGTAGGTGACAAATGATTCATTATGTTATTAACGACAGAATGTGGGTCGCAGTACTATAAATAGAACGTGTTAATCTCTTACGGAGCATTCTTTAATCCCTCTCACGTGGATAAATATAAATTGTATTTTTATCATTTTAGCAAGTATGCTAGCATTCTGCTAGCTTTTATTCTTGCAATCTTCGAATGTAGCACTTGAAATTTGATACGGATATGTATGTAGTTTGGATTGGATGACAACACATATACATATACAGTAGGGGTAAAAAAAAGTTCGACACTTAAAGTTGACATTTGCGTGCACCAAGGCAACATTCAGCCCTGTCAACATTTTTATTTCAAACAAAACAGAATTTCGCATTGACGTTTACCATTTGTTAGGGTTCCATACCCAAAGGGCAAAAACCCTATTACTGAGACTTCGCTGTTTGTCCGTCCGTCTGGCCGTCTATCACCAGGCTGTAATCTCATGAACTGTTAACGTTAAATGGCTAGACAGTTGAAATTTTCACAGATGATGTATTTTGGTTGCCGCTATAACAACAAATACTAAAAAACAGAATAAAATTAATATTTAAGGGGGCACTTTTAATATTCACAGAATATTTAGTTATATAATAACTAAAAATAAATAATTAAATTAAAATAAAACAAATATTTAAGGGAGGCTCCCATACAACAGACATGTTTTTTTTGCCGTTTTCATAGATAACGGTATGGAACCCTTCATGCGCGAGTCCGACTCGCTCTTGGCCGGTTTTTTCAAAAAGGCTACGACTTGATAAAGGAATCAATTTAATAACCAATGAAGGTTTTCCTACCCCAACTGTACAACAAAAATAAATAAATAAAGCTGAGCTGTCTGCAAGGTTCAGTTTAAATCGGGACTATTATCGGGACTCATTATATTTAGTTCTGGACAACAAACCTTAAGTCTCCGGACCAGCTCGTCAGGTCCAAGGTCATCGGTGATTGGTCGGCAGCCTTGCGGGTACACTATTTCCGCCATACTGCCAATCTGAGAACAGAAAAGTGACAAGATCAAAGAAAGAGCTTAATTGTCACCAAATGTATGGTGAACCACAGGAATTTTTAAAGTTGCTCGCAAAAATCCCGCACCGAGGGTTCCATACAAACTTGTATGTAAATAATTTGTTAGTAAAAGTAAATAAGGGTTCCTAGTTGACTACGGAACCCTAAAAAAGAATATAGCTTATAATATAAATATATTTTTTGTAATGGAACAACATTTTTACGATTATTTAATGTAAAAAAAAAGGACAAAGAACAAAACACTATTGAAAACCATTGAGATATATGTATAAAGGCGAACTTATCTATTTAAGGGATCTCTACCAGTCAACCTTTGAGTGGATGACAGAATTTAGCAAGGGATCGACAATAATTAAGGGTGACAGGCAGAACTTCAACCTCTGATTTAAAAGTGTCAGATCAGAACTCGAAATCGGAGGTCCAATATCAATCGGAAGTTCAGACTTTTCAGAATCGGGGTTGAATCTCCGTAACATCTTTTGCGGTATAGAAAAAAAACCTTAGTGGCCTTGTCTTATAATATTATGAGTAGTATATGAACTTACCTGTCTCTATTATGCAATACACAAACTTATTACCGTAAATAATTTGAAGGCTAGGTTTTAAAACAAACATCTATTGAAACTATATCTATGTCTGCTTACTGAGTGTTTTGTCTACTAATAGGTAGTCAACAATATTACTAGTTACGATGTAGTGGCACAGCTGAAGATAATTAATAAATTAATTAGCTAAAACTAATTGCACTTTGATGGGAGTTTTCATTTATTTCCCAACTCAGTACACATAACTCTGAATAGAAAGATCTGTTTTAAGGAACTATGACAGCGATTTTTATGACAAGGAAAACCCATGTGTCGGTCTGTTAGTAACCAAATCTTGAAAGTTAAATTTAACACACTTATAATGTTCAGATTGACTTGAATGACAATGCAAGTACATTTAACATAATTTCAAAACTAGATTAAAAAACCCACCTGTATAATTCCCGTTTCCATGGGATGTTTAGGCTGCAGGGCGTGCCAAAGAATGATACATACATAAATACATACGCTCGAAAAACATAACCCTCCTTCAACAGTCGGGTGAAAGGTAAGCAGAAAAGCTTGCATTAAAAATGAAATTTTTCATCTAAAACTTATTTTTTTAAATCTGCATGCAGTTTTTCTTGTTGCTAAAATCAATGACATGGTTCCATTGATTGATGTTGATCTTTCTGTCATATAGTTTCAGAATTAACTATACTGCCCCAAGATTGGTTTCTGGAGTCTTTTTGTATTTTTTATTTTTAACTCCAAATTTTTTACTTTTACGGTTATCCCGTGAAATCTTAATATTTTTATACTAAATACAAACTGAAACATGGATACACAGAAAAAATCCAGAAAAAGAGACCTGCGCTGGGAATCGAACCCAGGTCCTCAGCATTCCGTGCTGCGTGCTAAACCCCTACACCACCACTGATCAGGAAACTGGTCTCTTTTTCTGGGTTTTTTCTGTGTATTCATGTTTCAGTTTGTATTTAGTATAAAAATATTATAATGCCCCTTCTAAAAGGCCCATTCTATACATCTCAATTGGCTTAGAATAACTCCAAAAGTTTTCTAGTAAATTATGCAGGTCACAGAATTTAGGTCAACCATGAACTTTACTTTGACTACAATAAGCCATTTACTGTATATATTTGTTTAAAACTATGTATAATGATTGCTAATTGCTAATTTGAATTACAGCAACTTTCTGATTCAACATTGAATAAGACTGAAAAATGTTTAGAGAGTTGTCACTTGAACTGTACTAATTTGGGGCAGAGTTCAAGAGTTAGGGAACATACCCATACTACGTGACCCAGTTTTTGCAATTTTTTACCCCCCTCCCTCCCTTCGGTGACCGCCTGTAGTATTTTCCAAGACCCCCCCTCCCCTTTAGTTTTCACGTAGTAATTTATAAATATGATTTTAAATCATTTTTTGCAAACAGAAAGTTTAAAAATAATAATTTGGCTCCATATTTGTCTTTTCTTAATATAGATTTGCGAGATTTGCCTAGACTAAAGACTAGATTTTGTTGACTACGTGATGAAAACCTAAACCCCCTCCCCCCCGTCCGTGACTAGGCGTGGTATTTTTGGTGACCCCTCCCACCCCCTAAACGGGTCACGTAGTATGGGTACGTTCCCTTACACCTAAATGCCAGTAATTAATATTTGTATGAATGTTTGTAGAACAGAACTTTTTCCAATAAGTTGATTTGTTTGGTTTAACAACTGCTGGTTAACTTGGTCCAACTTTTTCGTCTCCACCCATTTACCAAGGACATTCTGTTCTGCTTATTATAAGTAATTAATTATGCCCAAAAGAAGTAATTGATTACTGTATCAACATGATTAATTAAAAGGGCAATAGGTTAATAGATTATTAATTTAGGGCATAGTTTAATGGTGTTTAGATTCTTAATTAATTTTTTTATACTAATATGTTAATGAGGCTTATACTTCATTTAATTTAGAATTATAAACCACAACAACATTATATTACAGCTCGTGAACTGTAATCTCTTTACAATTTGTACTAGAGTAACAACTGACGACACGCAAATGAAGTGACATTAGAACAATTTTATTTTGCGGCTCCCAGACTATTGTACTGTATTACTTGCTAGGTAAGAAATAGTTGACGAGCCGCAATATAATGATGTTGTGGTTTTCAATTCTAAATTAAATGAAGTATAAGTACACCTAATGTGACTGAGTCAGCCTCATGGGTAGCCAGTGAAGTGAACTGTAAAACAAACAAAATAAAAGTGGGCTGGCCTAGTAAAATGCAGCAGAAATGTTGCTACATGCTTCCACTTTGAAGTTGTGAACCCATAGTTAAAGCAATGTTGAGGAGCCTGAAAAAGCTTCATGGCCCCAAGGACTAGTGGACAGGGAAGGTGTTAATAATACTAGTTGTTGACTATCTGTTATAGTTATTTGGAGGTATAGGCAACAAAGTAAGTGCTTTACCATTTTCTATGACAATTCCTAAATCAAAATAAAACAAGAAGGTTGATTGTCACATTGATTTGTAAGTGAAAATAGCCTTTGACGTTTTACGCCGTACAACTGACATTGAATCTTAAGGTGGTAAAGGAATTTCTTGGTTGAGTATACAAAACAATATGCTGTAACCATGGGCGCCGTTAGAGAGGTGCAAGGAAGTGCACTTGGACCACCAGAATAAAAAAAGGACATGACTATGGTATAATTTAGAATAAAACCTATGTATGCACCCTCTATACAGGGTAATTTTTTATTAAAAGCACAAATTTTAATATGTGATTCAGTGTTGTTAAAATAACAAATTTCAGTATTTTTCGTTATAATATTAATCACTTATTTTTTTTGTTTTTCATAGTAACTCAACCAATTATGGGATGAATTACTATGAACAAAATAAATTACAAAATTTAAAAAAAAAAATCTTGAACAAATAATCGTGATCTATCAATGATACTGAATCACGTATCAAAATTTGTGCACTGATTAAAAAAATACCCTGTATATGGTTGCAATGCACCCCCCTAAAAATAATGCACCTATGGCTGCAACTGTTTTTGCAATTCATTTGTGCATGTCCATGTAAATTTACAAGTATTTAAGAAGGCAAACACAAAATGAAACAAAAGAGTTGCCTCACTGTGCCGAATGGACATTATGAAAAATGTTATTCAAGAGATTTTGCACTGCATGACTCAGTGGCATTCAGAATGAAACTAAAATAAATCTGAGCATGACAGTCTGCACACTGCAAGGCAATTGATATACGGTCAACTGCAAAAATAAGTATCAATTTAATCCTCCCATTGGTATATGTATACCTATACCTTAATTCAACAACATAAGAGCTATGGGACATATTTATGAGCAAGTTGTGTGCACCCATATTTTTACACTTGACCGTACAGTCAAGGAATTTAATTTCCTACCCACCTAAGTTTGAATATCATACAGCAAACTGTCACCATAAGAGCTAGCTACAATGTTGCTTTGACGTGTTGCATTTGACATTTCGACCTTATTGCATTGCAAATGTTAAACAACATTTTTACGATTGTAGGTATCCTGAACTAACCCTACCCTACCGGTCATTTGACATCACAGCGCCTGACAACTTGAGTAATCCATGGAGTAATCTATAAACATCTGTAGCTCTCAACCTTGACGCTGGCAAAATTGTCCAGTTGGACAGGCGCCATGTAATAATAAAAAAAAAAAAAAACATTTTTACGAAATGGGTAAAAATGTTTAGGGAATTAAATTCTTTGACTGTACTCGAAAGTGAAACAAAACAGCTACAGCTATCATGGCCAGCTGTTATAATATTTGATTCTCAACACAGTAGAGGTACACATAGGACCAATACAGAAGGACTGCATTCTAACAATTCTAACAGTCGGCAAAACTGCATGGAAACTGCACACTAGCTGCAACTGAAATGTATGGGCAGTCAGACGTTGCAGTTGGAATGCAGTCAGTCTGTATCCGCCCATACTCATTCACTAAATGGATTGCTCCCAACCATACAAATCATGCAAATGTATTGGTTTGGTCTTTAGTTCATTCAGTACACTAGTATGTGGGCCAATCAACTTTTAAACCGACGTTTTTGGCGTCTCCTGCGTTACCAAAATTGTCTCTGGCTTTACCAAAAAATCGTACTTCCAACAAGATATTTCACAGTTTAATAGGTTAAACTTACGTAGGATGGCATGTATTCATGCTATTCATCTATTAAATTACAGAAAAAAACATGTTTACTTACAAAAATCTGCAATTGTTTGAAAAATGTCGCGGACAGATTAGTGTCGGTTTAAAAGTTGATTGGCCCATGTAAATGGTCTATGCATATTTAGCTCCTGTCCCAAAATAACTTGGTTTTATTTTGCTTTCTCATTCTCACTCAAACTATACATCCAAGGAAGATTTTTGTTAGATCAATTTGCCAGAATTGTTATTTCCTAGTAGTAAAATTTTCATTCACTTTTTTTCTCACACTGGTTCTTTACTGAAGCTTATTTTCATTACAGTTTTTCAAATTTGGATTGACACGGAAACAGTGTCAACGGAGCTCTGTGGTGGAGCTCCTTTTTCCGTGCTTTTGGCTCTTCAGGCCGATGCAAACTTAACATCGCCTAAACCTACCTATGTTTCTGTATCAATTAGAATTTAAAAAATTAGTATATTGAAATCAATTTCTAAATTGTTAGTACTACTGTTATTAATGTATGTAGTTATTATTCCAAGACTTGTGTAAAAAAATACTGCATAGTAGCAGACTGTCTTAAAGGAAATGACTACACAAATCAGTAGTTTTATCAGTTAAACCGGACATAAAGTGTGTAGGGTACAATAATAAATGATGTAATATATAGCTGATGTATCAGCAAATATTCAGAAACATCTAGAACTGCAGATATGCATATTAGACTTGCATGATTTCACAAATAACAATAACAATTTAAAAGTACTAAGTCATTTCTTGTTCTTTGTCAAGTGAAATAAAACCAGAACAAATTATTAGTAATAAATGCTGAATTGAATTAATTACATTTGGATTTTTTTAAATCATGTTAAGTTTAAAGACATTTAAAAATGCCACATCAATCAACTCACACAAATATTAACAATAAACAAATCTTAAATATTAAATAAAGGTACTTATTGATTGCAACTAACCTAAATCAAACATCCTGTGCCTTACCTATCGTCAAGCAATCGTCAACATCACTCTTAATACGCTTTATGCGAAATGCATCCACAAAAACATGTAATACGTAGTTCGTAGTTAGGAGAAACAGTATCCCAACATAGTGTACTCCTAAATAACGAAATAACAGTATCTGACAAGCAAACAACTGTTTTGTGAAGCATAAACTACGTTTGCAGGTGATTCGGCCGTAACAACACTACAATCAAATTATGGCATATCAACATAATTTTTTACACACCAAGCAAACATCGAAATCATTTCGAGGTTAATCTCGGTAAAGTGGACGAAATATCAAAGGAACAATATTGAAATTGAAAGAAGCTTATTAAGAAACAATAATTTGCTACCAATAATGGCTAAAATACGTACGATAAATCATAGACGTGTGTCCCGTTCTCCCGATGTTTACAAAACCACCACGGCACTAGCTATCAAACAAAACAATCACAGAACAAACATATTCCGTTCGCTAAAACATCACTGGTAATTGAATAATGATGGGATTCTTGTGTCCTATTGATCAAAATTCATAGAAAAATTGTATAATATTTTTTATATCAATCCTTGTGGACGCCAAACTGCGGGAAAAACTACAGCGAAGTTAGCTGCGTTTTGATCGCATTTTCAAGGTCGTTCTACCGTCTATGGTAACATGACGTGTCTATGCCATAGTCTATGCTTATTGTATTGTCTATGATACGGTCATAGAATGTAACATAAGGGTATGCAAGCACGAGCAACTTGGTCACAAAGCGATTTATTTGTGTTATGTGTATTTGTATCCCGGGAGTCGCGGCGCTAAGTGTGCGCACTTTCATACTAACCCATAGACTTGAAAAATAGTTGTGGAGACAAAAGTTGCTCGTGTGCGCATACCCTAACCTGACATCAACGTATATTTTGTTATGTTGCCTGATTATAAAATTAAAGGAAATATACAATACATTAAGTACATTTGTATGTCTGTTTTCTTATTAAGCAGCTAAAACTAACTAACAGTAAATAAAACTTCAGGGCCAAGGTTCAGATATTTTGCACTGATGTATTCATTTTCTTTTTGTAGTTCAATCTTGTGGATGGAAATCTACATAGATTGAGAAATGACCCGCAGATGGTCACTGAATACTTGTCATGTTAACCTTTTCAACGCTCTGTCAAATACAACAGCTCTCACTCATACGCCATGACATCGCAATGTCAAACGCGAAGTTGAACCCTACAGAAATGCATGTAGGTAGATATCGCTCTGCACGCCATGACTGATATACAAGTCGTTGGCGTAGAACCTGCGGTGCTGATATATGTGTCGTTGGCGTCGAAAAGGTTAATTGATGCCTTTTTGAGTACAGAACTTTTTTTATTACTACTATGAATACTGTACTGAAGAAATCGTGGGCAATAAAAAAATAAATTAAAAAAATCAAAACCCGTCTGCAGAAATACTGAGAAGGTGGAAACAAGATATTATGTTCAATAACAATCAAACGAATTTAAAACACGTCGATGGCAGTCTTTCATAATTTAATGCAACGATAAAATGCAGTCGGAGGCATGCATGAAGTGACATTAAAATCCATACAGCCACTGACTCCCATGCCTCCGACTGCATTTTATCGTTGCATTAAATTTTGAAAGACTGCCATCGACGTGTTTTAAATTCGTTTGATTGTTATTGAACATTTTATCTTGTTTCCACCTTTTCAGTATTTCTGCAGGCGGGTTTTGATTTTTTTAATTTATTTTTTTATTTACACCGCATTCGGGTTTTAGTTTTTTAATTACTTTTTTATTTCTTGCTTTTTAGTGTAACCTCCGGAGACCCAGGAGGATACATGCAATACATGCAATACATACCGTCGTTTTAATGTATTGATTGCCAATTTACTATTCCAAATTAAATTTAAACACATGACTTGTATATATTTTTGTAATCTCCTTTAAAATCCCTTTATTTTGATACCCTACTCGATAGGTTTGAATATAAAAAAAATTTTTGAAGACTCACAATTTGGCGCCAAAAATCCACCATTTTGATTTTTCAAGAATTTCATGTACCCAGTGTTACTCGCGTTATCAAGACGAATCCAATGACGTATCATTTGTCAAAGTCGGTTCAGCCGTTGTGTAGTTACGAGAGGACAAAGGAATGAACATACATACATACATACATACATACATACGGGTCAAACACATAACCCTTCCTTCTTCGCAGTCGGGTAAAAAGTAGTAGGTATGTAACAAAATCTTACTTCGGCTTAGGGGTAGTGTAAATAAAAAGGATTAGGCGAAATAATGTGTACTTTTATTTATTGTCTTAACCTAACTAGCAGTAGCTATATACTTTCTTAACTAAAATAAAAATATTGACAATGAATAGTCATTTTTAGGTGGCCAAAATATGGTGTCGACATTTTATAAGAAAAAAAAAGTTGTATATTCAGTCGGATGAATAATATCTACATTACATTTTCATATTTTTCGTACAATTTTCCGTAATTCACAAGTTTGTCAAGTTATTGTCATGTCATAACAATAATACTTAGCTTTTAGTTACAGCAAAGGCATTCACTTTATTTAATTAATTCAGCAGTAGGGATTTAAGATAAACCCTGCAAGTAAGAATGGTAACGTGACACCACCTACGGCTGTCTATCTCAGTAGGTCACTAGATACTTAAATAAGGTTTACACAAGTTTTTCCCTCTATAAAAACATATTTTATGAAGAAGATTTTAATTATCGTAAGGAACAGAAAGTAAGTATTACCCATGGCCTTTAAGACGCTCAAAAATGATGTTCTTAATTAGGTACCATGACTTTACATTAACATACAGGGTTATTTGTAATTCACTAGCATTCTTTTAACCCTAAACTCCTACCACTTAAACAAATGTTTTTTGTTTTACGGCTTTTGTCATAACTTAATATTTTTGGTGTAATAACGTTTTGAAAATTTGAGATTTCCTCTTATTTTTATGATACTCTGTGTATTTGTATGGGAAAAAAATTGCTTCATTTTAAAAAGTCGTAAAACAAAAAACATTTGTTTGAGTGATAGGAATACAGGGTGTCAGTGAATTAAAAATAACCCTGTATACTCAATTAAGGTGGATAGGTACCTATTCAGAATAGTCTATTGATTGCTTTTATTTTTTAGAGAAATTGTTCAAGGTAACTGAATCTGATGTCTAAATTAAATTAAACTTTAATGCAATTAAATTTTTGCAACGGCCTAATAGTAAATAGGTTTTTATAGAACGTTTACTTTCGTCAACCACCAAAATCTTAATTAGAAGGATAAGCAGTTGAGATCTATGTATAACAATGAAATCAATAAAACTATTGCATAAGCTTAGAATTATTTGTCAGCATTTATCTTACTGATGTCACAGTAACATGTGGACTAAAACTTATTAATGTTATTAAAAAACTTAAAAAAACATCACCATATTGAGTGACTCAAGCTTACAACTCACTCTTATATTAAAAATAAATTTAATCAAGTTCCAGTTTTCTAAATGATCCGGCAGTTGAATGGATATCTTTAGTTATATCATTTTTTTCAAGAGCATGCACATCGACGCACATGTCATCTAAAGCAAGTAACTCTTCCCTATGTTTCAAAAGTTTCCGTTTCAGTTCGTCAATCATATCTCTCAGAGGAACCGTGCCACCGTACTCCTTAGGTAAAATGGCAGGGTCAACGTGCTTGTTCAATTCTTCTGTGTTGCGATGGAACTGAAAAAAAAAGAAACTTTTTTGTAAAATGATAATAGGTGCTTATTATTTTAATTCAGAGATTAAAATGACATTTCATGTTTAGCTAATTTTAACACGCAGTTAAGAAACCGGTAGCTTTTTAACTTGATTAAAAAAAGAACAATTCCCAAGACATAATCATATATTTATTCACTTGAGTATCGGTTACAAAGATGTAAACATACATACACACATAAAACGTATAATTTTTAAGTTTGCCATTTCTAGCCGTGATTCTGACCTCGGGGTCGGGGTTAAATAAATGAATTAATTTACTCTTATCGGCAGAACTAAATATTACATTCTAGGGTTGCAACATTTTTTTCATACTGAAGTTAGCTCTAAGTTGCTAAGTTGGTAGTTATACTTTTGTACCGTTGCTATTGGACCAATAGGAAATATCGAGGTATGTACTAAATATAGACATGTAGTCAAATTAAAATTTAAAAGTATAATAATAATGAGATAGCGTAAATTCTTACCATAACTCGGTCTTTTAATTTGTCGCTAAGCAAAGAGACAGCAAATTCGAAAAACTTTGCTCCGTAGTGGGGTACATTTACGAAATGAGTGCACTTATGCCGCATCGGCGTGGAATTCTGTAACAATAAATAATTAATAAGTCAATAAAGTTAAGTAATTAATACGAGAATACACCAGCCTTGTTTTGTTTACGAAAATTCATATTTATTCTTTAATCGTAATTATGATTGTAAAATTCAATTTCGTGTTTGTTCATAGATCAATCAGATCGCGCATGAATATGTTGTCAATGTTACTTATAGGGTAAGACGTAAAATAACTAACCACCTAACTTAATTAAACTCAAATTGTATCATCATCATAAACCAAACGATAATCGTACAAGTAATTATTATGATTTAAATTTGAGTATTATGTTATCATTAGTCATTACATAGTATAAAACAAAGTCGCTTCCCGCTGTCTGTCCCTATGTATGCTTAGATCATTAAAACTACGCAACGGATTTTGATGCGGTTTTTTTTATTAGATAGAGTGATTCAAGAGGAAGGTTTATATGTATAATACATGCATAATATAGTAGAGAAACACTGATAATTGCACCCGTGCGAAGCCAGGGCGGGTCGCTAGTTTGAATTAAATTATTAAAATTACATTAATTAGTTGACAAGTTTGCGAAAATCGTGTTCAGAAGTCTTGGCGCTATTTAAGATAGATATTTATGTAAAAAAGCCTCTCAAGCAGAGGGTCGTGGGTTCAAATTCGGGCTCCCTCCTTTGAGTTTTCCGGAATTTATGTGCGAAATTATATTTTAAATTTACCATGAGCTTTACGGTGAAGGAAAAATCGTGAGGAACCCTGCACACATCTACGAAGAAATTTAATGGTGTGTGTGAAGTTCCCAATCCGCACTGGGCCCGCGTGGGAACTACGGCCCAAGCCCTTTCATTCTGAGAGAAGGCCTGTGCCCTGCAGAGGGACGTGTATAGGCTGGGATGATGATGATGATTTATGTAATTGGTATCGTATCATTAATACATCACATCAATCACAAACACCTTTTCTACGAAGTCGAGTCAATGTAAAATATTATGTTAAATTTATTTCACAATCTTTTTTTGTATCAAAATCCATACTATACTATAATATTATAAATGCGAAATACTAATATTACTAGCTGTTGCCCGCGACTCCGTCTGCAAAGAATTTGTTTATCGCTATCCCGCGGGAACTACGCAATTTTCCGGGATAAAAAGTACCCTATGTGTTAATCCAGGGTGTCAGTTAGCTCCATACCAAATTTTATTAAAATCGCTCCAGCCGTTTAGACGTGAAGAAGTACCAAACATAAACACTCACACACTCACAAACTTTCGCCTTTATAATATTAGTGTGATAAATGCGAAAGTGTGTCTGTCTGTCTGTTACCTCTTCACGCTTAAACCGCTGAACCGATTAAGGTGAGATTTGGCATAAAGATAGTTTGAGACCCGGGAAAGGACACAGGATAGTTTTTATCCCGGAAAATTGCATAGTTCCCGCGGGATAGCGATAAACGAATTCTTCGCAGACGGAGTCGCGGGCAAAAGCTAGTTTACTATAACTTAATCGTCTTTTACTTAATTAGGGCCAAGTAGTAACTCAATCTTTGGTCAAAAGATTTTCATTGCGATTAGTTTATTTCAATTTGAATTGGGAATTGGACACCGGTATCATTGGCATGCGCCCTCTAGTGGGATATATTAAGCCGAGATGGTGACGAGATGAAGTTATTTTTTGCACCCAATTCAGCTAAATACCTATAGTAGATTGTTCAACAAGGGAGGAAAATAACCTATATCACACGAGGTTACTTGGCACCCGAGCACAGCGAGGGTGCCAATATTCCGAGGGTGATATTGGTGTTTTTCCCGAGTTAAACACTCTGCTTTTCATTTCGACTACAAGGAAAGTTAGAAAATGTAAGTATAAATAAATAAAAATGTCTAAACTGGTCAATATGATCGTTGTAAAATATTTCGATTGAGTTTATTGTTAAGGAATAATTAATTTAACAAAATTTAGAATGTTCAATATAATAATCAATGAAAAAAGTAGATAAAGTAGGTATTTTAGTAAATTTATTTATAAAATATGTAAGTAAGTAACCAATTTGAACCAAGGAGTTAAGCTGTATAGAGAGAGATAGGCTGTGTGGACAATAACATCGTCGTTTACCGTGTTTTTCTCTTAACATTTTCTAACTTTTCTAGTTTAAGTCACTAAATAAGAAACTAATGTAAATTAATATTTTAATTTAATAATATTTCACTGGCATTATAAAATTAGTAATATGACTAATTAAGAAAAAAAAACTCAATACTTAATTATTCCATGTGTATGCCGTATTGCTTGGCTGAATGCGTATGTGTTCCATTGACAGCCAATGCCTTTATTTTTTTAATTCATATCTACCCTAGGGAAGAAAATAATAGTTATCCTCCCGTATGTCAGATATGATTTGCCTCACTTTCCGAGTATGAGAGGTGAAAACGTATATTTTGTCATCTAATGTGACGACATAATGTACGTTAGTCATACCACGTCATACTTTCTTACCTTTTTCTTAATGATGTCAGCCTAAATTGCAGACCAAATAAAAAGTAAAAACACAATTCTGCAAACGACAAAGCGAAACCGTTATACACTGCTCTTCAAGTGCATACAGTTTTACGTAAGCACGTTGAGTGCAACCGAACTTCGCAAAGGAAATCATAGTTGAGCTATGTACACGCATATGAGGCAAGGCGTAGTTTTTGCTGGTCTCACCCTTTGTCCACAGAATTCTGCCTTTAATATTTATTTAGCCTGAGGATAATTAAAAAAATAAATAGAGTGCCTACAAGATTTATACTAAGTATACACCGTGGGTACGAGTTATGCGACAGACTTGAACTATCGATTCTACAACTTAATTGGAGTAAAAAAAGTGGTTTAACATATAGTCGTAAAATGGTTACTTTTCGAGATAATCGTTGTTTTTAACAATTTTCAAGTTTAAAAATCTCAAGTATAAAACGCCCTAATAATTGTGAGTGGTCACATGACTTAACCACTTTGTAAGCAGAAGCAAGAAATGTAAATTTACTGACCAGTATTTTAAAATTTGTAAAACGTTCGGTAACAACAAAAAGGTTATATTTTTTGAGATAAATGTTTTATTTATCATCTTCATCAACTCTCTCGGCTAAGGAATAGTTTACAATGAAGCAATGTAGTTACCTGATTTATTTTGTACCAAAAATTAATTAAGTTAAAATGGCAAAATTGGACCTATGTTTATTAACATTATTTGCTAGTAATACCATCAGAAATACGTATACTTTAAGTCTGTCGCATATCTTGTTCCCACAGTGTATTTTTTAGTGAATGTTTTAATTTTACTACCCACCCAGAATCTTATTACGGATTACGATTTTTATATTACCTGTATACAGTTAAGCATGGTGCGCACGTCGGTGAAAGACCAGAGCGAGACGTGTGGCATTTGCATACCAGCCTCGTCGTTTACGTGGGTATAGCCCAGGAGTTGAGACCGCGGCTCGTCCAGAAGAAGCTCCACGATTAAAGAATGGACGCGAGCCATCACACAGCTGTCGTACAAATGAGGGTCGAAGCGCCCTGTGGAGATAATGATGTTATTTAAAGCTTGGTTATAAAAACGAAAGTCTTAAGAGTTTAGCTGAGAAAGATTATCTTCTAATATACTTATACAAATCTCGTATCACGGTGTTTGTTATCGAACTCCTCCGAAACGGCTTGACCGATTTTTATGAAACTTTTTGTCTATATTTGGTAGGTCTGAGAATAGGTCGTAGGCTTTTTATGCCCCTATTCATCATCAACATTGACAGCTAGTGTTATATAAAATTCAATGATTCAATTTAATATATCCTGCGTTGTCTTTAAAATAGCGGTACGGTGATCACGATGATCTTAATTGGCCTGTGATGTTGGACGAGAATTACTTGACTATTTTTTTTCTCACTGTGATTGATCTTTCTCAGTTGGATCAAACTTTAAGCCCATTTAGCAAAAAAATTACCAGCGATAGACCTACCAACTCATTATCCAAGAATCAATTAAGTTTAACTTATGATGGCATAATACAATATTGCAATTACCCATGCAAGACAGCACCACCCTCCTGCCCTCAGCATCTCGCTTTGGTAGCGGTACAAGGTACCCTGCGTCAATAACAGCTGCTATCTTAGGATCCAGAGGGTCTAGTTTCTGGAACCAGTGAGGGTAAACCTGACGAAGAGTGAGGTAACGTTCCAGCATGGCACAAGCTTGCGGGACGGAGTATTTCTTGGTACGAAGAAACCGCAGTAGAAAGGGGGCGTCTGTAAATAGAAGTTGAATTATGTTTTTTTTTTTTGTCTTTTTGCACCTTATTTCGGAGGTCTATGGGAGTAAATGGTAAGAGAAATGAAACTGCTGATACTAACAACAGATTAACATTAAAGGCAAAGGAAAACGCCATTCAACTAGCAGAAGGAGGAATAGAAATAGCTTACCTGTCCTAGACTTTTTGATCGCAGGATGCTTCTCAATGAAATGTCTCATTTGCGCTAAAGCATGTTCTCTAATGGCGGGCTCTTCTCTTAGCTCCAATCTAGCTCTTTCTCTCAGTTCCGGAGGTAACTCTCCTGTTTCCCTTTCTTTCGCTTCTAGGATCTGCATTCGTTCATCGTCGGTCAATCGAGGAGACTCGGCTATTTCCGCCTTCGGCTCGTGTTCCCTTCGGCTTTCAGGTTGGAGGACTGATGTTGCCATTTTGGTTTATCTATAACATGTTGAGATTTTTTGAGAAAGAGTTACTTATGCACGGTAAGTATATAAATAAAATCATAAGTTTATTTTGAAAAAAAAAACATTAATAGGTTTTTTTTTAGTCTAGCAGCGCTTTCGGAATGATCAAGTCAAACTTTTTATTGTATTGAATTGCTGCGCTGTAAGAAAGTTTGCAAAGTGTAATGATATACATTTAAACCTGTTTTCAACGAATGGTAGGTACGAGCCTTACAAACGAATATTTGTTTATGAAGCCGAACGCACATACCAAGATGCAAATTAACCCAAGTTCAGCTCATAAAAAAATAGGCGGATTTGATGGATAAACCAAAAATAGCTCAAATAATAAATGTCAAGCGTAGTAATGACGTTGCTATGTGCCTCTGTTTCAAAGTAAGTAAACACCTTTGATCAATTATAACTGTAGATCCACAGTCGCGCGCCCAAAAATGTCCGAGCCAAATGAGCGCCACTGATAAAAGTGGCCTTCTTTTTTCTCAGAACGTTGCGTGAAATTGTCAAGTTTAGCTGTCAAGTGGAGTTTTGCCGCTACCGAAATTCGACTGTAATGCAGTAAAGACTAGATTCAAATTTCTGTGTAGGTGATGATTTTATTTGTTACGCAACCAAATAAAAAAGTTCGGACATTCTTTGAACGGGATTTTGTTCGGCAATGTGTATCTACAGTTATAATTGATCAAAGGTAAACACAGCTGCAAAAGCCGTAAGTATAAAGTTTACCCCACTGGCATAAACCACAAGTCAAAGCAACTCGCAGTTACGAAATAAGGACGAGTGGCCGTTTGACTCGATTGCAGAATATTTGTTATTTAACGTATGCAACAGCATTACGTCAAGCCAAGCCCTATCATACCAACCAGCTTTTATTAGGGTCAGGCGTAAATCCTGAAAGGGTAGGGGAAAATGGATGAAAGATCCAAGTAGCCCTTTTTTATACTGAGTCACGATGGAAGTATTCTGGTACCTATTTATAAATCCGACATTAAAATTTTCCGGAAGAGATAATTTCGCCGTTGATTACAAAAAAAATACGGTAGGTGACCGCAAGCTAACGTTATGCCATACTTTACAGAATTTGTATTGCTTTTGTTGTTTTTTTATGTAAATATTGTTTCAAAAAAGACATTAGACATTTAACGACCAGATGGCCTAGTGGTTAGAGAACCTGACTATGAAGCTTGAGGTCCCGGGTTCGATTCCCGAGTCGGGGCAGATATTTGTATGAAAAATACGAATGTTTGTTCTCGGGTCTTGGGTGTTTAAGTATGTATCTATCTATATAAGTATGTTTATCCGTTGCCTAGTACCCATAACACAAGCTTTGCCTAGCTTACTTTGGGACTAGGTCAATTGGTGTGAATTGTCCCGTGATATTTATTTATTTATTTTATTTTTTTAATTAAAATTCAAATTTTTAAATTTGTATTATGTATGTATGTGTGCGTATTAATAACTATATGTATACATTAAATTACTTTACTTTTACTAAATAAATAGGCACGGGAAAATAAAAGAAACAAAGAAATTCGAAGATATGCGAATCAGGGTAGAACCGCCAGTAATTTTTACAGTTTTTTCATGTAATTCTCAAATAAAAAAGTAAATTAAAATCGAAACGCTTCATTGGTTAACTAGGTTAAGTTCAAGTAGCGCGTTCGGAGAATGGCATTAACATCACAATGGTCCATGTTAATTGACTGCTTGAACGCGTCGCACTCGCACGGTATGTGCAATGTCAATATTGATTTTAAAACAGGCTTTTCAAATTTGCTTGTTTGATTAACTTAATATGTAGATGTTAAATGACTAAAACAGGTTTTCAAACGACTAACCCATAGGTTCATGTTTGTTTTTTTTGTCCCTTAAGTTTTTATTTTTTGCATATGCCAATTTGAATCTCTCTCTTGAAGTGTTTTCTTTTACAATCGCCTTTTATAAGTAACTAATAGTCAAGTGTAAGTCATATAATCAAATTAAGCGCATATTTAAATACAACATTAGATATCTCAACAACACGGTCGGTACTTATTTTGTTTTAAAAAAAATGATATTGCCTGCTTATCGCATGTTTTATTTGTTTTCCTAGGTCTTTGGACGTTTTACAAGAAATGATATCTACAGAAACACTTAAAAGTTTCACACGATGACTTGTCGAATTTTCTTTTAAACACAAATACATTTTATGTACTAAAGTTAGTTTTTTACACTTCAGTAGTTGACCTGCGCTGCACCGCAAACCTTCGAAAGTTATCAAGTGAAAGTTTTTGCATGCCAATAGAATAACTAGTTTGAAGGTCAAACTAGAAGATAGATTGGTTAGTTGATAAAAAATAGTGAAATGAAAACAAGTATTACTAAAAAGTTAGACAATAGGTAAGTGTTAATAGGAATTTAATGGGTTTTTCGGATTTCCTTTTTTGATCGCTCGTTGGTAAATAGGCAAGTTAGGAAGTGAAAAGAAATGCCAAAGTTCTCTGATTTCTGGTTTTTTGTATTTTGACCTTACAAGTACTTATACTCTATTTCCTGGATTCTTAATTTTATACCGATAGATATTGTAAAAGTGGTCTGTTTGCGAAATTACGTTTCATATTGATTTACATTTCCTGTCCATGCAAAAATGCAAACATAAATAGTATATCAAAATATAGATATTATATATACCTTATAATAAAATCTAATTTTCAACGTTTGTATAAAATTCCAAGTTCAATTGCTGCTAAAGGGCCTGGCTGGCCCAAAGCTTTACGCAGAATACCAATGGAAGAATTAACCTCTACAGATATTATAATGAAAATGGCATAGAATATAAATAAAATCCGACAGGATCATGACGACAGAAGTAATTGTTATTCTATTCGATGTAATAAAGCGATTAGGAGTCAAGTAACGCGTCGCTTACCTTACGTTGACGCCATTGTCCTATTATGCGAGCAATCATGTACTTTTTGTTCTTGAAACAAGGCACATTTTTGATTGAATGTTCAGTGTAAGTGTTAAGATTAAGAGTAAAAACGCATACTCGAGTAAAGATTGAGCTAAGATAAAGGTTTCTTGGCATTTAGTATTAACTTGCGAGCTTTGTTGTTGAAATCGTTTTATTTTAATATTAACTATCAAGTTTCAAGACGAGCTAGACGGATGTCGTAATTTGTGAAACTATATGTATATTCGCATTTGCAAGTATGTAGACAGAGAAACGCATATCAACAGTCAAGTATCGTACAAATAAAACGAACATGCACTTGTATTTTTCCAACAGTTTTTAAAAATCTAACTTTTGAAAAAGTTTAAATTAATTTTTATACATCCTTTTTTTGACGGTACTTTGTTATTGTTATATTTGAAGGCAATCGGACTTGCAGGATTTGTTAACATACTTTTATAAGTTACAAATAAAACTAATAAACAGACGTTAAAAAGAAAATAACAACAGAACCAAATTGTTAAACTAATTGTAAAAAAACACTAACATCAATTAAAAAAAAACTATAACTCCTTTCTAGCCAGCTACGCACGGTCTAGTCTATGCCATAAAAAAGTTGCAGACTATTACAAAATTCGGCCATATTTGTAGGGTGAACGCGCCTGTAACGGGCAGTCGCGCACGTCGCCCAAGCCTCGGCGGCCGGGCTGCACTGCACGGCCGGCAGGCCTAACGGTGCGCTCCCGAAATATTGCATTGCGACACAGTCCTCCAAGTACTTTATAAGTAGAGTATTGCCCTTAGCAGGTCTTTATACGAGTTTTTATGGAGGCGGATGACCTCACGCCCGTGATTTTCGAACATTTCCCCCGGTAGGAAACTGTCATATGTACCCTATACTTTTAACTTTGTTTAGTGCGAAATATTAGTTAATAACGCTTTTATGATTTAATTTCGCATAATCTTCAGAATGATGCCAGTAGAAATATAAATGCAGGATACTAATTATCTCGACAGAACATGCATAATGGCGCCAATCGAGAAAAGCAGCTTGCAATATCTAATTTTAAGTTTAATTGATACGAGAAACTTTATTTTGGCATGAATAGAGTCACGAATCTATTACAGAAACATAATTTGTTATATAAAATTTTGATTTGCTGTAAGTGTGCAATTATAACAACAACATAGGCACATAATTAGAGCAAAAAATTTAAACGAGTTCTATTAAAATATTTGGAGTATCATTATTGTATATATTTTTTATTTTTATGTCCTGTTTGTTTGTTGCAATTGTAAGTATAGCCTAATTACTATACCTAATAATGCGGTAGATGATTATTACTATTATTAGATAGGTTGACTCGTCCTCGTAACATAACCTAACGCTTACATAACTATCGCTTATGATATGAATAACGTAGTCACGCTATTCGCAGCATAATTTACCTTGATTTGGCAAAAAGTAATATGATATAACCTCATAAAACCAAAAGTCAGTACCTACCTGACACGATTCAGTGGAGACGGACATCACTTCGAATATGAGGCAACTTTTACATATTTCTAGTTTAATAGTTTGACATAATCATTATTTGACAAAAGTTTTAATGGTAAAGTACAACAAGGTTAAAAGTTATAAAACATTATTTGTGTAGGGGGCGTGTGTGATGTGATACTAATTTGACAGTAATTCCAGAATCAAGGCATTAAAGTTCAGTGACTGAAATAAAAAATACACTGACCGTTAAAATCTTGATTAAAAAAAGTGGAACCCGATCGAGGTCGATGCACTCAAGTGGACCGTTATTCCCAAATTGCAAGTCTCGGGACATGGAAGGGTTCCTTAAATTTTCCGAAAAGTCATTTAAAAACTTCGGCTGGCCTCGTAAGGCCCATTAAACCAGCTTTAAGACTGTTGATATTGTTTTTTTTATTCATATTTACAAGTTTTAATTTTAAGTTCAGCTTTAAACAAAATGATACGTGGATCTTACGATCATAAGTTTTACTAGCAAACTAAATGATTGATTCTACCAGCTATTTGTTTTAACTACCACGCGGAATTCAGGTGCAGTTAACATACAATGTGTCAGTGTGGTCCTACTTATATGTAGTAATGTCCGTTTTGCCTTCAATAAGGTTTTTAATACTTTCACCGATTCCTTCAATGTTAAAACGATCAGAGAACCGTGAACCTTGAATTGGACCCTTGAATTTTATATGTATGCACTTTTTATTTTGATTGTCAGGCTGGACTGGTCTCTTCCGCAAGCCGTACATGGCTTTTGATCGTGTCCCAACCGGTTATACAGTTGGGTATTTAATTATAACAAAAAGAGAATAAGGTGAAATTTGTAAAGTCGAGTTTTACTGAGGGGCTCAATAACCTTTTTTACACTACCTATTACCACGTCCAGACGAAATTTCGTAGGATTGATTGTGCTAAAAATATAGTTAAACCAATTCGCACGGACATTATTGACTTGAATAATTATTCGTAACATGATTTTATTTCTTCTTTGATTCTTGTACTATTCGCAAAAATACCAAAACGTAGAATATGAAACCAGTTCGACAGGTAGAACAATTTTTACCAGTTATATCAGCATCACAATGGATGATATTCGTCTATCTTTCATTACAATTAATTATCAAATATCATCATCATCATTTCATCCGAAAGACGTCCACTGCTGAACATAGGCCTCCCCCAAGGCTCGCCAAACTGATCGGCCCTGCGCCATCCGCATCCAATGCGTTCCCGCAGTATCAAATATGATGTCACTTGGCAGTGACTAGGCAAAATCGCTTAAAAAACGACATGCACTAATTAAATAAGTTACTAGAACCCTCATACGTAACTGACCCATTTTTTTATTACTTTTTTATAGCACTAATAAATATATTTGCATTTGCCTCATAATGTAACGTCAAATATCCACAAAAGACGCTGGTCGTAACGTGAAATTCCAATGGTGTGTTTACACTGACTCACACATTAGTATAGTGCTCACGTAGATAATTCATCTATTAAAATCGTCTTACTCGTGTTAGTCTTTTGTTGTCCACTGAAGAAACCATTAACAGCCTTATAAGGGTCAATTGTAATTGGCACAATGTGCATGGTCCTGTCCTGCCTTAGTACTAGGCTACTAGGAAAACGTTGACAGCACTGATTTATTTAACTGATACAAATATATGTTCCGCATGCCAATTATAGTGTAAGGCTGCTTCTTACATACAAATTTTTCGGAATATATTAAAGAAAGATAATGAGTGCGTAGCAAACCAAAATTATTGCTCAAGGTTATATAAATATATAAAGATGGTTGATCTTGACTTACACCGATTTTTTAACTTGACAGGGCATTGGTATGAACTATCGCGTAGACATACAATACAAAATTAATTATAACCAAATTAGAAGTAAACTATGTCTAAGTACTTAGTTGGTAACTTGGCGTAGGTAGGTAATTACTCAATTAGACGATGAATTGCCTCTACATTTATTGATTATATATGAAATTAAAAATTTAAATTTATATGTTTAACACGGAAGCATCGAGTGATCAGTTTAGTTTATCAATCTATGAACATAATATAATTTATGAACATCAGTTATTAGCCATCTAAAATACTACTTAGTATAAAAATAAAATTAACCTGTATAGCGAATTTTGTCACGCGCGGCAACCGCGTGTTATTCCTGATTTGATTAGCATACATGATTGTAAGACCCATGTGCTCTATGGGACAATAAAACTCCGTAAAAAAACCGGCCTAACGAGAAATAAAGCTATTTGATTTAAAGTGAAAAACTTCCACCGAACATCGAACGATACCATCTGATTTATTCATTTATGCTGATTACGGACACCATGCTCTATGCTCTATCTTATGCCTTGACGTTCAATTCTAATTTTAAAAAGAAACGTTTTACAAAATTTCAAGATGTGAATGGTAACTCGTTTAGGCACAATATAATTTTATACTTACAACCATTTTGTCACTTAACCTCTCGACTTTGCCAACCTTACAGCAAATTTTCAACTTTCTAGTGGTTATACTACAGTCTTTTTTTGTAATGTGTGCAAAATTGCGCTTTTTAGTGATTAAGAGACAAAATTGGTTCCGAAATTTAATTTTACACCTACAACAGTGAAAGTAGCAGGCCGAGCAGAATGAGAGCGGTGAATCACTGCACTTAACAGTAACAGACTTGTGTTCAACGGTGCAAGAACGTGTGGAAAACACCTTTATTCCTAACTGTTGGTTTAAATTTCGCAATTTAGAAAGAAATGTCGTTAAAAATAATCTAAAAGTAACGGGTCGTAAACTGGGTGCTTTACCCTAATATCGCGATGATTAACCTTTTAATTTTTTCGGTCATCAACTTTTGGTTCGCCAATACTGGCATAGAATAATTGTAAAAAATGTGGTTAATTCATTGATTATTGATCCAATAGTCGGATTAAGAAGTTCTATCACCAACAATATTTTTCGCTAATTTAATTAATTTAATTTTTACCACAACGGGACAAGTTTTTTTTAACCGTTTACATTGATTTATTTGTACCTGATTTGATTTTGCTGCTTTATTTTGATCAATAGTAAGGGCCTAAGCACACGGCGTTTTTTGAACGCTCCGTTTTTCAATCCCTAACCGTTCCTCACATTTTCCCCTCCAAATTCAAAAGGTTTTTATTGAGGAACACTTGTGACTGAAATAGTACATTGTGCATCTAGGGTCTATTAGAAGCCCGACGCCGAAGGCGGAGGGCTTTTAATGACTCGAGTTTGTAATCCCCTTACTGCCCGTGATACACACAATGATTTTCATCACATTGCGAGAAAAAGAAATACAAAAATAAAATTAATTTGTCTCTAAATACTTAAATTGAATAAAATAATGGCCAATACAGATTGTCACTTTTTTCGAGTCACCTACCATAGATAATGTAAACTGTGTTTAGTTTAGAATTCGAAAGGTCATACGGCCAGATTCTGCCAACATGTTAAAAAAAAAATTTTTACTAAAATTATTGCAAAACTATCTGATATATCAAATTTATAAATTTAAAATATAAAAATAAAGAATTTTCATGAAGCGTAGATAAGTTTTGTGTTGTAAAATTTGGGTTATAGCTAAGTTTTAAAGATAATAAATAAAACGTTGGCTGACTTGAAACCTCCTTAGTCTGAAATTACTTGTTTGCAAATTTTAAAACTAAAGTTAAAACTCCCTTGGGTAGAAAAACTGTACGTAAATCTATAACTCCCTTAAGAACAATTTAGGCCTTTGTCATTTAGTATACAAGCATGGAATAACACCATTGACGAGCAAGTGTGATGAAAAAAGTATTTCTATAGCACCGTTCACGTTAGCACTTTTGCTGTTTTTTTTTTTATTTATGAAATTATGGTAAATAGACAATTTCGCAATCGACATGTCAATTGTCAAAGATGACATACCTAATCATGAGCTTTACAGGTGACTCATATTCTTTTGTTGCGCTTACAGCATTGTGCTGTCTAATAAAATATACAATGACCCAAAATAAAAATAAATAATATTTCAATACTCTTGTTAGTCTTGTTTCAGTGTCATCTGTAGAACGTTAAAAATATTTATAATTATAATGTCATATTCATATCGTTTTTTTTATTATTTTATATTTTAATGAGGCTTGAGTGTACACCTACCGTGTCAGACTCAAATCGATAATGATACTAATAATATTGACCATGGTAATGGAAAATATGGTAGTTACCCCATGTGCTAACCAGTCGCTGTCACAACGCCCATTGCGTTAAACGTACTTAAGCAACCGCAAACGTTTCGACGGCCTTGGAGCGACATAATTTCCAAAAAACCAAATGCAAAACAAAATATAAGTGTTGCTCTGCGTCATGTTTATATTATTATGTATATTAAGGTTACTGAGACATTTCTAGTAATAACTTTTCATTAAATAGTTGCATGACGTTTGATTGGCCCATAACCTTTATGGACTTTTTTTCAAGAAAATGATGGCGAAAGTTTAAAATTTTACCCTTGTAAAAGTTGTTCAAGAATATTCGATTTCGATTCGATTATTTCGATGGGCGAATTTAGTACCCCTTTTTATTTTGTTAATGTTTACACATCAAAGACTTATCTTCATCTACAACATTACCTATTTCCGGTGAATTTTTTTTAGGAGAGGTGTTCAAATGGACTTGCTTCATTCCCTACACGAAATTTTCGGGATTTATTTTGTGTTACAGACCTTCTGTTTTGCTATGGTAAGGTTTAAAGGTATACTTCTTTACGTCACTGGCATAGCCATAACACTCCCTCACACCACCGCTGCACAGATGAGCTCTAACTCTTCCAAAAATAAAATGTGTTACCAATTTCTCCTTAATGATACCTCGCTAACAATAGATAGTGCTTTGAAAGTTCGGCGCGAGAATGCAACATGGTTCACATCAAAAACTAGTAGGTACCAAAAGTGAAAGCTTTCTTTAGATACGTCACAAATTAATAGGAAACTAGGTGTTTTTTCTTCTGTATAATTATTAAGAGAATTGTGTGTCACTGCTTATCATTCAAACGGTGATAACAGTTTCCACCCCCTAAACGTTAGCTAATTTTTGATATTTTTTGAGGCAACACTAAAGTTAGATCCGTAAACTCTGACCAGTGAACCTCAACCTGAGAATTATTTCAAAAATTTTTAATGGCAACATTAGGTTAGTATGTGGTTATCATTTTGATACTATAAGTAACATTTAATTTTAAATGCTAGTACAGTCAACGTCATAAATAAGTTTTGTACTTTGTCGCTTTGAGTCGTTACATAATTTCGTATGGGTTTTCAAACATGACGTTTAAGTGAGAGGGTACAAAAGTAATCACATATTTATTACGTTGACCCTACGTAACTATATCGGAGAATAATAAAAATAAATAAATAATAAATAAATATCACGGGACAATTCACACCAATTGACCTAGTCCCAAAGTAAGCTAAGTAAAGCTTGTGCTATGGGTACTAGGCAACGGATAAACATACTTATATAGATAGATACATACTTAAATACATGTTAAACACCCAAGACCCAAGAACAAACATTCGTATTTTTCATACAAATATTTGCCCCGACACGGGAATCGAACCCGGGACCTGAAGCTTCGTAGTCAGGTTCTCTAACCACTAGGCCATCTGGTCGTCTAAAATACTTATTAGGCTGTTTTTGCTTTTCTTTGAGCAGCTAACATGGAGCTTGTTGAAGGCGTGGAGAAATACAGAGTATCATTAAGAACTTGAAGGAATTGTTTCATTTCATATATTACTTTAAAGGCTTGTTGTTTTTATTTTTAGTGGCAATAAATATTATTTGAATTTGAATTTATAATCCTGCTCTTTTCTCTCCTTTCTACTTCATAAAACCAGTTAAGGTCATGATTTTACCACAATTATATCGAAATTGGTCTCATGGCTTTGTCGTGAAAATATTACAAACAAACAGTTATTTTTACAAATATAAGTAAAAGTATGTATTAAACTAGTACCTATGTAAAATTATATTTGTTCACAAGTATCATTATCTTTTTTCGCACTATACACGGTGTTGCAACACTGCCGATTTTTTTAAATTTGGCGCTATTTTCTAGTGTCAGCTTTCACTGGCCAGAGTCTACGTTTCATTTCTATAAAATTTAAATGTATTCAATAAACTTTTTTTATTGTTTTCATACAAAAATAATTTCGGCAATTATCTGTTTCGTTATATATTTTAAAGACAAACCATAAAACAGTTCATGAACCTACAGTTTTCGTTTTTTTGACCGAGTTAATTTTGTTAAACCTACAACATATATCCCATCCGATCATAAAGAAGATTTCAATGGATAAAGCTGAACCAAAAATTGCTTGGTTTTTGATTTATAAGCTGGCATTTTACCTATTTAAGTATTTTAGCGTAATTAAAAAAAAAAAACATAATAAATATACGGGGTCCAGCAAAATTTAACTAAATAATCTATGTTCTGTCTGTACCATAATAAAGGTGAGAAAATAGAAACCAAACCTAACACTAGAAATTTACAAATTTAATAAAAAATGGCATTAAGTAAAGTACTTAGGTTAGGACACACGCGTTCTTTGATAGCATTCCAATGTAACTTGAATTTGCAGGAATGGAAAACTTTGATTACCTAACTCAATGGTTATTTTTTCTCACAGCTATTGGATACGCTTTGATCCTATAAAATAGAAAAGGCAGTTTTAAGAAAATTTGCACATTGAAAATCCTTCCTTTGCATGGAATAACCGGTCGTTGTTATGCCCCTACCCAATAATTAAAAAAAGTCTAGAAAATCATTAACAGGCGCACATGGTCTAGATCTAAACTAGAGAACTTAAATACAGAAACTTACATGGTATTAATAATAATTTCCATTTGCGTAAAGATTTACATTAAGTACGTACATATAGAAAGTTGCAGAAATCCATGCCAAATAATTTAAATACATTCCTATTATCTCCGCATACATTTCCAGTTGAAGTTTAATAATATGATCCTTAATTATTTTTTTTGTATCTTATATGAATTTTATGAATAAATTAATTATTTAACTAATTGCTGCTTACCAAAAGATTCCAAATAAATTCCAATTGCCTATATCAAAAGATTCACTATTAATTTATTGCACTGTGTAAGTTATACTTAAATTAAGAGAAAAAAAATATCACAAACTTGGCACTAAATTTAAAACTTATATACTTTTTTATAGAGACGCCGGGCGTCCGTATAGAAAACCCACCGCACCGAGTGTCAGTACAACACTGGCCTGTCGTAGATTCCTAAGCCATCTAGTACAACGCCTACAGCAAAAAAGAAACAACTTAAAGAGCCTTGCGATATCAAATCAATTTCAGTGTGATTTTGTTACCAATTAATTTCACAGCAAGCGCGGCACTGTAAAAAACCTTTTCAGCTGTCAAAAGGAGGGTGTTCCAATTTCAATATTTGAAACGGCGCGATTTCATTCGCGCGGGATTGGCCAAGCGACTGGTTCTGATTGGTCAATGGTCATCTCGTAGCATCGCGTCCGTTTTTCAACTTTCTCTGGCCTCGATTATAGGCTTTTGATTTTACGTGAGATCACTCGTCAATGGTACTATGTATTCATTTAATTAAGTTAAGCATCGATCGAAGGTTTTTGGCGAGTTATTAACACATTGTCGCACGTAGCATCCATAAATTGTTGTCGCAAGAAACTAAACTGATGTTTATGTTTCTGATTGATGTGTTATTGCATGCATCCGGTGGCCTTGTCATAGATTGTGGTTTGATCATTGTGCAGAAGCCTTGGGTCACGAAATTTGAAAATACACTAGTTGTAAAAATAAATTATGCAGTTCTATTGTTTGGATCCCTCCGGTGGCGAATGCACTAGTCCCAAGCATTGGATGGATTTTACAAGCAAACTTTTTATTCTTTGTTCTCCTTGTGCGTTGCATTGACTGTGCAGGTAGGATGATAGAGGTAAATCGACTAAGCTACTAGAAAAAGTGCAGAATTAGACGAGGTAGTCCCGACTGCTTTCGTACCAATGCGTGGTTATTTTTCAAGGTTGGTTCGAACGGTGTGCCAACCGTGAACGGTCCACGGGCCACCCGTGTTTCTTGTTTTAGTAAAATTTATGTCTGTGTCTCGCGGTAGTTTTAATTCAAAGAGTACGGAAATTAATGCAATATTGGGAACATCGTTGGTATTGATTTAAGTATAATGAAATGAACGTACTTACGCGATTATGATCCTTGAACAGGGTAGTGCTAATGTAGGTTTCGTAGAACCATTTGAATTACCATTGTGAAAACCTTTTATTTATTTACCTATGCCGAATAATTTTTTGGTTATAGTAATACCTCACGCACAATATTAGCGGTTGCTTAGCTTGTTAGCAAAATTCTCTACAGGTTATGGCCCGAGCAAATGTCTTGTGAAATTATTTAACGATCCACTGGGTGTGATAATTTATTATTACTTGAAATGTCTCATGCAATCACCGTAACAATAATATAAACTAAACATGACTCATTGTCAGTAACAC